>OY743173.1:29501948-30214448 GCA_963555705.1 Ligustrum vulgare
AATCACATTGATCCAATATAACATTGGTCATCTACATAGTAAGAATATATATAATTTCTATTGAGTCACAAAGCTTCAATTTGATTACAAACTTCATTGCACTATTTCTCAAATTGATACGAATGTCCTAATTGACATTCATATCAGAACGGACTTTTCTTATAATTGCTGCATGACATGCTAACTTACTACTACGCCATACTATAAAGTGTTCAAATGAAAGCATATGCATTTAGCCATTTTAATTAGAAGACATTGTTTTAGTCCGCATTTAATCCTTTTTGTTTCAATTATGTAGAAGATCAGGTACATTGGTCTCGTTGTCAACTAAGTAATTTCGAGTCTGGGTTGTGACGGAGTGATGAAATTTGAGATGAAGTTGAATTCAATTACTCAAATGAGACTTAAACTTATTGGAAGATTAAAATGTGTGATATAAAATTATAGGTCCCAATTAAACTTATTGATCCTCACTTGATTTATATCTAATGAATTCACATTAATGTAAAATATGGGACAATTACCACCTAATCGATGACTAATATAAAGTCTCATAATAAAGCACTTAATTTATTGCACAATAATAGCTTTAAAAAGATTGCATCTATCTCATAAAAGTCATACTGTATTTTCTTTGTTATAATCGGCCATATCCTAGGATCATTTATTTATTTATACCTAACCAAGGTTGCTGTTTGTTGGATACAGCAAACATGGAAACTGAAGGTAGCACCACCATGAAGAAATCCCTTCTGGGCCTCAACTGCATATTACTAGCCATAGGCAACTGCGGTGGTCCTTTACTCATGCGTCTCTACTTCATCAAAGGAGGCAAAAGAATCTGGTTTTCAAGCTGCCTCCAAACCATTGGCTGGCCAATCATTTTCATCCCTCTCACGATAGCATACATGCACCGCCGCAACAATACTAATGAAACCCAGTTTTTCTTGATGAATCCTCGCGTATTTATTGCCTCAGCAGCCATCGGAGTTTTGACCGGACTCGATGACTACCTCTACTCCTATGGTGTTGCGAAACTACCAGTTTCGACCTCTGCTCTTATTATTGCTACCCAGCTTGCTTTCACTGCAGGTTTTGCATTTCTTCTTGTTAAGCAGAAGTTTACTGGGTATTCCGTAAATGCTATCGTTTTGTTGACTATCGGGTCTGTAATTTTGGGTCTTCATACAAGCAGTGATAGACCAGAGGGTGAATCGAAGAAGGAATATCTTTTAGGGTTTTTCTTGACACTCGCAGCAGCAGCTTTGTATGGACTTATTTTGCCTCTGGTGGAGTTAATGTATTTGAAGGCAAAACAGGTTATTACTTATACATTAGTTTTGGAGATACAGATGGTTATTTGCTTCTTTGCTACAGCCTTTTGTACAGTTGGAATGCTCTTTAACAATGATTTCCAGGTCTCTCTCTCTCTCTCTCTCTATCTACAAGCCTGTATCTTTTATTCATTCCAAACTTGTTATCCAATATCAAACATTAACATCACAATATCTATTAGATATCTTTAGGAGTATTAACTTGAGCGAGTCGAATTGGCTCGACTTGTGTGCAAACTACCATGTAATCGATAAGTTAAAATGGCTCAACCCCACCCAACTCCTCCTCTCTCTCTCTCTCTCTCTCTCTCTCTCTCTCTCTCTCTCTCTCTCTCTCTCTCTCTCTCTCTCTCTCTCTCTCTCTCTCTCTCTCTCTCTCTCTCTACAAGCCTATATCTTTTATTCATTCCAAACTTGTTATCCAATATCAAACATTAACATCACAATATCTATTAGATATCTTTAGGAGTATTAACTTGAGCGAGTCGAATTGGCTCGACTTGTGTGCAAACTACCATGTAATCGATAAGTTAAAATGGCTCAACCCCACCCAACTCCACTCCACTCCACCCAGCCCGGCCAATCCACCAAGGGATGAGTTGATGAGAAGAGTTGTGCAAATATTTTTGAAAATATGCCAGGTCACACTCAGCTCACCCCATTTGTGTCAACATGTGCTAGCTTGCATGGTGGGTTGGTCTATTAGAGCATCCCATGCTTCACACTTTTGGCTATCAACTGCGTGTGAGATATGCACACAAAAATTCGTCGGTCCCACTATAATAACTCTTTTTCCCTCTCTCTTCCATTTTCTCCCTCTTTTTCTCCACTTCTAGCATTTTCACTTCTCGCCTTCCACAGTCACACATCATATTTCACAGCTTCCACTATTTTTTTTATTAATTTATTTGAAAATGTGTCTATCTCTCTTCTTTTCATCTTTTTTTTCTACTTTTAAAATTAACATCCTCTTCAGATCTTACACTTAAAATAATATATACCTCTCATCCAATAGACATTCTCACATCCACATCCCATTGGAAATGCACTTAGTCACTCAATCCATTTAACATCCTTACATCTTAACAAATGGAAAACATAAAAATCGTCCTATTTTTGATACATTAGTATATTATAGCGTCTTTTACTTGCTAAGAGTGAATAATGTCTCGACGTATTAAAAATGCATTAGAGGTACATATGTTTTGGTATTGTTCTAATTTTTCTAATTTTAGTCATTGGATGGTTATTCTCTATCAAATGTTTTCATATTGTTTTAATTGAGATAGCAAATAACAAGACTATAACTGCTCAATTACTTTGCTAGTTATGCTCCATACTCTCCTCTTTTTTTTGAGACAAGTTCCGTTGGAATCTCTCACAGGATATCTACTCTTTACTGCTTCTGAATCCTATCTCTTTCTATTCGCCCTAATGAGTCGTACTCTCCTGTTCGGCCAGGTGGCATTTCTCCCAATGCTAACTATTTTAATATTCAGGTATCACCATCGTATTCGCCTTTATTTTGGACGATTTTGTGTGTCAACAATTACTCCCCAATACGACTCAATTTAACGTCTTTATCATTTAATTTAGCCGTATTAATTAACAATAAAGGCAAACATTCTCTTACCTTTTAGTTCACAAGTTGTCTTTTCAATGTCCTTCATTCCGTAGCAGCATTCAATGTGCTTACACCCAAAAGATGCTACCATCATTACTTACACGTCGCTTGGCATTTCAATTACGTTATAAATATTGCTCCAACCATATACGAGCATAGACACGTGGCCCACCGTATCTAAAGGGAAACCTCTCTGTCCTTTTCATTTCTTCACCATATTTTGAGACAATAGCTTCATCCAATGCCCCTACTTTCCAAGACTATCGAAATTTTTTTGGCAAAGTCCTTCGTTATGGCCCACTATCTTTTTTCCTTTAGGTCCTGATTCTGATCATCTATGTTAGGGCTAGCCTAATGAAAATGCGATAGGTGATGTTTTTTAATCCCAAATCTTTCCAACCACGTAGAAGACTCTTCCTTTTGCAACTTCGATGCCTCTGGCTCCATTTGCTCTCCAAACCCCATCAAGATGTATCCAAAGTCAGACTTATATTCCCCGAAATGGCTGAAGTGTATGATTTTTCATGCACCTACTAGAGACAAGTTTGTGAGGGTAGGTATTCTAGACTTTCTTGAGATTTCAGTTCAAGTTCTCTTTCAACCCTTCTCTTTTTCCTACTGCTCTAAGTTTCTGATCTGTAGAGTACAATATATTAGTCTTCCCCTTTGGTACCCTCACCCTAACTCTTAGCGACATTAGTACCCTAACCAACCTTCTTCCACTGCAGAACAATTTCACCCAATCTCAGGTTTGCCTCAAAACCTCCTACTATTTATAAGACCTTTCTCTTCTTACAAGTCAATAACAGCGTTTCTCAGGGAGATAACCACACACCTTCTGACCTTGAGCTATTAGTGTCTAGTCATTACTGATTTTGCAAGTTTATTATTTGTGTTTCCATTTGCAAATCAATTGTTGGATACTTCTCCCTCTTTTGCAAGATAGCAGACGGTCGTCTTTTAAATGTACTTGTTAGCCCATTTACATGGGCTTGGATGTCCACCAGGATCAACTTCATTCAGGTTCATCTCCTTCTGGTTCGGGTCCGTTATGGCTCAAACAACTCAAGCTTAGGGCGTATTTTCCCTACTTTGGTCTGCTGAGATTTCTCATCCCCTTGCTTAATATGGACCAATGTTGTGAAAACTAAATCCCGTTAGCCTATTCCAAAGGGAAGTTTTCATTCATTTCTAAACTTTGGAGGCATCGTATTTCTTCTTCCCTTTTCCCATGAGCCAATATCCTTACTACGTTCAACTATGTTCTGATGAACACTTTATTCATTGTTGGTCACGATTCTTGGTTGGGCGTGTGCTCTTCCATGACTTCTTGACTAATACTAATGTCGAGCTTGGTTTGAAGCGTATTCCCCCAACTTCATAGATTGTCAATTTGGCCTAGCCCAAACTTCGTCAATCCCTTTTTTTCTTACCATCAACAATTGTGTTTCCTCATGGTGACTACTGGTGAAGCTAGAAATGCAGAAATTAATGCCAACACTCTGTTGAAGTCTTTCTATCTTTTCCCTTCCATTTCTTTTTCCTCCACTCATCCATGATTTGACAGATATTGGTCATCATTTAAGGTGAGGATCTTTTATGTACCCAAGCATTCGGCATTTCACACCTTGAATCTTGGTCCTCTGAGGTCATCCAAGAGTCCTCCTACTTTGGAGCCTAACCCTACTGTGGAGATAAGGAGTGTTTATGCCCATACCCCCATCTTAGTTGGTTCCTTTCAGAAGGTGAATAGCATCTAAGGGTGCATTTTAGCCGTCTACCTAGGCTATTGGATCTACCCCAATTTCGACCAAAGGCAAAGCTTCTAGCACCCAAAAATGGCCACTTCCAAAATCAGAGGAGACATCTGACTCTAAAGCCAACCAAACCTTAATTAGGAGGCATCTGGTATGCATAAAACGTATCTCTGTGTCTTTTTGTAGCTTCGTTTGGTACTTACCTTCTACCTTTTGTGTCTCCAGAAACGACGTGTAGTGGAAGAGTCTACCCCAAGCTTGGATATCACTCAAATTGACATCCCTTGGGTGAGGGAAAGGAGCCAGCTGGATATATAACTTTCCCTTTTATGAAGGACTCGACTCTAATTCCAACAAGGAGTAGAAAGAATAAGGTTTCCATGTTGGTTCAACTCAAGGTATTGCCCACTCTTAGCTATAGAAGTTGGTTGCCTCCTAGCCAAATTCACCCAAGTGTAGAGGAAATTCATTCTTCCAACCCATGTTTCGATTATGTATCCTTTCTAAGATTAACCGTCCTAATAATCACTAAACCAAATAGCCCATCTTGTTCAACACAAGCTCTATCCAAACCTTTCATTGTAGCACATTCCATCATGAATTTGGACCAAGATTCTCCATTTGATCTTATTCTTGGTTTCTCTACAGCTGATCCTTCGCAACAAGCTCCTTCGATAGAGGTTTGGAGTGTTGGTGAACCACGAGGATATCCCCTGATGTTGTTCCTAACCCATCTCCTATTGCAATTGAAAGGGATGTTTCCAATGTGTTCTCTCCCTCTTAGAACGTTTCATCATCTTCGGTCCCTCCAACAAATGTAAGTTTTTCCTTTCTTTATTGGGTGACTTTACACACTGCTTTTGTCTATTATTATCTTCCTAGCTTTGATTTGTACATTTTTTAGGATGCTAATTCGATCTTGCAATCCATCCACAATTATTTCTAGCTGGGACTCTATAATGTTTGCTTATTCTCCTCCACCAATGCCCCAAGCGCCTACTCCATCGAAAATAGCTACAATGAAGAAGATAGTGTACATGTACACATCGCTCATAGATCTAAACGTTCACAGGGCTACATTAATGAAACACATGGAGAAGCTAACCAAAGCATCTGTTGATCTCACTCAATGCCTATCTTCACCTACTATGCATATTTCGGCAAGTATTTAGTGCTTCAGAATGCTAGAGAGAAATATTGCCCTTACTATCGCAGAGTCTAATCAGCTGAAGGCTCAGAGGGTCAGTTTTCTATCTAGTATGGCAGAGAAGGAATTTTTACGAATGGACCTTTGATTCTGAGAAATCCTCTCTGAATGATTTGGCTACCGAAATTATGACTGAGGATTCCAAGTTGATGAGTCTAAAGGTACAGATGCTTGAACTCTAGGCGCAATTGGATTAGTATACGCCGCAAAGATGAAAAAATGTACATTGTTGTCCAGTATGTCGAGCAAGTTAAGGTTAAGATGGCTGTACAAGGAGATTAACCTACGATTCTACATACGCCCAATTGTACGATGATTGGGACGATGTAAGGGCTTCCATACTCAATCTCTTGGAAAAAGTATCTTACTAGGACCTGCCTAATTAGGATGCTTTTCATTCTACTTTGTAATTGTAGTTCCCTTGATTCAATGAAATGAAGCATTTTATTCAGGCCGTTATTGTTTTTTTGGAACTTTTTTGCTTTTTCTTTGGACATTTTTTTCCTAATTGGCACGTACTTGATCATTTTCTCAAACAGAATGAACACATTTCTCTAAGTATTTTCCATTTATCGCTCTAATATGCATCGTTCCATCCAAATATTTTAAGTAATAAGCTCCATTGGGTAAGATAACCTCTACTTCATATGGTCACTTTCAATTGGGTGACCATTTTCTAAACTTAGGGTCTTTTCGATCAATAATTAGCATGGCTTTCGTCACTAACTCATCTTGATCAAAAGACTTGGCTACTAATTTCTTCTTGTAATAATTGGTCATCTAAATTTTTTGGGTTTCTAATTTGTTCAGGACGTTCAATTATGTTTCGTCCAATTCTAACAAATTTTGAACCATAGCTTTGATGCAAACTTCACAGTTTAGGTCATTTTGTAAAGCTACTCTGATGGATTTAATGTTAACTCTCATTGGAAAAATCTCTTCTTTCTTGTATGATAGTTGAAGAGGCATTACCTTGGTACTTAAACGAGGGGACGTCCTATAAGCCCACAAAGTCTAGTTTAAACATTTATCTCACTGTCTGGCATTGTCATCAATCATCTTCCAGATTATATTTTTAAAGCACCTTCTTTAATGACTCTGCTTTTCCATGGGACTGGACGTAGTAATGTGTTGAGTTTAACAATTGAATCTCAAACTTGTCCAAAAATTATTTAACCCTTTTACCGTTTATGGACGTCCCATTATCCATCATTATAGTATGAGGAATTCAAAACCTATAAATGATTTGATCTATAATGCGTGTTGCTTGGATGAGAGTGTAAATTCTCCCTATCAAATTCAGTGCCCAGCCTCTAAATAGCCAAAGTTTAATAATGGGGGTCATGTCTCTTGCACGAGCTCTTTGGATTGGCCCGTGCTTTTGACATGCTAAACAACTTTTTGCATATTGAACATATGTCTCCCTCATTTTGGCAAAAAAGAACCATTTTGGATTATCAACCATCTCATTTTGTCTTCAGCCTGGTGAGCTCAACATATACCTTCATTAACCTCAGTCATTATGACTTTGGCTTCAAACAAACAAACACATTTCAATAATATTCCGTTTGGATCATTTTTGTATCACGTCATCCAATAACATAAAATTAAATGCGCACAACTACAATTTTGTCTCTACCCTACCACTGGGTTCTTTCAGTAAATTTCAAATTTCTTCTACAATCTATTACTTCTCCATCCTCAATAGATAAGATGCTTGACTTGATCTTTCTTCATTGTATAGCGAATCTAATTTTTCCGATTTTGCATATATGGCATTCTAAGGGATTACGCGTAAATCCTGAAGTTGTTTAGGCCAAGTCGTTGGCCATGTAATTGTATATTCTAGGGACATTGGATCTCCACTTCATCAAACCCATCGAGTAATCCCTGGGAGATTTCATTTAGGCCCACTACTGAATCACTTTGACACTTAAAGGATTATATAAGTTGGTAAATCTCTAATTGGATATTGCCTTTGATTGTGACAGCCAGTGCAACCATGTCTGCTAATAGCTGGAAGGTCAGTGTCGTCCTCTTTTTTGTCTTTCTTCCTACGTTCAAATTTGGGTTTATCAACATATTCTAATTTTGTTTCCACGGTTTGTGTGCCTCCTTCTCCTTGTTTATTCATGTCTTCATGGGCGAAATAGTCAATAACATTTATCTCACCATGAATATTTGGACGAAAAATATCATACTTGCAATGCATCGTTCGACCGTAATTCCTCTGGAACCTCCTTTGTTGGGTCTGGTTAATTGAATGAAAGGGAAGAATTTTCCAGTTCGATTGTTGTATGAATATTCTCCTCACTTTTTGGATGAAATTAGGGTAATCCTTGGAAGGTCTAAATGCAGTTTTCTTAAATTGTCACATCTTCTGAGGCCTTCCAAAAGAAGTTCATCTTACATAAGTTTCTTTGAATCCTTCCATCCTTCTGTCCCAATTAAGGTTTTACTGGCAGCGTGCATACAAACCTTCTTCGACCATACTAAGACCAGCTACTATTTTACTTCTGGGCTCCAGTCGCTCAAAAGCACTAGGACATGGTTTGTCTTCTCCCTCGTCCAATACTAGTTTGAAATTTAGCAGGTTCAATTTGGTCATATTTGGGATGACCATATTCATTCCCACTGGATCTAGGAACGGATCTTTGTCCATTGCCATCTTCTTTTTGTTATCAAACATAACTCGATCAAATTCAATTATATCCTTAGGACATTTCGAAACACCACACAATGGTTAGTCGTATATGACCAAGTATTATGCCACTTATGAAATTTCTTGCCGTAACTTGTTCTAGGTTTGACAATTTATGTTTATTGCTAAACTTTATTTTTTTGTCTTTATAAAGTTGGTAAAATATAGCTCCAACCTTGGTCAAGTTGAATGAGAACATTCTGATTTTTTTTGTTTCCCTCGTTCAATCCTTCATTTTTTGCTTCTTGTTCTAACATTTCTAGCAATTTTCAAATGTATGTTTTTCCCTTAACCAATTTGACAAAGCATATTTTTGCTTCGATATGCTCTACCCCAATTGCATGCATTTCATAATTATGATCTCTATAGTAAGTCAATTTGCTAGAGCTTGTCATTTGCTCTTCTTCCCTAAACAATTGTTCGTAACGAACGCGTTAGCACTCAGTTGAAATAGGTCCAAGAATTCCCTATGTAAAGCTAATATAACGTTGAGCAATCTTTACAAACTCTTCTTTTGGAAAATTATAAGCCATTTTAAAACGTTGAAGAAATGTTTCAACCTACTCATTTAGTAACCGTTTAAAATATAGACAAATTTGCAAAAATTACCTTTGATTCAGACTTGTAAAGTTGGGCATCAAACAGCTATTCCATGTGATACCAATTATGAACCGAATTAGTTAGCAAGCTGATGAACCAAAAGAAAACTACCTCTATTAAAGAGTTAGGGAACAATCTTAGTTTGTGATACTCATTAACTTCCTCGTACTGAAGGGTAAACCTCCTAATGTGTTCAATAGATGACACTTTCCCCAAGCCCGTAAACAATTAAAATTATGGGATTCTATAGCCCCTGACCATGGGTAGGCCTGATCCACCCAGTTTGGATTAAAATGAAGGGACTGTTTAAAACTATTTAAAAACTAAAGGGATTGAAATGATTAGATTTAAAACCAAAATGACTGAATTAAATAACTTTAAAACTTGGGGGACTAAAAGTAAATTTTCAAAATCAGCATATAAGAAACAAATCATTTCTTTCTCCTCATTTTCGTGAGGCAGAGAAGAGAAGGGAGGAGCCCTGTGGGGGCACTGCCGGCGCCAACCGCAGGCGATTCCATGGGTGGTATCACCGTCGTCGTGTGGCGGTGACAAGGAGGAAGGGATGGTAGAAAAGGGGCAAAGTTTGGTGCTGGTTTGAGGGTAAAACCGAGACTTGATTTTGGATTTTGGAGTGCAAATTTTTGGTCAAAATCTCTAGTGCAGAGGTGGCGGTTCAAGGTAAGTGTTGGTTTAACTTAGTTCTTCATTTTGGGTTTTTCATTTGGTTGAGATTGGAGCAGGGCTGACCGTTGATGGTGGTGGTTTGGAAATGGGTGGTTGTTGTGGGTGTTGTGGAAATGGTTTGGAGGTTGTCGAGTATTGGGATTTTGCAGTGGTGGCGTACGGTGGGGTTGATGGTGGTTGTGGTCTGCGTGTGGTGGTGGAGTTGCGATTTGTGATGGTGCTCATCGAGTGGGCATGGTAGTAGGTAGTGGCTGGATGGTGCAGTGGACAAAAATGGTGGTGAGTTCAGTTTGATGGAAGAAAATGAGGAAGTTGGAGAAGAAGAATTCACACCAGGAGTGCTAAAAATGCTGTGTGGTTAATGGTTGAATGGGATTGAAGCTTGTTGAGTCTTGTCGTGAATGGAGTTGCTGGAACAGAGTCTGAGTCTGTGGTATGTGCGTGTAGGAGGGGTTGATGAGGAATGGGTTTGGTACTGTTTGATGGTGATTGTATAGTTGATGGAAGTTGGTGGAAGTAGGTTATATTAGGATTTGTATCTTGTTGAACAAGAATAACTTGAAAATAAGGCACATGAATTCAACTGAGTCGGAAAATGAATCTGATAAAATGAGCTTAACACAATTTGAAATTTAAAACGATTTTGAAAATAAATAAATAAATAATATAATTTTAGAAACTCGAAATTTATTTAAAATTGAATTGGACTCGATTTCATATTTGGCTCAAATTACTCGACTCGGCTAGACGAACACGTTTCGACTTTTAATTTAAAATAGGTGAGATCATAGTGACACATTTTTAATAATTTAAAATATTTATTAATACATGAAAATTTCTTGGTCGCTACATTGTGACTCTTCTTTTAAACCAAGGGTCTTGTCGAGCATGCTAAATTGAATTCGTGTGACTTCGTGCAAAATAATTAAGTAGAAAATTCAAACGATGTGTACAGGAATAAGTCTCTTGGAACAAAGTCCCAAAGATTGGTACAATTGAGAGGAGAAAAAAAGCTGTCCACTCGCTATATTGGGAGATAGAAAGACTAGTTCAACTTGAGAGGAAATAAAAATTTGATGCGTAAAGTATAATAAAAGAAATTACATTCTCTGTTTTGAGAGTTGATTTTTTGGTCTTTCAAAATGTCTTCATTTCTTGCCTTTATACGTGTAGCGACTGCTCCTGTGAAATTGTCTTTCAATTTCAAAGTTGCCATGTCCTTTGTTTGGGGTGATCCTACTACTTGCACATTCGATAAATGCTACCCATAACTTGCCCAGTAACATATTTCGTCAATAACCATTAGGTCATGGGGATTATATGTAATTGTGAAGGAGAACTGCTCCATTACTTCACTGTTATGCTTCTGGCTCTTATCTTTTTCGGGGACAAATTTAGTTGCAATCTCATCCAAGATAACTACTTCTTATTGCTTCATTCACCCAAATTAGGCGAATCCTGCCTTGTTCTGTTCTTCCCAGTTAGACGTACTCGCCCTTTAAGTTATGTGACATTTCGCTCAATGTTTATTATTTTAATGTCCGATGTCAATATCGTATTCGCCTTTGTTTTTGTACAATTTTGTGTGTCAACGTAATAATATAAGATGTATTTACAAAAATATAAATAATAATAATAATAATAAATGATATTCAGGGCATTGCCTATTTGACTCACTGAAGATGTTGAATGGCATTGTAAAAAAAAAAAAAAAAAGGTTGAACCCCAACCTTAGGAGCCCCCCACCTGCCCTGTCCTGCCCTGGACCTTGGTGAAGGATGTAAATCGCAGATTATGCCTCCCAGGGTGTAGGGTGAGGGCTTACCTTTTAACTTGGTAAGGGCCGGATTCGAACCCCTGACCAAGCGAGGCTGGTCTTTAAACCACCCTCCCTTTCACCACTGGGAGATGTGCCCTGAGGGCGGGGACTTGAATGGCATTGTCATATTCCTGCAAACTGTGGGATTAGACCAAAATCATCTCTATTTTCATGATTCACATAAATCATATTCAAAAAAGTGTTTAATCACCTCAACGTCCTCTAATTTTTTATCACTTCTACTGATAAGTTTAATATTTAAAAATAAAAAATAATGTGTGTGTGTGTGTGTCCATTCTTACCCTACACTCACTGCACGACAACTAATTTTACTATTAACTGATGAATATTTTAGTAACCTAGATAATTTTAATTTGAATTTTAATTAACATATACATGTAGGCAATCTCAGGGGAGGCAAAAGAGTATGAAGTTGGAGAAAGAAAATACTATTTGGCAGTGGTTTGGAATGCAATTGTTTGGCAGTGTTTCTTCCTGGGCGCCATTGGAGTCATTTTCTACTCTTCATCTCTTCTATCGGGCATTGTCATAACTGTTCTACTACCCGTCACAGAAGTGTTAGCAGTTATTTTCTACCATGAGAAGTTTAAGGCAGAAAAGGGTCTCTCTCTTTTCCTCTCACTTTGGGGTTTTATTTCCTATTTCTATGGTGAGATCAAACACAAGAATGTTCAGCACGATTCAAGCCAAACTGAGTTGACTCCAACAGTTGCTCCTTGATCACTTCTATATATACATACATGCGACAATGCCAAAAGCTATATATTTCTTTTTATTCTCTCATGACAGAATTTCACATAACCTTAAGTTGTTAGAGAATGTATCTCATTACCATAATTTAACGTCTCCCATCATGTGTCAAATGAGATGCACGGACACTATTAGCTAAAGAAATCTAATACAGATATGAAATCAAATCAGTAGTCCGGACTAAAATCTTTATCCAAAGATTACGAGATTTTACATGTAAGGAAGCATTTTTGCATAATCAATTTATCAGATGGCCCATCACAGATTGCAATAACACAAAATCCCATTCCACTATCTTCCTATTTAGTAAATACTAAGCAAAAATGATAGAAGACGATTCCAAACCATATTAGTTAATGTGTAACATGCCTGGGGAAATTGAGAGAAGGGGCATCATAGATACTCCATCTGAGAGAAATCTGTCCACGATTTTAAATTGAATGGAGAGCCAGAAGGGGCAATCAAACCAAGTGTTTGCATAACTTTTATCCTTCGTTCACTCAGCAGCTCATTGGATCTTTCTACTGAATTTTTTGCCTGAGATAACAAGGTTAAAAATTGTATATCAATTTAGATTCAGATATATTGTATCGCTACAGAAGAATATGTACTAATAGCTCGTGTGTACTCACAATTTCGAGCTTACTTGGTTTTGGATTTTTCTGCACTCTCTTTTGTGCTGAAGATCTCTTGTTAGAAAGGGCAGGCTGTATAAACAAAAAACACAATTCTCGTGAAATTAAATTCTGGGAAAAAGAAGAATTAACTTCAGGATAAAATAGTATAAAAAAACAAGTTTACAGGGCTCAAGTCACTTGGCCGGGGGCGTTTCTGAACCACTTTATGATTTTGAGCTTTACTTCTTTTTTCAGTTTTCTGCGGAAACGAATGATTAATAATGAAATTATCCATGCTTTTGGACTAATACTAGGAGGTGTAAGATATAAAAGAGAGATCATGTCTCTAAGCGACATCCAGGATGCAAAATAACTCGCATAATTGGCTGAGCTTGAAAAGTTCAATTTAAGCAAATAAGTAAGTTTTAAAATTAATACATTATTGGTCAAAGTTATAAATAAGTTACTTATTTTGACGTTAACTTTAAGAGTTCTAAAAAATATCAAGTGAGAATGCTCTTAATGAGTTCTAGAAGCACAGTCTATACAACTAGCAAAAGTTGAAGTATTTGGAGTGATGTACTTGTTTACACTATCTTGCTTTCAGCTGTAGCTATCACCATGCCGAGCATCTCAGGAAGTATGCTGCATCGTATTTGCTGCCAGTAAATTTTGAATTGACCTTATAAACCCCTTCCCTTTTGTTCAATCCAAGAAAGCAAGCTAAATCGTTATTCTCTAAATTTATCAGTAGGTGGCACCTCTACTTACTGGCATATATTCTTATTTTATCCATTGAAAACGGCCACAAACCCATTTTGATATCCTCATTTCCGATATGTTCATCTTATGAACGGTTGTCATTTAACAGCCAGACGAAAAGTATTACATAGCAAGCATGTATTAATTGTATGGTAGAGTAAATGTTTTAACCTTAAAACAGTGATACGTCATATGAAAGCCTGTAGCGTTTCTTCACTTCATCCAGCCCACACTAACTCCAGGCATTAAATCCACTTCAAGTACTCGCTTAGTAATAATTGAACCTAAATAGCTAAAACAATCACTCTTTGGGACAACATGATTGATGAAGAGTTGGAATTTTGTATACAAAATTTTGGCATTTTTCCATATTTTCTTTCGATGTTCCATTCTGCTTCTTGAGTTTCCTGATACAAGTCTATATTATCCCCGACATTACAAACACCAGAAAGAAAGTGAAGTTTCTTCAATGTAGATCAATGAATGTAAAAATGAATGGTGAAGACGAGATGGTTACTTTATCCTACTTGATTATAGTTTCTTATGCAAAATTTCATTTTTTGGTGTCCTGCTATCTAATTTATTGAAAGTGGAGCTCAGACCCCCATCTAAAATTAAATCTCCACATATAAAACAAGAAAATAAACAATAGTAACATTTCATCTACACGTCAAAAAAAGTGGCAAGCACAACGCATCATAAGATTTATATTAAATAAAATGACTAATAAGCATTCCGTGTTTATCTTAGTTACAAGGTGTTGTCTTCTTTTAGATTTTGGAACATTGGAGCATCAAAATCAACCTTCAATGATTTCATTTGCTCCCAACCTCCACACCCACACCCACACCTCAATAAATAAAGAGAAAGAAAGGCATGCAATTCTTTAAGATATAATGCAGGGGGGAGGGGGGCGTGTTGAGCAGAATATTTAACAGAGTGAGTGCCCAACTCTTATTTCACTTACAGAATGCAGGGTGATTGTATACTGGCTTTTGTTTGTTACATCTTGCTTCGGGATACTATCTTGAGATACCTCGTCACTTGCAAATTCTACCAGAAAATAAATTCACTTTTAGCATGTACCACAAACAAAAATGAACCAAGCATTAGTCCCAATAAATTTGGGGTCAGCTAATAACCATCACAAAAGTGAACACTGAACAACATAATAGATTAATGTATTGTATTTCAATGTGCCCCAATTTATTGCAAATACAAATTTATTGCAAATACATAATTATTAAGGAGTGGTAACACTAAACCAACATATGTTTCATATTGTGTTGTATGCAGAAAATAGGGAAAGTTTACCTACGAAGACTGCAAGCTAGCAACAGAAGTTCAATGAGAAAACAAGTATAACTAAGGGAGAAAAAGGAAAATCCTCCAGTGTGGCTTAAAAGTCAAATATATCTTACTTAAACCATGTAAATAAAAAATAGGAATGATACTTATCTTAACCTTAAAATTAGACAATAATAAGTATTTTAGGAAGTGATATTGCTAAATTATGTGTTGATTTTGTCTGTCTGAGAAAAAAACTCAATTTTGGATGAATACAAATGGAGGCTAAACGGAGAAAAGTGACTGAAACCGTAAAAAAAAAAGGGCAAAGTGGAGATCAATGTGCAAACTTTCAAAAGTTGAAGGACTTAAGCTGCAAATAAAAAGGGTCAAATTGAAATGAAAGTGAATTATAAGGATTCAATAGAAGAAAACAAAAGCTTGGAGGACTGGTTGTGCAATTACCTGAGGACCAGGGAAAAAAAAGAGTGAGAGAAGGAAGTTGGCATATGCGATCACGCATCTCGTTTGAGCAGCAGAATCAAATCGCTTAAACCTATGCGATCGCAAGGGTAAAACCATGAGATCGCATGGTTGTTCTGGCCAATAAGAAGTCATAATTTTATTGTAATTAGGATTCCGTTTTGATTTGTTTTAGCACTCCGTTTTGGCATTTTTTAAGGCTTTCAAGGGGGACTATATATACTTTTCTTCAATCAATATAAGGGAGTTTTGACCTATTATCAAAAGGAGGCACAAATTGAGAGAATAGCGCAAGTTTTTTTTTTCATTTACTCATCACATTTATTACTTGTCAACGATCTCGTACCCTTGCCGGATTTTACCAAACAAGTTTTTTGCGCAACTGCTGGAGAATAACGAATTTAATATAATTATTATTTTTAACTTTGATTCAATTTCCTTTTAATTTTTTAAATTTTTTAATTGGCTATTCAAAATCCCTCGTGTTTTGCTCGTCGAGTACTAAGCATTCTATGCAAATTTCCCTATGATGCTCGGACTCGAGTACAGGTGTTTGGTACAGGAACGGATCCGATTGTCGGAGCCCTTTTTTAAATCTAGGATACAGGAACACGACAAAAAAGGATCCAAATTTCGAACACAAGTACAGTAGTATGTTTTTTCAAACATTATTTTAAAAAAATATACACATGAAAATTAAAATTAATATAAAATTGCAAATACAATATATAAAATAAATAACATGACTAACGCAAAAAATGAGAAAAAATAATAAATAAATAAAATAATTTATCAATTTATAATTTTGTACAACCCAATAAAAGGCCTGAAACTAAATTGTAAAAGCTCAACACAAACCCACCAAAACCTAAACTAAATTTACTCAGCCCAAACCAACCAAAATCTAATAGTATCATCTTCTTCCTTCCTTCCTCTCAGAAAACACGGCAACCGCACTCCAATCTTTCTTCTTCCTTCAACGACTAAAAACACAACAACAGCCACAGACGCACTCTCCATCTCCCATCATTATCTTAAGTCTTCTTCTTTCTGCAATAGCGTCGTTGTAGTCTCCGCATCCGCCTGAAAAGTGAAGGGCCGGACTCGTATTCGATACCCGTACTCGTGTCATGTCGACAAGGGCACTCCAACCGAAACGAAGAGTCCGAGCAAGGAAGATTCTAGATCCTAAAATCGAAAGAACTTTAAGACAACGTGGAAGAGAACAATTCAACACAAGGTATATGGAGAACAATCAAAATCCTAATCGAAATCAATTGCCACTCGAGTTTCTCCTAATAAGGAATGAAGTTCACACTTTCAAACAAAGAGATCTAGAGAGTTATCCTGAAGCATAAGTTAGATTTAAGGAATATTTCAGAAAATGCCCTAATCTAGACATTCCAAAAAATGCCTAGGTATACATCTTAATTTCAGGCTCGTTTCATAACTACTGCAATATGATAGATGCTTCGGTGAGCGGATCAGTGATGAACTTACACATTGACCAAGCACAAAAGATATATGAGAGAATTGTAGAGAATCAATCAATGTGGCTGACTGAAAGGGAAATCCCAAGAAAGGCGGAGGATGTCTACAACATTGATGCATTTACAAAATTGGCAGCCCAAATAGGTCCACTAAAAAAATTGGACAATTTAACTCGACATGTGCACATGGTGAACCAACAACACCAGTTTGCAAAGGATGTGGAAAGGTCATATTACAGCAAGCCGTCCTTTAGCCTCAACACATGGAATGCAACATAAAGAGGTCAGCTACATACAGAATTTTCAGAAGTATCAGAATAACCCCTACTCCAACACCTACAATCTAGGGTGGAAAAATCAACCAAATTTTTCTTGACCTACCAATCAAAGTCAGAGCCAGGAAGAAATTTTCAAGCAAAACCACTGGATTTTTAGCATCAACAACCAAGGAAGCCATTGTTGAAAGATATGTTAGCACAATACATTGCAAAAACAGAAACTAAGCCCCTGTTCTCTTTACTGTTTTGAGGTCGTTTTCTGTTTTTATTTTCGAAAATGCTAAAAACGCGTTCTCTTTACCATTTTCGAAAACGTATTTTGGAAAACAAAAAAAAAAATTTGTACACAAAACGCAAAACGCCCAAAACTTCGTTTTGGGCGTTTTGTGTGTATTTCGACAAAAAATGTCCAAAACGCGGAAAACGCGTTTTGGGATTTTTTTTTTTTTAAAGAATTATCTTAACTTAACTAAGTTTAATATAAAGTTTTTATTTATTTATTTATTATTTTTTTTAGAATTATCCTAACTTGGAACTAAGCCTAAATAAAGAAATTTTTTTTTTTTTTTGAGAATTATCCTAACTTAGAACTAAGCTTAAATAAAGTTTTATTGAATTCAATATCAACATTACAAAAAAAAAAAAAAAAATTGAGAATTCTTGTTGTTATATTTCAAAAAATGCACTGATAAATGGACTCTGGTGGTTTTGAAAGAATTTGCATTTTCTGAATTTTAATAGAAGTAGAGCTTTCTCAAATCCCGAACCTGACCAAGCTGTGTTAATATAGACTCTTAATGCTCACATTAGTGTGTTTCATGTAACCATATTTTCAGTGTATTGTGAAAGAAAATTTGAGTTTGAGTTAGTAGTATTCTGCAAGCAAATTAATTAAAAATAGTTTAAGTAGTATTCTGCAAAATTTCAAACAGAACGTGTTTTCCAGTTTTTCATTTTCAAAAACAGTTTTCAGAAATGACAAACCAAACGCGTTTTCAGCAAATTTGAAAACAAAAATGAAAACAGGAAATACAAAACATTTTCGAAAATGAAAATACAAAATAAAATACAAACAGAACGCCACCTAAATTTCAGAACCAATGCCTAACCATTAAAAATTTGAAAACTCAGATGGGGCAAATGACTATGGCATTAATCAGAAGAACTCAAGGTACCCTACCAAGCAATACGGAAACAAATCCTATGGAATAGGTACATGCCATTACCACCAGAAGTGGTGTTCAATTGCCTGAAATAACAATTTCATTCGAGATTCAGAAACAAATCCTCCATGCATAAAACTACCCATGTTGGAGCTCGGTGAAGGTTCTTAGAAATCTCTACCATCTATTCAAAAGGCTCCAACACTTAAGTTAAAACGACTTCCACCACACCTACGATATGCTACCTGGGAGAGAGGAACACACTTCCAGTAATCATATCTAACACTCTCCGAGGACGAAAAAGATCAACCGATAAAGGTTCTTCGAGATCACAAAACAGCAATTGGATGGACCATCTCTGACATAAAATGGATCAGCCATTCCCTTTGCATGCACAAGATTTTAATGGAGGAAGAGTTCAAGTCATCATAGAATGTCAATGCAGATTGAATCTAAATTTGCAAACGGTTGTGAAAGCAGAAGTGTTGAAGTTATTAGATGCACGGATGATCTATCATATATTTGATAGCCATTGGGTAAGCCCGCCATATGCATGTAGTTCTAAAAAAAGAGGAATTACATAGGTTCCAAATGAAAATAACGGGCTCATTCCAATACGCGCACTCACAGGTTGGCGAGTTTGCATTGACTATCACAAACTCAATAATGCAATTAGGAAGGGTCATTTTGCCCTTCCTTTCATTGATCAAATGTTGGAGAGACTCGCTGGTCATTTGCATTACTGCTTTCTGGATGGGTATTCAGGCTATAATCAGATTCCTATAGCACCAGAAAATTGGGAGAAAACTAGTTTCACTATTTTAAACATAGTGTTACCGAGGTGTGAAGATACCAACCTGGTGCTCAACTGGGAGAAGTGAAGGTTCGAGAAGGGATTGTTTGGGGACATTTAATTTCAGTTAGGGGTATTTTGAGGTGGATAAAGCCAAAATACAAGTGATAGAGAAGCTACATCCGCCTACTACAGTAAAGAGGATCGAAAACTTCTTGGGACAGGCGGGTTTCTATTGCCGTTTCATCAAAACTTCTTACAAATCACCAAACCTCTCTGCACACTATTAGAAAATGATGCCCCTTTTAACTTCTCCGAGGAGTGTTTGACTGTATTTAACACGTAAAGAAAAATTGGTCACCGCTCCAGTAATGGCTGCATCTAATTGGGATTATCCATTCGAGTTAGTGTTTGATGCTAGTGACTATGCAACTTGGGCAGCGCAAGAACAAAATCCTACATGTAATCGATTCACTATGCTAGCAAAACTCTGATTGACAAATTATGCTACCAAAAAAAACCATTCGCAGTAGTGTTTGACTTTGATAAATTCAGATCTTATTTGATTAGATCAAAGGTGATGATAAACACAGACCACTCAAAACTGAAGTAGATGTTCGAAAAGAAGGATGTAAAGCCAAGACTTATTAGATGGATACTACTTTGGAAATCAAGGATAAAAAGGGTTGTGAAAACTTAGTAGCAGGCCATATATCTCGCATGGAAAAAAAAAGATCCTATAGATGAAATCAATAAGATATTTCCAGATGAAAAACTTCTAAAAACCGAGATAGCACCTTGGTATGTTGTTTATATAAATTATTTGGCCAGTGTTGTATGAAATTGTTTAGTGGTCTCAAGCATTACTTCTGGAATGATCCCTTCCTCTATAGACGAGGTCGGATCAAATCATATGTCGCATGTCTTCTCCATACGGCGGTCACATTGCTGCTACGAAAACAGTAGCTAAAGTTCAGCAATCAGGTTTTTATTGGCTTACATTATTTAGAAATGCTTTCGTCTTAGTGAAGAAGTGTGATAAGTGTTAAAGGCGATGGAATATCCCAAGGAAGGACGAGATGCCTATAAACAATATTTTAGAAGTGGAATTATTTGATTGAGGCATTAACTTCATGGGACCATTCTCATCTTCTTATGGTCAACATTATATATTGGCCCTAAATTTAGACAATTGTAAGTGTTTTAGGATGTGATATTGCTAAATTATGTGTTGAGTTTGTTTGTCATGGGAAAAAGTCAATTTTGAATGCAAGCTAAACGGAGAAAATGGACTAAAACCATATAAAAAGGCAAAGTGGGCACCAATGTGCAAACTTCCAAAAGTTGAAAGACTTGCAAATAAAAAATGGACTAATTGAAATGAAAGTGAAATTATAAGGACTCAATTGAAGAAGACAAAAACTTGGAGGACTGAGTGTACAATTACCTGAGGACTGGAAAAAGAAAAGAAAGAGAGAGAGAGAGAAGGAAGTTGGCCTATGCGATCGTATAGGCATTACACCTTGCCATCGCTAGGCGTCCTGTTTGACAGCACAATCAAATCGTTTAAACCCATGCAATCGCAAGGGTTAAAACCATGCAATCGCATGGTTGTTTCGACCAGCAAGAAGTCAGAATTTTATTCTAATTAGGATTCCATTTTGATTTGTTTTGGGACTCCGTTTTGGTACATTTTTGGGCTTTTGAGGGGGCCTCTACATATACTTTTCTTCAATCAACATAAGGGAGTTTTTGACCTATTATCAAAAGGAAGCACAAATTGAGAGAGATTAACGCAAGGATTCAAAGAAAACACACATCAATTAAAGATTTACAAATCTGGATTGAAGGATCAAGAAGAAGAATTGATTGTCTACAACATTCCTTCCATTGTTATTTCAATCCGGGTGATTTTTTATTTTATTTTTTTCATTTATTCATGTGTGATTTAATCATAAATATGTTAGGCTAATATTTTTCATGTATTGGATAAAGATGATGTTTATTGTTTATTTATTTCAATTCAAGAACTAGTAATTTAGGGAATTCTTGTGTTTCTTGATTAATTTTGCATGCTTATGTTTATTATATGATTGATTGGCCACCAATTAAATATATTGTTTCTTATTGTAGTGTTGGAAAACGCACAATAGGTAAAAACATTGCAAGATTAACATATAAACACTAGATATTATGAATGACACTAATCGAATTGATAATTATGTGATTTATGCTTTTTAAACATTCGTATTCGAACTAAGGATAGATTCGAGTCATATTTAGGATAAATTTAATTTGTCTTGGAAAAGAAAATTAATTGCATGAGAATTATCTACTGTCGAGTAATGCGTGAATGAATAAAACTACAAAGTGATGAATTGAGATAGAAAATAATAGGTTGATTTGGATTCTAATACAGGTCCTCCATTCATATTTACAATTCAAGGTTTTTAATTATTGCAATTTTTAGAATAGATTAACAAATCATATTTTATAGTTCACTAAATTGAATTGATAGTAGAATGATAATTAAGACTAGAATTTATTCTCAGAGGGACGATAATTCTAAAATCATCACATTTATTAATAGTCAACGATCACATACGCTTGCAAAATTTTACCAAACAATAACTTAACTGCAAACTAATTTCATATGTTAAGTACTTCACTGGAAGCAATAACATGTCCAAGGCATATATATACAGTTTACTCAACGAGGGTGCAACACAGTAATGTTATCCACAAAAGTTTAAATTTTATGTTAAGGAGGAAGATGTTTTCTACACGAATCATTTACAAGATGTGCGTGTTTGTAAGCGTGCGTGCAACTCGAAGAGGCTATTCATTTTTTAAGCTTCAATCTCCATTTCATAGAAAAGCTTTCCTTTTACTAAATAGCTAAAAAAAAGGGGACAGGTAGTGATATAATAACCGTAATATGTTAAATCAACTAAAATAAACTGCTAACCTTTACTTTTCACTTCCTTCCCTTTTGATCTACCAGATCTAAGATGGTTTAATCCCTATAACCAAAAAGAATTTATTAGAAAAAATTTACACACTTAAGCATAGACCCCAATGAAGCCCTACTATGGCAAACTTGATGTACCAAAAAAAATCTCAGGTTCCGAGGGAACACAGAATCACCTGCTCCAAAGTTTCCTTTAATATATCCATATAATTGCCACTGTAATCTTCAAGTTTCTAAGGATTCATATACAATGCAGCTAAGTTATAAATATACGGCAACAAAGAAATTACCAAAGTTTTTAGGGTACTGATAGCTTAATATAAACAAAGGATCCAAAAGTGAGCTTACATCTTCAAATTTCCTGTGGGACATAATTGGATCCACGTACAAGCTGCAAGAAGAGGAAAAGCGTTCCAAACTTTAAATTGGAGGGATCGGCGAATATTGAAAATGAACATATAGTTCGAGGTTACTGACAATTTATAGCATCCATATAGTCGAACAAGAACTTCACCCGCTGATTTATTTCTGGGTTTTAATTTGCCACATACAGAGTTCTCATCAACGGCCTGCCAAATATAAACAGTGGATATATATAAAAAAAAATACACACACACACATTGAGAGGCAATGCAGCTGAGAAAAATCAAACTAAAAATGCCACGTGAAAAGTGCACATCCAGAACACTTACTTGTGCCAGCCACCATGAGCAGCAAGGTAGCTGAACCCATACTAAATCTCCAAGGTTTACATCCCTCCTTGTAATAAACTGCATCTTATCATGCATTACTTCTTTTTCAACAAAATATCTGGCTAGCTCTGTACAAGCTCTTCCGTAGACCAAATTCGTAGATCAATTCTAAGACATGCACTGAATAATTTGAAAAGTTGAATTTTGAAAATGATTAATACTGTTATATAGTTTTTTTCCCGAAATACTGTGAAATACATCAGAATACATTCCAAAAAGGCAAACAAAATATCAAATTGTGTAGGCACGCTCTTTTAGATATTGGTCATTATGCCTATTATCGGTAATATCTGTGCTGCCATATATTTGAAACATTTTAATTATGAAAAATAGCAATGCAAAGTAGGAAATCAAGAAAAATGGAAAGTATAAAACAGTAGAAATGGGCTCCAATGCATTATGCAGCTTAAGGTTGAAATATTTCCCTAATCCCAAATAAGCAGAACAGAGCTTCACTTCACATCTTCACCAGTAACAAGTTTGACTAAATCCAGAAGGGGACAAAAGAGTTAAATAGTAAAGAAATTTTATTATTATATAAAAAATAACTTCAGCGAAAAATCATTCGCTTAGGACCGGAATCCATATAGAATTTGAAGATTACAGTCACAATTTAAAGTAATCAATTCACAGAAACAGATAATCCAGAAGAAATGGGCTCTGCGAATAATATACCTACTCACCTTTCTGTTTCTATGTCTCTCTCCGTCCCTTCCCTCTGTGAATTTACACAATTTAAGCGCTTTAAAAGCTATATATCTGCTTTTTTTCCTCGGGAAGCTAATACCCACTTCATAGTGCTGTGCTGTGCTGTGCTGTGCACAATGCCCATACAAGCGTACACATTTGTCCGAGAGAGAGTGAGCAAAGAGACCCTTATTTCTTTGTTAAATTAAATTCCAAAAATAATATTTATTTATTTATGTTAAAAAGTTTGAGTTTATTTTTCCTCACTCAACTTTATGGCCGTTTTCGACCCCTTCAACATGTTGTTAAAATCTCGTTCAACTATACGAAGTTACTCACCATCAGGGCGGACAAAGAGTCAAATAGGGGGGTCCTGAATGATCACGTGATCCCCCAATTTTGAAGTTTAATTTTTTGTTATTATTGTTATTAAATAGAGATAATATTTGAACTTTGAATAATTGAAATTTATCTGTATTGAATAAATTGTTTTAGATGAAATATATGTGAAAGTGTTATAAATATTATACTATTTAGTGAATGACATTCATACCCCTGTAACCCTAGGGATAATTACTTTGTGTATCACTTTCATTTCATATATATATGGGCTCTGGTTCTTAATAAAACATAAGTTTATTTGTCTCTTTATTTTCTTCTCTCTTTCTCTCTATTTCATAACACGTTATCAGCACGATTCTCTCAAAATTATTAGAAGGTAATATTTTTTTTAGCATAATCATCTATCATGTGTATCAAAATTAATTTGATTACACGTGAATTCTTTGAAATATTCTGAACCAGTTTTGAATCACAATCAGTTTTGAAGTTTCTAAATTTTTTCTAAATTGTTTTCCGATATTAGTTAGAAGAATCCGACGAATAACTTTTAATTGATATTTCAATGCATAGTTTGATTTTTTTATTCCATATTGTTCTCAATCAGTATCCTTGATTACTTCCAATTAATTACTTTCCAATTCAAATTTATTCCTTTCCAGATTTTCAATTGAAATTCGTATAAAATAGTTCAGACTTTTCAAAGTTCATGAAATTTTTATTTAATTCAAATTTCAAGTTCATGATTATGTGTGTTTAATTTATATATTATTGTTATTGTTGAATTTCTTTTTACTTTTAAATTAATAGTTCATTACGTTGTTGCTCCTAAAGTAGCGCAACAGTATAATTAATATTCCAGAATAATATTAATATGACTATCATGAATAATTTGTTGTTGCTCCTGAAGTAGCACAACTGTATATAATTAATATTCCAGAAGAATATTAATATGAGTATCATGAATAGTTTGTTGTTGCTCCTGAAGTAGCACAACTTTATAATATTCAAGAAAGATTATTATTTGCTCCATAAGAGCATAAATTATAATTGTCAATATTCCAGAAGAATATTTGACCTATTATTGAAGAAATAATAGAAAAATACAACATGCTCCCGAAGTAGCATGTATATCGAAGAATATGTCATAATGTTTATCCCTGAAGGAAAACATACAACTTTTGTGATGTTGATGATTTGATTTATTATTATGTGGTTTAATCACATTCTTCGAAATTAATTGTATTTTTTTTTATTCATTGTGTAGTTATACAAATGGCCAACATCACTAAACTCGAGTTTGTTGCACTCGACATATCTGGAAAAAATTATTTATCATGGGTCTTAGATACTGATATTCATCTTGTCTCGAAAGGTTTGGCAGAGACAATAAAAGAAGGAAACAAAGAATCCCTACACGATCGTGCAAAAGCACTCATATTCCTTCGTCACCATCTTCATGATGGATTGAAAGTTGAATATCTTACCGTGAAAGATCCACAAATTCTCTGGAAAAACTTGACTGAAAGGTTTAACCATCAGAGGACTGTAGTTCTCCCCAAAGCCCGCTATGAGTGGATGCATCTCCGTTTGTAGGATTTCAAAAAGGTCAGTGAGTACAATTCAGAATTGTTCAGAATAAGTTCTAAGTTAAACTTGTGTGGAGAAAAAATCACTGATCAAGATATGTTGGAAAAAACTTTTTCCACTTTCCATGCCTCGAATGTGCTCTTGCAGCAGCAATATCGTGAATGTGGTTTTAAAAAATACTCAGAACTTATATCATGTCTGCTGTAGCTGAAATGCGGTACCATTGGCTTCAGGCAATGGTACCGCATTTCCTGAAGTAAATGCAATATCAAGACATGAACGCGGACGCGGGCGCGGGCGCGGACATGGACGTGGAAGAAACCATGGACGAAATTTTCAGCAAAACAATCAGCAACAAGGGAACAATTTTAAAAGGCACAAAGCAAACGAAAATAGCATATCAAGAAAGGAGCATGAAGAAATTTGCTTTAGATGTGGAATGAAAGGGCATTGGGTACGTACCTGTCGTACGGCAAAACATCTTGTGGATCTTTATCAAAAATCAGTCAAGGGGAAAGAAAAAGTAGAGACAAATTTCGCTGATTATGATAGTCCAATTGATGTGACTCATTTGGACGTCTCTGACTTCTTTGCTGACCCAAATGGCAATATCGATCATTTAATTGGAGGCGGTGTACTTGAGAATATTTATTAGTTTAATTTTCAGTATCTGAACTGTTCTTTTTCTTTAAAATTTAGTATGAATTATGTTTTTACTTCTTTTTTTTGAAGTTAGAGACATTTACATTATTAAGCATTTTTAGTTGATTAAAAATGTCGCTAAATTTCTTTTTATGAAATCAAAGTTTTAGAATATTTATTTTGTTTTATTTATAAATTCAGGATGAATGACCAGGATATCTGTTTAGTCGATAGTGCAACTACACATACTATTCTTCAAGACAAAAAGTATTTCTTGAACTTAACATTATCAGAGAATAATGTTAATACAATATCAAGTGCATCAAAAATCGTTGAAGGCTCCGGAAGAGCTTGTATTATTTTATCAAATAATACAAAATTATATATTGACGATGCACTTTATTCTAGCAAATCCAGAAGAAATTTGCTTAGTTTTAAAGATATTCGCTGCAATGGATATCACATTGAGACGATGCATGAAAATAATGCAGAATATCTTTGCATAACTTCTTTTATATCTGGCCAGAGGCAGATAAAAGAAAAACTTTTGGCACTCCCTTGTGGCATGTATTATACATCTATAAAGATGATTGAATCAAATATTATCACGAACCCGAAGTTCGTTGATCCAAAAAGTTTTATACTTTGGCATGATAGACTTGGACATCCAGGAACAATAATGATGCGCCGAATTATTAACAACTCACATGGACATTCTCTAAAGAACCAGAAAATTCTTTTACCTAATGATTATCCATGTGCTGCTTGTTCGCAAGGCAAGTTGGTTATTAGACCTTCAACTACAAAAGTCAACATTGAATCTCCAACTTTCTTGGAAAGAATTCATGGAGATATATGTGGGCCAATACACCCACCATGTGGACCATTTCGATATTTTATGGTTTTAATTGATTCATCTACTAGATGGTCCCATGTTTGCCTACTTTCCACTAGGAATGTAGCCTTTGCTAGACTACTTGCTCAAATTATAAAATTACGAGCTCAATTCCCTGATTATTCAATCAAGAAAATTCGTCTTGATAATGCTGGTGAGTTTAGATCACAGACATTCAATGATTATTGTATGTCAATTGGAATTGAGGTTGAACATTCGGTTGCTCATGTCCATACACAAAATGGATTAGCTGAGTCGTTTATCAAATGTTTACAATTAATTGCTAGACCATTACTCATGAAAACAAAACTTCCAACTTCTGTTTGGGGTCATGCCATATTACATGCTGCATCATTGGTTCGTTTAAGACCAACTGTGTATTATCAATATTCTCCTTTACAACTTGCAATTGGTCATGAGCCTAATATTTCTCACTTACGAGTTTTTGGTTGTGCCGTCCAAGTCCCAATTTCACCCCCACAACGTACCAAAATGGGTCCTCAACGAAGACTTGGAATTTATGTTGGTTTTGATTCACCATCAATAATAAGGTATCTTGAACCTTTAACGGGTGATCTATTCACTGCACGTTTTGCAGATTGTCATTTTGACGAAATGACTTTCCCAACCTTGGGAGGAACAAAACTACATCCTGAAAAACATGGTAAAATTTCGTGGAATGAAACAACTTTGTCTCACTTTGATCCCCGCAGCAATCAATGTGAGCAAGAAGTTGGAAAAATCATTCACTTGCAAAGAGTTGCAAATCAATTACCGGATGTATTTGTTGACACGAGAAAAGTGACAAAGTCACATATACCAGCAGAAAATATCCCTGCACAAATTGATGTCCCTGAAGGACAATCTGCTGTAGCAAATGAATCTCAAATACGCCAGAAGCGTGGTCGACCAGTTGGTGCTAAAGACTCTGTACCTCGAAAAAGAAAAGTACAAGAGAAAAATCGACCAAAAAGTTTAGAAGAAGTAGTATTTGAAAAGATTGATCAATCGGATATTGAGAATATGGATCAATCGGATATTGAGAATATGGTTCCTGCAGAACCACAAGTATCCGAAAATAATGAGATTTCAATAAACTATTTAGTATCTCATAAACTATGGGAAAGAAATACTATTGTCATAGATGACATTTTCGCCTTTAATGTGGCTCTTGAAATAATGAAAGATGAGGATCCTGAACCACTGTCTGTGAAAGACTGTCAGCATAGAAATGATTGGCCAAAATGGAAGAAGCCATACAGGCGGAATTAAATTCCTTAGAGAAACGAAAAGTATTCGGACATGTAGTTCGAACACCTAAAAAATGTAATCCCTGTAGGATACAAATGGATTTTTGTAAGGAAAAGGAATGAAAATAATGAGATTACAAGATACAAAGCTCGACTTGTAGCTCAAGGTTTCTCTCAAAGACCAGGAATTGATTATGAGGAAACGTATTCTCCCGTAATGGATACTATCACTTTTAGATTCTGAATTAGTTTGACTGTGTCACAAAGGCTTGATATGCGCCTTATGGATGTAGTAACTGCCTATCTATATGGTTCATTTGATAGTGACATATACATGAAAGTCCCTGAAGGACTCAAGATTCCAGAAGCAAATAATACATACCCGAGAACTATGTTCTCTATTAAATTGCAAAGATCATTATATGGATTGAAACAATCCGGACGCATGTGGTATAATCGCCTTAGCAAATACCTGTTGAAGGAGGGTTATAAAAATGATGACATTTGTCCCTGTGTTTTCATAAAGAAAACAAATAGTGGATTTGCAATTATTGCAGTATATGTGGATGATTTAAATCTGATTGGAACTCCTGAAGAGCTCAATAAAACTGCAGATTATTTAAAGAATGAATTTGAGATGAAAGATTTGGGAAAAACTAAGTTTTGTCTTGGGTTGCAAATTGAACATTTCCCAAAAGGATTATTTGTTCATCAATCTTCTTATACAAAAAAAGTTTTAAATCGTTTTTATATGGACAAAGCACATCCATTAGCATCCCCTATGGTTGTTCGATCACTTGATGTGAAAATAGATCCATTTCATCCACCTGAAGATGGAGAAAAATTCTTGGTCCTGAAGTACCATATCTTAGTGCAATTGGAGCGCTAACATATCTTGCAAATTGTACTCGACCTGACATAGCTTTTTCTGTAAATCTCCTTGCAAGATATAGCTCTGCACCAACTCAAAGACATTGGAATGGTGTTAAACACATTTTTCGATACCTAAAGGGTACTATTGATATGGGATTATTTTATTCTCAAAAATTGGAATCTTCTTTAGTGGGATATGCAGATGCAGGTTATCTCTCTGATCCACATAAAGCTAAATCGCAAACAGGATATGTGTTTACACGTGGAGGAACAGCTATATCATGGAGATCCGTGAAGCAAACCTTGACAGCAACATCTTCAAATCATTCAGAAATTATTGCAATCCATGAGGCAAGTCGAGAATGTGTATGGTTGAGGAACATGACCCATCATATCCAAGCATCATGCCGATTAACTTCGACTAGAGACAGCCCAACAATTTTGTATGAAGACAATGCAGCTTGTATTGCACAACTCAAAGGATGCTTCATCAAAGGAGACAGAACAAAGCATATCTCTCCAAAATTCTTCTACACGCATGAGCTTCAGAAAATTGGGGATATTGATGTTCAACAAATTCGCTCGAGTGACAATGTAGCTGATTTATTTACAAAGGCATTGCCAACATCCACATTCAAGAAATTGGTTCATGAGATTGGAATGCGTCGACTCAAAGATTTACAGTGATCAGTATCAGGGGGAGTAGCTGTACTCTTTTTCCTTCGCCCAAGTTTTATCCCACTGGGTTTTCTTGGCAAGGTTTTGACGAGGCAGCATTTATTGTAATACTCCAAAATAACTGTACTCTTTTTCCTTCGTTTGATTTTTTTCCCATTGGGTTTTTATCAAACAAGGTTTTAATGAGGCAGATATTTTGTAATATGTCATTCAAGGGGGAGTGTTATAAATATTATACTATTTAGTGAATGACATTCATACCCCTGTAACCCTAGGGATAATTACTTTGTGTATCCCTTTCATCTCCTATATATATGGGGCTCTGGTTCTTAATAAAACATAAGTTTATTTGTCTCTTTATTTTCTTCTCTCTTTCTCTCTATTTCATAACAGAAAGATTGTAGCGTGTACTCAATAAATATAGCCTCTTTTTTGTACCAATTAAAATTTAGATTTTAATATTGATCAAAGTCAACAATCAATCTCAACCATAGATTTCATAGGACCAACAACTTTTCAACCACACACCTCATCAACTTTTATCAAAATCTACTAAAAATCTAATTTTAATCTACACTAAATAGGAACATAATTGATTGAAATTTGAATATGTTAATTAATTGTTTACTGCGATATAATATGTCAATTTCTTTTGAATCGTAAATCGCACTGAAAATAATTTAGTATATTTTTGAGATTGCATATTATTTAGTACATTGTCTTTTGCGAATTTTAATTTTATCGTTATTTTCGATCTTTTTCTTAAAAAAAAAATTGAGGGCACTGCCCCCAAACCCTCGTGAGGTCTACCACAAACTATGCCCCTTACTACAAAGTGTCTGCCTCCGTCACTGCTCACCATCCATCACCTCTCTTACTACCTCGGACGGAATTTTCACATGGCAAACGAAATCGCCACGTGGCAACGAAATTTTGACATGGCAGCCAACTCATCCATATGTGATATTTTTACTTTTTATTTTTATCTTTATTTCATTTTGATCTCAATTGTAATTATACTTGAGGTCCCTCAACTTCTAAAATTCGTTACTTTAGTCCTCAAATTTTAAATTTCCTCTAAAAAATGTCCTTATTTATTTGCAACTCACATCCCTCAACTTTAGGATTTCTTGCACATTGGTCCCCAAATTTCACTTTTCTTTCAATTTAGTCCTTCAAACTTTCGTTGTATATATCATTGCCTTCAAACACATATAACTTTTGATCTACAACTTTGAATTATGCTCCGTTTTTCATTGAACTCTAAATTCAACCATCTTTCTAATGATGTAACATATACTCCTTTATTAGACATGCATTTTTTACTTGATATTTTCGCCTAAGATATGCTAAATTTTTTTGTGATATTTTGCGTAAAAACTTCTAATTTCACCAAGAAATGAAATTGAACCGACTTTGAATGTAAAATGAATTTCTCTTTTTTTTATTACATAATAAAGCTATTCTAAACTTTAAACCAAAAAAATTTAAAAAATGTATTAACACAATTTTTTGGTGCCGTATAAAATATATTTTATGCCCCTATAACCAGTGGCAGATCCAGGACCGAAGTTCAGCTAGAGCAACCGACCGTTGATTGTTGACTGTTGATCATTGACCGACATCCGACGACGACCGCAATTAATTGTGAGATTAGTTATTATTATTTAATTAAATAATATTAAAAATTAACCAATCAAGATAGAACCTCAAGAGAAAGAAGAGAATCAAGATTAGGACATAGAAACTTAGCCCCTGTTCTGTTTGCTGTTTTGAGGTCGTTTTCTGTTTTTATTTTCGAAAACGCTAAAAACGCGTTCTCTTTACCATTTTCGAAAACGCATTTTGGAAAACAAAAAAAAAATTTGTACACAAAACGGAAAACGCCCGAAACATCGTTTTGGGCGTTTTGTGTGTATTTCGACAAAAAATGTCCAAAACGCGGAAAACGCGTTTTGGGATTTTTTTTTTTTTTTTTTTTTTTTTTTATAGAATTATCTTAACTTAGAACTAAGCTTAATATAAAGTTTTTATTTTTTTATTATTTTTTTAGAATTATCCTAGTTTGGAACTAAGCCTAAATAAAGATTTTTTTTTTTTTTTTTGAGAATTATTCTAACTTGGAACTAAGCTTAAATAAAGTTTTATTAAATTCAATATCAACATTACAAAAAAAAATTAAGTGAGAATTCTTATTATTATATTTCAAAAAATGCACCAAACTGCATGGAATCGAAATGTACCAAACACGCAAAACTCTACTAAACAAAGCTAAATCTACCAAAAAAGAGCAAAATTTCACCAAGATGCCTAATCTAATACCAAAAGCGCGATATGTACCAAATTGTGAGATGTTTCAAATTGTGCCCAAGAAATTTACCAAAATGCGCAAATAGCTCTAAAATTTACGAAAACAATGCCAATTGTACTGTGCTAACCAAGATGTGTGAAATGTTAAAAAAATGCTTCAAAATGTACTAAAATACACTATATATACCAGAATTCACCAAAATATACAAAATGCATGATATCGACCAAAATGCGCAAATCGTACCAGTGTGCGAATGTACCAAAATACAAGAAAACAAACCAAGTTAAATGAAATTTATCAAAATGCACAAAAATCTACTAAAATTCTAGAAATGTACCACATGAGAATTGTAGCAGGCAAGACCTATGATTAATCCTAGAAATGTGCCTGAATCAAATGTGGACTGATTACTCCACAAGGTCAAGATGACTTTTAAATTTATTTTGTTTAATCAAACTCTGTATGAGTAATTAGAGTTACATGTATTATGGAAGTAATTTGGACTTGAATATTATGTTATTAATTTCTTATAATATTTTTTTGGAGTTGAACATTAATGACATTATTATTTGGTCCAAAAAAAAGTTAAACAATATAGATTGTTTAATATAATTCAGAAGCAAATTCATTGAAAATAGTATAAGTTGTATTCTGCAAAATTTCAAACAGAACGTGTTTTCCAGCTTTTCATTTTCAAAAACAGTTTTCAGAAATGACAAACAGAACACGTTTTCAGCAACATTGAAAATAAAAATAAAAACAGGAAATACAAAACATTTTCCAAAATGAAAATACAAAATAAAATACAAACAGAACGCCACCTTATTATTTACAAAAATTACAAATTACAAATATAAAAATTACAAACTGTTCATCAATGGTCAATAATTTTTACAGTATCACAAACCAATCTCATTTAATTCATTCTAAAAATTATTTATCAAAATACCAAATTATAATTCATTCTAAAATTAATTAACCATTCTGAAAATCATAATTCATTATTCATGTACCAAATCATTTTAGTAAACTCGACTATATTAATCAATCAATATATAATCTAATGGAATTTGTAAAGCAGTAAAGCGTAAATAAACTCAACTATACATATTTCATTTGGGCCAATTGATAATAGGCCATTTTAAATTGACCCAAAGTCAAATGATTAAAAAAGGCCCAATATTATGGCCTCAGCCCCCACCCATCGTTTCATCTTCATCTTCTACAGCAACTGGAGAGGCGGAGACAGAAGAAGGCAGAAGCAAGGTTTTGAAGACTGAAATCTAAGGCATCGTTCTCTTTACTGTTTTGAGCCCGTTTTGAGTTTTCGATTTTTGGAAATATCGAAAACGCGTTCACTTTACCCATTTTCGAGTTTTCCAAAACACTAAAAAAATTTCAAAGGAAACTCAAAACGAGTTTATTGCGTTTTGGATATTTTGTATTAAAAAATCCAAAACGACCAAAACGCACGCGCGTTTTGAATTTTTTTTTTTTTTTTAAATGTGAGACACTTCCTTCACTTGAAGTTCTTATATTATTTTGCCATTATATATAGATCCATGTTAAGATTTTGTTTTTTTTTTTTTTTGTAATTTTTTTTTTTATTATTATTATTTTTTTAAATGTGAGACACTTCCTTCACTTGAAGTTCTTCTGTTATTTTGTCATTATATATAGATCCATGTTAAGATTTTTTTTTTTTTTTTGTAAATTATTATTATTATTGTTTTTTTTTTGTAAAAGTGAGATATACTTCCTTCACTTGAAGTTCTTATGTTATTTTGTCATTATATATAGATAATGTTAAGATTTATTTTTATTTTTTTTGTAATTTTTTTTTTATAAAAGTGAAACACTTCATTCACTTGAAATTCTTATATTATATTGTCATTATATATAGATCCATTTTAAGATTTTTTTTGTAATTTATTTATTTATTTATTATTATTATTATTATTATTTTTTGTAAAAGTGAGACACTTCCTTCACTTGAAGTTCTTATGTTATTTTGCCATTATATAGATCCATGTTAAAAAAAAAAAAAAAAAAAAAAAAAAAAAACTTTTTTTTTTTGAAATTTTTTATTTTATTATTATTATTATTTTATTATTTTTTATTTTGTAAATGTGAGACACTTCCTTCACTTGAAATTCTTATGTTATTTTGTCATTATATATAGATCCATGTTAAGATTTTGTTGGTATGAAATTAAATTTTTGACATAGAGAACTAACTGATTTATTAACATTAAAATTAATGATATTCAACAAATCAATCATTTTTTACATATAAAATATTACAAAATAAATATATCAAAAAATTATAAAGTAAACGCATTTTTCAGTTTTCTATTTTGAAAACAGTTTTCCAAAATTACAAAGAGAACATGTTTTCAGCAATCCCAAAACAAACAACCAAAATTCAAAATTCAAAACAAAATCCAAAACTCAAAATCCAAAATCGAAATACAATGAGAACGGCCCCTAATTCTTCCATTTCCGACTTGGTGAATCCGGCGAATCCAACTTGGTAGACTTGGCGAATTCGGAAAATCCAGCTTGGTATTGGATCCACCATCAGTGAAAAACAGAGGTTCAAGAAATGAAAAAAAAAAATAAAAAAATAAAACAACAACAACAACAACAACTTTTCGGAATCCAGCTACAGCGGCCGCACTACCTCGCCACCCTCTAGATCCGCCCCTGCCTATAACCATATTTTTCTTTGGTGCCCTAAATTTTTTTTTTTTTTTTTTTTTGAGGAGTCATAAAAATTGTTGAAATTAGAAGTTTATACGCAATATACCAAAAAAAATCTTAACGTATCTTAGGCAAAAAATACAAAAATAAATAAAAATAAAAAAATGAATGTCTAATAAAGAAGTATATGTTACACCATTAGAAAGATGATTGAATTTAGAGTTCTGCAAAAAAAGAGCATAATTCGGAGTTGTAGATCAAAAGTCATACGCATTTGAAGGCTAATGACCTACAAAGCAAAAGTTTGAAGGACTAAATTGAAAGAAAAGTGAAATTTGGGGACTAACGTGCAAAAAAATCCTAAAGTTGAGGGACATGAGTTGCAAATAAATAAGGGCATTTTTGAAAGGATATTTAAAAATAGAGGACTAAAGTAACGAACTTTAGAAGTTGAGCGACCTCAAGTGTAATTACAATAAGGATCAAAATGAGGGCTGAGTTGCCAGCCACGTCACAATTTCGTTTGCCATGTGGCGATTATGTTTGTCACGTGAAAATTATGTCCAAGGTAGTAACGACAATGATGGATGGTGGATAACTTAGTATAGTTTGGGTGAATTTTAAGCAACATGTTGAAGTTGAGTGGGAGTCGAAACTTCAGTGGTTGGTTGGAAACATATTAAAGTTGGATGGGTAAATCGGGACGGCATATAAAGTTCTGTTTTCAAAATTTATACCAAGCACTTTATTTTATTTTACTTTTTCCTTTTCTTATCTTTATGCAATACTTTTATCATTTGTTTTCTATGTGACGGTTCGCTATAAATACACCGTAAGTGCATGTGTCGCATATAAGTAATAGTGGACTAATGAGTCCGGTTTATCGCTCCCACAAGGATTGTCTATTTAGTTATACTCTAATGTGATCAATTCCAACAATAAACACACGCATAATAAAGTTCTGGTTTTGGAAAGTGATAAGATTTAAAATTAAATCCACAATAGATTAAGTAATTAAATGGAAAATAAGTGATGAATTGATGATAAAAGTGTGTCGGAATTCTTGATTCCACTTGACCTTCACCTAATTGACTTCTCAACATGCAAATTGAAATGTGGTTTATTAATCATGTTAGATCCTATTTTCCAAGTTTAGTTAATTAACTCTCTCGAGTGAAATTAACCCTAATTAGTGGAATTAACATACTATATTTCTATGTCGATTAAAAACACAGCAATTGCATTAAACCTTTGTGAAAATAACTCAATGAATCATTTAGGATTTAAGATATATCTCTATCCTTAATAAGAACCTAGAGCATGTATTGTATTGATCTAGAATATACAAAAATTTCTCAATAATTGCACATTCCACTAAATTCAAGCATTAATTTAGCCAAAATAAATGCAAGACAATAAATACAACAATTAATGCACAAGATAATAAATAACTTAAATTCTTAATGCAAGCATAAATTTTAATTAAACTAGGTCAAGTTTCCTCAATCATCCCAATACAAAATAAATTAGCCCATAATGAAATTAATGAAATAACAATAAAACTCAAAGATTAAATGCATAATTTCACTAAAGGATTAAAATAAACAAGAAAATATGAAGATTAAACAATATAAACTTCCCTTCAACTATGATTTTGACTTTAAAACTTCAAAGTTCTTCCATTATGTTGTAGGTATTTCCCTTTTCAATCAATAAAAATACAAAATATTACAAGAGAAACTAACTACAAATTGAAGAAAGTACAATGATTTTAGAGAGGAAAATGGAGAAGGGGGCAAGACTAGAGAGAGACCCTAATTAATGAGAGAGTGGGTACATATATTTTCTTCCAAAATTACCCCAAAAACCTTTAAGATCGCTCAAAAACGAGAAAAATCGGTTAACACATCGTCTGGGCCTTACTGGGTCGAACTGAGTCGACCCGGAACGCCCAGCTTATTTTTTTTAAAAAATGAACAGTTATGCAATCTCTTAGCTTTAGTCTGGGCGATCGCATGGCTCATTTGAAATCCGACCTGAAAGGTTCTATCCATTTGGTTGAACTTCAAGGATCGCTTCCTTGATTCAACCATGCGATCGCATGGTTGAATCAAGGAAGCGATCCTTGAGTATGGTTGATCCTTTATAACCAGGTTCATTTTAGTTGCAGTCAGGTCCTCCATCTATCAAATTTGATCGATCTGGTCATAATACTTTCAAATTTCTTTCAATTGGTCTTTCTGAAATTGAACTTGAGGTCCTTCAACTTTTGAAAATGTGCATTCTGGTCCCTCTTTTAATTTGTAAGTCTGGTCCAGAACTTTTGAAAACTGACAGCTCGTCCCTGGACTTCTTTGCCTTGCATGTTTTGGTTCTTTTCCCTCTAATTTCTTCAATTAAGCTTTCATTTAGCTTCTTTATTGTACGTTTTCCCATGAAGTTGAGTGTTAAACCTATATAACCACAAAATATGCACAATTAAATAGATATTTGTCCAAATAACTCCAAATCTATTACAAAAAAGTATGAAATATGCATATAAAATGAACTCAACATATACCATCAAACTTGAACTCTTGCTCGTCCCGAGCAAGATATCTACATGCATCAACAAGTAAAATGACAAAATGATTAACAATGCTAGATAACTTGCAATCTTCAATGAGTGTAAACTTGCAAAATTAATTCACAACTATGTTTCCAAATAATGCTACCAAAAGGGGTTTTTGCTTATCCGTTGTTCGATCGGTGTGTGTGTGTGTGTGTGTGTTCGTGTGCATAGTCATTTCAATCATTAAGAGGTTTCAAGTTTCAACTAACTCACCATTAGTGGTCAATTCTTTCATTTTCCACTCATGAAATTCATCTCTCAATAGATATTTCTTTTCTCTCCCGAGATGCAATTCAAGATGGTACTCTCAAATGACTCATTTCTTTTTCACTCTAGTTTGATTGTGTTTTACTAGCAATTTTGACAATCTAGAAATGCATTGATTCTCCACTAAATGAGTGCTTCGACATTCAAGCTTATACTAAACAATTAAAACCCACTATTAATCTAAGCCCTTATGCAAGTATAAATGCATGATTTCTAAATACTAATGTGATGATTGCTCGTAACTTTTCAATTCCTTAAGCTTTCTAATTGACCCATGTAGTGAGATTTAGGTCGGTAACTCCCTAATTGTTTTAAGATCAAAGAGTAGCAGGCTTTAAAATACCCTACGGACTTAATAACTCGAGTAAAAAAGGTTACAAAGTGAGGTTGACTTATTAAGAAAATACAATGATTTTTTATTTTTGATTTTTTTTTTATTAAATGTGTGTGGTATTACTCATTAAGTTTTCTAATTGACCCATGTAGTGAGCTTTAGGCCAGTGACTCCCAAGTTTCAAACTTAAGGCACTAAGTTTTAAAGATACTCCTACGGGCTTAATCACTTTCATTACCTAACTTATACTTGGCAAAAGACACTCCAAACAAAAATTTCATGGAATCACTACACGTCTAGACCATCTCCTTCACCGGGTCGACCACCCCCAAACTTATCTCACAATAGAATCAAGAGATTTAGAGCATTAGAACAAAATTGGATAGGTTGATAAAAATTAAAATACAAACTCACAACCTAGTTTTCTACTCCAATAACCTCTTCACCCTTCAACAATTCCCAAACTTCACCAACAATCGATTATGACTATTGTGCTCAATGTAAATAGGATCTTGTATGGATAAACATTTTATAGAAAATAGTGATATGTGTGTTTTATATACTTATTTTGCTTTTAAATCGACAACTTAATTAACAAATTGAGCGAATTTCTACTTATAATTTGTGTTTATCTTGTACAATTATGTACAACCTCAATTGGAAAGAAAATGGACAAGATTGGAGTGCAATTGAGCTAAAAGAGGAGCAAGTTTGAAGTCTAAGGACCTAATTGAAAGAAATCAAAAGTTTGGGGACTCAATTGCAATATCTCAGAAAGTTGGAGGATTAGAGATGCAAATATTTCAGAGGCATATTTGTAATAAAAGTCAAAATTCAAGGACTAAATTGAAGAAGGACATAAGACGGGGGACTTTGGTTGCAATTAGTTTAAAGAAAAAGAAAAAGAAATAGAAAAAAAAGAAAAAAAATAATATATTATAAGGCATGGGCTTTTCATCAAATCAATTGTTGGGCGCACGCCATGCGCCCAGCAGAAGTCAACATAAAGTTTATATGTTGCCCATGCGATTGCGTGGGTTTATTTTATTAGATCGCATGGGTAATTTTCAACCCAATATCGATTTTAGTTTTCTATTTTTATTATTTTACTTTAAGGGCGTGTTTGGCTTAAATTGTATGCATTTTTGGGACCATTTTAGGTCTAATTTTTGGGAGTATTTATACTCCCATTTCTTAACACCCAAAAACACAATTTTTCTCTCCAAAAAACCCCAGCCTCTTCATCTATTTTCTTCTTCTTTTCTTTTCTTTGTTTTTGCTTTATTTTGTAATTTATAGTGTGTTCGGTTGGAATTTAATTTGTAATCATTACAGAAATTTAAATTACACAATTTCTCATACCACTTTTTAACCATCCACATTTTCTCTCTCCAATTTTTAACCCTTCATCTTACCTAGAAAACACAAATAAATCAACAAATAATTTCAATTCCTTGATTTGACACAAAGCATTCCATATTAAATTTAAAAGAACACACATTTAGTTTGTAGTTTAGTTTTTTTATTTCAAGTTGCTAGTCTCCATTGGATCAAAGAAGCAAAAAGTGAGGTGAAGATTCAAGCATTGTTGAAGGAATTTTGGAGCAAAAATCAAGGGAATTGACTTATTTCATTATCTTGTATTTTTAATCTTTGATTTCTATATTTTGTGATGTATTTTTGTAAACCTCAACTTTTGTGCAATATTTATATAATGGGCTAATTATTTTATGTTGGGATGATTGATGTAACTTAACTTAGTTTAAGTAATTTTAATGTTTGTTTATTAATTTTTGAGCTTATTTCATGTAGGGGTCGGGTTTGGGTCGAACCCGAACTCAACCCAACTTGGTCGGTTTGATATAAAATCAACCCAACCCAACACAATTGCTTGTTTAAACCCGACCTAACCCAACCCAACCCAATAAAGTATGGGTCGGGTTGGTCGGGTTTGGGATTTGGCTCAAAAGAACAAAAATAGGCCCAAATTGACAAAAAAATAAAAAATTCGGCACCTTGTGTTCTCTTTTAGTACGAAGGTTTGAACGTAAATAAATTTTCAAAACTACCATTTTTACTATTATTATTATAATAATAATGAATCTCAGAAACAAAAATCACAATATTATTACAAATTTCTTAACTATTACTTTAAAAAGCTTTATAAATTATTCATAATCAAATAATTATAATTACAATACAATAAAGTTCGTATATATATATATATATATTCAAACTAAAGACAAAAAAATCTTAAATATTGAATAACTTTTGCTAAATCCCCACCAAAAAAATCATAATTTGAATAACATGAAGAAAGAATAGTAATCCCATATTTACAGTTCATCGTTGATTGATTTGATGGTAAATCTGTAAAAATGTCAAATAAACTACATTACAATCCCTATATTTGGAGTTCATCGTTGAGTGGAAGACAAAAAACTCTACCGAATCTCATAGAAGGGGAGAGGCGGCTATGGTCTCTCTAAGTGATGCCAAGTCCAAAGCTTGATTTCATTTCATGTGTCGATTATTTGTGTGAGCCTCAACAATAACTGCTTGAACTGGGCTTCTCCAGAAATGGGATCGATTTTCTGTAGACAAATGGGTGGCGGGGTGACAGCGGCTGCGATGGAAGAGAAGAGGGTGAGACTGTGAGAGTGAAGTAAAATAGGTTTAGGGTTTGGCTTGAGTTGGGAAGCATCTGTCTGTCCAGTAAAATAGGTAATACCGTAATATGGTGTGTTTTGAATTTTTTTTATTTAAATTTACATGGGTCGGGTTGGGTTTGCTCGATTTTTTGGGTTAACCCATAACCCGACCCGATTACTGTTAGTCAAATCTGAACCCACCCATTTTTTCATAAAAAATCGACTCAAATCGGTCGGTTCGGTCCGGTCCAGTTTGGTCGGTTTGACAAGTTTGGGTTGGGTTTTGCCCACCTCTAATTTCATGTGTGTTTGTTATTGAGATTATTCCATGTGTTTGATTGATCACCAAATATATGTTTTGTGAAGTGTATGATAATCGAGAGATATTGTGCATTTTAGACCAAATAACAAATGCTCTAGGTTCTTGTTAAGGATAGAGATATACCTTAAACCCTAGATGATCCATTGAGCTATGTTCACAAAGAGTTAATGCAATTGATTGGACTTTAATCGATATAGAGATAGTGTAGGTTAAACCAATTGATTAGGGTTAATTTCCCTCAAGAGAGGTAATTAGCTAAACTCGAAAAATCGGGTCTAACATTGTAAATGAGTAATTTATTAATTTGCACATGTTGAGAAATTACTTAAGCAAGAGTTAAGTGAAATTATGAATTCCAACTATTTTATCTTTCATTTTCCTTATTTTAATTTGGTTTAAAATTAGTTTCTTTAATTTAGAATTGTCAAAAATCCATCTTTTAATTGTGTGTTTCATTTGTTAAGATTAAATTAACTAGAGTATAATAGAGTATACATTCCTCGTGGGATCGACAACCCGGATTCAAAAAATCTACTTTATTACTTGTACGCGACCCGTGCGCTTGCGGTACACTATTTTGAGCGAACAAATAGTAAAAATAGCATATTTGGTCATAACTCATGAATTAACAACAATTTCAAACATCAAAATCTCTTAACCGGCAAGACTATCTAGCATGTCAATATTCAAAACAAAATAAATAATTTCAAACATCAAAACATTAAGAGCCGGCAAGGTAGTCTAAAATGTTCACATAGCAAAATGAAACCAACACCTCCAAACTTGATTAAACATTGTCTTCAATGTAGACAAGAGCATAATATATGGAAAGGAATAGGTAATGGAACTTCCCCGGATTGATGCTTAGATAATGTTCAATATTGACCTAAACTTTTGATTTTCTTGGTAAGCAAATCTGCCCAAAACTTGTTGAGGACAAGGCCAAAAATCAACCTACAAAAGTTGATGATTAACCAAATTAGAAACAATAAAATAGGAACAAGTAAATATGAACAATTGAGCAAAAATAGTAGAAATTTGGGTTGCCTCCCAAAAAGCGCTTGGTTAAAGTCATAAGCTCGACTTTTGGGTACAAGCATTCCAGATTTGTAAGAGGGATGGTCGACTTCTCCTTTTGAAAATCACCACCCAAGTATGGTTTCAAGCATTGCCCATTGACTTTGAAGTTTCCTTTTCTCTCATGATAAAGTTCGACATCTCCATGTAAAAAGATTTGAGCAATAGTGAAAGGTCTTGACCATCTAGAGCGGAGTTTACCGGGAAACAATCGTAGTCTAGAATTGTAGAAAAGAACTTGTTGCCCAACTTAGAATTCTGGCTTCACAATATTCTTGTCATGCCACTTCTTTGTCTTCTCTTTGTACATTCGAGCATTCTCATATGATTCAAGGTGAAACTCATCAAGTTCATTAAGTTGGAGTAGTATTTTCTCACCAGCCAACTTCATATCAAGATTCAAGATTTTTGTTGCCCAATAAGCTTGGTGCTCGACCTTGACCGGAAGGTGACATGCCTTTCTAAATAAGAGGGGGAATGGAGAGATACCAATGAGAGTCTTGAAGGCAGTGCGGTAAGCCCAAAATGTATCATCCAATTTCTTGGACCGTTCCTTCCTCGAGGCATTCACCGTCATTTCAAAGATTTTCTTCAATTCTCTATTTGAAATCTCTACTTGCCTGCTTGTTTGTGGATAATAAGGAGTGGATACTCGATGTTTGACTCCATACTTGGTCAAGAGTGAGTCGAAGAGGTGGTTACACAAGTGTTTTCCTCCATCACTAATGATAGTCGAGGGGTGCCATGACGAGAAAAAATATTTTTCTTTAAACAGTTTACCACCACTCGAGCATCATTGCTGGGGAGTGCCACCGCTTCTACCCACTTAGACACACAGTCCACCGCTACCAAAATGTATTGATTTGAAAATGAAGATGGGAAAGGTCCCATGAAGTCAATACCCCAAACACCGAATATTTCCACTTCCAAAATAGAATTTAAAGACATTTCATTTCTATTGGAAATATTACCGAGGCGTTGTCAACGATCACATTTGGACATAAGTATGTGTGCATCCTTGAACAATGTGGGCCAATAAATTCACGATTGAAGAATCTTTGATGCGGTTTTCACGGCACCAAAATGACCTCCATATGGTGATGAGTAACATTGTTCAAGAATTTTCTCCATCTCATCCTCGGGCACACATCTTCGAATTATTTGGTCTGGGCCCCTTTTGAACAATAATGGGTCGTCCTAAAATTAATTCTTGATATCTGAGAATAACTTTTTCCTTTGTTGATAGGACCGATCCCAGGGAGTGATAACACTTGCTAGAAAATTCACATGATTCGCATACAATGGTGCACTAGAAGCTTGTGCAAGGTCCATGATTTGAAATAGTTACTCATTCGGGAATACCTCACTTATCTCTTCATGAATAATCTCCTCGGTTTGCTCGAGTCTAGACAAATGATCGGCTACAAGATTCTCGGTCCCCTTTTTGTCACAAATCTCCAAATCGAACTCTTGGAGAAGAAGAAGCCATCTAATCAACCTCGACTTAGCATATTTCTTTTCCAACAAATACTTGAGGGTCAAATGGTCGGTGTACACAATCACACATAAGCTTGAAAGGCAAACTCCAATCCGGAGCCACAATAATAGGTGTTGTGATGAGTTTCTCTTTAAGAGTGTTAAAAGCTTGGAGACACTCTTTAAAGAAATCAAATGTGACACTCTTCTCAAGTAGTGAACAAAGTGGCTTTGTGATTTTTGAGAGGTCCTTGATGTTGCTTATAAAATCTTGCATGCCCCAAAAAGCTTCTTATACCCTTCATCGAGGTTGGAGGAGGTAGTTTTTCAATAACTTGAATTTTCGCTTTGTCGACCTTATTCCCATTGCTTTAAATCCGGTGTCAAAGAATTATGCCTTCTTGAACCATGAAATGACATTTTTCCCAATTCAAAACTAAATTGGTATCTTCACATCTTTCTAGCACCACATTCAAATTATTCAAGCAATCATCAAATGAAGTGCCAAATACCGAAAAGTCATCCATAAATACCTCAATAAATTTCTCCACCATATCGAAGAAGATGACCATCATGCACCGTTGGAAAATGGCGGTGGTATTGGAAAGACCAAAGGACATCCTCTTATATGCAAAAATTCCATATGGGCATGTTAAAGTTGTCTTCTCTTGATCCTCCGGGGCTGTCGAAATTTGATTATAACCTGAATACCCATATAGAAAGTAATAATGAGAGTGACCCGTCAATCGCTCAAGCATTTGATCGATGAATGGAAGGGGAAAATGATCCTTCATAGTGGTATTGTTGAGCTTGCGGTAGTCAAACTCTCCATCCCATCACCGGCCTTGTTGGAATGAGCTCATTATTTTCATTTTCCACCACCGTGACACCTCCTTCATTTGGTACTACTTGTATGGGGCTTACCCATGCATTATCTGAGATTGGATAGATAATGCCTGCATCAAGCCACTTCAACACTTTGGTTCTCACAACTTTGTTCATATTAGGATTCAACCGACCTTGATGCTCCACCGAGGGTTTGAAACCACATTCCATAAGAATTTTATGCATACAAAATGAAGGGAAAATACCTCGAATATCCGAGATGGTCCATCTAATAGCCTCTTTATGCTCCCTCAATACCCGAAGTAATTTTTCTTCCTCCACTTCGTTCAAATAATTAGAAATAATAACCAGGAGGGTAGAAGATTCTCCCAAATAAGCATACCTCAAATGAGAAGGAAGAGACTTTTTTTCAAGAGTTAGTGCTTTCTCGAGAGATGGCAATGGCGGTGAGGAACTCTTCTTTAACTCCTCTAAGTAAGGAGCTTTCTTGTGTTGATATGGTGGTGAGGCCTCCAAGTAATAAGTCATTTGTTCAACTTCATCATCCACATCCTCAATCGTCAAAGAATGAGCAATGCAAGACTCTAGTGGATCTTTGGAAATCCCGAGATTGAAAGAATTGGCCACTAGATGATCAATTGCATCCACCTGAAACACATGAATTGGATTCTGAAGGATATTTAATGCCTTCAACACATTAAAAGTGACTTGCTCATCTTGCACACTCAATATCAATTGACCTTCTTGTATATCAATAAGAGCTCTCCCGGTTGCTAGGAATGGCCTTCCCAAAATGATTGGAATGTTATGGTCTTCCTCTATATCAAGAATAATAAAGTCTGCCGTGAAGATGAATTTATCCACCACCTTCACAAGAACATCCTCAATGATACCCGAGGATATTTGATGGATCTATCTGCAATTGTAGAGACACGATGGTTGCTTTAGCTTCTCTCAATTTCAATTTTCTGAAAATGGACAAAGGCATCAAGTTAATGCTAGCACCAAGATCACATAATTACTAAACTTAATATTACCAATAGTGCACGGAATAGTAAAATTCCCTAGATCTTTGATTTTTGGTGGTAGCTTGTTTTGAATGATTGCACTGCACTCCTCCGTTAGCATCACCATCTCATGTTCTTCAAGTCTTCTTTTGTTGGATAGAATTTCTTTCGTAAATGGCATAACTTGGCATTTGAGCCAAGGCATCGACGAATAGAATGTTGATACGTAACTTTTTAAACACTTCCAAAAAATTTCCAAATTGACTATCAAGCTTTTGGTTTTGCAACTTTTGAGGAAAGAGAGTAGAAGACGCATAAGCTTTTATTGGTGTTGGAGTCTTTGATGTTGATGGTTTCGGTTCACTTTCTTTGGGCTCTTCAACAACTTTTTTGGGTGTTCGAATAGACTCATTTTCTTCAATAGGAGCCTTGCTTGATTGAGTCATTGGTTGTGAAACCGTGATCTCGGGCAATTGTACTCCACTCATTGTTATAATAGCTTGAACATTCTCCCTTGGATTCGTTCCGGTGTTGCTAGGCAAAGCTCCTTGTTGCCTTTCTGAGAGAAGTTTTGTTATTTGACCAACTTTCTTCTCCAAATATTTCAAAGAGACATCATTGCGTTCTTAATATTGCAATTGATGTTTTGCTAACTTGGTGATAGCCTCTTCCCATCCCTCTTTCTTGTCCCATGACTTTGGATTCAACACATTTTGATTGTTACCATAAGATAGATTGGGATGATTCCTGCAACCGGGATTATGAGTAGGAGCATGTGGATTGAACCCTTGGCGTTGGAGATTTTGAGCATAAGTAACTTGTTCAGTAGATGAAGAACTATTTGCCATCAATGGACACATTGAGCTTTGATGATTAGCCCTACATGTCTAACATACTGGAGGGGTTTAAACCATGTTGACGGGCCGAGAGGTTGAAGGAGACCTGTGCGCGTGTGTAGTAAACACTTTTAGCGAACTGTACACGACCTGTGTGCGTGTGCGGTAAACACTTTTAGAGAACAAAATTGTTGGGCTAACTTATAGGATCTAAAACATTTTGGGTTGACAAAGTTCGGGGATTCAAAAACATTTTAAAATTGGAGGAGATTGAAATGGAAAACTTTTAAAATTAAAGTGTTGAACCTTAGCTTTTAAAAGAATTGGGGAGCAAAGGGTGATTTTGTAAAATCAATTTTTTTTTAAAATAACACTTAACCCTTTAGAGAGAGAGAGAGAGATAGAGAAAGAGAGAGTGCGAAGGGGCTTTGCTCTTTACTGGTCTTTACCCCTGCCGGTGATGTCAATGTCAGCGCGAGGCGGCGAGGAGGGGAGTAGCGCGGGTGCGTGTGGTGGTGCTAGTGCTGGCGGTGGTGAGTTGGTGGTTGTGCGGTGGTGGCTGTGGCGTGGGTGGTTTTAGGCTGTGGCCACGATTATGTTGTCGGGGAAGGAATTCTTTGGTGGTGCTTCGGTGCTGTTGATATGGTGGTGGTGGTGGTGGTGGTCCCGTCATGATTGAGGTTGGTGGTGGTGGTGGGGAGTTGGTGGTTGTGCGGTTGTCGGCTTGGGGAAGAAGAAGACCATATTGTCCGTATTTTTCAGGAAAAAAATTTGTGTAGTAAACATCAGCTTGATTAATTTAAAGCAGTAATTTGTACAATTAACCAAAAAAAATGTATAAATGGGCTGACCCAAATCCCAGTCTGCACTGGCATTGATTGGGTCCTCCATTGCTAAAAAATACACCTCATTAATCAATTATATTTTCCCAATTCATAAAAGGAAAAAAAAAGGGAATTCTCATTTTATTTTAAGCCATATCTAATGATTGGGCAAAAAAGCGGTATATATATTAGCATTATTTGTTGATAGTTTTTGGAAATTTTGAGAAATTTTATGGTTTTTGGAAAAATGTGGTTGAAATTTGATTGAAAAGAATGGAAAATGATAGATCCAATAGAAGTGCATATTATGAAACTAAACATGCACTTAATAAACAAAAATTCAACCATACACACAAATTCGAGTTAATTGTCTCGATGATCACTGTACTTATGTCCATGTCTTTTGTTGATTACTGAAAATTAAATTGTCGAGTTTTGATCACTGAACTTATGTAAACGTCTTCGACTAGTCACTAAAGTTTAAAATATTGAGTTTTGATCACCACGTGTATATTCCGTCTGTGACGTCCACCATTTTGATAAGTTTAGTAATCAAAACTTGATACTTTAATACTTTAGTGATCAGTCAAAGACATAAACATAAGTTAAGTGATTATTGAGACAATTAATCCATAAGTTTAGTGACTATGAGTCAACATTTTAAACTTTAAAGATCAGTCGAAGACGTAGATATAATTCGATGATTATTGAGATAATTAAATAATAAATTCAGTGATAAAAATTCGATACTTTAAATTAAAATTTATTGATAGATAAGATAAGGGCATAAGTTAATAGTAATGATTCACGTTCACGCTCCATTTGGTAATACTCTAACGAATTATAAAATGGTTTATTTATAATTTTGTGATAAAATGTGTAGATGAAAATTCTTAGAAAAATGTGTGCTGTTGATTTTGTGGTTTATAAACGGACACTTCTAAGAAAAAAATTAACTACACAGATTCATTCACATTTTATAGGCTACAGCACACAAGAATCTGATCTAGAAATCGCTACCCAAATCAGATCTATAATCCTCCAGAAATACACTCTCTTCCCCTAACCATATTTGTTCCCCTTCTTTAATACAAACCTCTCTCTAAAGAGGAACTAATGATTCATCATTAGAGAAAAAGACCCAGATTCACAAAATTCGACGTCCATGGAGATATATTATTTTCCAGTAGAGGGATAAAAGCATTTGTAACCCTTTTGTGAGTTGGAGTAACCAAGAAGAACAGGGATCAAATTTGTCTTTAAGATGAGAGTGTACATGGACATAACACATGTGACGATCCTGAATCCTTAGCGACTTGAATGTCACGAAACGTACATAAAACCATTACAACACATGGAATAATTAAAATAAATAATTTTATAAGATTTAAATCATCTTAAAAAAATAATGAAATTAAACATGAAAGTTTGCAAAACATCCCATAATAATTAAAAGAACATGTCTGGAAATTTAAAGGAAGGAATTTAAATGAAAGTCTGATTTATTTTCTGACCCGCTATCATTCTTCATCTCCACTTTGACAATCTCGAACCAATCAATTATCTGGAAAGGGGAAACATAAAGGCATAAGAAAAATTTCAATAAGTATACGCGTGTTCATCATATAATTGAAATCATAATTCATATATATCATGGAGACACGAAAGCAATACCGAACAATGAACATTGGTGGTATGAGTTTTACGTGTGTAGCTACTAGAACTTTGATATGAATCTTAGAACATACATATGGACCATAAACGTATTAATTCAAAAGCATAATGTAAAAGAGACGTATATATTTACTGTCTTGTGGGATGAAATGAGGATTAAATTCTTACTTTAAAGTGTCTCGAACTTTGTGCGTGCTAAAATCTCTTGCTTTAATATATAATTTTCGTGTGTGTATGCATGTGTTTGTGTACGTATGTGATTGATTGTTGTGTGAAAGGTGGATTGACTTGGGGGAGGGGGAAAGAATATAAGGCACAAAAGTTGTGTATGGTGAAGATTGTAATGTGAGGGAGCCTATTTATAGGGTCAAAAGAGCTAGTTTAGCTATTTTTGGTACCAAAAATCATTCCTTATATCAAACACACGATTAGGCCTAGATGGAAACATTATAATTTGTCTAGACTTAAATAATATTATTTCCATATGAAAGAATATATATATATATAGGTTTTTCTTATCAATTACTGTCAAAATCATAAATATCCTAATTTAATCATGCTGCCACATTGGGAAGGCAACCAATTTTTCGAAAATTGCCACTTGGTAACTATGCTATTGGTCAACATTTAATTAGGTCCCTAAACTTACATCCTCAGTAATTTGGTCTACTCAAAAGATGCGGGGTTTTATAACACACAACCAAAGATTTTAGGACAAATATTCAAGCAGAAGGGATAGAGTGGAACCTTGACAATATCAGTAGGGAAGTTTGAAAATCAATTATGTGAGAAGGCATACGGTTGATGAGAAATATAGTAGTTGACACAGTTTCAGTCCAAAAACCTTTTAGAACCCGCATAGTAAAGCATAGTACTCGGGCTACCTTAAGGATATGCCGATGCTGTTCTGTTGTGGTGTATAAGCTCAAGTTGTCTGATAGAGAATATCGTGAGTCGTGAAGAAGTTGGGAAGGGTTTGATTTACAAATTCACGGCCGTTGTTAGAATGAAAAACCTTAACTTGAGTATGAAATTGTGTGTCTACCATTTTTGAGAATTTAGGAATAACATGCATGACATCACCCTTAGATTTCAGAAAATATACCCAACACACTATAGTTCAATCATCAATAAAAGAAACAAAATATTTTTGACATGAGGCAGGAGGAGAGAGGGTCCCAAACATCAGCATGAATACAAGAGGGACATGACTTCCTATTTTGACTGATTTTAAAAGGTATACGATGATTTTTGGTAAAAACACATTGTTCACATCACATACTAGAACTAGGAATATTCTTAAACAACTTTGGAAACAAGTGTTTTAAATAAGAAAATGAGGGGTATCCTAATCGGCAATGTGACAGAAGGATCCTATCTGATGTGATCCGTTATGGGGATCACCAAGAACACGCGGAATTAAACGCCGGAAAGCTCTAAAATCCAAGATAGTAGATGGTAACAATGCAACCCCGACCTCACGACGCAAGAACTATGGGTATATTAAACCCAAAACCCGTTACGATGCGGAGATAAGAACCACAAAGGGGGAACGCCACAAAGGTTGTCAAATGCTTTGATAAGTTCAATTTGTTCGACGAGAACACGAAGAAAATATAAGGGAATATCTCACCTTCAATATCATTAATCTCAAGATAAAAAGTTGTGTTTTACAATGCTGAATAAAGCCATATATATAGGCAAAGAAAATAAAGCAACTAAAAATAAACTAGAATTCAACCTAAACTAAAAAGCTAAAAACGCCTAACATTAACTTAAAATTCGGAACCTAATTTACGGCCGTGAGAACGACCTTTACGGCCGTAATCACGCTGCGGATTAAAAATTGACAACATATATTACGGCCGTGAAAATGACCTTTACGGCCGTAATCAATACTCTGAATTAAAACCTACTAAACATTTTACGGCCGTGAAGATGTGGGTTACGGCCGTAAGTCCTCTTCTGCATAATTTCGCCATTGTAGTGTTACGGCCGTAATTTTGGCTTTACGGCCGTGAATCCGTTACGACCGTGATTTCAGTCTTTACGGCCGTGACTCAGCTGCTGCCCAATTTCTTGTTCTTCCTTGATCCAAATGCATTGCAATAACTTTGGCTCCTCTTCCACATTCTTATGCAACGTAAATGAAGTCTTTGCACTAGAGCACTCGTCCATCCACGCTTGCATGAATCCTTGCATTGCCTGCTTGATTCTTTTGGCTCTTTGTCTCGTTATTGGTCCTACGGGCACGTGCAACGGGTCAACGTTCTTCGAGCCACTCCGGAACTCATCATCCCCTCCCTGTTGAAAATGATTCGTCCTCGAATCATCACCTGCATCAAACAGAGAAAGATCACCAACATTAAATGAAGCAGACACATTATACTCACCTGGAAGATCGAGCTTATATGCATTCTCATTTATCTTTTCAAGGATCTGAAAAGGTCCATCGCCTCTTGGCTGCAACTTAGACTTTCTTAGGGTTGGGAATCGCTCCTTTCGCAAGTGCACCCACACCAAATCGCCTGGCTCGAACGTCACTTGCCTCCTACCTTTGTTGGCATGAGTCGCATAACGCTCATTTTTCTTTTCAATTTGTCCTTTCACCTTCTCATGAAGTTCTTTCACAAACTTAGCCTTTTTCGCCCCGTCCAAACTGCTCCGTTCATCTGCAGGTAAAGGAATTAAATCAAGAGGAGTTAGCGGGTTGAAACCATAAACAACTTCAAAATGTGAACATGAAGTAGTAGAATGCACAGATCGATTATAAGCAAATTCCACAAATGGCAAACATTCCTCCCAACTTTTTAGATTCTTATTTATTATAGTGCGCAAAAGTTGGATTAATATCCTATTAACTACCTCGGTTTGACCATCAGTTTGCGGGTGGCATGTAGTAGAAAATAACAATTTAGTACCCATTTTCCCCCACAAGACTTTCCAAAAGTAGCTTAGGAACTTAACATCCCTATCAGACACAATACTCCTAGGTATCCCATGGAGTCTTACAACTTCCCTAAAGAATAGGTCCGCTATGTTAGTTGCGTCATCAGTTTTATTACAAGGAATAAAATGCGCCATTTTGCTAAACCTGTCTACCGCCACAAATATCGAGTCTTTACCTTTTTTTGTCCTAGGCAGACCTAACACAAAATCCATAGATATATCTACCCAAGGTTCATTAGGTACGGGCAAAGGTGTATACAAACCTTGTGGTAAGACAGACTTAGATTGTTTACAAGTTATGCATCTTTCACAAATATGGTGAACATCCATTTTCATTTTAGGCCAATAAAAATGCTCTTGTAAAGTTTCTAATGTCTTAAAAACACCAAAGTGCCCCATTAACCCCCCACCATGAGCCTCACGCACAAGCAATTCACGCATAGAACAATTAGGCACACAAAGTTTACTTTCCCTAAACAAATAGCCATCATGCCTATAAAATTTATCAATTGCACCTTTTTCACATGAAGCATAAATAGTAGAAAAATTAGGGTCATTAGCATACATACCTTTAATATATTCAAACCCAAGCAACTTCGCTTTTAAAGAAGTTAAGAGAACATACCTGCGAGAAAGGGCATCTGCTACCACATTCTCCTTACCTTGCTTATAGCGAATGACATATGGAAAGGTCTCAATGAATTCCATCCAACGGGCGTGTCTTTTGTTTAGCTTACCTTGTCCCTTGAGGTGTTTCAGTGACTCGTGGTCAGTGTGTATAACGAATTCCTTTGGCCACAGATAGTGCTGCCATGTTTCCAAGGCACGAACAAGAGGACAAAGCTCCTTGTCGTAGGTAGGATAATTCAAAACTGCCCCACTCAGCTTTTCACTGAAAAATGCAAGCGGCCTTTTTTCCTGCATAAGAACGGCTCCAATACCTATTCCTGATGCATCACATTCAATCTCAAAGGTTTGGTTAAAGTTAGGTAAAGCCAAAACCGGTGCGGAACATAACCTATCCTTAAGCATTTTAAAAGCATTTTCTTGTGCTACCCCCCAATGGAATCCTACACTTTTCTTGACTATTTCTGTGAGTGATGCTGCAAGTGTGCTAAAATCTTTAATAAATCTCCTATAAAACCCAGCCAACCCGTGGAAGCTCCTAACCTCCGTAATAGTTTTGGGAGTTGGCCATTCTTTAATAGCTCGAATTTTCTCCTCATCTACCTCAACACCATTTGCACTAACGACAAAACCAAGAAAAATTACCTTTTCCATGCAAAAAGTACACTTTTTAAAATTAGCATATAGTTTTTCAGTTTTTAAAACTTCCAAAACAGATCTTAAATGTTCAATGTGATCACCTAAGTTCTTACTATATACCAAAATGTCATCAAAGTATACCACGACAAATTTACCAATGTAAGCACGCAAGACGTGATTCATTAATCTCATAAAAGTGCTCGGTGCATTTGAGAGGCCGAACGGCATAACCATCCATTCATATAAACCATATTTGGTTTTGAAGGCGGTTTTCCATTCATCACCTTCTTTCATACGAATTTGGTGATAACCACTCTTAAGGTCTATTTTACTAAAAATACTAGCACCATAAAGTTCATCAAGCATGTCATCAAGTCTAGGTATGGGATGGCGATACTTTACCGTAATATTGTTGACTGCCCTACAGTCCACGCACATCCTCCAAGTCCCATACTTTTTGGGTACCAACAGAACTGGTACTGAACATGGGCTCATGCTTTCCCGAACATAGCCCTTTTTCAGCAGCTCTTCAACCTGCTTTTGTAGCTCCTTGGTCTCTTCTGGATTGCTCCTATAAGCTGACCTGTTTGGAATGACCGCTCCTGGCACGAAGTCAATCTGGTGTTCAATCCCTCGAATTGGCGGCAGCCCACTCGGAATCTCCTCGGGAAATAAATCTGCAAATTCCTGCAAAAGAGACACAGCTAAACTGGGAAGGGAGTGGTTAGTTTCATCGAGCACAAGGAGAGATTCCTTGTACATTAGTAAAATCACAGGTTTATTTGTAGAAATAGCTTTGGTGATATCACTCTGTTTTGCGTAGAAGCTCACTTTTGTTTTCTCTCTTTTACTGGCACTCTTCACACCCTTTCCTTTTTCTGGGATAGTGGTCCCAACTCTCGGTTTTTCACACAACTCTCCTTTTTCCGGGATCGTGGTCCCGACCCTCTTTTGTTCACTCAACTCTCCTTTTTCCGGGATCGTGGTCCCGACCCTCTTTCTCTCTTCCTCACTTTTTAATTTCAGTTGGTGTTCATAGACCTGTTGAGGTGACAAAGGCATTAGTTTGACATTTTTCCCATCCTTAGTGAAGGTATACCTATTTTTAAACCCATCATGAATAACCTTCCTATCGAATTGCCATGGCCTGCCCAACAAGATGTGCCCCGCATGCATGGGTACCACATCACAAACCACGCTATCTTCATACTTCCCAATCGCCAAATCAACTACCACCTGTTTATTTACCTTAATCTCGCCCGATTCATTTAACCACTATAGCTTATATGGCCTAGGGTGTTTTAGCATAGGTAGGCACAATTTCTCTACTAGAGTAGTGCTAGCAACGTTCGCACAACTACCCCCATCTATTATCAAACTACACACCTTGTTATTCACAAAGCACCTAGTATGAAATATATTTTCTCGCTGCTCACCCGACTCTTCCGCCTTAACTTGAGTACTAAGGGCTCTCCTAGTGACAAGTGATTTAGCTACTGCATAGTCCGCATCATCATTTTCACTAACATCCTCTAGAGCTGGCATATCCTTATACTCATCCTCCACTTCTCCCCCTTTCTCATCCTCCGAACTTAATACCCCATCACACAAAACTAATATTCGTTTATTTGGACATTGTGAAGAAATATGTCCTAAACCCGAACATTTAAAACAACGAATATCCCTAGTCCTAGGAGTTTGAGAATCAGAAGCAATTTTACCTTTGTTGGGTGGCTCTACCTTTCCCTTCGGTGCCTCAAATTTATTTTTCTGCACAATCCCTTCATTTTTAGGAGTCCCACTCCATGTAGACCTTCCAAAAGAATTGGAACTGGTAGAGAATTTGGAAGTTCCCTTCCTTTTTAATTGTCGCTCCACTTTCATGGCCATGTGAAGCATCTCCTCCAAATCGATATAATGCTGCAATTCAATAACATTAGCAATATCTCGATTTAAACCATTTAAAAATCTAGCCATGGTAGCCTCGGGGTCTTCCTCTATATTTGCCCTAATCATGGCAACCTCCATCTCCCTATGGTAATCCTCCACACTCTTACTACCTTGGGAAAGGGTTTGTAATTTTTGGTAGAGATCCCTATAGTAATGTCCAGGCACGAATCGTTTTCTCATAAGGGCCTTCAACTCATCCCAAGTTTCAATAGGCCTCTCCCCATTTCTCCTTTTACTAGTTACCAATTGATCCCACCATACTATAGCATAATCAGTAAATTCTACGACTGCCAATTTAACCTTTTTAGATTCAGAATAATTATGACAATCGAAAATCAATTCTACCCTCTTTTCCCATTCAAAATAAACGTCCGGATTACTTTTACCTTGAAACGAGGGAATGGACATTTTAATGTTACCAACATGTCCATCGACATCATCCCTACGATTACGCCTATATCCCCTATCACGTCTTTCTCCCCGATCTCGTCTCCTACCAACACTAGTAATAGATAAATCACCACTATCCTCATCACTATCAACAACCTCAACACGTTCAGTCCTAGCTCTAAATTGTGGGTTAAAGTCATACCTTAGTGGTCTCCGTAAATTAGGAAAATTGCGCGGTTGTTCCTGACGTGGTTGAACATTTCCCGCACCTCGTGTCTCCCCCGGATTATTATCCCCTTCCACATTCATGCCGGATTGTGGACCAAATTTTAATTCCAACTTGGCATCCAACCTCGCCTCAAATTTTTCAAAACGTTCCTCCACTATTGCAAGCATTTTGAAATCTTGAAGATCCTTTTCCGTTGACGAAACTTCCTTCTGTGACATGGTTAGTAATGAAGAAAAGAGAAAAAAAAATATTAAATAAAGATCCTCACGTGTTTTATCGCTCGTGTATCACTCAATTTGGCTTTTTCCCTCTATTATTCTCACCACTCTGCCTTTTCCCTCTCTTTTCCCTTTTTTCCCACGTTCTCAAAGAACTCACCAAACTAGTCACGGATTTGGTCCTTGTGGAATAAACCCCAAAGTGTAAATAAGGAAAGTTGATGGAAAATATTGGAATTAGGAAATTTAAGAAAGAAATTATGGAAACAAGAATTCTATTGCAAGAAGAAGTTTTATGGAAACAAGAATAAAGAATTTTATGGAAACAAGGATTTGTTGGAAAGATTTGCCCAAGATTATTTTCTTGATTTCTTGTCCAAATAAATAACTATCTTTTTTTTTTCTTTTTCTTTTTTTGTAATTTTCGGATTTTTTTTTATTTAATAATATCCTATTCAACAAGAATAATCAAGAACAAGAAAAACAGAAATTGGCAAATCTTGAATTTTCTGGAGAAATTTCAAGAAACACGAATTGGAATGGAATTTTTTTTTTTTTTTTGAATGATTAATAACTGGAAATAAAAGAAAAAGAACTGGAATACTAAATAATTGGATTTAGAGACAAGCTCTCATACCAGATGATGTGATCCGTTATGGGGATCACCAAGAACACGCGGAATTAAACGCCGGAAAGCTCTAAAATCCAAGATAGTAGACGGTAACAATGCAACCCCGACCTCACGACGCAAGAACTATGGGTATATTAAACCCAAAACCCGTTACGATGCGGAGATAAGAACCACAAAGGGGGAACGCCACAAAGGTTGTCAAATGCTTTGATAAGTTCAATTTGTTCGACGAGAACACGAAGAAAATATAAGGGAATATCTCACCTTCAATATCATTAATCTCAAGATAAAAAGTTGTGTTTTACAATGCTGAATAAAGCCATATATATAGACAAAGAAAATAAAGCAACTAAAAATAAACTAGAATTCAACCTAAACTAAAAAGCTAAAAACGCCTAACATTAACTTAAAATTCGGAACCTAATTTACGGCCGTGAGAACGACCTTTACGGCCGTAATCACGCTACGGATTAAAAATTGACAACATATATTACGGCCGTGAAAATGACCTTTACGGCCGTAATCAATACTCTGAATTAAAACTACTAAACATTTTACGGCCGTGAAGATGTGGGTTACGGCCGTAAGTCCTCTTCTGCATAATTTCGCCATTGTAATGTTACGGCCGTAATTTTGGCTTTACGGCCGTGAATCCGTTACGGCCGTGATTTCAGTCTTTACGACCGTCACTCAGCTGCTGCCCAATTTCTTGTTCTTCCTTGATCCAAATGCATTGCAATAACTTTGGCTCCTCTTCCACATTCTTATGCAACGTAAATGAAGTCTTTGCACTAGAGCACTCGTCCATCCACGCTTGCATGAATCCTTGCATTGCCTGCTTGATTCTTTTGGCTCTTTGTTGGTCCTACGGGCACGTGCAACGGGTCAACGTTCTTCGAGCCACTCCGGAACTCATCACTATCTCTAGAAGAAGATCTACTAACTACTTGAAGACTAGAACCAGCCCTGGTCTGCAACTTGCTTGTCTCCTTCAAAAAATATAGTCGTCCTCTTTCTATACCAATGCCAATTGTCATCGTCGTCCGATTGTCCTGGAAGACACAATGAGAAGGTGAGAAGACAGAACAATCTAGATTTTTTTTTGTAATTTGACTAATGAATAACAAATTTGTAGAGAATGTATGTGCAAGTAAGACAGAAGAGAGGGATAAAGTAGGTGAAAATGAAATATTTTCGGCACCAGTAATTTTGGACAGGAGTTCCTTTAGCCACCTGGACAAACTGAACAGGTGAAGTAGTTAGAGAATCAAGTGTAGAAGGATTGCAAGTAAAATGATCAGTAGCTCCATAATCGATAATTCAAGAGTTAGATATAATAGAAGTGGATGCGACAATCAAGCAACATGTAAGACAACTGAATCATGAGTTATGAATTAATGACCTCACAATCTTGTTTTTAGCCATTTTTCAAATTCTAAATAGACAAAATGTTTAATATAAGCAGCCAACTATTGCCCAAAAATAAGTAATTTCCAACAAAACAGGGCAAAAAACAGCAATCTTAGCTGAGAAAACAACACACTAAGCTATCAGAGGAATAAAATCCACATCAAACCCTGCCTTGACCTCGGAATCAAAAGGACCAGCCTCTTCCAAAAAAACATATGAACAATAGAAAGCACAAAAAACAGTAGAATTTGAAATCTGGTGAACAGTATATCTGATGAGTTCCGGAGTGGCTCGAAGAACATTGACCCGTTGCACGTGCCCGTAGGACCAATAACGAGACAAAGAGCCAAAAGAATCAAGCGGCAATGCAAGGATTCATGCAAGCGTGGATGGACGAGTGCTCTAGTGCAAAGACTTCATTTACATTGCATAACAATGTGGAAGAGGAGCCAAAGTTATTGCAATACATTGGGATCAAGGAAGAACAAGAAATTGGGCAGCAATGGAATCATGGCCGTAAAGCCTGATATTACGGCCGTAACGGATTCACGGCCGTAAAGCCAAAATTACGGCCGTCACACTACAATGGCGAAATTATGCAGAAGAAGACTTACGGCCGTAACCCTCTATTTCACGGCCGTAAAAAGTTTAGTAGTTTTAATTCAGAATATTGATTACGGCCGTAAAGGTCATTTTCACGGCCGTAACATATGTTGTCAATTTTTAATCCGTAGCGTGATTACGCTAAAGGTCGTTTTCACGGCCGTAACTTAGGTTCCGAATTTTAAGTTAATGTTTGGCGTTTTTAGCTTTTTAGTTTAGGTTGAATTCTAGTTTATTTCTAGTTGCTTTATTTTCTTTGTCTATATATATGGCTTTATTCAGCATTGTAAAACACAACTTTTTATCTTGAGATTAATGATATTGAAGGTGAGATATTCCCTTATATTTTCTTCGTGTTCTCGTCGAACAAATTGAACTTATCAAAGCATTTGACAACCTTTGTGGCGTTCCCCCTTTGTGGTTCTTATCTCCGCATCGTAACGGGTTTTGGGTTTAATATACCCATAGTTCTTGCGTCGTGAGGTCGGGGTTGCATTGTTACCGTCTACTATCTTGGATTTTAGAGCTTTCCGGCGTTTAATTCCGCGTGTTCTTGGTGATCCCCATAACGGATCACATCATCTGGTATCAGAGCCTGTGTCTAAATCCAATTATTTAGTATTCCAGTTCTTTTCTTTTATTTCCAGTTATTAATCATTCAAAAAAAAAAAAATCCGAAATTTACAAAAAAAAAAAAAGAGGAAGAAAAGAAGTGTTGTTGATTCGAACAAGAAATCAAGAAAATAATATTTGGCAAATCTTTCCAACAAATCCTTGTTTCCATAAAATTCTTTATTCTTGTTTCCATAAAACTTCTTCTTGCAATAGAATTCTTGTTTCCATAATTTCTTTCTTAAATTTCCTAATTCCAATATTTTCCATCAACTTTCCTTATTTGCACTTTGGGGTTTATTCCACAAGGACAAAATCCGTGACTAGTTTGGTGGGTTCTTTGAGAACGTGGGAAAAAGGGAATCGAGAGGAAAAAGGCAGAGTGGTGAGAATAATAGAGGGAAAAAGCCAAATTGAGTGATACACGAGCGATAAAACACGTGAGGATCTTTATTTAATATTTTTTTCTCTTTTCTTTATTACTAACCATGTCACAGAAGGAAGTTTCGTCAACGGAAAATGATCTTCAAGATTTTAAAATGCTTGCAATGGTGGAGGAACGTTTGGCAAAATGGGAAGCGAGGTTGGATGCCAAGTTGGAAGCAAAATTTGGTCCACAATCCGGCGTGAATGTGGAAAGGGATAATAATCCGGGGGAGACACGAGGTGCGGGAAATGTTCAACCACGTCAGGAACAACCGCGCAATTTCCCTAATTTACGGAGACCACTAAGGTATGACTTCAACCCACAATTTAGAGCTAGGAATGAACATGTTGAGGTTGTTGATAGTGATGAGGATAGTGGTGAATTGTCTATTACTAGTGTTGGTAGGAGACGAGATCGGAGAGAAAGACGTGATAGGGGATATAGGCGTGATCGTAGGGATGATGTAGATGGACATGTTGGTAACATTAAAATGTCCATTCCCTCGTTTCAGGGTAAGAGTAATCCGGACGTTTATTTTGAATGGGAAAAGAGGGTAGAATTAATTTTCGATTGTCATAATTATTCTGAATCTAAAAAGGTTAAATTGGCAGTCGTAGAATTTACTGATTATGCTATAGTATGGTGGGATCAATTGGTAACTAGTAAAAGGAGAAATGGGGAGAGGCCTATTGAAACTTGGGATGAGTTGAAGGCCCTTATGAGAAAACGATTTGTGCCTGGACATTACTATAGGGATCTTTACCAAAAATTACAAACCCTTTCCCAAGGTAGTAAGAGTGTGGAGGATTACCATAGGGAGATGGAGGTTGCCATGATTCGGGCTAATATAGAGGAAGACCCGGAGGCAACCATGGCTAGGTTTTTAAATGGTTTAAATCGAGATATTGCTAATGTTATTGAATTGCAGCATTATATCGATTTGGAGGAAATGCTTCACATGTCCATGAAAGTGGAGCGACAGTTAAAAAGGAAGGGAACTTCCAAATTCTCTACAAGCTCCAATTCTTTTGGTAAGTCTACGTGGAGTGGGATTTCCAAAAATGAAGGGGTTGTGCAGAAAAATAAATTTGAGGCATCGAAGGGAAAGGTAGAGCCACCCAACAAAGGTAAAATTACTTCTGACTCTCAAGCTTCTAGGACTAGAGATATCCGTTGCTTTAAATGTTCCGGTTTAGGACATATTTCTTCACAATGTCCAAATAAACGAATATTGGTTATGCATGATGGGGTATTAAGTTCGGAGGATGAGAAAGGGGGAGAAGTGGAGGATGAGTATAAGGATATGCCAGCTCTAGAGGATGTTAGTGAAAATGATGATGCGGACTATGCAGTAGCTAAATCACTTGTCACTAGGAGAGCCCTTAGTACTCAAGTTAAGGTGCAAGAGTCGGGTGAGCAGCGAGAAAATATATTTCATACTAGGTGTTTTGTGAATAACAAAGTGTGTAGTTTGATAATAGATGGGGGTAGTTGTGCCAACGTTGCTAGCACTACTTTAGTAGAGAAATTGTGCCTACCTATGCTAAAACACCCTAGGCCATATAAGCTACAGTGGTTAAATGAATCGGGTGAGATTAAGGTAAATAAACAAGTGGTAGTTGATTTGGCGATTGGGAAGTATGAAGATAGCGTGGTTTGTGATGTGGTACCCATGCATGCGGGGCACATCTTATTGGGCAGGCCATGGCAATTCGATAGGAAGGTTATTCATGACGGCTTCAAAAATAGGTATACCTTCACTAAGGATGGGAAAAATGTCAAACTAAAGCCATTGTCACCTCGAGAGGTCTATGAAGACCAATTGAAATTAAAAAGTGAGGAAGAAAGAAAGAGGGTCGGGACCACGATCCCGGAAAAAGGAGAGTTGAGTGAACAGAAGAGAGTCGGGACCACGATCCCGGAAAAAGGAGAGTTGTGTGAAAAACCGAGAGTTGGGACCACGATCCCAGAAAAAGGAGAGGGTGTGAAGAGTGCCAGTAAAAGAGAGAAAACAAAGGTGAGCTTCTACGCAAAACAGAGTGATATCACCAAAGCTATTTCTACAAATAAATCTGTGATTTTACTAATGTACAAGGAATCCCTCCTTGTGCTTGATGAAGCTAACCACTCCCTCCCCAGTTTAGCTATGTCTCTTTTGCAGGAATTTGCAGATTTATTTCCCGAGGATATTCCTAGTGGGCTGTCACCAATTCGAGGGATTGAACACCAGATTGACTTCGTGCCAGGAGCGGTCATTCCAAACAGGCCAGCTTATAGGAGCAATCCAGAAGAGACCAAGGAGCTACAAAAGCAGGTTGAAGAGCTGCTGAAAAAGGGCTATGTTCGGGAAAGCATGAGCCCATGTGCAATACCAGTTCTGTTGGTACCCAAAAAGGATGGGACTTGGAGGATGTGCGTGGACTGTAGGGCAGTCAACAATATTACGGTAAAATATCGACATCCCATACCTAGAATTGATGACATGCTTGATGAACTTTATGGTGCTAGTGTTTTTAGTAAAATAGACCTTAAGAGTGGTTATCAACAAATTCGTATGAAAGAAGGTGATGAATGGAAAACCGCCTTCAAAACCAAATATGGATTATATGAATGGATGGTTATGCCGTTCGGCCTCTCAAATGCACCGAGCACTTTTATGAGATTAATGAATCACGTCTTGCGTGCTTACATTGGTAAATTTGTCGTGGTATACTTTGATGACATTTTGGTATATAGTAAAAACTTAGGTGATCACATTGAACATTTAAGATCTGTTTTAGAAGTTTTGAAAACTGAAAAACTATATGCTAATTTTAAAAAGTGTACTTTTTGCATGGAAAAGGTAATTTTTCTTGGCTTTGTCGTTAGTTCTAATGGTGTTGAGGTAGATGAGGAGAAAATTCGTGCTATTAAAGAATGGCCAACTCCCAAAAGTATTACGGAGGTTAGGAGCTTCCAGGGGTTGGCTGGGTTTTATAGGAGGTTTGTTAAAGATTTTAGCACACTTGCAACACCACTAACAGAAATAGTCAAGAAAAGTGTAGGATTCCATTGGGGGAAGCACAAGAAAATGCTTTTAAAATGCTTAAGGATAGGTTATGTTCTGCACCGGTTTTAGCTTTATCTAACTTTAACCAAACCTTTGAGATTGAATGTGATGCATCAGGAATAGGTATAGGAGCTGTTCTTATGCAGGAAAAAAGACCGATTGCATTTTTCAGTGAAAAGCTGAGTGGGGCAGTCTTGAATTATCCTACCTACGACAAGGAGCTTTATGCTCTTGTTCGTGCCTTGGAAACATGGCAGCACTATCTGTGGCCAAAGGAATTCGTTATACACACTGACCACGAGTCACTGAAACACCTCAAGGGACAAGGTAAACTAAATAAACGACACGCCCGTTGGATAGAATTCATTGAGACCTTTCCATATGTTATTCGCTATAAGCAAGGTAAGGAGAATGTGGTAGCAGATGCCCTTTCTCGCAGGTATGTTCTCTTAACTTCTTTAAATGCGAAGTTGCTTGAGTTCGAGTATATAAAAGGTATATATGTTAATGACTCTGATTTTTCTACCATTTATGCTTCATGTGAAAAGGGTGCAATTGATAAATTTTATAGGCATGAAGGCTATTTGTTTAGGGAAAGTAAACTTTGTGTGCCTAATTGTTCTATGCGTGAATTGCTAGTGCGTGAGGCTCATGGTGGGGGGTTAATGGGACACTTTGGTGTTCTTAAGACGTTAGAAACTTTACAAGAGCATTTTTACTGGCCTAAAATGAAAAGGGATGTTCACCATGTTTGTGGAAGATGCATAACTTGTAAACAATCTAAGTCTAGAGTCTTACCACAAGGTTTGTATACACCTTTGCCCATACCTAATGAACTTTGGGTAGATATATCTATGGATTTTGTGTTTGGCCTGCCTAGGAAAAAAAAGGTAAAGACTCGATATTTGTGGTGGTAGACAGGTTTAGCAAAATGGCGCATTTTATTCCTTGTAATAAAACTGATGACGCAACAAACATAGCTGACCTATTCTTTAGGGAAGTTGTAAGACTCCATGGGGTACCTAGGAGTATTGTGTCTGATAGGGATGTTAAGTTCCTAAGCTACTTTTGGAAAGTCTTGTGGGGGAAAATGGGTACTAAATTGTTATTTTCTACTACATGTCACCCGCAAACTGATGGTCAAACGGAGGTAGTTAATAGGACATTAATCCAACTTTTGCGCACTATAATAAATAAAAATTTAAAAAGTTGGGAGGAATGTTTGCCATTTGTGGAATTTGCTTATAATCGATCTATGCATTCTACTACTTCATATTCACCTTTTGAAGTTGTTTATGGTTTCAACCCACTAACTCCTCTTGATTTAATTCCTTTACCTGCAGATGAACGGAGCAGTTTGGACGGGGCGAAAAAGGCTAAGTTTGTGAAAGAACTTCATGAGAAGGTGAAAGGGCAAATTGAAAAGAAAAATGAGCGTTATGCGACTCATGCCAACAAAGGTAGGAGGCAAGTGACATTCGAGCCAGGTGATTGGGTGTGGGTGCACTTGCGAAAGGAGCGATTTCCAACCCAAAGAAAGTCTAAGTTGCAGCCAAGAGGAGATGGACCTTTTCAAGTCATTGAAAAGATAAATGATAATGCATATAAGCTCGATCTTCCAGGTGAGTATAATGTGTCTGCTTCTTTTAATGTTTCTGATCTTTCTCTGTTTGATGCAGGTGATGATTCGAGGACGAATCCTTTTCAACAGGGAGGGGATGATGAGTTCCGGAGTGGCTCGAAGAACATTGACCCGTTGCACGTGCCCGTAGGACCAATAACGAGACAAAGAGCCAAAAGAATCAAGCAGGCAATGCAAGGATTCATGCAAGTGTGGATGGACGAGTGCTCTAGTGCAAAGACTTCATTTACATTGCATAACAATGTGGAAGAGGAGCCAAAGTTATTGCAATACATTGGGATCAAGGAAGAACAAGAAATTGGGCAGCAATGGAATCACGGCCGTAAAGCCTGATATTACGGCCGTAACGGATTCACGGCCGTAAAGCCAAAATTACGGCCGTCACACTACAATGGCGAAATTATGCAGAAGAAGACTTACGGCCGTAACCCTCTATTTCACGGCCGTAAAAAGTTTAGTAGTTTTAATTCAGAATATTGATTACGGCCGTAAAGGTCATTTTCACGGCCGTAACATATGTTGTCAATTTTTAATCCGTAGCGTGATTACGGCCGTAAAGGTCGTTTTCACGGCCGTAACTTAGGTTCCGAATTTTAAGTTAATGTTTGGCGTTTTTAGCTTTTTAGTTTAGGTTGAATTCTAGTTTATTTCTAGTTGCTTTATTTTCTTTGCCTATATATATGGCTTTATTCAGCATTGTAAAACACAACTTTATTCTTGAGATTAATGATATTGAAGGTGAGATATTCCCTTATATTTTCTTCGTGTTCTCGTCGAATAAATTAAACTTATCAAAGGATTTGACAACCTTTGTGGCGTTCCCCCTTTGTGGTTCTTATCTCCGCATCGTAACGGGTTTTGGGTTTAATATACCCATAGTTCTTGCGTCGTGAGGTCGGGGTTGCATTGTTACCGTCTACTATCTTGGATTTTAGAGCTTTCCGACGTTTAATTCCGCGTGTTCTTGGTGATCCCCATAATGGATCACATCAATATCCCATGTCAATAAATTGATCTTGAATTAACTGTGAATATTTTGTTGAGTCACATTGCAACCCAGTAATATGAAGTGTTAGTGCTCTCTTCCTTGGATATTATTTTATCTACTACGTGACATGATTTAGTGCTTTACTTTAGCATATTAATTGATATTTATATTCAGTGCATTCCCTGTAACGGTGGCAAATATATCTAAATACATAAAAGAGTCTAGTCAAAGGATTTTTCTCAAATTAATATTGAATAAGAGGTATTAGAATTAATAATTATGGGATGTGTGCCGTAGGCAATGTTTTAAAACCTGGCCCGGACATCGACCCGAGAAAAGGAAATGGTCAGTGGGTTGAATCGGGGTCGACCCGGTGTATTAAATAAAATTATCAAAAAATGAAAAAAAAAAAACACAAGCAATAGAAATTGAGAGCAATAATATTTTTAATATATTTTAATTATATTTAAGACAAATAATGTTTTATATAAAATTAGATTTTTACATAAAATTTAAATATACACAATGGGCAGTGTGAACAAGCCATTTATATGGTATATACTATTTAAAATCAATTAAAATGGGAAGAGGAATTATCTCAGTATCCCAGATGCCAAGTCAAATGCTCCTTATATATAGCCGTAAGTGAGGTGAGTGGTTGGAGCTGTGTGTTAAGTGCATTTTTATACACTTTTTATACCTTTAAATTAGCATATTTTGGAACAAATTGAGCAAATATCTACTTATTTAATTCGTCTATCGAGTAAAATTAGGTAAAAATGCATTTTGAAATAAATTGTAAGTAATTGATAAAATGTGTGATATATATGTGTGTGTATATATATATATATATATATATATATATATATATATATATATATATATAAAACAGGAGAGAATGGGAAAGTGAAAAAGAAAAGACAAGGCATGATGGAGAGGTGGAAAAACAAGCTGGAAAACACATGGAGCACGTGGACTTGAATGCAAGGACTGGCTGCAGAGAATATGTTGCTGGTGCTGAGAGATTCATATAGATATATATACACAAACCAGAGGAGAGAGAGGTGGGAACCGTGTGTGTAAGGGCTGGTGACAGCAGCCATTTTGCAGGTTTCATTAGATATAGATATATACACATAGACAAAAACCAGACGGGGAAGAAGCTGACGAAGCAGGAGGGTGACACTGCTGCTGAGGAAGGATTCTTCTTTCTTTAAACGCTGGACTGCTGAGGAAAAGGGGAGCACTGCTGCTGCTGCCCGTGTGTAGCTGAAGAGAGAACTAGACAAGTGCAGCAGGGTGACACTGTTGCTACTGCTGGGGGCTGCTACTGCCAGGAGGTTGGTTCGAAGCTGCTGATCTGATTGCTGAAGTGCCTGTATTGCTGTTTTGCTGCTGAAGAGTGCTGGTGCTGGAATATTGCTGGAAATCTGCTGGTGCTGGAAATCTGCTGCTGTGCTGGAAGATAACTGCTGCTGCTGAACCCAATTGCTGCTGGTTGCCTGTGCTGGAACTGAAAACCAAACTGCTGGAATACTGCTGAAGAGTGCTGGTGCTGGAAAGCTGCTATTGCTGTTGGACGTGCTGGTGCAGCTGGAAGAAGACCTGCTGCTGCTGTTACCAGAGGAAGGAGCTGACTGCTGGACGGGCTGCCTGTTGCTGGTTCTATTAATTGGCTGCGGGTTTTGCTGATTTCAGACAACAAAGAAGGCAGCAGCTAAAACTGAATTGGGTAGCTAGATGTTGCAAGAACCTGGAGATGCAGGGAAGAAGGCACAGATTGATTTGCACATAAAATGATAGTTGGAGGACCTTCATGCAAATTTTACCATTTCCAATTTCCGGGTTTTATTTTAATGCTTATTGTTATTTTTATTTTTAAATGCATGTTTAGCTAAATTTTACATGTTGGGATGATTGACGTAGTTTAAATTGCATTTAGTTAATTTAAAGTTATTTACGTATTTTGCTATTTAATTTCATGCATTTTTATTATTGTCATTTAATTTCAAGCACTTTAATTTACGTCATTTAATTTTGCACATTTAAATTTAAGTTTAATGTCATGCATTTAATTTGAGTAGTTAGTTTTATTTGCAAAACTTGAAAATTAATTAAGTGTCGTTTAAATGAAATCATGAATCCCAACTATTTTAATTTATCATTTTCCGCATTATCGTTAGATTTTAGAATTTACTCGTTTAAATTTCAAATTCAAAACAAAAACTCAAAACTTTATTTTGTGACTCTTTTGTTAAAATTAAATTAACTAGCATGTGTAATCGAAGTATACATTCCTCGTGGGATCGACAATTCGGACTTTTCTAGTCCACTTTACTACTTGAACGCGACCCGTGCGCTTGCGGTACACGATTTTAGCGAACAAGTTTTTGGCGCCGTTGCCGGGGAATGTTTTTACTTTGATTATACTTTAGTTAATTTTAGTTTTAACAATTTTTATTTTTATTTTGTTACCTTTGATTAACCGTCACTATTCTAATCTTTCTTGTGTTTGATTTTCTCTCTATGCATATCTGATTTTAATATTGGCGAAGTAGGAAAGATTTTTGCAATGGACAATCTTTACATGGGTAATGAATACATGCTCGGAGAATATTCGAGTTGTGAAATTTGTTACAAGGTGCATGATAATGGACAATGTTTGTATTCGGGCAATAATGCGTTTATGTCTAACCTTCTTGCGTTTAGACAATATTTGAATTGCCGAAAACAAGCAATTGACACATCCGATGCTAGTTACATGCTATTGGGAGATTGTGTACCGGAAGATTGGGATGAGGATATTACTCTTGTAGGAGTTGGTCCTCCATTTTTGAATGAAAAGGTACTTGCGAAATATTACAATGAGCTTGCCAAGTTGGATGAAGATGATATGCCTATGGGAGATACCATATTTTGGGAAGGATTTAAAATGTGGGGGTATGATCCACTCTTGGGAATAAATAGGAAAAACTTGCCATTGCCCATGAATTCGAATTTTGGATCGGTCATTCAATCCGAGGAGATATCAACTATTGAAGATGAGCTTGAAACGAATGATAAGTTAATCACAAAAGAAACACAAGGGGAAGTGGTCGTTAATGAGGAAGAGATTAAATCACATTTTCTCGACTTCATTGATTGCCCAACAATTGATTTTGTGATTAAGCCACTTGAGGAGGAGCAAGTCTACATAGTTGAATTTGAATTGGATGAAGTAGGCAAGTCATATGATAGTGGAAGGGGCAAGGTGCAAGTTTGGAGAATCAATGAAGAGTGGAACAAAATCAAAAGAAGAAAAATGGGCAAATCATCAAAAGCTTCATTTAAAGTGCCATGAAGTGCTTATGCAAAAAGTCGAGCTTATGACTTTAACCAAGCGCTTTTTGGGAGGCAACCCAAATTTCTTCTCTTTTGATTTACTTGTATTTTATTTATTGTATTTCTTTACTTTCTTTTTTATTTATTTGTCAAATTTTTGTAGGTAACAAACATTTTTGAAAATCCTAAGTGACATTGTACTCAACAAGTTTGGGGGTGAACTACATTCGACGAAAGCTTAGGTCAAGTTCAAACATCACAAACAAGCATCGAATCAGGGAAGTTCCACTACCTCTTTTCTTCTTTACATGTTGTTTCTATTTTCACATTGAGGACAATGTGTAATTCAAGTTTGGGGGTGTTGACTTCATTTTGCATTTTATCATGTTAGATAGCCTTGACGGCTTAAGACATTGTGATGTTTGATTTTGTTCATTTTGTTGTGGATATTGACATGCTAGATAGCCTTGTCTGCTGAAATGATTTGATGTTTGAAATTGCTGATTAATTCACGAATTATGATCAAATATACTACTTGTGCCTATTTTTAACTTGCTTATCTGTGAATGATCCTGAGTTCTCTTGAGCACAATAGTCATAACTAATTATTGTTGAGATTTGGAATCCATTGAAGGGTGGAAAAATTCGTGAAGTAGACTTCATTAGGTTGTGAGCTTGTATTTTCAATTTTTATCAACCTATCCAATTCCTTCTCAATGCTATTAATCTCTTGATTCTTTGTGAGACAAGTTTGGGGGTGGTCGAGCCGGTAAAGGAGACGGTCTAGATGTGTAGTGATTCCATGCATGCTTGATCTAAATTTGTGTGGAGTGTTGTTGATGTTAGTATAAGCTAAGTGATGACCAAATGCTAGAGATCTAAGCCCATTTTAATTATTGCATTGCCCTATCTCGTAGCCTTTTTGACTCGAGTAATTAAGCCCGTAGGAGTATCTTGAAACTTGGTGCCTTAAGTTTGAAACTTGGGAGTCATCGGCCTAAAGCTCGCTACATGGGTCAATTAGAAAGCTTAATGAGTAGGGTACACACACACAGTTGTAAAATAAAATTAAAAAAAAAAAAAAAAAAAAAAAAATCACATCATCATCATTGCATTTGCTTAATAAGTCTACCTCACTTCGTAGCCTTTTTGACTCGAGTTAGTAAGTCCGTAGGGGTATTTTGAAACCTGGTACCCTTTGATCTTAAAACAATCGGGGAGTTGCCGGCCTAAAGCTCGCTACATGGGTCAATTAGAAAGCTTAAGGGAGTGAGGAATTCACGAGCAATCATCATATTAGTTTGTAGAAATCATGCATTTGCATTTGCATAAGGGCTTAGATTAATAGTGGGTTTGAATTGCTTGGTATAAACTTTAATGTTGAAACACTCATCTAGTGGAGAGTCACTGCATATCTAGATTGTTGAGATTGTTGGTAAGTCATAACCAAGCTTTAGTGGAAAAATAAATGTGTGAATTGAGAGTCACCCCTAGGATGCATTTCGGGAGAGAAAAGAAATAATATTGGGGGATGAATGTCACGAGAGGGTAAGAAATGAAATTGACCACTAAGGGTGGATAGTATTACTTTAAAATTTATCCTTCCTACAATGTTTGCTTTGAACCTTAGTGATAATTGGAAGTGACTATGCACACACACACCGATCAAACATGAGATAAGCTCAATTTCTTTTTGTAGTATTATTTTTGAAAACATAAATTGTGAATTAATCATGAAATTTTACACTCGAGAAAGAATTTACAAGTTATCTAGCATTGTTAATCATTCATTCATTTGCTTTTGTGTTAGTAGATATTCTTGCTCGAGACGAGCAAGAGTTTAAGTTTGGGGGTATTTGTTAAGTGCATTTTTATACACTTTTTATACCTTTAAATTAGCATATTTTGGAACAAATTGAGCAAATATCTACTTATTTAATTCGTCTATCGTGTAAAATTAGGTAAAAATACATTTTGAAATAAATTGTAAGTAATTGATAAAATGTGTGATATATATGTGTGTGTGTGTGTATATATATTTATATGTGTGTGTGTATATATATTTATATATATATATATATATATATATATATATATATATATATATATATATATATATATATATATATATATATATAAAACATGAGAATATGGGAGAATGAGAGAGAGTAGGCTGCTGGGAGACAGAGAAGTATGGGAGAGAAAAAAAAAGAAAAGAAAAGAAAAAACAGGAAACAAAGCATGATGGGAAGAAGATGGAAGGCTGCAGGCTGTTGCTGGGGGATGCTGCTGATCTACATATACACACAAACAGACACGAAAAAGGGGGGGAGTCTCACTGCTGGTGACAGCAGCAGCGAGGAGGAACAAAAGGGGAGTTGCTGGTGACAGCAGCAATTACTGGTTCCGGAACTGATCTGCAGGGGGGTTGGTGACAGCAGCCTCTAAACTTATAGTGTTGATTACTACTGTTAGGAGATAGATAGATAGGAAACTACACTGCTGTGTTAAATTGTTGGAGGTGAAGTGCAGGCTGCTTGTGCTGCTGGGAGCTGTCTGTGACGCAGCTGCTGCTGCTACTAGTTGGACGCTGCTGTTGCTACCAGAGGTTATTGCTGCTGTAGATAGGAAATTGCTGCCAATTGAAATTAACCGGGAAGAAGATGGTGACTCATCTGCTGTTGCTCGAATCAAGTTGCTGTGGAGGACAGGGCTGCAATCTGAGAAGCTGATGGTGCAGCTTACTGTTGCTGCTGTTGCTGCTTCCTGAAAAGGAAGGGCCTGTTGCAAGAGTGACACTGCTATCTGCTGGTAACTTGCTGCTGGTCAGAACTGTTGCTGTGTATGTTGATGAGGACTGCTGCTGCTAAAAATCTGCTGGTTCGAATCTGTGGACTGGAGGCTGGTGATCAAAATACTAATACTGGAAGATGAGCTGCTGCTGTTGGTAATTGCTGGTTTGATACAGAATTATTAAGCTGGTGAAGGAAGCCACTGATGTTGTTGATTCCAGATGAGCTGCTGATGTTGGTAATTGCTGGTTTGCTGCTGAAACTGAGGGACTGCTGGAGATACCTGTTGCTGGGATTGCTGCTGCTGCCTGTATTGCTGCTGGAAATCTGCTGCTGCTGGAGGGAAGGAAGCCGCTACTGCTTCTGCCTGAATTGCTGTTGCTGCCATTGCTGGTGCTGGAGCTGCTGGAAGTCTGCTGTTGCTGATTTGCTGGAATTGCTGAATTGCTGTGCTGCTGGACTGGTTTGCAAAAAGCTGGAAGATAAGGGACTGAAATGCAACAGCTTGATAGTTGGAGGACCAAAATGCAATTTCCACAATTTTCAAATCCTGGTTTTTAATTTTAATGCTTAATGTTATTTTTATTTTCAAACGCATGATTAGCTAAATTTTGCTTGTTGGGATAATTGATGGAATTTAACTTCACTTAGTTATATTTAAAGTTATTTACGTATTTTGCTATTTAATTTCATGCATTTTTATTATTGTCATTTAATTTCAAGCACTTTAATTTACGTCATTTAATTTTGCGAATTTAAGTTTAATGTCATGCATTTATTTTGAGTAGCTAGTTTTATTTACAAAACTTGAAAATTAATTAAGTGTCGTTTAAATGAAATCATGAATCCCAACTATTTTAATTTATCATTTTCTGCATTATCATTAGATTTTAGAATTTACTTGTTTAAATTTCAAATTCAAAACAAAACTTCAAAAACTTCATTTTGTGACTTCGTTGTTAGAATTAAATTAACTAGTATGTGTAATCGAAGTATACATTCCTCGTGGGATCGACAATCCGGACTTTTCTAGTCCACTTTACTACTTGAACGCGACCCGTGCGCTTGCGGTACACGATTTCAGCGAACACTGTGTATTACAGCTGGCGACGACTCGTCAGTTCAAAATTTTATAATAATAAATATTAATAAAAAAAATTGAAAAAATATCCTGGAACCTGGACCCATAAAACCCTTTAAACCCGTGAACGGGTTGCGGGTTTAGGTGAAACCCGACTGGTTCACCAGGTTTCATCCCAGGTTCCTCAAATGCGGGTTTTAGCCATTTCGTGACCCAGTTTTTGCACCGGGTTGTTCACCCGATCGAGCCGGGTTTAACAACATTGACCGTATGCACTCATAAAATTTTATTAACCGTGATATACTATTAACTTTTTTTGGTACTAACTTTTAGAGTGCCAACCTTCCAATTATGATAGGGATTCTTAGGACATAATTAATGACTACTTTATTACTTCAAACGTTATAAGAAAGGAAGAATGCTAGTGGGACTGCTATTTAATAGTCTTGCTGATGGCTCTTTCTTTGTGTTATACTAATTATAAAGGAGCGTGCCTTCATCTCTTTGAATTTCAGAGTTAATTTTGAATTGGAGCCTGGAGCTGTAGGACAGAGAACTGATTTCAAGGAATCAAACAAGAGGCTTGAATGGAGTCCGAAAAAGGCAATATACTGCTCTTATGCACTACTAGATAATCTCTAGATTCAACTTATTTTAATGCCAGCGTAATTGAAAGAGTTTCTAATTGGTGTGATGTGCAACAGATTGTTGGCGAGTCTGAACACACTTTAGGGGTGAAGCTAACGTTTCCACAGGAGTTGCATGGTATGATTGAAGTGTCTTGAAATATTTTTTATTGAGATTTGTTGCACTACCCTGTACTTTTGTCTGGTAATGTGGTCATTGCTTGGTAACATAGGACATATCATAAAGGAAGCTGGACCTGTCAGCATGACCTTTACCATACCTATGTATAATCCTTCAAGGCTTCAGGTAAAGTTTTCATTTTGAATCTCAACCTAAAACAAATTGTCAATTGTTGTTGGTTCACTCTTTGATGTTTGTACTGGTTGGGAACTTTCCCGGGGCTCTGAAACATCCAAGTTTCTGCAAAATATGATCTGAGTATGAGTCTGCATATATGATTCAAATATTGAAAAATAAGTTTGCAGCCTTTAATGTGGCAGGGGGGCATCGTTTTATATGTTTCTATATTTTCACCATCAAAAGAAAAGGAAAATATGGGATTCTGCAGTCTGGTGTAGGCATTATTCAAAGGTTAACAGTAAGCGGCAGCACCATCTATACATTTGCTACTTCTCAAAAACTTCAATACCTTCAAAAACTTCCACAACCCCTTTATGGGCTCCATCGCAGGAAATGATATATTCTGTTAAAGAGAGTCCCTCGTGTAAATTGCTTTGAATGGGTAAATCAATCATATGTTTGAGTGGAAGAGATAAAATTGAACATTTGACGTGATTTTACTGTTCAAACTCACCTCTAGAAAGGCAGTGGAGGGGACGAAAGAGAAATAGATGTGAATACGTTCAGTGATTTTGTTGATTTTACGATATTCTTGTGCAAGTCTCAGCTAGTTTATGTTTTTTTGCAGGTAAAATATTTACAGATCGCCAAGAAAACCAAAGCTTACAACCCATATCGTTGGGTGAGATATGTCACACAGGCCAATTCTTATGTTGCTCGTATATGATTTGTCATGTATGCAAAGAGCCCTTACATTTCTTAGTTCTTGAGTTTCTTTTTGGACTTGAACATTGTGATAATGAAGAGGAACCTTTTTACTAGAGTTATAGTGTTATTTCGAAGTTATATTGTTACTTCCAATCATATCTATTTCATTTATCAAATCCAATTTGACGAGAAAATTTGCATGGAAAAAGAAAATATTTTCATTTGCCTTTTTCATGTTGAATCAAACATAGTTAAATCAAAAAATAAAAATAAGAAAAATTGTGAGAAGTTATCAAAAAATATTATGTTATGTACAAATAAGTGTTATGATAATCAAAATATTACATTTCGATTTATTTAGAATTTTCACATTATACACATAATTCATAAAAAAGAATTATTCATATATAATTTTTTTAACAATTTAAATTTTTTCTTTTAATAATATCTGATACTTCAACTACTTTTAAAATTGTATTAGTACTTCAAAAATATTACGAATCTTAGTTATCCTATACATAAGTTGAGCAACACACGTGCTTACTACTTGTAAAAATAAAAGAACAAGTTTTTAAACATTTTTTTTTAAAAGATTTATAATTTTTTTAGGTAAATATATTTAATTGGAAAAGTAGATGGTTACCATTAAAAAATTATATAGATGGGATATTATTGAAAAAAATCTAAATTGGTCATTATACTATCTAACATTATCTAGATACAAGTACAAAATATGAAGTAACATCCGCAGTTTGTTTTGAAGAAATAAGAAATTCATCGAATTAAAAATTGAAGCATGATACGTTGAAAAAAGACATTTAGACACTTTCTTCAATGACTTTTTTGCATAACCGCGATTTAAGTCCTCAACCAATCCCTAGAACTGAGGCGATAAGGACACTTAAATTGGCGTTCACCCCTTTTTTTTCGTAAGTACTGTTTTTTATAAGTATTGTCCAAGAAAATGTCAACTTCCAACAAATCCTATCCTATCCTACTATATTTATATATTAATATATATATATATATTTTTCTCCTATATCCCTATACAATAAAAGAGTATTTTTTATGGCACTATTCATAAGCCATATTAGTCAAATTGAGCTAAACAAATGATAGAAGCTGATTTTAAGCCAATTCAGTCGGGTTTGGTGGAATTCGCTTGCATAGTCTTGAGTTTTGGGCCTGTAATGAAACTTGTCCGATCCAAAATGTAACCCGGAATTCGCTTGCATAGTCTTGAGTTTTGGGCCTGTAATGAGACTTGTCCGATCCAAAATATAACCCAGACTTTAGAATATACATCGTAGACATGCTGATTTTGGTCGGTTAATTTTTTTTTTCCTTTCACAAACATTCGATTCCGAAACCCTACTGAGCCTCCGCCGATCTCGAAATCCTACTGTGCCTCAGCCGATCTCGAAATCCTACTGTGCCTCAGCCGATCTCTGTGCTGCCTCCGTCATCGCTGTCCTCTCTGCCGCTTGTGCAAGATCGTTAAGGTGAGCGTGAATCCTTTACACTGCAGTTCCTTCGAGCATCGGGTTTGGTTTTCCATTCATTTCGCGCCTCTATAATGCGTTTTGTTTCCTTTTCTTTGATTTCCCCCCCTTTTTTTAGAGGCTTCCGTCGTGAACATCGTTTCCTCGGCCGCTTGCACAAGATCTGATAAGTGAGTGTCAATCCTGTTACATTCATGTTCTTCGATTTTCTTATTTTTACGGTTGATTTTTCTTTAGTATAGCTTGTTTGCACATGTTACTATGACTTCACATGAATGAGCTACACTTCAGATATAGGCCTCTGACCTCCTCGTTTACTAAAGTGATTTTATGATGACCACTCTTATATTTCATTATATACGAATATATTATAGATTCATGGAACTGGGCAGGAACTACTTCTGTTGGCTGATGAAACTAGAATTAGTAATAAACCTAATGTTCTTTATTGATTTTGATCCTGGTAAAAATAGTTGTATATTGAATGAATTTGTGGGCATCAAATGTCAGTATTATGCCCAATTGTGGATTTGTTTCTAATTTTGTTAATGTAAATTGATTTTCAACCTTGCAAATTATGAAGTGGTTAAACTAATGAATATTAAAATTTCTTTCTTCATAAGAAGGAAGGCGGATAATGTTGAGAGGGTTCCATTATATTACACACACATATATTTGGAGTGAGTTTTAATTTCTTTCACTTGTATATTACTTAGTAAGCTAGTTAAATAACCCAACTAAGGTTCATAGATAGATGACTTTTTTATGGTTCAAGTAATTTGTTCATGTTTATGTTCATTAATTTGTAGTTAGTAGTTCCTACTGTAATTGTAAACTCTTGAATTGTATTTTAATGGTACAGGTTTTTAAAACATGCATACAAGAATATATCATGTGTATTGAAGTGTGTGGTAAGTTGTTATATTAGTTTTAGTTTCTTCTATTTATATTTATGTTTAACGTAAAAAGTTTGAGACATGCTGTCAACCTGTTGTATTAAGCACTGAATATAATTTTGTTTGACCATATTCCCCGAGAGAAGAATGGTGTTTATTTAATCATAATTGAATTAACAAACTTTTGCTTCTACTAAGATTTTTTTTTACCTCATTTGGATGAGCTTTACTTGGGTAGTTTAGTTTTAATTATAGAAAATTTAGTACTCCTATTGTAACTTGAAAGACAACTGTCTATTTACTAACAAACCCTTTTTTTAACTCTCAATTTAACAAGTGAAAAGAAAATAGAAAGATTCTGCATAATAAATTATTCTTGGAGTAATTTAGTTGCGATATTTTATCATTAGTTGATACTAAATTAGTCTTTCTTATTGAGCTTCTCTATTTGTTTACTAAATTTGTTTAATTGCGTGGCTTAATTTGCAGTCTAGAAAAATAAACTCGATCCACTATACTCAAATATAATACTACCACTTCAAATGTGTTTTTACCCTTAAATCTTTACTCATAGTAGTGCATAATTGAAAAATACATCTTGAGAATTTGGTCAATTTGTTATCCACATATACCTCTAGGCAAATAAATAACATAATAAACATTATTAATTACAAGAATTTTACACGCTGATCTTAACTTGATGAAAACTGTTGCACATTGCATCATGGTTTAAATTACATTGGTTTCATTTAATTCTATTTTGATACTGTTATGTATTTCTAAAATTACACATTTCTATAAATTTAATTCTATTTTGACACTTTTACTTTGTAGCCATTCCATTCCAACTCAATCATTTAACATGTTATCGAACTATGTACTTTTATTCTCATACAATTAATCAACCTTCCAACATGACATTGCCACACGCTATTACATACTTAACTAAAATAAGACACGTGCATTGCACGTGCGTCAAACTAGTATCCTATAAAAGAGTATTGAATGAGTGCACTATTCATAAGCCACTTAACTGTTTTGGAGCCGAATCTGTCTCTTAAGCCAACTAGAAGACATCAAGCTCCTACTGATCAGCTGGCCTTTTAAGCCGTTTTAAACGGTTTCTATCATGACCGACCCGGTTAGGCCCATTTGTTGAGAGAAGTTGTAGAACCTTGTTATTTTAGGTTAGTTTCATTTTTCTCTCCTCCTCACGCCGCGTAGACGGTTCTCTCTCCTTAGGAACCCTAATTTATCTCGGCTGACATTGACGCGTTGAATCTCCTGCCATCTGTGAGTTCCTTTCGCGACCACCGTCTCGTCTTTTCTCTTTCTGGAGTGGATCTTATTCTGTGCAAGCGACAAAGTGCAGGTGAGTGACTCCAACAACTAACCCATCTCAGATGGAAGTGTTCTTCTTCTCTGTAACACTATGAGTTTGCTCGTGAATGCACCATCTCAGCCAAAAAATAGAAGCTAGCTAAAAGATCTAATCTTAGTTTTGTTTTGTTTTGTTTTTTTTTTTTGTCAAATTTTTTTACTTTTAAATTCTTTGGATTTTTCTGTTTTTCGTTTTTCTGAGTTTTGTATTCTTTTGATGTTTGGGTTGTTGTTGGACTTAGGTGGCTGAAGCATCATCTTCATGAACAATTATTTTAGCTTCTCCGGACCGGCTCTTGATTTCGTTTGCCATTTTTTTACTTATTTCTGCGAGCATGCTATTTGGGGTTATGGTAAGTCGCTCTCTCGCCTTTCATCAAAATCCATCGTTGACTTGCATTTTCTCATCTCTAGCCGCGTTCGAATCTTTTTTGGTTCTACGTTGTTCTTTTTGGGTAGGTTTCTTTATTTAGTAAAAAATTCTTTTTGCTCTGTTAGATCTGTTGTCTGAGGTGTTTATCTGAGTTTTTACTAATATGCAAAACTTCCTCTTGCTAATTGTGTTTATGGAGTATAAATTTTTGTTTCGTCAAAAATCAAGAAAATGGAAATAATAATATAAATTACAGTGCTTCTCATGTATAACGAATAAAGCAAGAAAAGAAATCTTCTGTGTACATTAATAATAAGATTCTTATTCTCGTAAGTGAAACTGGAATGTGTGAACTCTACGACTGAAATCAGCAATACACAGATCAAAAACAACTTGGAAGCTGAAACACTTCCATTTTTTAGATGGAGTTTTACTTCTTGTGAATGGAAATAAATGCTAAACAGAGAATATAAATTTAAGGAACTAAAATGGAGTTTGATATCCCATATTAAGTATATTAAATTCATATCCCCAGAAAATGCTCAAATACTAAGAAATATTTGACATACACTAAAGAGAATACTTGAGCATATTCCCTGACTGCTTTTACTATTATTTTTGTATCTAATTACTTCCATTTCAATCTTGAAGAGCTGATGGTTTGGTTCAATTTTTGTGCATTTCAGTGATGAGGTGAATTGATTATTGTAGCTGGTCGATGAGTCTTTCTGAGATGAATTTTTTTACGTCTCTTATGTGCTGGTAAAATGTATCATACACATATTAAGAAATGAAATGAACATATTCACAGATTGAATAATTCATGATTCATGTCTTTTGTGCATTCCATACCTTGGCTTAACAATATTAGCTACATTTTATGAACAAACCTAACTGTATTAATAAATTAACATCATTAGCACTCAATTATTGTGCTTAGGTATTATTCACTTATTTTAGGAATTTTGGAATTGAGATAATCCTTAAATTTGTGATGATTAAAATAAATTTGTTCACAACATATTTTCCTAAGTAACCATTAAAAATACCTTATACATTAACACGTTATTAAATACTTAACAATCATACGACACGTGCATTGCACGTGCATCTAACTAGTTTTTATTAAAAGTGGCGAGATGTTTTTACTGTTCCTAAGCCGTTTTTTTCATTTGGCTCAAGCCGAGCCGCGGAACAAATTCATAAACTAATCACAAGAAGGGTTTCGTTCATTTCTCACTCTCTCCCTTTCCCGTGTTTGTTCGCGCCGCGCCTCTGATCTTTCCCTCTTCGCCTTCGCGCCACCGATCGTTCTCTCTCAGCTCTTATGTTCTTCTCTCTAAGGTACAGGTAATATCGATTCCTTTTGTAACTCCTTCAAAGCATCTGAGCGAAATTGGGATTTCATTGGATTTTTTTGCTTGTGCCTGCGATTTTCATGCGGTTTTTTCATACAGGCACTATCGATTTTTTATTTATTTTTGGACATCTTTGATCTGCAACAAAGACCCAGGCTTGCATACTTGCAGTTCTTCATTTTTTACTTTTTACCTCTGTTTCCCAAGCTTCCAGTTCTTCATTTTTTATTTTTTACCTCTGTTTCGCAAGTTTTCTATTTGATAAAATTTTATAGTTTAATTCTTATTGATCTATGATAGACATTCAATCTTTTGAGTTATGCTGTTTGTTCTACTAAACTTATTTTGAGTATTGAGTTTTGTAAATAAATATTTCGACGGTCATTTTTTACCTTGGGTTGCATTATTATTGGTCTTTGAAGTTTTAATTGATTGTTTTCCGTGGGTTGTTGAAGTTGCAATGCCATTACTCCTGCATCACTGAGGGCTCTTCGATTTTGGTAAATTTTTTTTCCTCTTGTTACTCATCATTGTTTTTTCATGATAATGTGCAGCAATGGAAGAAATGAATATGTTCTTTATAGAGATTTGAAGCTAACTCAAATATTGCAAATGTCATTAAAAGAAAATGCTAGAACAACCATTATCTGTTCTTTGAGTCCTGCATGCATTCATGTTGAGCAACCAAGAAACACACTTCTCTTTGCAAGCTGTGCAAAAGTCACAAATGCCCAAGTAAAACTTCATCATTTCAGATAAAGCGTTGGTAGAACACCTTCAGAGGGAGCTCACAAGACTAGAGAGTGAATTGTGAAGTCCACAATCTACTTTGTCCACATTAAGTCGTCCTGCATTACTGGGAGAAAAAGACCTTCAAATTGAAAAGGTAAAAAATCAAGACGAACTTTTAAAGGATCCTCCAGTTATATGGTGAGATCCGAACTCAAGCCAGATAGTTTGTGGATTTACCATATAATTGGGGGCTTCTTTTTCTTTTGAATAACTAAATTATCCAACTTATTTGGTAATACTCTAACGAATTATAAAACGGTTTATTTATAATTTTGTGATAAAATGTGTAGATGAAAATTCTTAGAAAAATGTGTGCTGTTGATTTTGTGGTTTATAAACGGACACTTCTAAGACAAAAATTAACTACACAGATTCATTCACATTTTATAGGCTACAGCACACAAGAATCTGATCTAGAAATCGCTACCCAAATCAGATCTATAATTGTCCGGTGCAGTGCTCAAATCACGCGGAGCGCATAGAGTAATCATGATCTCTCAGTTCTTCGTGCTTTCTCAGAGAGGCGATAACATAGTCTTCCGAGATTGTGAGTCCCCCATATATTTGTTCCATGTTAATATCAGATCCTGTAGAATTGGAAGTCTGAATTATTTCAATTGGGTTTTTTTATTTTGAGTCGGCGGTGTGCTTATTTTCACGGCAGCTTTTATCTAATTTCGTAATTTTGTCGCAGTTGATAATTAATGCTAATTTTTCTGTCTCAACCTTTTGGTCTACTGAGTTTCAGCTTGCATAATGAAACTAATTTGTCTTGTCGTAATTTACCTGCTTGAATCTTTTTTTTTCCCTTCCCATTGTTAGGGTTGTTTACTATATGATATCCAACGCGCAGAGGCGGATCCAAGATCGAAGTTCAACCAGAGCGACCGGTTGTTGACCGACGACCGCGATATTTAATTAAAATAAATAATAATAAAAATTGATAAATTAAATGATGTTTTACAAATTGTGACTTTTCTATTATGATTTATGGAGAACTCAAAGGTTTCTTCCAAATATAGTAGATGATTAAGACAAGGAAATCCCTTTTTATCCTTCTGTTTTCATCTTACTTGTTGAAAATTTCTAAAGAGGGCTGAATAAACCATTTATTAGATACTAGATATTGAAGTATCTAAAAGCAGTCCTATAACAAGATGTTCTTGAAGAAGTAAAGGCTTGTCCAATATTAGACAAAGCAGATGAAGAATTTTGGACCTTAAATGCTTCAGGTTCTTTCTCCATTCAATCTTGTATCAATTAAAATAATTAGAACTAAAACTAGTATTTAACACTCCTTTAAAGGCATATGGAACAAAGTTATTCTATCCAACGACTCCTTCATCAGGAAATTGTGTTATAATTAATTTCTTTATTCGTCAATTATAATTTTTCAAATCAAATATTCATCAAATTTCAATAATCATAATTCAAAAATCAAACCATATTTTCACCAAATCTCAATTCATAACCTATAATCAATAATCACAACAATTCACAAATGAAATCATATTTTCACCAATACTCAAAATTCACAAATCTAATCACATTGCAAAAACTTAAATTTAACATTTATGCATAATTCCCAAAACAATCATAATGAATAAAGGTTTAACCTCAATACCTGATAATTCAAATGAGAAATCACAAATCATCAAAAATTGAGAATGGTAGTGGCTACTGGGTCTGGGCAGATCTAACAAAAAAATTGAGAAATTAAACATCAATTCAATATTATTGATTAAAACTTATATATTACAAAACCAAAAAATAAAAAATTACAACAAATGAACAGTCAACATAACAAAAGTAGGAAAGAAAGACTGAAAGAGGACAGGAGAAACCATTACATTACCGTCACCAAGCAACTGAGCAAGCATTTCTCCCACCACCGAACCGAAGTTGGAGGCTGAGCGCTGCTGGTGCTGGGTGGCTTGGAGTTTGGACGCGGATCGGCGGATGGAATGGAGATCTTCCAAGGGCTCGAAGAATGGGATTTTGGGTTGGGGGTCGGGAGGGATTGGGGAATTGAAGCCAAAGGTTCTGTTTGGGGCTTTTGGGCTTGCTGCAATTTGAGTTTCGGTAGGTTGCTTGGGCCAAGACCAAAAGGGTAAAAAAAAAAAAGAAGATAAAACTGCATACTGCAACGTGCACAGTTGGGGCCGGCGGTCACCAGCGGCGAGCTAGCGCGGCCGCGCTAGCTTGCCTAATGGTGGATCCGCCCTTGCCAACGCATGGTATATTAGCTTGCAGTTGCAGTTGAAGTGGAACGGTGTAACAAGATCTATGTTCTCTATTGATGAGGAGAGATTGATTTATATTGAATATGTAGGGTTTTGTTTCTCAAGATGGTTGATTTGCAATTGAGTATTTATGATGCTTTGGAAAATTTGTTTATACGCAACACATTTTTTTCAAACTACTTTTTAAATATTTTACCACCAAAACATTATATTCTTTGATTATAAATAAAAAAACTTTTACCAAATTTTAAACGGAGGCTTAGCAACTTGCTCCATCAAGTGTATTCGTTTCATTCTTTTTGTATTTCTGAGATGAGATTAATAACCTGACAATGTAAAGACTTGATGGATTATGGGGGTGAAACTTCAGTATGTGAAGACTTTGTTTCTACTCTCGTATGAGTGTGACTCCCTGATTCCAAATGTACAAAGTTTTTGTTTCTTCCCCAACTAAAATAAAAAATAAAAAATAAAAAAAAATTGAAAAATGCCTTGATTGCTTTTAATTGTCGTAAGGTAGCGAAATTCATTTTTCTTCAGTAGCACCTACTGACCTACACCATCGTTCCTTTTACAAAGACTAATTTTGAATCCTTAAGTTTTTTCAACTGAGCTTGTTAATAATATTTTATTTAACTAGAATGCTTGTAACATATATAACATGCCTGTCCTTCCCCTTTGTCTGCTGTGGAATTTTTATTGTTTTTGCAAAAGCCATCTGTGCCTGGGTTGGGGGTTGGTAAGGCAGGGGATTTTGAGGTGATATTGATTAAACTTCAAAGTTTGGGGCTTCTGAAAATGGTGATGATTTAATGGAATTTTGATGATTGTGATTAATGAGACTCTATTAGTACAAAAGATAAGGACAATTAAAAGGTTTCCCAGCTTGAAGAGCATTTATCCAAAAAATTCATGATAATGAGCAATCGGTTAACAATTGCTGTTAATTTTTCCCCTTGACCTTGCTAATCCATTTGAGACCTGATTTTCGTTTTATCATCTAATATATATAGCATTACCCAATATATTACTAGAAGTTGATCACACAACTCTGCCTGAATTTGCTAGGATGTGCAGATATAGAAAGCTGGATATGCTTTGTTTTTGCTTACTGAACTCTTTCTTAATACGTATTATCAAATTTTAAAATTTCCTGATTATATTATTGCAAAAATGCAGATCGAGGTGATATACCCAAAGGAAGTGCTGAGATTTTCTTCCGCAAAGTGAAGTTCTGGAAAGAAGATGGCAAAGAGGAAGCACCACCTGTCTTTGTCAGTATTTTATGCTATTGAAACTATAAGGCGCTAATATACATTTTCTCTGATACTAATTTTGTTATGATATTGATAAAGAAGTTAACATATTTTTGGCTCATGAGCAACTTGAATCCTTTTAGGTTAAGATTTTTGTGTAGAAAGATTTATATACCACAGTAATTGAATATTTATCATAAACTTGCTTTTAAAGCAAGCAATTTTTTTTTTTTGTTTGTGCTCATTTTCTTTAGCACTTCAAAACTAGATAATAAATTTTGGCTTTCTTGCTGTCGGGTCTATGTGATCGACCGGAACTTTTGCTCCTAGCTATAGATATTTTCAAGTCTCTCCTTTTGTGACTCTGCTAAATTGTCAGTAAAATGTTTAGATAGAAGATAGATGACTTGCAGTAATGAATTGTGAATATTAACTGTGGCTCTCCTTTCCATTTCAGAATTTGGATGGTGTAAACTACATTCACGTGAAGGTGGTTGGCCTGCTTTTTGTTGCAACTACAAGGAACAATCTGCCACCTTCCCTTGTCTTGGAGCTTCTACAAAGGGTTGGTCGTGTCATCAAAGATTACCTTGGTGTTCTTAACGAAGAGTCATTACGAAAAAATTTTGTGCTTGTTTACGAGCTTCTTGATGAAGTTATTGTAAGTATTATGCAAATGCATTATTTTGTGACTCCACATTTCCCAAAGCATGATGCACATGTCACAATCAACCTCATCATTCAATAATCTGTCTTCCACTGAAGTTTTGCTCTTTATTCATCATTAATGTTTAGGTAAAAGTATAGCAACGCATGCTATTTTTCACAGATATTTCTTCTATTTTACTCTCAAAGCTGTAAGATATTCTATAGGTTCTTAATGTTTTTATTTCATATGTAAGATGACAGTATACATTCTTCTCGTGCCAGGATTTTGGTTATGTTCAGACAACATCTACTGAACTCTTGAAGTCTTACATATTTAACGAGCCAATTGTTGTTGATGCTGGACGCTTGCCATCCCTTGGTCCTGCAAGCTTATTTATGGTATCAAGTTTGTTTACACTATAGACATAAAATAGAATGGAAGTAGAATTGACCTCGGTTAAAAACTAGTTAACAAGTTAGATTTATATGTGATATCACTGATGTCTACACCTTTAATTCATGCAGCAAGGAACCACACGAATGCCAGGAACAGCTATTACAAAATCTGTTGTGGCACATGAACCAGGGGGTAGGAAGAGGGAGGAAATCTTCGTGGACGTAATAGAGAAAATAAGTGTCACATTCAGCTCTAGTGTGAGTAATTGTGTAATACATACTGAATCACAAATTTCCATATATCTGTGTTACAACCTATAGATTCTGCATACAGACTACTTTAATAACATGGCTGTATCTAGTACCACACTTTTTCCCTTGATAATTAGTTAGTAGTAAAAACGGGATGCGGTGTATCTTGTATAACGCTTTGCTTGTGAAGAACAAATTTTAAGTTCGATGGAGCCCCATAACATGATGATGCTCCATATCTCTTTAGCAATTGAGGCTAGGACGGTCTTATGACGTAGACTAGCATAAAGAGAAAAAAATTGTTAGTGTATTTATTATCTTTTTTTGAACTGCTATATTTCTTGTACAAAGAAGAGTATTTTTTGTCCTTGGCAAATTATATGGCATTTCCTTCTAGTATCAGGACTGTCACTTATATGTATATGGATTTATATGTTGACTACATTACAAATGTTTTTCGTTGTTTGCTTAATACAACGGATGAAATAATGTGGGTGTTATCTCATTTAAAATACAAACCTTGATTACTTATTGGTCTAGATGCCTGTAATCCATGTTGTGTGAATTCTCTGTATATCCATCACGAAGACGTGAGCTTTCACTATAACTGATGAAAATAATTCTTGACAGGGATATATATTGACATCAGAAATTGATGGGACCATTCAAATGAAGAGTTATCTAAGTGGAAATCCAGAAATCAGACTAGCTTTTAATGATGACCTGACAATTGGAAGGGGTGGGAGGTCCATTTATGGTATTCTCATGTTTCCTCGTATTGAATAATTGCAATGTAATATTGCTGCATTTGTGTGGATTATATTAATTTATACTTGTGTGACCTTTGAACTCTACTCTGAATAGATATTTGACAATCTTGGAAGTTTAATTTCTTGTAATTGTTACATTTAACTCCGCAATAAATGTAAAAAAAAGTAAAATTACTTACCAAAATTAACTTTGTACAGATTATAGTGGTTCTTCTGGGTCAGGATCAGTTATTTTGGATGATTGCAATTTCCATGAATCTGTACATCTGGATAGTTTTGATGTAGACAGAACCTTGTCTCTGGTGGGTGATTCAAGATTTTGCAAGGCTTGTGATCCATTTGATAGGTCTTCTCAGGTTCTTTCCACTCATAAAATTGTTATTTCCTACTCTTGTGCATATTAGGTACCTCCAGATGGTGAATTTCCTGTCATGAATTACCGGATTACCCAGGAATTCAAGCCTCCTTTTCGTATTAACACTTTGATTGAAGAATCTGGAAATTATAAGGTATTATCACATTTGCCCCCTAAATTAGGTGCTTCACCATGCTTTTCAATATTTTCGGTATAAATGTTGCTTGTACTTACGACAATGTCTGCATGAATAGATTGGCAACAAACATAACCATTTTTTTGTTTTTGTTTTTTCTGGCATATATCCGCATTTGTAGTGCCTACTATAGTGGCAATCTATCTGTTTGCAAACTGGTCCAAAATTTTGTTTTCTTCTGTTTTTAGGCTGAAGTGATCCTGAAAATCCATGCTGAGTTTCCTTCAAGCGTCACTGCTAATTCAATTGTAATAGAGATGCCACTTCCAACATACACAGCCAGGTAAAACTTATGTTGTCAGTTTCCCATTGAATCCCATTTTTCATAGTGTTCCATGACAATTTTTAAGGCTAGGCAGAGGGAAAAGTGTTCTCCATGGGATGGGAAATTAAAAGAATTAATCTCACATGAAGTTTATGAATGAGTGGGTTGATATTTGAATTTATTTTGATTCTTTTATTTACCATTGAAATTTTCCAGAAATTTGACTTGCTAAACTCTTGGTATTTTTATGCATCAAGGAATATTTAGCTAAAGTTTGACACACTAAGTCAACAAAATTATGTAAAGACATTTAAGTACGAAAGTGACTTATAGATATATGGCAAATGGCAAAGCTTAGAAGAATTATTTGGAAAGGGGCCAACACAAACTAAGACTCCAGCCCGAGCTTTTTGAGTCTCTCACTTGATGGTTAGGCTTGTCTCCATCAAAACTTTTCATATATATGTTGAAATCAATCATGTGGAGATGAGTCTTAGCTAGGGATGGAAATGGGGCGGGGAATACCCGAACCCGACGGGGACCCGCCTCGAACGGGGCGGGGAATCCCCGACAAAGACAGGGATGGGGCGGGGATAGAGATGAAAAAGCATCCCCGAATCGGGGATGGGGCGGGGACGGGGACGGGGATGACTGTCTTATCCCCATCCCCGCCCTGTCCCCGATCCTCATCCCCAATTAACAAGTTCCATAAAAATTTAAAAAGCCAAAAAAAAAAAGTCTTATATTATCTCTACAAAAGTCCTATGATGTCAAAATTTCTTGCATCAAAAATTTATTACTTATCAAGTCATAAACTTTAAATGCTTATTTTGAAAAAGTTACTGATTATTAGTTATTAAACTTATCGAGTTGTATTTTCTCATTTAATCAAATATAAAATAAAGACACAAACAAAGATGAATATATATTTGATTAATGTCCAAATAATGTGTAAAGATTATTAAATTTAGAAAATGTTAGGGTTTTTCCTGCATGTTTCCTTATATTGTCTGCATAAAATTATTTTAAAACTTAATAAAAAAAAAAAAACACAAATGGGGATGTAAACGGGAATTTTTCCATTCCCGCCCCGTCCCCATTAAATGGAGATGGGGACGGGGTGGGGATGGGGATGGTAAATCGTTGATGGGGCGGTGACGGAAAAATGCATCCCTACCCCGTTGCCATTCCTAGCCAGAAGATAAATAGTCAAGGCTCACACACATCAATAAAAATCGAAAGTTTGTCTCGTAAAATGGTTAATAATTAATTTTGCTAATTTGTACCGCAGCAGAGACTTAGTACTGTCTAATATGGTGAAATTTCTAAGGATTAATAATCTCGGGGGAGAAATTATTATTAGAGCTATTAATTGGTAAGTTCTCACACTTACATAGAAAGAGAATTTTTTATCATTGCCATAAACTAACAAGTTTAATGCTTGTTGCAATTTTTTAAGTGACCATTTTGATGCTTACACCTCAATACACCTTTGCCTGCATCACTTATCAGCAGTACCTTTTAATGCCTTTTAAAACATTGACATTAAGCTTGATTGTCCAATTATTAGACGAGACACCTTGGTCTTGTGTACGAATTGTTATGGTTTATTATGCATAATCATTTGTCCTGACCTCAAGGATATTGAGTAACGCATATCAGTCAAACTTTTATGCATGAAGGTATGTGAATGCATAGTTGAGAATCCAGAATCTTGATTGGACTAGGAAAATGCATGATGAGATTTTCTATTAAACCAAGTATAACATGGATTGCTTTTATGGCTGAATTTGTAGATTTGATACATTACCTTGATCTTCATAGAATCGAGAAAATGTCATGTTAAAGTCGTGTACATGTTGAAGACTTGACTATTGTTTTTATGCGGGTATGGTAGCTTAATTAATGTATGTCACCATTATCCCTTTCTACTTCAAACTCGTGTCAAAATCTTTATTAACGATTTTTCTATTAATTAGCAAAATATAGAATCTTCAAACCACTAGTCACTTCATGTGTCAAGATGTCGGCTAGTTGATTTGAACTCTTAATAAATAGAATCTCTATATTCTCCTTAAAATGAATCTAGACTTGATTTGCTGGTTGTCACGTGTAGTTCAATTATGTCCATCAATCCTAATTTTCCTTGGGAAGACTAAGCCTTTGTTCGGATGCCAAATTAATTGGTTTATAAACCAATTTTCACTAAAATCCAAGCGCGTTCACATCTGAGGTTTTGGCGACATTCTGCAATGTCCTCTACGAAATGGTCAATTCATAAGGTGTAGACATGTACTGGCCTCATAAATACAAGTAACAGTGCAAAAAAGTCATGCAAAATTGAGTTGAAAAGTCAATGTTACCTTTCACATGGGTTAGCATTGGAAGGCGTGCAAATGGTTTATAAACAACATTCTACTTACCAAACATATGCTAAAGCATTTGAAGTTGCTGTTAAAGTTATTCAGTTTTGTAGTTTTGTAGAATATTGGGGAGAAATCTCAACTTTTTCATTAACTTAAAATGTGAATATATATACAAAGGATATTACATAATTATCACTCTAATCCCTAACATATAAAAGATGCTATACATGTACAATAATAAAAGAAATTAAACATATTTTAACACTCCTCAAGTTAGTGCATAGATATACATGCCTGGCTTGGATTTCGATGTATAAAACAAACCACTAGTCACTCCATGTGTCAAGATGTCGGCTAGTTGATTTGCACTCTTAATAAATAGAATCTCTATATTTTTGGAGTGGAGATTGTTTTTGATGTAGTTTCTGTCAAGCTCAAAATGCTTTGTTCGATCATGTTGTACCGGATTGTTCGCTATCTCAATAGCTGCAATGTTGTCACAAAAGAGTAGCATAGGCTTGTTTGGACTAAAGCCAAGTTGATTGAGAAGAATCTTCAACCACGTAAGCTCAGTAGTTGCATGATGCAAAACACGATGTTCTGCCTTCGCACTAGATAGTGATACCACATTTTGTTTCTTCTCCAAGTGACAAGATTTCCTCCAATAAATGAAACATATCCAGACGCAGATTTTATATCCAATCTTAATCCAGCAAAATCAGAGTCATGTAACTCACAATGTCTAGATGATCACTGTTAGAGTACAAGATGCCCTTGCCTAGAGAAGACTTTAAATATGCCAAAATACGATTAATTGGACTCATGTGCTTATCACTTGGGGTATGCATGAACTGCCCACAACACTAATTGCATATGAAAGATCTATCTTGTCACTTGCGTGAGTAAGAAAGATCAATTTTCCTACCAACCTTGATATCTTTTCTTGTTTGTAGGAATTTGATTTAGGTAGATAGATAAGCTATGATTTACCTCAATATGTGTGTCTATCAGGGCACACGTTGACATACCAGTTTCTGCTAGGAGATCTAGGACATAATTATGTTGGGACAGAACAAGTCCTTGCCCGGATCATGATACTTCAATGCCCAAAAAATACTGTAGATTACCTAAGTCTTTCATTTCAAATTCTTTTGTCAGATGAACCTGAAGTTTTTCAATTTCACTAGGGTTATTTCTCGTAACAATCATATTGTCCGCATATACAATAAGGTAATATCTTGACCATTTCTTTTATATAATAGGGTATGGTCAGCTAAGGTCTGCTTAAAGCCGTGCTTCTTCATTGAACGCCCTTGGTGATTGTTTTAGCCTATATATAGGGCCTTTTTCAACTTACACACCTTAACCCCTAGAGGAGTAAAACTGGTAGGTGGATTCATATGCACTTCCTCAGTCAGATTAACATGAATGAATGCATTTTTAACATCAAAATGCCTCAATGGCCAGTCCACATTTACTGCTAAAGATAGTATAACTCTGACAGTATTCTTCTTAGCTATTGGAGCAAAAGACTCTTGAAAATCGATTCCATGTGTTTGTGTGTAACCTATGGCAACCAGTTGAGCCTTATATCTGTCCACAGTCCTGTTAGGCTTGTATTTTAACGAGTACACCCATTTGCAACTTATAGTCCTTTTTCCTGGTGGTAGGGAGATCATCTCCCAAGTAGAATTCTTTTGGAGAAAATCCATTTCTTCTATCATATGAGATATCCACTTAGGTTGATCAAGAGCTTCCTGAAAATGAATAGGAATAGACACAAAGGATAGCTAAAGGGAAAATGTCAGCTTAGTCTTAGATAATGGTGGTAAGAGGTATAGTCAGAGATAGGAAACATTGTATTGGAAGATGTTGAGAAATCCAACCTATTAGGTGGGTTACAATTCCAAAGGGAATGTCTCCTACCTGGGATATCAACATTGTCTGAAGCTACAGGGTTAGAATTAGAAACAAGAATAGATTTGGAAGAGATAGGAGGTGGAACATGTACTTTATTTTCAAACGTAGAAGAGTCCGATGGCACCGTAGTATCAATAGGAGAACTATTAAAGTCTGAAGGGGGCTCGATAGTGTCTTCGGTAACTAGTGTTGGAGTGCAAGGAGTATCTAGATTTCTTTCGGTGTAACAAGGAACAACTTAGGTGATTTGTCCCTATCGACATCTGACTCCCCTTTCCTCCAGAAATACACTCTCTTCCCCTAACCATATTTGTTCCCCTTCTTTAATACAAACCTCTCTCTAAAGAGGAACTAATGATTCATCATTAGAGAAAAAGACCCAGATTCACAAAATTCGACGTCCATGGAGATATATTATTTTCCAGTAGAGGGATAAAAACATTTGTAACCCTTTTGTGAGTTGGAGTAACCAAGAAAAACAGGGATCAAATTTGTCTTTAAGATGAGAGTGTACATGGACATAACACATGTGACGATCCTGAATCCTTAGTGACTTGAATGTCACGAAACGTACATAAAACCATTACAACACATGGAATAATTAAAATAAATAATTTTATAAGATTTAAATCATCTTAAAAAAATAATGAAATTAAACATGAAAGTTTGCAAAACATCCCATAATAATTAAAAGAACATGTCTGGAAATTTAAAGGAAGGAATTTAAATGAAAGTCTGATTTATTTTCTGACCCGCTATCATTCGTCATCTCCACGTTGACAATCTCGAACCAATCAATTATCTGGAAAGGGGAAACATAAAGGCATAAGAAAAATTTCAATAAGTATACGCGTGTTCATCATATAATTGAAATCATAATTCATATATATCATGGAGACACGAAAGCAATACCGAACAATGAACATTGGTGGTATGAGTTTTACGTGTGTAGCTACTAGAACTTTGATATGAATCTTAGAACATACATATGGACCATAAACGTATTAATTCAAAAGCATAATGTAAAAGAGACGTATATATTTACTGTCTTGTGGGATGAAATGAGGATTAAATTCTTACTTTAAAGTGTCTCGAACTTTGTGCGTGCTAAAATCTCTTGCTTTAATATATAATTTTCGTGTGTGTATGCATGCGTTTGTGTACGTATGTGATTGATTGTTGTGTGAAAGGTGGATTGACTTGGGGGAGGGGGAAAGAATATAAGGCACAAAAGTTGTGTATGGTGAAGATTGTAATGTGAGGGAGCCTATTTATAGGGTCAAAAGAGCTAGTTTAGCTATTTTTGGTACCAAAAATCATTCCTTATATCAAACACACGATTTGGCCTAGATGGAAACAATATAATTTGTCTAGAATTAAATAATATTATTTCCATATGAAAGAATATATATATATATATAGGTTTTTCTTATCAATTACTGTCAAAATCATAAATATCCTAATTTAATCATGCTGCCACATTGGGAAGGCAACCAATTTTTCGAAAATTGCCACTTGGTAACTATGCTATTGGTCAACATTTAATTAGGTCCCTAAACTTACATCCTCAGTAATTTGGTCTACTCAAAAGATGCGGGGTTTTATAACACACAACCAAAGATTTTAGGACAAATATTCAAGCAGAAGGGATAGAGTGGAACCTTGACAATATCAGTAGGGAAGTTTGAAAATCAATTATGTGAGAAGGCATACGGTTGATGAGAAATATAGTAGTTGACACAGTTTCAGTCCAAAAACCTTTTAGAACCCGCATAGTAAAGCATAGTACTCGGGCTACCTTAAGGATATGCCGATGCTGTTCTGTTGTGGTGTATAAGCTCAAGTTGTCTGATAGAGAATATAGTGAGTCGTGAAGAAGTTGGGAAGGGTTTGATTTACAAATTCACGGCCGTTGTTAGAATGAAAAACCTTAACTTGAGTATGAAATTGTGTGTCTACCATTTTTGAGAATTTAGGAATAACATGCATGACATCACCCTTAGATTTCAGAAAATATACCCAACACACTATAGTTCAATCATCAATAAAAGAAACAAAATATTTTTGACATGAGGCAGGAGGAGAGAGGGTCCCAAACATCAGCATGAATACAAGAGGGACATGACTTCCTATTTTGACTGATTTTAAAAGGTATACGATGATTTTTGGTAAAAACACATTGTTCACATCACATACTAGAACTAGGAATATTCTTAAACAACTTTGGAAACAAGTGTTTTAAATAAGAAAATGAGGGGTATCCTAATCGGCAATGTGACAGAAGGATCCTATCTGATGTGATCCGTTATGGGGATCACCAAGAACACGCGGAATTAAACGTCGGAAAGCTCTAAAATCCAAGATAGTAGACGGTAACAATGCAACCCCGACCTCACGACGCAAGAACTATGGGTATATTAAACCCAAAACCCGTTACGATGCGGAGATAAGAATCACAAAGGGGGAACGCCACAAAGGTTGTCAAATGCTTTGATAAGTTCAATTTGTTCGACGAGAACACGAAGAAAATATAAGGGAATATCTCACCTTCAATATCATTAATCTCAAGATAAAAAGTTGTGTTTTACAATGCTGAATAAAGCCATATATATAGGCAAAGAAAATAAAACAACTAAAAATAAACTAGAATTCAACTTAAACTAAAAAGCTAAAAATGCCTAACATTAACTTAAAATTCGGAACCTAATTTACGGCCGTGAGAACGACCTTTACGGCCGTAATCACGCTACGGATTAAAAATTGACAACATATATTACGGCCGTGAAAATGACCTTTACGAAAACAAGAACCGTGTAGGGTAGGGTTAGGCAAAAATTGCACAGGAAGGCAGAAAATTGGGGTTTCACGGCCAATGCTTAGTCACCAGCGCCTGTATGTTGTCGGCATCGCCTGTGCTTGAGCTCGACTGGCTAAGCGACAACCTGGAAGAAATGGCCGAGCTACGGTTTTGTTTGTGTTTTCTTATTTTTGGTTTTGATACCATGTAGAATATTGGGGAGATATCTCAATTTTTTCATTAACTTAAAATGTGAATATATACAAAGGATATTACATAATTATCACTCCAATCCCTAACATATAAAAGATGCTATACAGGTATATATATAATAATAATAAAAGAAACTAAACATATTTTAACAAGTTCAAAGTTGCTGCTACCCATTTTACTCCTTGAAGGAGTTTCATGTAGTATATCCCATGTAAATAAATTGATCTTGAATTAACTGTGAATATTTTGTTGAGTCACATTGCAACCCAGTAATATGAAGTGTTAGTGCTCTCTTCCTTGGATATTATTTTATCTACTACGTGACATGATTTAGTGCTTTACTTTAGCATATTAATTGATATTTATATTCAGTGCATTCCCCGTAACGGTGGCAAATATATCTAAATACATAAAAGAGTCTAGTCAAAGGATTTTTCTCAAATTAATATTGAATAAGGGGTATTAGAATTAATAATTATGGGATGTGTGCCGTAGGCAATGTTTTAAAGCCTGGCCCGGACATCGACCCGAGAAAAGGAAAGGGTCAGTGGGTTGAATCGGGGTCGACCCGGTGTATTAAATAAAATTATCAAAAAATGAAAAAAAAAAAAAACACAAGCAATAGAAATTGAGAGCAATAATATTTTTAATATATTTTAATTATATTTAAGACAAATAATGTTTTATATAAAATTAGATTTTTACATAAAATTTAAATATACACAATGGGCAGTGTGAACAAGCCATATATATGGTATATACTATTTAAAATCAATTAAAATGGGAAGAGGAATTATCTCAGTATCCCAGATGCCAAGTCAAATGCTCCTTATATATAGCCGTAAGTGAGGTGAGTGGTTGGAGCTGTGTATTACAGCTGGCGACGACTCGTCAGTTCAAAACTTTATAATAATAAATATTAATAAAAAAAATTGAAAAAATATCCTGGAACCTGGACCCATAAAACCCTTTAAACCCGTGAACGGGTTGCGGGTTTAGGTGAAACCCGACTGGTTCACCAGGTTTCATCCCAGGTTCCTCAAATGCGGGTTTTAGCCATTTCGTGACCCAGTTTTTGCACCGGGTTGTTCACCCGACCGAGCCGGGTTCAACAACATTGACCGTATGCACTCATAAAATTTTATTAACCGTGATATACTATTAACTTTTTTTGGTACTAACTTTTAGAGTGCCAACCTTCCAATTATGATAGGAATTCTTAGGACATAATTAATGACTACTTTATTACTTCAAACGTTATAAGAAAGGAAGAATGCTAGTGGGACTGCTATTTAATAGTCTTGCTGATGGCTCTTTCTTTGTTTTATACTAATTATAAAGGAGCGTGCCTTCATCTCTTTGAATTTCAGAGTTAATTTTGAATTGGAGCCTGGAGCTGTAGGACAGAGAACTGATTTCAAGGAATCAAACAAGAGGCTTGAATGGAGTCTGAAAAAGGCAATATACTGCTCTTATGCACTACTAAATAATCTCTAGATTCAACTTATTTTAATGCCAGCGTAATTGAAAGAGTTTCTAATTGGTGTGATGTGCAACAGATTGTTGGCGAGTCTGAACACACTTTAGGGGTGAAGCTAACGTTTCCACAGGAGTTGCATGGTATGATTGAAGTGTCTTGAAATATTTTTTATTGAGATTTGTTGCACTACCCTGTACTTTTGTCTGGTAATGTGGTCATTGCTTGGTAACATAGGAAATATCATAAAGGAAGCTGGACCTGTCAGCATGACCTTTACCATACCTATGTATAATCCTTCAAGGCTTCAGGTAAAGTTTTCATTTTGAATCTCAACCTAAAACAAATTGTCAATTGTTGTTGGTTCACTCTTTGATGTTTGTACTGGTTGGGAACTTTCTCGGGGCTCTGAAACATCCAAGTTTCTGCAAAATATGATCTGAGTACGAGTCTGCATATATGATTCAAATATTGAAAAATAAGTTTGCAGCCTTTAATGTGGCAGGGGGGTATCGTTTTATATGTTTCTATATTTTCACCATCAAAAGAAAAGGAAAATATGGGATTATGCAGTCTGGTGTAGGCATTATTCAAAGGTTAACAGTAAGCGGCAGCACAATCTATACATTTGCTACTTCTCAAAAACTTCAATACCTTCAAAAACTTCCACAACCCCTTTATGGGCTCCATCGCAGGAAATGATATATTCTGTTAAAGAGAGTCCCTCGTGTAAATTGCTTTGAATGGGTAAATCAATCATATGTTTGAGTGGAAGAGATAAAATTGAACATTTGACGTGATTTTACTGTTCAAACTCACCTCTAGAAAGGCAGTGGAGGGGACGAAAGAGAAATAGATGTGAATACGTTCAGTGATTTTGTTGATTTTACGATATTCTTGTGCAAGTCTCAGCTAGTTTATGTTTTTTTGCAGGTAAAATATTTACAGATCGCCAAGAAAACCAAAGCTTACAACCCATATCGTTGGGTGAGATATGTCACACAGGCCAATTCTTATGTTGCTCGTATATGATTTGTCATGTATGCAAAGAGCCCTTACATTTCTTAGTTCTTGAGTTTCTTTTTGGACTTGAACATTGTGATAATGAAGAGGAACCTTTTTACTAGAGTTATAGTGTTATTTCGAAGTTATATTGTTACTTCCAATCATATCTATTTCATTTATCAAATCCAATTTGACGAGAAAATTTGCATGGAAAAAGAAAATATTTTCATTTGCCTTTTTCATGTTGAATCAAACATAGTTAAATCAAAAAATAAAAATAAGAAAAATTGTGAGAAGTTATCAAAAAATATTATGTTATGTACAAATAAGTGTTATGATAATCAAAATATTACATTTCGATTTATTTAGAATTTTCACATTATACACATAATTCATAAAAAAGAATTATTCATATATAATTTGTTTAACAATTTAAATTTTTTCTTTTAATAATATCTGATACTTCAACTACTTTTAAAATTGTATTAGTACTTCAAAAATATTACGAATCTTAGTTATCCTATACATAAGTTGAGCAACACACGTGCTTACTACTTGTAAAAATAAAAGAACAAGTTTTTAAACATTTTTTTTAAAAGATTTATAATTTTTTTAGGTAAATATATTTAATTGGAAAAGTAGATGGTTACCATTAAAAAATTATATAGATGGGATATTATTGAAAAAAATCTAAATTGGTCATTATACTATCTAACATTATCTAGATACAGGTACAAAATATGAAGTAACATCCGCAGTTTGTTTTGAAGAAATAAGAAATTCATCGGATTAAAAATTGAAGCATGATACGTTGAAAAAAGACATTTAGACACTTTCTTCAATGACTTTTTTGCATAACCGCGATTTATATCCTCAACCAATCCCTAGGACTGAGGTGATAAGGACACTTAAATTGGCGTTCACCCCTTTTTTTTTGTAAGTACTGTTTTTTATAAGTATTGTCCAAGAAAATGTCAACTTCCAACAAATCCTATCCTATCCTACTATATTTATATATTATATATATATATATATATATATATATATATATATATATTATTATATTTATATATTATTTATTATATATATATATATATATATTTTTTTCTCCTATATATATCCTATAAAAGAGTATTGAATGAGTGCACTATTCGTAAGCCACTTAACTGTTTTGGAGCCGAATCTGTCTCTTAAGCCAACTATAAGAAATCAAGCTCCTACTGATCAGCTGGCCTTTTAAGCCGTTTTAAACGGTTTCTATCATGACCGACCCGGTTAGGCCCATTTGTTGAGAGAAGTTGTAGAACCTTGTTATTTTAGGTTAGTTTCATTTTTCTCTCCTCCTCACGCCGCGTAGACGGTTCTCTCTCCTTAGGAACCCTAATTTATCTCGGCTGACATTGACGCGTTGAATCTCCTGCCATCTGTGAGTTCCTTTCGCGACCACCGTCTCATCTTTTCTCTTTCTGGAGTGGATCTTATTCTGTGCAAGCGACAAAGTGCAGGTGAGTGACTCCAACAACTAACCCATCTCAGATGGAAGTGTTCTTCTTCTCTGTAACACTATGAGTTTGCTCGTGAATGCACAATCTCAGCCAAAAAATAGAAGCTAGCTAAAAGATCTAATCTTAGTTTTGTTTTGTTTTGTTTTTTTTTTTGTCAAATTTTTTTACTTTTAAATTCTTTGGATTTTTCTGTTTTTCTGAGTTTTGTATTCTTTTGATGTTTGGGTTGTTGTTGGACTTAGGTGGCTGAAGCATCATCTTCATGAACAATTATTTTAGCTTCTCCGGACCGGCTCTTGATTTCGTTTGCCATTTTTTTACTTATTTCTGCGAGCATAATATTTGGGGTTATGGTAAGTCGCTCTCTCGCCTTTCATCAAAATCCATCGTTGACTTGCATTTTCTCATCTCTAGCCGCGTTCGAATCTTTTTTGGTTCTACGTTGTTCTTTTTGGGTAGGTTTCTTTATTTAGTAAAAATTTCTTTTTGCTCTGTTAGATCTGTTGTCTGAGGTGTTTATCTGAGTTTTTACTAATATGCAAAACTTCCTCTTGCTAATTGTGTTTATGGAGTATAATTTTTTGTTTCGTCAAAAACCAAGAAAATGGAAATAATAATATAAATTACATTGCTTCTCATGTATAATGAATAAAGCAAGAAAAGAAATCTTCTGTGTACATTAATAATAAGAGACTTATTCTCGTAAGTGAAACTGGAATGCGTGAACTCTACGACTGAAATCAGCAATACACAGATCAAAAACCACTTGGAAGCTGAAACACTTCCATTTTTTAGATGGAGTTTTACTTCTTGTGAATGGAAATAAATGCTAAACAGAGAATATAAATTTAAGGAACTAAAATGGAGTTTGATATCCCATATTAAGTATATTAAATTCATATCCCCAGAAAATGCTCAAATACTAAGAAATATTTGACATACACTAAAGAGAATACTTGAGCATATTCCCTGACTGCTTTTACTATTATTTTTGTATCTAATTACTTCCATTTCAATCTTGAAGAGCTGATGGTTTGGTTCAATTTTTGTGCATTTCAGTGATGAGGTGAATTGATTATTGTAGCTGGTCAATGAGTCTTTCTGAGATGAATTTTTTTACGTCTCTTATGTGCTGGTAAAATGTATCATACACATATTATGAAATGAAATGAACATATTCACAGATTGAATAATTCATGATTCATGTCTTTTGTGCATTCCATACCTTGGCTTAACAATATTAGCTTCATTTTATGAACAAACTTAACTGTATTAATAAATTAACATCATTAGCACTCAATTATTGTGCTTAGGTATTATTCACTTATTTTAGGAATTTTGAAATTGAGATAATCCTTAAATTTGTGATGATTAAAATAAATTTGTTCACAACATATTTTCCTAAGTAACCATTAAAAATACCTTATACATTAACACGCTATTAAATACTTAACAATCATACGACACGTGCATTGCACGTGCGTCTAACTAGTTTTTATTAAAAGTGGCGAGATGTTTTTACTGTTCCTAAGCCGTTTTTTTCATTTGGCTCAAGCCGAGCCGCGGAACAAATTCATAAACTAATCACAAGAAGAAGGGTTTCGTTCATTTCTCACTCCCTTTCCCGTGTTTGTTCGCACCGCGCCTCTGATCTTTCCCTCTTCGCCTTCGCGCCACCGATCGTTCTCTCTCAGCTCTTATGTTCTTCTCTCTAAGGTACAGGTAATATCGATTCCTTTTGTAACTCCTTCAAAGCATCTGAGCGAAATTGGGATTTCATTAGATTTTTTTGCTTGTGCCTGCGATTTTCATGCGGTTTTTTCATACAGGCACTATCGATTTTTTATTTATTTTTGGACATCTTTGATCTGCAACAAAGACCCAGGCTTGCATACTTGCAGTTCTTCATTTTTTACTTTTTACCTCTGTTTCCCAAGCTTCCAGTTCTTCATTTTTTATTTTTTACCTCTGTTTCGCAAGTTTTCTATTTGATAAAATTTTATAGTTTAATTCTTATTGATCTATGATAGACATTCAATCTTTTGAGTTATGCTGTTTGTTCTACTAAACTTATTTTGAGTATGGAGTTTTGTAAATAGATATTTCGACGGTCATTTTTTACCTTGGGTTGCATTATTATTGGTCTTTGAAGTTTTAATTGATTGTTTTCCGTGGGTTGTTGAAGTTGCAATGCCATTACTCCTGCATCACTGAGGGCTCTTCGATTTTGGTAAATTTTTTTTCCTCTTGTTACTCATCATTGTTTTTTCATGATAATGTGCAGCAATGGAAGAAATGAATATGTTCTTTATAGAGATTTGAAGCTAACTCAAATATTGCAAATGTCATTAAAAGAAAATGCTAGAACAACCATTATCTGTTCTTTGAGTCCTGCATGCATTCATGTTGAGCAACCAAGAAACACATTTCTCTTTGCAAGCTGTGCAAAAGTCACAAATGCCCAAGTAAAACTTCATCATTTCAGATAAAGCGTTGGTAGAACACCTTCAGAGGGAGCTCACAAGACTAGAGAGTGAATTGTGAAGTCCACAATCTACTTTGTCCACATTAAGTCGTCCTGCATTACTGGGAGAAAAAGACCTTCAAATTGAAAAGGTAAAAAATCAAGACGAACTTTTAAAGAATCCTCCAGTTATATGTGAGATCCGAACTCAAGCCAGATAGTTTGTGGATTTACCATATAATTGGGGGCTTCTTTTTCTTCTGAATAACTAAATTATCCAACTTATTTGGTAATACTCTAACGAATTATAAAATGGTTTATTTATAATTTTGTGATAAAATGTGTAGATGAAAATTCTTAGAAAAATGTGTGCTGTTGATTTTGTGGTTTATAAACGGACACTTCTAAGACAAAAATTAACTACACAGATTCATTCACATTTTATAGGCTGTAGCACACAAGAATCTGATCTAGAAATCGCTACCCAAATTAGATCTATAATTGTCCGGTGCAGTGCTCAAATCACGCGGAGCGCATAGAGTAATCATGATCTCTCAGTTCTTCGTGCTTTCTAAGAGAGGCGATAACATAGTCTTCCGAGATTGTGAGTCCCCCATATATTTGTTCCATGTTAATATCAGATCCTGTAGAATTGGAAGTCTGAATTATTTCAATTGGGTTTTTTATTTTGAGTCGGCGGTGTGCTTATTTTCACGGCAGCTTTTATCTAATTTCGTAATTTTGTCGCAGTTGATAATCAATGCTAATTTTTCTGTCTCAACCTTTTGGTCTACTGAGTTTCAGCTTGCATAATGAAACTAATTTGTCTTGTCATAATTTACCTGACGTGGTTGAACATTTCCCGCACCTCGTGTCTCCCCCGGATTATTATCCCTTTCCACATTCACGCCGGATTGTGGACCAAATTTTGCTTCCAACTTGGCATCCAACCTCGCTTCCCATTTTGCCAAACGTTCCTCCACCATTGCAAGCATTTTAAAATCTTGAAGATCCTTTTCCGTTGACGAAACTTCCTTCTGTGACATGGTTAGTAATAAAGAAAAGAGAAAAAAATATTAAATAAAGATCCTCACGTGTTTTATCGCTCGTGTATCACTCAATTTGGCTTTTTCCCTCTATTATTCTCACCACTCTGCCTTTTTCCTCTCGATTCCCTTTTTCCCACGTTCTCAAAGAACCCACCAAACTAGTCATGGATTTGGTCCTTGTGGAATAAACCCCAAAGTGCAAATAAGGAAAGTTGATGGAAAATATTGGAATGGAATTTTGTTTTTTTTTTGAATGATTAATAACTGGAAATAAAAGAAAAGAACTGGAATACTAAATAATTGGATTTAGAGACAGGCTCTGATACCAGATGATGTGATCCGTTATGGGGATCACCAAGAACACGCGGAATTAAACGTCGGAAAGCTCTAAAATCCAAGATAGTAGACGGTAACAATGCAACCCCGACCTCACGACGCAAGAACTATGGGTATATTAAACCCAAAACCCGTTACGATGCGGAGATAAGAACTACAAAGGGGGAACGCCACAAAGGTTGTCAAATCCTTTGATAAGTTTAATTTGTTCGACGAGAACACGAAGAAAATATAAGGGAATATCTCACCTTCAATATCATTAATATCAAGAATAAAGTTGTGTTTTACAATGCTGAATAAAGCCATATATATAGGCAAAGAAAATAAAGCAACTAAAAATAAACTAGAATTCAACCTAAACTAAAAAGCTAAAAACACCAAACATTAACTTAAAATTCGGAACCTAAGTTACCGCCGTGACTTAAGAGTTTACGGCCGTAAGCAAGCTACGGATTAAAATTGAAAACAATTGTTACGGCCGTGACAATACCCTTTACGGCCGTAATCAACATTCAGAATTTAAAACTACCAAACTCTTTACGGCCGTGAAATAGAGGGTTACGACCGTAAGTCCTCTTCTGCATAATTTCGCCATTGTAGTGTTACGGCCGTAATTTTAGCTTCACGGCCGTGAATCCGTTACGGCCGTAGTGATTCCATTGCTGTCCAATTTCTTGTTCTTCCTTGATCCAAATGCATTGCAATAACTTTGGCTCTTCTTCCACATTCTTATGCAACGTAAATGAAGTCTTTGCACTAGAACACTCGTCCATCCATGCTTGCATGAATCCTTGCATTGCCTGCTTGATTCTTTTGGCTCTTTGTCTCGTTATTGGTCCTACGGGCACGTGCAACGGGTCAACGCTCGTTGAGCCACTCCGGAACTCATCATCCCCTCCCTGTTTAAAAGGATTCGTCCTCGAATCATCACCTGCATCAAACAGAGAAAGATCAGAAACATTAAAAGAAGCAGACACATTATACTCACCTGGAAGATCGAGCTTATATGCATTATCATTTATCTTTTCAATGACTTGAAAAGGTCCATCTCCTCTTGGCTGAAACTTAGACTTTCTTTGGGTTGGAAATCGCTCCTTTCGCAAGTGCACCCACACCCAATCACCTGGCTCGAACGTCACTTGCCTCCTACCTTTGTTGGCATGAGTCGCATAACGCTCATTTTTCTTTTCAATTTGCCCTTTCACCTTCTCATGAAGTTCTTTCACAAACTTAGCCTTTTTCGCCCCGTCCAAACTGCTCCGTTCATCTGCAGGTAAAGGAATTAAATCAAGAGGAGTTAGCGGGTTGAAACCATAAACAACTTGAAAAGGTGAATATGAAGTAGTAGAATGCATAGATCGATTATAAGCAAATTCCACAAATGGCAAACATTCCTTCCAACTTTTTAAATTTTTATTTATTATAGTGCGCAAAAGTTGGATTAATGTCCTATTAACTACCTCCGTTTGACCATCAGTTTGCGGGTGACATGTAGTAGAAAATAACAATTTAGTACCCATTTTCCCCCACAAGACTTTCCAAAAGTAGCTTAGGAACTTAACATCCCTATCAGACACAATACTCCTAGGTACCCCATGGAGTCTTACAACTTCCCTAAAGAATAGGTCAGCTATGTTTGTTGCGTCATCAGTTTTATTACAAGGAATAAAATGCGCCATTTTGCTAAACCTGTCTACCACCACAAATATCGAGTCTTTACCTTTTTTTGTCCTAGGCAGACCTAACACAAAATCCATAGATATATCTACCCAAGGTTCATTAGGTACGGGCAAAGGCGTATACAAACCTTGTGGTAAGACTCTAGACTTAGATTGTTTACAAGTTATGCATCTTCCACAAACATGATGAACATCCCTTTTCATTTTAGGCCAGTAAAAATGCTCTCGTAAAGTTTCCAATGTCTTAAGAACACCAAAGTGTCCCATTAACCCCCCACCATGAGCCTCACGCACTAGCAATTCACGCATAGAACAATTAGGCACACAAAATTTACTTTCCCTAAACAAATAGCCTTCATGCCTATAAAATTTATCAATTGCACCCTTTTCACATGAAGCATAAATGGTAGAAAAATCAGGGTCATTAACATACATACCTTTTATATACTCGAACCCAAGCAACTTCGCATTTAAAGAAGTTAAGAGAACATACATGCGAGAAAGGGCATCTGCTACCACATTCTCCTTACCTTGCTTATAGCGAATGACATATGGAAAGGTCTCAATGAATTCTATCCAACGGGCGTGTCGTTTGTTTAGTTTACCTTGTCCCTTGAGGTGTTTCAGTGACTCGTGGTCAGTGTGTATGACGAATTCCTTTGGCCACAGATAGTGTTGCCATGTTTCCAAGGCACGAACAAGAGCATAAAGCTCCTTGTCGTAGGTAGGATAATTCGAGACTGCCCCACTCAGCTTTTCACTGAAAAATGCAATCGGTCTTTTTTCCGTAATATTGTTGACTGCCCTACAGTCCACGCACATCCTCCAAGTCCCATCCTTTTTGGGTACCAACAGAACTGGTACTGCACATGGGCTCATGCTTTCACGAACATAGCCCTTTTTCAGCAGCTCTTCAACCTGCTTTTGTCGCTCTTTGGTCTCTTCTGGATTGCTCCTATAAGCTGGCCTGTTTGGAATGACCGCTCCTGGCACGAAGTCAATCTGGTGTTCAATCCCTAGAATTGGCGGCAGCCTACTAGGAGTATCCTCGGGAAATAAATCTGCAAATTCCTGCAAAAGAGACATAGCTAAACTGGGGAGGGAGTGGTTAGCTTCATCAAGCACAAGGAGGGATTCCTTGTACATTAGTAAAATCACAGGTTTATTTGTAGAAATAGCTTTGGTGATATCACTCTGTTTTGCGTAGAAGCTCACCTTTGTTTTCTCTCTTTTACTGGCACTCTTCACACCCTCTCCTTTTTCTGGGATCGTGGTCCCAACTCTCGGTTTTTCACACAACTCTCCTTTTTCCGGGATCGTGGTCCCGACTCTCTTCTGTTCACTCAACTCTCCTTTTTCCGGGATCGTGGTCCCGACCCTCTTTCTTTCTTCCTCACCTTTTAATTTCAATTGGTCTTCATAGACCTCTCGAGGTGACAATGGCATTAGTTTGACATTTTTCCCATCCTTAGTGAAGGTATACCTATTTTTGAAGCCATCATGAATAACCTTCCTATCGAATTGCCATGGCCTGCCCAATAAGATTTGCCCCGCATGCATGGGTACCACATCACAAACCACGCTATCTTCATACTTCCCAATCGCCAAATCAACTACCACTTGTTTATTTACCTTAATCTCACCCGATTCATTTAACCACTGTAGCTTATATGGCCTAGGGTGTTTTAGCATAGGTAGGCACAATTTCTCTACTAAAGTAGTGCTAGCAACGTTCGCACAACTACCCCCATCTATTATCAAACTACACACTTTGTTATTCACAAAACACCTAGTATGAAATATATTTTCTCGCTGCTCACCCGACTCTTCCACCTTAACTTGAGTACTAAGGGCTCTCCTAGTGACAAGTGATTTAGCTACTGCATAGTCCGCATCATCATTTTCACTAACATCCTCTAGAGCTGGCATATCCTTATACTCATCCTCCACTTCTCCCCCTTTCTCATCCTCCGAACTTAATACCCCATCATGCATAACCAATATTCGTTTATTTGGACATTGTGAAGAAATATGTCCTAAACCGGAACATTTAAAGCAACGGATATCTCTAGTCCTAGAAGCTTGAGAGTCAGAAGTAATTTTACCTTTGTTGGGTGGCTCTACCTGATGTGATCCGGAAAAGAAGCCAAGAAAAATGTTATGATTCGGGACGAATCATCTTAAAGGAAGAGGGGATGATGTGATCCGGAAAAGGTGTCAAAAAATGAGAAATCAAGATACGGGCAATTCAACAATATTCTACATGGAAAAATGAACAAGTTTCGTGTTGGGCTCGAGTCGAGATTCAAATCACGTCAACGGATCAGAAAATCAGAAAATTGGGCAGAAGATGCGTTACGGCCGTAACATTGTTTCTCACGGCCGTAACCTATGGATTTCACGGCCGCATCACATTCCTCACGGCCGTAAATGAAAATTGGTATTTTTGTTCAGAAGGAGATTTACGGCCGTAACATCGATCCTCACGGCCGTAACTAATATGGTGACATTTTGAACAGAGAAGGACTTACGTCCGTAAGTCCGACTTTCACGGCCGTAAGCGGTGCAAATCAGATTTTTCGGGATTTTAGTATTTCAGTTGATTTGTATTTCCTTTAATTGTTTTTAATTCTTTTTCTAATTTTGGTAATTTTGGTTATTTTGGTATTTTAGTTATTTTAGGTATTTTAGCCTAATTAGAATTCTATTCAGAGTCAGTTAGCGATTAGGTTTTATTTTGCCTATTTATATGCTTTTCCATTCAATGTAAAAAGAGAATATTTTGATGAATGAAAATTATATTGAGTGTTTTCTCAACATTGTTCTGGAATTGAACAAACTTCGAACTTATCAAATATTGTGGGATATTTGTGGTGTTCAACAAATCGAATTTATCAAAGGCGTGGGCATCCTTTGTGGCGTTCAAACCATTACGGTTCTTGTTTCCGCATCGTAACGGGTCTTGGGTTTAATATACCCATGGTTCTTACGTCGTGAGGCTCGGGTTGTAGTGTTATCGTCCGTTCCAACCTGAATTCGGAACTTTCCAAGCGTTATTCCGCGAGCTACGACGAGGACCCCCTCCCGGGTTCTCATCAATAACTGATGAAAATAATTCTTGACAGGGATATATATTTAAAACAGAAATTGATGGGACCATTCAAATGAAGAGTTATCTAAGTGGAAATCCAGAAATCAGACTAGCTTTTAATGATGACCTGACAATTGGAAGGGGTGGGAGGTCCATTTATGGTATTCTCATGTTTCCTCGTATTGAATAATTGCAATGTAATATTGCTGCATTTGTGTGGATTATATTAATTTATACTTGTGTGACCTTTGAACTCTACTCTGAATAGATATTTGACAATCTTGGAAGTTTAATTTCTTGTAATTGTTACATTTAACTCCGCAATAAATGTTAAAAAAAGTAAAATTACTTACCAAAATTAACTTTGTACAGATTATAGTGGTTCTTCTGGGTCAGGATCAGTTATTTTGGATGATTGCAATTTCCATGAATCTGTACATCTGGATAGTTTTGATGTAGACAGAACCTTGTCTCTGGTGGGTGATTCAAAATTTTGCAAGGCTTGTGATCCATTTGATAGGTCTTCTCAGGTTCTTTCCACTCATAAAATTGTTATTTCCTACTCTTGTGCATATTAGGTACCTCCAGATGGTGAATTTCCTGTCATGAATTACCGGATTACCCAGGAATTCAAGCCTCCTTTTCGTATTAACACTTTGATTGAAGAATCTGGAAATTATAAGGTATTATCACATTTGCCCCCTAAATTAGGTGCTTCACCATGCTTTTCAATATTTTCGGTATAAATGTTGCTTGTACTTACGACAATGTCTGCATGAATAGATTGGCAACAAACATAACCATTTTTTTTTTTTTTTGTTTTTTCTGGCATATATCCGCATTTGTAGTGCCTACTATAGTGGCAATCTATCTGTTTGCAAACTGGTCCAAAATTTTGTTTTCTTCTGTTTTTAGGCTGAAGTGATCCTGAAAATCCATGCTGAGTTTCCTTCAAGCGTCAGTGCTAATTCAATTGTAATAGAGATGCCACTTCCAACATACACATCCAGGTAAAACTTATGTTGTCAGTTTCCCATTGAATCCCATTTTTCATAGTGTTCCATGACAATTTTTAAGGCTAGGCAGAGGGAAAAGTGTTCTCCATGGGATGGGAAATTAAAAGAATTAATCTCACATGAAGTTTATGAATGAGTGGGTTGATATTTGAATTTATTTTGATTCTTTTATTTACCATTGAAATTTTCCAGAAATTTGACTTGCTAAACTCTTGGTATTTTTATGCATCAAGGAATATTTAGCTAAAGTTTGACACACTAAGTCAACAAAATTATGTAAAGACATTTAAGTACGAAAGTAACTTATAGATATATGGCAAATGGCAAAGCTTAGAAGAATTATTTGGAAAGGGGCCAACACAAACTAAGACTCCAGCCCGAGCTTTTTGAGTCTCTCACTTGATGGTTAGGCTTGTCTCCATCAAAACTTTTCATATATATGTTGAAATCAGTCATGTGGAGATGATGAGTCTTAGCTAGGGATGGAAATGGGGCGGGGAATACCCGAACCCGACGGGGACCCGCCTCGAACGGGGCGGGGAATCCCCGACAAAGACAGGGATGGGGCGGGGATAGAGATGAAAAAGCATCCCCGAACCGGGGATGGGGCGGGGACGGGGACGGGGATGACTGTCTTATCCCCATCCCCGCCCTGTCCCCGATCCTCATCCCCAATTAACAAGTTCCATAAAAATTTAAAAAGCCAAAAAAAAAAAGTCTTATATTATCTCTACAAAAGTCCTATGATGTCAAAATTTCTTGCATCAAAAATTTATTACTTATCAAGTCATAAACTTTAAATGCTTATTTTGAAAAAGTTACTGATTATTAGTTATTAAACTTATCGAGTTGTATTTTCTCATTTAATCAAATATAAAATAAAGACACAAACAAAGATGAATATATATTTGATTAATGTCCAAATAATGTGTAAAGATTATTAAATTTAGAAAATGTTAGGGTTGTTCCTCTATGTTTCCTTATATTGTCTGCATAAAATTATTTTAAAACTTAATAAAAAATAAAAATAAAAACACAAATGGGGATGTAAACGGGAATTTTTCCATTCCCGCCCCGTCCCCATTAAATGGGGATGGGGACGGGGTGGGGATGGGGATGGTAAATCGTTGATGGGGCGGTGACGGGAAAATGCATCCCTGCCCCGTTGCCATTCCTAGCCAGAAGATAAATAGTCAAGGCTCACACACATATCAATAAAAATCGAAAGTTTGTCTCGTAAAATGGTTAATAATTAATTTTGCTAATTTGTACCGCAGCAGAGACTTAGTACTGTCTAATATGGTGAAATTTCTAAGGATTAATAATCTCGGGGGAGAAATTATTATTAGAGCTATTAATTGGTAAGTTCTCACACTTACATAGAAAGAGAATTTTTTATCATTGCCATAAACTAACAAGTTTAATGCTTGTTGCAATTTTTTAAGTGACCATTTTGATGCTTACACCTCAATACACCTTTGCCTGCATCACTTATCAGCAGTACCTTTTAATGCCTTTTAAAACATTGACATTAAGCTTGATTGTCCAATTATTAGACGAGACACCTTGGTCTTGTGTACGAATTGTTATGGTTTATTATGCATAATCATTTGTCCTGACCTCAAGGATATTGAGTAACGCATATCAGTCAAACTTTTATGCATGAAGGTATGTGAATGCATAGTTGAGAATCCAGAATCTTGATTGGACTAGGAAAATGCATGATGAGATTTTCTATTAAACCAAGTATAACATGGATTGCTTTTATGGCTGAATTTGTAGATTTGATACATTACCTTGATCTTCATAGAATCGAGAAAATGTCATGTTAAAGTCGTGTACATGTTGAAGACTTGACTATTGTTTTTATGCGGGTATGGTAGCTTAATTAATGTATGTCACCATTATCCCTTTCTACTTCAAACTCGTGTCAAAATCTTTATTAACGATTTTTCTATTAATTAGCAAAATATAGAATCTTCAAACCACTAGTCACTTCATGTGTCAAGATGTCGGCTAGTTGATTTGAACTCTTAATAAATAGAATCTCTATATTCTCCTTAAAATGAATCTAGACTTGATTTGCTGGTTGTCACGTGTAGTTCAATTATGTCCATCAATCCTAATTTTCCTTGGGAAGACTAAGCCTTTGTTCGGATGCCAAATTAATTGGTTTATAAACCAATTTTCACTAAAATCCAAGCGCGTTCACATCTGAGGTTTTGGCGACATTCTGCACTGTCCTCTACGAAATGGTCAATTCATAAGGTGTAGACATGTACTGGCCTCATAAATACAAGTAACAGTGCAAAAAAGTCATGCAAAATTGAGTTGAAAAGTCAATGTTACCTTTCACATGGGTTAGCATTGGAAGGCGTGCAAATGGTTTATAAACAACATTCTACTTACCAAACATATGCTAAAGCATTTGAAGTTGCTGTTAAAGTTATTCAGTTTTGTAGAATATTGGGGAGAAATCTCAACTTTTTCATTAACTTAAAATGTGAATATATATACAAAGGATATTACATAATTATCACTCTAATCCCTAACATATAAAAGATGTATACATGTACAATAATAAAAGAAATTAAAAATATTTTAACACTCCTCAAGTTAGTGCATAGATATACATGCCTGGCTTGGATTTCGATGTATAAAACAAACCACTAGTCACTCCATGTGTCAAGATGTCGGCTAGTTGATTTGCACTCTTAATAAATAGAATCTCTATATTTTTGGAGTGGAGATTGTTTTTGATGTAGTTTCTGTCAAGCTCAAAATGCTTTGTTCGATCATGTTGTACCGGATTGTTCGCTATCTCAATAGCTGCAATGTTGTCACAAAAGAGTAGCATAGGCTTGTTTGGACTAAAGCCAAGTTGATTGAGAAGAATCTTCAACCACGTAAGCTCAGTAGTTGCATGATGCAAAACACGATGTTCTGCCTTCGCACTAGATAGTGATACCACATTTTGTTTCTTCTCCAAGTGACAAGATTTCCTCCAATAAATGAAACATATCCAGACGCAGATTTTATATCCAATCTTAATCCAGCAAAATCAAAGTCATGTAACTCACAATGTCTAGATGATCACTGTTAGAGTACAAGATGCCCTTGCCTAGAGAAGACTTTAAATATGCCTGGAACATGTACTTTATTTTCAAACGTAGAAGAGTCCGATGGCACCGTAGTATCAATAGGAGAACTATTAAAGTCTGAAGGGGGCTCGATAGTGTCTTCGGTAACTAGTGTTGGAGTGCAAGGAGTATCTAGATTTCTTTCGATGTAACAAGGAACAACTTAGGTGATTTGTCCCTATCGACATCTGACTCCCCTTTCCTCCAGAAATACACTCTCTTCCCCTAACCATATTTGTTCCCCTTCTTTAATACAAACCTCTCTCTAAAGAGGAACTAATGATTCATCATTAGAGAAAAAGACCCAGATTCACAAAATTCGACGTCCATGGAGATATATTATTTTCCAGTAGAGGGATAAAAACATTTGTAACCCTTTTGTGAGTTGGAGTAACCAAGAAAAACAGGGATCAAATTTGTCTTTAAGATGAGAGTGTACATGGACATAACACATGTGACGATCCTGAATCCTTAGTGACTTGAATGTCACGAAACGTACATAAAACCATTACAACACATGGAATAATTAAAATAAATAATTTTATAAGATTTAAATCATCTTAAAAAAATAATGAAATTAAACATGAAAGTTTGCAAAACATCCCATAATAATTAAAAGAACATGTCTGGAAATTTAAAGGAAGGAATTTAAATGAAAGTCTGATTTATTTTCTGACCCGCTATCATTCGTCATCTCCACGTTGACAATCTCGAACCAATCAATTATCTGGAAAGGGGAAACATAAAGGCATAAGAAAAATTTCAATAAGTATACGCGTGTTCATCATATAATTGAAATCATAATTCATATATATCATGGAGACACGAAAGCAATACCGAACAATGAACATTGGTGGTATGAGTTTTACGTGTGTAGCTACTAGAACTTTGATATGAATCTTAGAACATACATATGGACCATAAACGTATTAATTCAAAAGCATAATGTAAAAGAGACGTATATATTTACTGTCTTGTGGGATGAAATGAGGATTAAATTCTTACTTTAAAGTGTCTCGAACTTTGTGCGTGCTAAAATCTCTTGCTTTAATATATAATTTTCGTGTGTGTATGCATGCGTTTGTGTACGTATGTGATTGATTGTTGTGTGAAAGGTGGATTGACTTGGGGGAGGGGGAAAGAATATAAGGCACAAAAGTTGTGTATGGTGAAGATTGTAATGTGAGGGAGCCTATTTATAGGGTCAAAAGAGCTAGTTTAGCTATTTTTGGTACCAAAAATCATTCCTTATATCAAACACACGATTTGGCCTAGATGGAAACAATATAATTTGTCTAGACTTAAATAATATTATTTCCATATGAAAGAATATATATATATATATATATATATATATATATATAGGTTTTTCTTATCAATTACTGTCAAAATTATAAATATCCTAATTTAATCATGCTGCCACATTGGGAAGGCAACCAATTTTTCGAAAATTGCCACTTGGTAACTATGCTATTGGTCAACATTTAATTAGGTCCCTAAACTTACATCCTCAGTAATTTGGTCTACTCAAAAGATGCGGGGTTTTATAACACACAACCAAAGATTTTAGGACAAATATTCAAGCAGAAGGGATAGAGTGGAACCTTGACAATATCAGTAGGGAAGTTTGAAAATCAATTATGTGAGAAGGCATACGGTTGATGAGAAATATAGTAGTTGACACAGTTTCAGTCCAAAAACCTTTTAGAACCCGCATAGTAAAGCATAGTACTCGGGCTACCTTAAGGATATGCCGATGCTGTTCTGTTGTGGTGTATAAGCTCAAGTTGTCTGATAGAGAATATAGTGAGTCGTGAAGAAGTTGGGAAGGGTTTGATTTACAAATTCACGGCCGTTGTTAGAATGAAAAACCTTAACTTGAGTATGAAATTGTGTGTCTACCATTTTTGAGAATTTAGGAATAACATGCATGACATCACCCTTAGATTTCAGAAAATATACCCAACACACTATAGTTCAATCATCAATAAAAGAAACAAAATATTTTTGACATGAGGCAGGAGGAGAGAGGGTCCCAAACATCAGCATGAATACAAGAGGGACATGACTTCCTATTTTGACTGATTTTAAAAGGTATACGATGATTTTTGGTAAAAACACATTGTTCACATCACATACTAGAACTAGGAATATTCTTAAACAACTTTGGAAACAAGTGTTTTAAATAAGAAAATGAGGGGTATCCTAATCGGCAATGTGACAGAAGGATCCTATCTGATGTGATCCGTTATGGGGGATCACCAAGAACACGCGGAATTAAACGCCGGAAAGCTCTAAAATCCAAGATAGTAGACGGTAACAATGCAACCCCGACCTCACGACGCAAGAACTATGGGTATATTAAACCCAAAACCCGTTACGATGCGGAGATAAGAACCACAAAGGGAGAACGCCACAAAGGTTGTCAAATCATTTGATAAGTTCAATTTGTTCGACGAGAACACGAAGAAAATATAAGGGAATATCTCACCTTCAATATCATTAATCTCAAGATAAAAAGTTGTGTTTTACAATGCTGAATAAAGCCATATATATAGGCAAAGAAAATAAAGCAACTAAAAATAAACTAGAATTCAACCTAAACTAAAAAGCTAAAAACGCCTAACATTAACTTAAAATTCGGAACCTAATTTACGGCCGTGAGAACGACCTTTACGGCCGTAATCACGCTACGGATTAAAAATTGACAACATATATTACGGCCGTGAAAATGACCTTTACGAAAACAAGAACCGTGTAGGGTAGGGTTAGGCAAAAATTGCACAGGAAGGCAGAAAATTGGGGTTTCACGGCCAATGCTTAGTCACCAGCGCCTGTATGTTGTCGGCATCGCCTGTGCTTGAGCTCGACTGGCTAAGCGACAACCTGGAAGAAATGGCCGAGCTACGGTTTTGTTTGTGTTTTCTTATTTTTGGTTTTGATACCATGTAGAATATTGGGGAGATATCTCAATTTTTTCATTAACTTAAAATGTGAATATATACAAAGGATATTACATAATTATCACTCCAATCCCTAACATATAAAAGATGCTATACATGTATATATATAATAATAATAAAAGAAGCTAAACATATTTTAACAAGTTCAAAGTTGCTGCTACCCATTTTACTCCTTGAAGGAGTTTCATGTAGTATATCCCATGTAAATAAATTGATCTTGAATTAACTGTGAATATTTTGTTGAGTCACATTGCAACCCAGTAATATGAAGTGTTAGTGCTCTCTTCCTTGGATATTATTTTATCTACTACGTGACATGATTTAGTGCTTTACTTTAGCATATTAATTGATATTTATATTCAGTGCATTCCCTGTAACGGTGGCAAATATATCTAAATACATAAAAGAGTCTAGTCAAAGGATTTTTCTCAAATTAATATTGAATAAGGGGTATTAGAATTAATAATTATGGGATGTGTGCCGTAGGCAATGTTTTAAAACCTGGCCCGGACATCGACCCGAGAAAAGGAAAGGGTCAGTGGGTTGAATCGGGGTCGACCCGGTGTATTAAATAAAATTATCAAAAAATGAAAAAAAAAAAAACACAAGCAATAGAAATTGAGAGCAATAATATTTTTAATATATTTTAATTATATTTAAGACAAATAATGTTTTATATAAAATTAGATTTTTACATAAAATTTAAATATACACAATGGGCAGTGTGAACAAGCCATATATATGGTATATACTATTTAAAATCAATTAAAATGGGAAGAGGAATTATCTCAGTATCCCAGATGCCAAGTCAAATGCTCCTTATATATAGCCGTAAGTGAGGTGAGTGGTTGGAGCTGTGTATTACAGCTGGCGACGACTCGTCAGTTCAAAACTTTATAATAATAAATATTAATAAAAAAAATTGAAAAAATATCCTGGAACTTGGACCCATAAAACCCTTTAAACCCGTGAACGGGTTGCGGGTTTAGGTGAAAATCGACTGGTTCACCAGGTTTCATCCCAGGTTCCTCAAATGCGGGTTTTAGCCATTTCGTGACCCAGTTTTTGCACCGGGTTGTTCACCCGACCGAGCCGGGTTCAACAACATTGACCGTATGCACTCATAAAATTTTATTAACCGTGATATACTATTAACTTTTTTTGGTACTAACTTTTAGAGTGCCAACCTTCCAATTATGATAGGAATTCTTAGGACATAATTAATGACTACTTTATTACTTCAAACGTTATAAGAAAGGAAGAATGCTAGTGGGACTGCTAGAACCATAGTAGCCATTCTTCATGTTGTGATTTTTTTAATAGTCTTGCTGATGGCTCTTTCTTTGTGTTATACTAATTATAAAGGAATCATATGTTTGAGTGGAAGAGATAAAATTGAACATTTGACGTGATTTTACTGTTCAAACTCACCTCTAGAAAGGCAGTGGAGGGGACGAAAGAGAAATAAATGTGAATACGTTCAGTGATTTTGTTGATTTTACGATATTCTTGTGCAAGTCTCAACTAGTTTATGTTTTTTTGCAGGTAAAATATTTACAGATCGCCAAGAAAACCAAAGCTTACAACCCATATCGTTGGGTGAGATATGTCACACAGGCCAATTCTTATGTTGCTCGTATATGATTTGTCATGTATGCAAAGAGCCCTTACATTTCTTAGTTCTTGAGTTTCTTTTTGGACTTGAACATTGTGATAATGAAGAGGAACCTTTTTACTAGAGTTATAGTGTTATTTCGAAGTTATATTGTTACTTCCAATCATATCTATTTCATTTATCAAATCCAATTTGACGAGAAAATTTGCATGGAAAAAGAAAATATTTTCATTTGCCTTTTTCATGTTGAATCAAACATAGTTAAATCAAAAAATAAAAATAAGAAAAATTGTGAGAAGTTATCAAAAAATATTATGTTATGTACAAATAATTGTTATGATAATCAAAATATTACATTTCGATTTATTTAGAATTTTCACATTATACACATAATTCATAAAAAAGAATTATTCATATATAATTTTTTTAACAATTTAAATTTTTTCTTTTAATAATATCTGATACTTCAACTACTTTTAAAATTGTATTAGTACTTCAAAAATATTACGAATCTTAGTTATCCTATACATAAGTTGAGCAACACACGTGCTTACTACTTGTAAAAATAAAAGAACAAGTTTTTAAACATTTTTTTTAAAAGATTTATAATTTTTTTAGGTAAATATATTTAATTGGAAAAGTAGATGGTTACCATTAAAAAATTATATAGATGGGATATTATTGAAAAAATCTAAATTGGTCATTATACTATCTAACATTATCTAGATACATGTACAAAATATGAAGTAACATCCGCAGTTTGTTTTGAAGAAATAAGAAACTCATCGGATTAAAAATTGAAGCATGATACGTTGAAAAAAGACATTTAGACACTTTCTTCAATGACTTTTTTGCATAACCTGCGATTTACATCCTCAACCAATCCCTAGGACTGAGGCGATAAGGACACTTAAATTGGCGTTCACCCCTTTTTTTTTGTAAGTACTGTTTTTTATAAGTATTGTCCAAGAAAATGTCAACTTCCAACAAATCCTATCCTATCCTACTATATATAATAATATATATATATATATATTATTATATATATATATTATTATATTTATATATTATATTTTATATATTTATATATTATTTTTATATATATATATATATATATTATTTTGTTATTATAAATTATTTATTATATATATATATATATATATATATATATATATATATATATATATTTTTCTCCTATATATATCCTATAAAAGAGTATTGAATGAGTGCACTATTCATAAGCCACTTAACTGTTTTGGAGCCGAATCTGTCTCTTAAGCCAACTAGAAGACATCAAGCTCCTACTGATCAGCTGGCCTTTTAAGCCGTTTTAAACGGTTTCTATCATGACCGACCCGGTTAGGCCCATTTGTTGAGAGAAGTTGTAGAACCTTGTTATTTTAGGTTAGTTTCATTTTTCTCTCCTCCTCACGCCGCGTAGACGGTTCTCTCTCCTTAGGAACCCTAATTTATCTCGGCTGACATTGACGCGTTGAATCTCCTGCCATCTGTGAGTTCCTTTCGCGACCACCGTCTCGTCTTTTCTCTTCTTGAGTGGATCTTATTCTGTGCAAGCGACAAAGTGCAGGTGAGTGACTCCAACAACTAACCCATCTCAGATGGAAGTGTTCTTCTTCTCTGTAACACTATGAGTTTGCTCGTGAATGCACCATCTCAGCCAAAAAATAGAAGCTAGCTAAAAGATCTAATCTTAGTTTTGTTTTGTTTTGTTTTTTTTTTTTTTGTCAAATTTTTTTACTTTTAAATTCTTTGGATTTTTCTGTTTTTCGTTTTTCTGAGTTTTGTATTCTTTTGATGTTTGGGTTGTTGTTGGACTTAGGTGGCTGAAGCATCATCTTCATGAACAATTATTTTAGCTTCTCCGGACCGGCTCTTGATTTCGTTTGCCATTTTTTTACTTATTTCTGCGAGCATGCTATTTGGGGTTATGGTAAGTCGCTCTCTCGCCTTTCATCAAAATCCATCGTTGACTTGCATTTTCTCATCTCTAGCCGCGTTCGAATCTTTTTTGGTTCTACGTTGTTCTTTTTGGGTAGGTTTCTTTATTTAGTAAAAATTTCTTTTTGCTCTGTTAGATCTGTTGTCTGAGGTGTTTATCTGAGTTTTTACTAATATGCAAAACTTCCTCTTGCTAATTGTGTTTATGGAGTATAAATTTTTGTTTCGTCAAAAACCAAGAAAATGGAAATAATAATATAAATTAAAGTGCTTCTCATGTATAACGAATAAAGCAAGAAAAGAAATCTTCTGTGTACATTAATAATAAGAGACTTATTCTCGTAAGTGAAACTGGAATGCGTGAACTCTACGACTGAAATCAGCAATACACAGATCAAAAACCACTTGGAAGCTGAAACACTTCCATTTTTTAGATGGAGTTTTACTTCTTGTGAATGGAAATAAATGCTAAACAGAGAATATAAATTTAAGGAACTAAAATGGAGTTTGATATCCCATATTAAGTATATTAAATTCATATTCCCAGAAAATGCTCAAATACTAAGAAATATTTGACATACACTAAAGAGAATACTTGAGCATATTCCCTGACTGCTTTTACTATTATTTTTGTATCTAATTACTTCCATTTCAATCTTGAAGAGCTGATGGTTTGGTTCAATTTTTGTGCATTTCAGTGATGAGGTGAATTGATTATTGTAGCTGGTCGATGAGTCTTTCTGAGATGAATTTTTTTACGTCTCTTATGTGCTGGTAAAATGTATCATACACATATTAAGAAATGAAATGAACATTGATGTGATCCGTTATGGGGATCACCAAGAATACGCGGAATTAAACGCCGGAAAGCTCTAAAATCCAAGATAGTAGACGGTAACAATGCAACCCCGACCTCACGACGCAAGAACTATGGGTATATTAAACCCAAAACCCGTTACGATGCGGAGATAAGAACCACAAAGGGGGAACGCCACAAAGGTTGTCAAATCCTTTGATAAGTTTAATTTGTTCGACGAGAACACGAAGAAAATATAAGGGAATATCTCACCTTCAATATCATTAATCTCAAGAATAAAGTTGTGTTTTACAATGCTGAATAAAGCCATATATATAGGCAAAGAAAATAAAGCAACTAAAAATAAACTAGAATTCAACCTAGACTACAAAGCTAAAAACGCTAACATTAACTTAAAATTCGGAACCTAGCTTACGGCCGTGAAAACGACCTTTACGGCCGTAATCACGCTACGGATTAAAAATTGACAACATATGTTAAGGCCGTGAAAATGACCTTTACGGCCGTAATCAATATTCTGAATTAAAACTACTAAACTTTTTACGGCCGTGAAATAGAGGGTTACGGCCGTAAGTCCTCTTCTGCATAGTTTCGCCATTGTAGTGTTACGGCCGTAATTTTGGCTTTACGGCCGTGAATCCGTTACGGCCGTAATATCAGGCTTTACGGCCGTGATTCCATTGCTGCCCAATTTCTTGTTCTTCCTTGATCCCAATGTATTGCCATAACTTTTGTAGCGACCAAGATTTTTATGAAATAAATAATTATTTTAATATTTAGAAAATTGTATCGCTACTATTTCACCCATTATTTTGAAGTTAACGCCGCGACGTGTTCGTCTAGCCAAGTCAAGAAATATCGAATTTGTTCGATTTTAAATTAAAATCCGAATTTCTAAAATTATGTTATTTTAATTATTTATTCAAAGTATTATATTCAAAATCTTTCTAAAATCCAAATTTGCCCACATGTCTTCTTCTTTACACCAAGACAACAATTCTTTACACAATAACATCATCATTTTTTTACAAATAATTTTACACCTAATTCTACACTATCATATTCTATAGTATCAAATCAATACATATTCTTCCCCATCACAACTCACGTCCCCTACATTTTTCTTCCTTCTTTATCATTCTTTCCACCTCAATATACCATCATCAAAGCATCTTCATCATTATCATTCATACACCCACAAATTTCTTTACAGCACCATTATCATCATCATCAATCCATAACCACAGCTTTTCCATCATTATATCAATCCACTACTGCACAAACCATTTACACTGCAATCAGTATCATCACTGTCAAGTTACCACCTCCAACTCATAGTCCGAACCATCATAATGCAATCCAGCCACCACTGTCTGCACTCATCGACTGCAACTTCACTACCTAAAACCAAGCCCTCAATTCATCACCAAAATTTACCAAATCGAATCATGAACATCATCAGCATCACCACTGACCCAAGAACCAAACTTTGATTCCCAATTTGCAGCCAATTCACTACCCAGATCAAAATCTGCAACACCACTGCCAACCGACACTATCATCACCATACTCAAACACCAAATTGAATCAGCGTTCATCATCATCAATCAAAATTGAGCACCACCACCGCACTCAGTCGAGAACCCAAAACACCATCACCATCATACAACCATAAAACAAACGCAAAACTCAGATTAAGTCAAGCCCAGTTACTTACCTCAATCGCCGCTCCCTTCGCCGGAATTTCAGACCCAAATCGCAACCCTAAATCTGAACCGAAGCCTTGTTTTATCTCTGATTTCACATAGTATTACACCCAATCAGCCCAGATCCTAGCTTACTTGCACCCTCACCACTCCTTGTAACCAGCGCCGGTGTTGCGCCGGAAATCGCGATGTCAGTCTTCTTCGTCGCCGCGGTGAGAGGTTGAGAGAGAGAGAGAGTGAGTTGAGAGAATCGCGAGTTGTGTGAGAGAGAGAAGATAAGAATCTGAATTATATTTTTCAGAAATTCGCATTTTGGTCCCTGAAGTTTTAAAGTTATTTCACATCAGTCCCTATGTTTTAAAAAGGTTTTATTTCAGTCCTTTCAGCGTTTAAACTTATCAATTTCAGCCCTTAAGTTTTAAATGAGTTTTAATCAGCCCCTATTGTTTTAAAATATATTATTTCAACCCTATTGTTTTGAGTTTCCCTCAACTATCAAAAGTATTCATTTTAATCCCTCAACTTTCAAAATATCTATTTTAGTCCCTGAACTTTCAAAAGTATTCATTTTAGTTTCTCAACTTTCAAAACATCAATTTCAGTCCTCAAATTATAATTTATCATTTTGAACTATATATTCGATAGACTAAAGTGACTTATTGGCTAAGACGAAGCGTACGGAGAATTTAAAGAAATTGAAGTCATTCCCGCTCAACTTTGCACTCGTCGGATTTGAGGTAGACTCGCACTTATTAATTGATTTAAATTATGATTTCATATAAATGTCATGTGACTTGTGAAAGTCAATTTTCAAGAAAATTAAGTATGTTTTATGAAAGGTAAATATACCTTATGTTTTTATGAAAAGTAAGTATACCCTATGTTTTTACGATAATGTTTTATATGTTTTGGATCATTGCTATGCACATAAGAATTCTTACCACCTAAGTTCGGTAAAATTCTTGTGTCTCCATAAGTTTATGAGGATTTACCACCTAAGTTCGGTAAAATTCCTGTCTTTCCATATGTTTATGAGGATTTACCACCTAAGTTCGGTAAAATTCCTGTCGCGTATGTTTATGAGGATTTCGATCCTATCTTATGTTATGCTGGAAATGATCCCTATGAATTTCATGAATTATGTTTTGGTATACTTACTGTTATTATGATTTTACTACATAAGAATTCTTGCCACCTAAGTTCGGTAAAATTCTTATATTTATGAGGATTTCGATCTTATCCTATGTTATTATGATCTTACTGTTATTATGGTTTTACTGCATAAGAATTCTTGCCACCTAAGTTCGGTAAAGTTCTTGTGTCTATTTATGTTTATGAGGATTTCAATCCTATCTTATGTTATGCTTTCAAAAGAAATTATGCTTGGCATAATTAAAATGTTTTTATAAGTATATGGTTTTCAAAGAGCTGTTTTCAAAGAGCTATTTTCAAAGAGCCTATGATTTGTAAAATATGTCCCGTGCTGTAATGCACAATATGAGTTTTATCAAGAGCCGTTTTATAAAGAAGCTCTATCAATGCCCGTTTTATAAAGAGCCGGGATTTATGTGTTTAATCATCTTATAAATTAAATTAATTTGCGATGAGTCTACTGAGTATTTCCCCCATGAAATACTCACCCTACTTTTTAACAGTTTTGCAGATTTCGGAGACGGTGGCGAGCGATGAATGATGGTGGCAATAATCGTTAAACGGTTGAAAGTTTGACGTTAATGATTTCCGTACTTTTCCAAACAATCGAATAATTTAGAGAAGTTCATTTATTTGAGAAATTATGACATTGTCAATTTCTTTACAAAATTAATGGTTCGATTTACTATTTCAAATGGTTTCATAAATGTTTCAATTTTATCGGCCATTACAGTATATTTAATGTTGCCAAAAATGAATTTCAATTATTTCTTCCGCAAAAATATTATTCGAAAAATTTAGACAGAAAATGACGTAGTGAATCGGGTATACGGAACTCGGGGTGCTACAACTTTGGCTCCTCTTCCACATTGTTATGCAATGTAAATGAAGTCTTTGCACTGAGCACTCGTCCATCCACGCTTGCATGAATCCTTGCATTGCCTGCTTGATTCTTTTGGCTCTTTGTCTCGTTATTGGTCCTACAGGCACGTGCAACGGGTCAATGTTCTTCGAGCCACTCCGGAACTCATCAAACATATTCACAGATTGAATAATTCATGATTCATGTCTTTTGTGCATTCTATACCTTGGCTTAACAATATTAGCTACATTTTATGAACAAACTTAACTGTATTAATAAATTAACATCATTAGCACTCAATTATTGTGCTTAGGTATTATTCACTTATTTTAGGAATTTTGGAATTGAGATAATCCTTAAATTTGTGATGATTAAAATAAATTTGTTCACAACATATTTTCCTAAGTAACCATTAAAAATACCTTATACATTAACACGCTATTAAATACTTAACAATCATACGACACGTGCATTGCACGTGCGTCTAACTAGTTTTTATTAAAAGTGGCGAGATGTTTTTACTGTTCCTAAGCCCTATTTTTCATTTGGCTCAAGCCGAGCCGCGGAACAAATTCATAAACTAATCACAAGAAGAAGGGTTTCGTTCATTTCTCACTCTCTCCCTTTCCCGTGTTTGTTCGCGCCGCGCCTCTGATCTTTCCCTCTTCGCCTTCGCGCCACCGATCGTTCTCTCTCAGCTCTTATGTTCTTCTCTCTAAGGTACAGGTAATATCGATTCCTTTTGTAACTCCTTCAAAGCATCTGAGCGAAATTGGGATTTCATTGGATTTTTTTGCTTGTGCCTGCGATTTTCATGCGGTTTTTTCATACAGGCACTATCGATTTTTTATTTATTTTTGGACATCTTTGATCTGCAACAAAGACTGGGCTTGCATACTTGCAGTTCTTCATTTTTTACTTTTTACCTCTGTTTCCCAAGCTTCCAGTTCTTCATTTTTTATTTTTTACCTCTGTTTCGCAAGTTTTCTATTTGATAAAATTTTATAGTTTAATTCTTATTGATCTATGATAGACATTCAATCTTTTGAGTTATGCTGTTTGTTCTACTAAACTTATTTTGAGTATCGAGTTTTGTAAATAGATATTTCGACGGTCATTTTTTACCTTGGGTTGCATTATTATTGGTCTTTGAAGTTTTAATTGATTGTTTTCCGTGGGTTGTTGAAGTTGCAATGCCATTACTCCTGTATCACGAGGGCTCTTCGATTTTGGTAAATTTTTTTTCCTCTTGTTACTCATCATTTTTTTTTCATGATAATGTGCAGCAATGGAAGAAATGAATATGTTCTTTATAGAGATTTGAAGCTAACTCAAATATTGCAAATGTCATTAAAAGAAAATGCTAGAACAACCATTATCTGTTCTTTGAGTCCTGCATGCATTCATGTTGAGCAACCAAGAAACACACTTCTCTTTGCAAGCTGTGCAAAAGTCACAAATGCCCAAGTAAAACTTCATCATTTCAGATAAAGCGTTGGTAGAACACCTTCAGAGGGAGCTCACAAGACTAGAGAGTGAATTGTGAAGTCCACAATCTACTTTGTCCACATTAAGTCATCCTGCATTACTGGGAGAAAAAGACCTTCAAATTGAAAAGGTAAAAAATCAAGACGAACTTTTAAAGGATCCTCCAGTTATATGGTGAGATCCGAACTCAAGCCAGATAGTTTGTGGATTTACCATATAATTGGGGGCTTCTTTTTCTTCTGAATAACTAAATTATCCAACTTATTTGGTAATACTCTAACGAATTATAAAATGGTTTATTTATAATTTTGTGATAAAATGTGTAGACGAAAATTCTTAGAAAAATGTGTGCTGTTGATTTTGTGGTTTATAAACGGACACTTCTAAGACAAAAATTAACTACACAGATTCATTCACATTTTATAGGCTACAGCACACAAGAATCTGATCTAGAAATCGCTACCCAAATCAGATCTATAATTGTCCGGTGCAGTGCTCAAATCACGCGGAGCGCATAGAGTAATCATGATCTCTCAGTTCTTCGTGCTTTCTCAGAGAGGCGATAACATAGTCTTCCGAGATTGTGAGTCCCCCATATATTTGTTCCATGTTAATATCAGATCCTGTAGAACTGGAAGTCTGAATTATTTCAATTGGGTTTTTTATTTTGAGTCGGCGGTGTGCTTATTTTCAAGGCAGCTTTTATCTAATTTCGTAATTTTGTCGCAGTTGATAATCAATGCTAATTTTTCTGTCTCAACCTTTTGGTCTACTGAGTTTCAGCTTGCATAATGAAACTAATTTGTCTTGTCGTAATTTACCTGCTTGAATCTTTTTTTTTCCCTTCCCATTGTTAGGGTTGTTTACTATATGATATCCAACGCGCAGAGGCGGATCCAAGATCGAAGTTCAACCAGAGCGACCGGTTGTTGACCGTTGACCGACGACCGCGACGGCCGCAATATTTAATTAAAATAAATAATAATAAAAATTGATAAATTAAATGATGTTTTACAAATTGTGACTTTTCTATTATGATTTATGGAGAACTCAAAGGTTTCTTCCAAATATAGTAGATGATTAAGACAAGGAAATCCCTTTTTATCCTTCTGTTTTCATCTTACTTGCTGAAAATTTCTAAAGAGGGCTGAATAAACCATTTATTAGATACTAGATATTGAAGTATCTAAAAGCAGTCCTATAACAAGATGTTCTTGAAGAAGTAAAGGCTTGTCCAATATTAGACAAAGCAGATGAAGAATTTTGGACCTTAAATGCTTCAGGTTCTTTCTCCATTCAATCTTGTATCAATTAAAATAATTAGAACTAAAACTAGTATTTAACACTCCTTTAAAGGCATATGGAACAAAGTTATTCTATCCAACGGCTCCTTCATCTGGAAATTGTGTTATAATTAATTTCTTTATTCGTCAATTATAATTTTTCAAATCAAATATTCATCAAATTTCAATAATCATAATTCAAAAATCAAAACATATTTTCACCAAATCTCAATTCATAACCTATAATCAATAATCACAACAATTCACAAATGAAATCATATTTTCACCAATACTCACAATTCACAAATCTAATCACGTTGCAAAAACTTAAATTTAACATTTATGCATAATTCCCAAAACAATCATAATGAATAAAGGTTTAGCCTCAATACTTGATAATTCAAATGAGAAATCACAAATCATCAAAAATTGAGAATGGTAGTGGCTACTGGGTCTGGGCAGATCTAACAAAAAAATTGAGAAATTAAACATCAATTCAATATTATTGATTAAAACTTATATATTATAAAACCAAAAAATAAAAAATTACAACAAATGAACAGTCAACATAACAAAAGTAGGAAAGAAAGACTGAAAGAGGACAGGAGAAACCATTACATTACCGTCACCAAGCAACTGAGCAAGCATTTCTCCCACCACCGAACCGAAGTTGGAGGCTGAGCGCTGCTGGTGCTGGGTGGCTTGGAGTTTGGACGCGGATCGGCGGATGGAATGGAGATCTTCCAAGGGCTCGAAGAATGGGATTTTGGGTTGGGGGTCGGGAGGGATTGGGGAATTGAAGCCAAAGGTTCTGTTTGGGGCTTTTGGGCTTGCTGCAATTTGCGTTTCGGTAGGTTGCTTGGGCCAAGACCAAAAGGGAAAAAAAAGAAGAAGATAAAACTGCATACTGCAACGTGCACAGTTGGGGCCGGCGGTCACCAGCGGCGAGCTAGTGCGGTCGCGCTAGCTCGCCTAATGGTGGATCCGCCCTTGCCAACGCATGGTATATTAGCTTGCAGTTGCAGTTGAAGTGGAACGGTGTAACAAGATCTATGTTCTCTATTGATGAGGATAGATTGATTTATATTGAATATGTAGGGTTTTGTTTCTCAAGATGGTTGATTTGCAATTGAGTATTTATGATGCTTTGGAAAATTTGTTTATACGCAACACGTTTTTTTCAAACTACTTTTTAAATATTTTACCACCAAAACATTATATTCTTTGATTATAAATAAAAAAACTTTTACCAAATTTTAAACGGAGGCTTAGCAACTTCAGTAGGTGAAGACTTTGTTTCTACTCTCGTATGAGTGTGACTCCCTGATTCCAAATGTACAAAGTTTTTGTTTCTTCCCCAACTAAAATAAAAAATAAAAAATAAAAAATAAAAAAAAAATTGAAAAATGCCTTGATTGCTTTTAATTGTCGTAAGGTAGTGAAATTCATTTTTCTTAAGTAGCACCTACTGACCTACACCGTTGTTCCTTTTACAAAGACTAATTTTGAATCCTTAAGTTTTTTCAACTGAGCTTGTTAATAATATTTTATTTAACTAGAATGCTATTAACATATATAACATGCCTGTCCTTCCCCTTTGTCTGCTGTGGAATTTTTATTGTTTTTGCAAAAGCCATCTGTGCCTGGGTTGGGGGTCGGTAAGGCAGGGGATTTTGAGGTGATATTGATTAAACTTCAAAGTTTGGGGCTTCTGAAAATGGTGATGATTTAATGGAATTTTGATGATTGTGATTAATGAGACTCTATTAGTACAAAAGATAAGGACAATTAAAAGGTTTCCCAGCTTGAAGAGCATTTATCCAAAAAATTCATGATAATGAGCAATCGGTTAACAATTGCTGTTAATTTTTCCCCTTGACCTTGCTAATCCATTTGAGACCTGATTTTCGTTTTATCATCTAATATATATAGCATTACCCAATATATTACTAGAAGTTGATCACACAACTCTGCCTGAATTTGCTAGGATGTGCAGATATAGAAAGCTGGATATGCTTTGTTTTTGCTTACTGAACTCTTTCTTAATACGTATTATCAAATTTTAAAATTTCCTGATTATATTATTGCAAAAATGCAGATCGAGGTGATATACCCAAAGGAAGTGCTGAGATTTTCTTCCGCAAAGTGAAGTTCTGGAAAGAAGATGGCAAAGAGGAAGCACCACCTGTCTTTGTCGGTATTTTACGCTATTGAAACTACAAGGCGCTAATATACATTTTCTCTGATACTAATTTTATTATGATATTGATAAAGAAGTAAACATATTTTTGGCTCATGAGCAACTTGAATCCTTTTAGGTTAAGATTTTTGTGTAGAAAGGTTTATATACCACAGTAATTGAATATTTATCATAAACTTGCTTTTAAAGCAAGCAATTTTTTTTATTTTTTATTTTTTTTGTGCTCATTTTCTTTAGCACTTCAAAACTAGATAATAAATTTTGGCTTTCTTGCTGTCGGGTCTATGTGATCAACCGGAACTTTTGCTCCTAGCTATAGATATTTTCAAGTCTCTCCTTTTGTGACTCTGCTAAATTGTCAGTAAAATGTTTAGATAGAAGATAGATGACTTGCAGTATTGAATTGTGAATATTAACTGTGGCTCTCCTTTCCATTTCAGAATTTGGATGGTGTAAACTACATTCACGTGAAGGTGGTTGGCCTGCTTTTTGTTGCAACTACAAGGAACAATCTGCCACCTTCCCTTGTCTTGGAGCTTCTACAAAGGGTTGGTCGTGTCATCAAAGATTACCTTGGTGTTCTTAACGAAGAGTCATTACGAAAAAATTTTGTGCTTGTTTACGAGCTTCTTGATGAAGTTATTGTAAGTATTATGCAAATGCATTATTTTGTGACTCCACATTTCCCAAAGCATGATGCACATGTCACAATCAACCTCATCATTCAATAATCTGTCTTCCACTGAAGTTTTGCTCTTTATTCATCATTAATGTTTAGGTAAAAGTATAGCAACGCATGCTATTTTTCACAGATATTTCTTCTCTTTTACTCTCAAAGCAGTAAGATATTCTATAGGTTCTTAATGTTTTTATTTCATATGTAAGATGACAGTATACATTCTTCTCGTGCCAGGATTTTGGTTATGTTCAGACAACATCTACTGAACTCTTGAAGTCTTACATATTTAACGAGCCAATTGTTGTTGATGCTGGACGCTTGCCATCCCTTGGTCCTGCAAGCTTATTTATGGTATCAAGTTTGTTTACACTAGACATAAAATAGAATGGAAGTAGAATTGACCTCGGTTAAAAACTAGTTAACAAGTTAGATTTATATGTGATATCACTGATGTCTACACCTTTAATTCATGCAGCAAGGAACCACACGAATGCCAGGACAGCTATTACAAAATCTGTATTGGCACATGAACCAGGGGGTAGGAAGAGGGAGGAAATCTTCGTGGACGTAATAGAGAAAATAAGTGTCACATTCAGCTCTAGTGTGAGTAATTGTGTAATACATACTGAATCACAAATTTCCATATATCTGTGTTACAACCTATAGATTCTGCATACAGACTACTTTAATAACATGGCTGTATCTAGTACCACACTTTTTCCCTTGATAATTAGTTAGTAGTAAAAACGGGATGCGGTGTATCTTGTATAACGCTTCGCTTGTGAAGAACAAATTTTAAGTTCGATGGAGCCCCATAACATGATGATGCTCCATATCTCTTTAGCAATTGAGGCTAGGACGGTCTTATGACGTAGACTAGCATAAAGAGAAAAAAATTGTTAGTGTATTTATTATCTTTTTCTGAACTGCTATATTTCTTGTACAAAGAAGAGTATTTTTTGTCCTTGGCAAATTATATGGCATTTCCTTCTAGTATCAGGACTGTCACTTATATGTATATGGATTTATATGTTGACTACATTACAAATGTTTTTCGCTGTTTGCTTAATACAACGGATGAAATAATGTGGGTGTTATCTCATTTAAAATACAAACCTTGATTACTTATTGGTCTAGATGCCTGTAATCCATGTTGTCTGAATTCTCTGTATATCCATCACGAAGACGTGAGCTTTCACTATAACTGATGAAAATAATTCTTGACAGGGATATATATTGACATCAGAAATTGATGGGACCATTCAAATGAAGAGTTATCTAAGTGGAAATCCAGAAATCAGACTAGCTTTTAATGATGACCTGACAATTGGAAGGGGTGGGAGGTCCATTTATGGTATTCTCATGTTTCCTCGTATTGAATAATTGCAATGTAATATTGCTGCATTTGTGTGGATTATATTAATTTATTCTTGTGTGACCTTTGAACTCTACTCTGAATAGATATTTGACAATCTTGGAAGTTTAATTTCTTGTAATTGTTACATTTAACTCCGCAATAAATTTAAAAATAAAATATAATTACTTACCAAAATTAACTTTGTACAGATTATAGTGGTTCTTCTGGGTCAGGATCAGTTATTTTGGATGATTGCAATTTCCATGAATCTGTACATCTGGATAGTTTTGATGTAGACAGAACCTTGTCTCTGGTGGGTGATTCAAAAATTTGCAAGGCTTGTGATCCATTTGATAGGTCTTCTCAGGTTCTTTCCACTCATAAAATTGTTATTTCCTACTCTTGTACATATTAGGTACCTCCAGATGGTGAATTTCCTGTCATGAATTACCGGATTACCCAGGAATTCAAGCCTCCTTTTCGTATTAACACTTTGATTGAAGAATCTGGAAATTATAAGGTATTATCACATTTGCCCCCTAAATTAGGTGCTTCACCTTGCTTTTCAATATTTTCGGTATAAATGTTGCTTGTACTTACGACAATGTCTGCATGAATAGATTGGCAACAAACATAACCAATTTTTTTTTTTGTTTTTTCTGGCATATATCCGCATTTGTAGTGCCTACTATAGTGGCAATCTATCTGTTTGCAAACTGGTCCAAAATTTTGTTTTCTTCTGTTTTTAGGCTGAAGTGATCCTGAAAATCCATGCTGAGTTTCCTTCAAGCGTCACTGCTAATTCAATTGTAATAGAGATGCCACTTCCAACATACACAGCCAGCTAAAACTTATGTTGTCAGTTTCCCATTGAATCCCATTTTTCATAGTGTTCCATGACAATTTTTAAGGCTAGGCAGAGGGAAAAGTGTTCTCCATGGGATGGGAAATTAAAAGAATTAATCTCACATGAAGTTAATGAATGAGTGGGTTGATATTTGAATTTATTTTGATTCTTTTACTTACCATTGAAATTTTCCAGAAATTTGATTTGCTTTACTCTTGGTATTTTTATGCATCAAGGAATATTTAGCTAAAGTTTGACACACTAAGTCAACAAAATTATGTAAAGACATTTAAGTACGAAAGTGACTTATAGATATATGGCAAATGGCAAAGCTTAGAAGAATTATTTGGAAAGGGGCCAACACAAACTAAGAGTCCAGCCCGAGCTTTTTGAGTCTCTCACTTGATGGTTAGGCTTGTCTCCATCAAAACTTTTCATATATATGTTGAAATCAGTCATGTGGAGATGAGTCTTAGCTAGGGATGGAAATGGGGCGGGGAATACCCGAACCCGACGGGGACCCGCCTCGAACGGGGCGGGGAATCCCCGACAAAGACAGGGATGGGGCGGGGATAGAGATGAAAAAGCATCCCCGAACCGGGGATGGGGCGGGGACAGGGACGGGGAAGACTGTCTTATCTTCATCCCCGCCCTGTCCCCGATCCTCATCCCCAATTAACAAGTTCCATAAAAATTTAAAAAGCCAAAAAAAAAAAGTCTTATATTATCTCTACAAAAGTCCTATGATGTCAAAATTTCTTGCACCAAAAATTTATTACTTATCAAGTCATAAACTTTAAATGCTTATTTTGAAAAAGTTACTGATTATTAGTTATTAAACTTATCGAGTTGTATTTTCTCATTTAATCAAATATAAAATAAAGACACAAACAAAGATGAATATATATTTGATTAATGTCCAAATAATGTGTAAAGATTATTAAATTTAGAAAATGTTAGGGTTGTTCCTGCATGTTTCCTTATATTGTCTGCATAAAATTATTTTAAAACTTAATAAAAAAAAAAACACAAATGGGGATGTAAACGGGAATTTTTCCATTCCCGCCCCGTCCCCATTAAATGGGGATGGGGACGGGGCGGGGATGGGGATGGTAAATCGTTGATGGGGCGGTGACGGAAAAATGCATCCCTACCCCGTTGCCATTCCTAGCCAGAAGATAAATAGTCAAGGCTCACACACATATCAATAAAAATTGAAAGTTTGTCTCGTAAAATGGTTAATAATTAATTTTGCTAATTTGTACCGCAGCAGAGACTTAGTACTGTCTAATATGGTGAAATTTCTAAGGATTAATAATCTCGGGGGAGAAATTATTATTAGAGCTATTAATTGGTAAGTTCTCACACTTACATAGAAAGAGAATTTTTTATCATTGCCATAAACTAACAAGTTTAATGCTTGTTGCAATTTTTTAAGTGACCATTTTGATGCTTACACCTCAATACACCTTTGCCTGCATCACTTATCAGCAGTACCTTTTAATGCCTTTTAAAACATTGACATTAAGCTTGATTGTCCAATTATTAGACGAGACACCTTGGTCTTGTGTACGAATTGTTATGGTTTATTATGCATAATCATTTGTCCTGACCTCAAGGATATTGAGTAACGCATATCAGTCAAACTTTTATGCATGAAGGTATGTGAATGCATAGTTGAGAATCCAGAATCTTGATTGGACTAGGAAAATGCTTGATGAGATTTTGTATTAAACCAAGTATAACATGGATTGCTTTTATGGCTGAATTTGTAGATTTGATACATTACATTGATCTTCATAGAATCGAGAAAATGTCATGTTAAAACAAACCACTAGTCACTCCATGTGTCAAGATGACGGCTAGTTGATTTGCACTCTTAATAAATAGAATCTCTATATTTTGGGAGTGGAGATTGTTTTTGATGTAGTTTCTGTCAAGCTCAAAATGCTTTGTTCGATCATGTTATACCGGATTGTTAGCTATCTCAATAGCTGCAATGTTGTCACAAAAGAGTAGCATAGGCTTGTTTGGACTAAAACCAAGTTCATTGAGAAGAATCTACAACCACGTAAGCTCAGTAGTTGCATGATACAAAACATGACGTTCTGCCTTCGCACTAGATAGTGATACCACATTTTGTTTCTTCTCCAAGTGACAAGATTTCCTCCAATAAATGAAACATATCCAGACGCAGATTTTATATCCAATCTTAATCCAGCAAAATCAGAGTCTCACAATGTCTAGATGATCACTGTTAGAGTACAAGATGCCCTTACCCAGAGAAGACTTTAAATATGCCAAAATACGATTAATTGGACTCATGTGCTTATCACTTGGGGTATGCATGAACTGCCCACAACACTCATTGCATATGAAAGATCATATCTTGTCACTTGTGTGAGTAAGAAAGATCAATTTTCCTACCAACCTTGATATCTTTTCTTGTTTGTAGGAATTTGATTTAGGTAGATAGATAAGCTATGATTTACCTCAATATGTGTGTCTATCAGGGCACACGTTGACATAGCAGTTTCTGCTAGGAGATCTAGGACATAATTATGTTGGGACAGAACAAGTCCTTGCCCGGATCATGATACTTCAATGCCCAAAAAATACTGTAGATTACCTAAGTCTTTCATTTCAAATTCTTTTGTCAGATGAACCTGAAGTTTTTCAATTTCACTAGGGTTATTTCTCGTAACAATCATATTGTCCGCATATACAATAAGGTAATATCTTGACCATTTCTTTTATATAATAGGGTATGGTCAGCTAAGGTCTGCTTAAAGCCGTGCTTCTTCATTGAACGCCCTTGGTGATTGTTTTAGCCTATATATAGGGCCTTTTTCAACTTACACACCTTAACCCCTAGAGGAGTAAAACTGGTAGGTGGATTCATATGCACTTCCTCAGTCAGATTAACATGAATGAATGCATTTTTAACATCAAATTGCCTCAATGGCCAGTCCACATTTACTGACAAAGATAGTATAACTCTGACAGTATTCTTCTTAGCTATTGGAGCAAAAGACTCTTGAAAATCGATTCCATGTGTTTGTGTACAACCTATGGCAACCAGTTGAGCCTTATATCTGTCCACAGTCCTGTTAGGCTTGTATTTTAACGAGTACACCCATTTGCAACTTATAGTCCTTTTTCCTGGTGGTAGGGAGATCATCTCCCAAGTAGAATTCTTTTGGAGAAAATCCATTTCTTCTATCATATGAGATATCCACTTAGGTTGATCAAGAGCTTCCTGAAAATGATTAGGAATAGACACAAAGGATAGCTAAAGGGAAAATGTCAGGTTAGTCTTAGATAATGGTGGTAAGAGGTATAGTCAGAGATAGGAAACATTGTATTGGAAGATGTTGAGAAATCCAACCTATTAGGTGGGTTACAATTCCAAAGGGAATGTCTCCTACCTGGGATATCAACATTGTCTGAAGCTACAGGGTTAGAATTAGAAACAAGAATAGATTTGGAAGAGATAGGAGGTGGAACATGTACTTTATTTTCAAACGTAGAAGAGTCCGATGGCACCGTAGTATCAATAGGAGAACTATTAAAGTCTGAAGGGGGATCGATAGTGTCTTCGGTAACTAGTGTTGGAGTGCAAGGAGTATCTAGATTTCTTTCGGTGTAACAAGGAACAACTTAGGTGATTTGTCCCTATCGACATCTGACTCCCCTTTCCTCCAGAAATACACTCTCTTCCCCTAACCATATTTGTTCCCCTTCTTTAATACAAACCTCTCTCTAAAGAGGAACTAATGATTCATCATTAGAGAAAAAGACCCAGATTCACAAAATTCGACGTCCATGGAGATATATTATTTTCCAGTAGAGGGATAAAAACATTTGTAACCCTTTTGTGAGTTGGAGTAACCAAGAAAAACAGGGATCAAATTTGTCTTTAAGATGAGAGTGTACATGGACATAACACATGTGACGATCCTGAATCCTTAGTGACTTGAATGTCACGAAACGTACATAAAACCATTACAACACATGGAATAATTAAAATAAATAATTTTATAAAATTTAAATCATCTTAAAAAAATAATGAAATTAAACATGAAAGTTTGCAAAACATCCCATAATAATTAAAAGAACATGTCTGGAAATTTAAAGGAAGGAATTTAAATGAAAGTCTGATTTATTTTCTGACCCGCTATCATTCGTCATCTCCACGTTGACAATCTCGAACCAATCAATTATCTGGAAAGGGGAAACATAAAGGCATAAGAAAAATTTCAATAAGTATACGCGTGTTCATCATATAATTGAAATCATAATTCATATATATCATGGAGACACGAAAGCAATACCGAACAATGAACATTGGTGGTATGAGTTTTACGTGTGTAGCTACTAGAACTTTGATATGAATCTTAGAACATACATATGGACCATAAACGTATTAATTCAAAAGCATAATGTAAAACAGACGTATATATTTACTGTCTTGTGGGATGAAATGAGGATTAAATTCTTACTTTAAAGTGTCTCGAACTTTGTGCGTGCTAAAATCTCTTGCTTTAATATATAATTTTCGTGTGTGTATGCATGTGTTTGTGTACGTATGTGATTGATTGTTGTGTGAAAGGTGGATTGACTTGGGGGAGGGGGAAAGAATATAAGGCACAAAAGTTGTGTATGGTGAAGATTGTAATGTGAGGGAGCCTATTTATAGGGTCAAAAGAGCTAGTTTAGCTATTTTTGGTACCAAAAATCATTCCTTATATCAAACACACGATTTGGCCTAGATGGAAACAATATAATTTGTCTAGACTTAAATAATATTATTTCCATATGAAAGAATATATATATATATATAGGTTTTTCTTATCAATTACTGTCAAAATCATAAATATCCTAATTTAATCATGCTGCCACATTGGGAAGGCAACCAATTTTTCGAAAATTGCCACTTGGTAACTATGCTATTGGTCAACATTTAATTAGGTCCCTAAACTTACATCCTCAGTAATTTGGTCTACTCAAAAGATGCGGGGTTTTATAACACACAACCAAAGATTTTAGGACAAATATTCAAGCAGAAGGGATAGAGTGGAACCTTGACAATATCAGTAGGGAAGTTTGAAAATCAATTATGTGAGAAGGCATACGGTTGATGAGAAATATAGTAGTTGACACAGTTTCAGTCCAAAAACCTTTTAGAACCCGCATAGTAGCATAGTACTCGGGCTACCTTAAGGATATGCCGATGCTGTTCTGTTGTGGTGTATAAGCTCAAGTTGTCTGATAGAGAATATCGTGAGTCGTGAAGAAGTTGGGAAGGGTTTGATTTACAAATTCACGGCCGTTGTTAGAATGAAAAACCTTAACTTGAGTATGAAATTGTGTGTCAACCATTTTTGAGAATTTAGGAATAACATGCATGACATCACCCTTAGATTTCAGAAAATATACCCAACACACTATAGTTCAATCATCAATAAAAGAAACAAAATATTTTTGACATGAGGCAGGAGGAGAGAGGGTCCCAAACATCAGCATGAATACAAGAGGGACATGACTTCTATTTTGACTGATTTTAAAAGGTATACGATGATTTTTGGTAAAAATACATTGTTCACATCACATACGAGAACTAGGAATATTCTTAAACAACTTTGGAAACAAGTGTTTTAAATAAGAAAATGAGGGGTATCCTAATCGGCAATGTGACAGAAGGATCCTATCTCTAGAAGAAGATCTACTAACTACTTGAAGACTAGAACCAGCCCTGGTCTGCAACTTGCTTGTCTCCTTCAAAAAATATAGTCGTCCTCTTTCTATACCAATGCGAATTGTCATCGTCGTCCGATTGCCCTGGTCTAGATTTTTTTTTTGTAATTTGACTAATGAATAACAAATTTTTAGAGAATGTATGTGCAAGTAAGACAGAAGAGAGGGATAAAGTAGGTGAAAATGAAATATTTTCGGCACCAGTAATTTTGGACAGGAGTTCCTTTAGCCACTTGGACAAACTGAACAGGTGAAGTAGTTAGAGAATCAAGTGTAGAAGGATTGCAAGTAAAATGATTAGTAGCTCCATAATCAATAATTCAAGAGTTAGATATAATAGAAGTGGATGCGACAATCAAGCAACATGTAAGACAACTGAATCATGAGTTATGAATTAATGACCTCACAATCTTGTTTTTAGCCATTTTTCAAATTCTAAATAGACAAAATGTTTAATACAAGCAGCCAACTATTGCCAAAAAATAAGTAATTTCCAACAAAACAGGGCAAAAAACAGCAATCTTAGCTGAGAAAACAACACACTAAGCTATCAGAGGAATAAAATCCACATCAAACCCTGCCTTGACCTCGGAATCAAAAGGACCAGCCTCTTCCAAAAAAACATATGAACAATAGAAAGCACAAAAAACAGTAGAATTTGAAATCTGGTGAACAGTACCCTGCAATATCCAGCTCGATTATTCCCCACAAAGTGATAAAATCTTGAAATAAGGCTATATCTAGCTATAGGAAGCAGACAAACCCAAGAAATTTGAAGAATTTCTCGACCCAGTGGAAGGAAAAATCGATTGGAGTGCTGTAGCTAATGGGAGAGCATGCTCGCTTGGTCGTCGGAGCCGCGCAGGGAGGCGGTAGTGCGAAGGAAGCTTAAAGGCAGCACGAAAACAAGAACCATGTAGGGTAGGGTTAGGCAAAAATTGCACAGGAAGGCAGAAAATTGGGGTTTCACGGCCAATGCTTAGTCACCAGCGCCTGTATGTTGTCGGCATCGCCTGTGCTTGAGCTCGACTGGCTAAGCGACAACCTGGAAGAAATGGCCGAGCTACGGTTTTGTTTGTGTTTTCTTATTTTTGGTTTTGATACCATGTAGAATATTGGGGAGATATCTCAATTTTTTCATTAACTTAAAATGTGAATATATACAAAGGATATTACATAATTATCACTCCAATCCCTAACATATAAAAGATGCTATACAGGTATATATATAATAATAATAAAAGAAACTAAACATATTTTAACAAGTTTAAAGTTGCTGCTACCCATTTTACTTCTTGAAGGAGTTTCATGTAGTATATCCCATGTCAATAAATTGATCTTGAATTAACTGTGAATATTTTGTTGAGTCACATTGCAACCCAGTAATATGAAGTGTTAGTGCTCTCTTCCTTGGATATTATTTTATCTACTATCTTGGATTTTAGAGCTTTCCGACGTTTAATTCCGCGTATTCTTGGTGATCCCCATAACGGATCACATCATCTGGTATCAGAGCCTGTCTCTAAATCCAATTATTTAGTATTCCAGTTATTTTTCTTTTATTTCCAGTTATTAAATATTCAAAAAAAAAAAAAAAATCCATTCCAATTCGTGTTTCTTGAAATTTCTCTAGAAAATTCAAGATTTGCCAATTTCTGTTTTTCTTGTTCTTGATTATTCTTGTTGAATAGGATATTATTAAAAAAAAAAAAAAAAAAAAGAAGAAGAAGAAAAGATAGTTATTGATTTGGACAAGAAATCAAGAAAATAATCTTGGGCAAATCTTTCCAACAAATCCTTGTTTCCATAAAATTCTTTATTCTTGTTTGCATAAAACTTCTTCTTGCAATAGAATTCTTGTTTCCATAATTTCTTTCTTAAATTTCCTAATTCCAATATTTTCCATCAACTTTCCTTATTTACACTTTGGGGTTTATTCCACAAAGACCAAATCCGTGACTAGTTTGGTGGGTTCTTTGAGAACGTAGGAAAAAAAGGGAATAGAGAGGAAAAAGGCAGAGTGGTGAGAATAATAGAGGGAAAAAGCCAAATTGAGTGATACACGAGCGATAAAACACGTGAGGATCTTTATTTAATATTTTTTTTTCTCTTTTCTTTATTACTACTAACCATGTCACAGAAGGAAGTTTCGTCTACATAAAAGGATCTTCAAGATTTCAAAATGCTTGCAATGGTGGAGGAACGTTTTGCAAAATTTGAGGCGAGGTTGGATGCCAAGTTGGAAGCAAAATTTGGTCAACAATCCGGCGTGAATGTGGAAAGGGATAATAATCCGGGGGAGACACGAGGTGCGGGAAATGTTCAACCACGTCAGGAACAACCGCGCAATTTTCCTAATTTACGGAGACCACTAAGGTATGACTTCAACCCACAATTTAGAGCTAGGACTGAACGTGTTGAGGTTGTTGATAGTGATGAGGATAGTGGTGATTTATCTATTACTAGTGTTGGTAGGAGACGAGATCGGGGAGAAAGACGTGATAGGGGATATAGGCGTGATCGTAGGGATGATGTCGATGGACATGTTGGAAACATTAAATTGTCCATTCCCTCGTTTCAAGGTAAAAGTAATCCGGACGTTTATTTTGAATGGGAAAAGAGGGTTGAATTAATTTTTGATTGTCATAATTATTCTGAAGCTAAAAAGGTTAAATTGGCAGTCGTAGAATTTACTGATTATGCTATAGTATGGTGGGATCAATTGGTAACTAGTAAAAGGAGAAATGGGGAGAGGCCTATTGAAACTTGGGATGAGTTGAAGGCCCTTATGAGAAAACGGTTTGTGCCTGGACATTACTATAGGGATCTCTACCAAAAACTACAAACCCTTTCCCAAGGTAGTAAGAGTGTGGAGGATTACCATAGGGAGATGGAGGTTGCCATGATTAGGGCAAATATAGAGGAAGACCCCGAGGCTACCATGGCTAGATTTTTAAATGGTTTAAATCGAGATATTGCTAATGTTATTGAATTGCAGCATTATATCGAATTGGAGGAGATGCTTCACATGGCCATGAAAGTGGAGCGACAATTAAAAAGGAAGGGAACTTCCAAATTCTCTACCAATTCCAATTCTTTTGGAAGGTCTACATGGAGTGGGACTCCTAAAAATGACGGGATTGTGCAGAAAAATAAATTTGAGGCACCGAAGGGAAAAATAGAGCCACCCAACAAAGGTAAAATTACTTCTGATTCTCAAACTCCTAGGACTAGGGATATTCGTTGTTTTAAATGTTCGGGTTTAGGACATATTTCTTCACAATGTCCAAATAAACGAATATTAGTTTTGCGTGATGGGGTATTAAGTTCGGAGGATGAGAAAGGGGGAGAAGTGGAGGATGAGTATAAGGATATGCCAGCTCTAGAGGATGTTAGTGAAAATGATGATGCGGACTATGCAGTAGCTAAATCCCTTGTCACTAGGAGAGCCCTTAGTACTCAAGTTAAGGTGGAAGAGTCGGGTGAGCAGCGAGAAAATATATTTCATACTAGGTGTTTTGTGAATAACAAAGTGTGTAGTTTGATAATAGATGGGGGTAGTTGTGCGAACGTTGCTAGCACTACTTTAGTAGAGAAATTGTGCCTACCTTATGCTAAAACACCCTAGGCCATATAAGCTACAGTGGTTAAATGAATCGGGGGAGATTAAGGTAAATAAGCAGGTGGTAGTTGATTTGGCGATTGGGAAGTATGAAGATAGAGTGGTTTGTGATGTGGTACCCATGCATGCGGGGCACATCTTGTTGGGCAGGCCATGGCAATTCGATAGGAAGGTTATTCATGATGGATTTAAAAATAGGTATACCTTCACTAAGGACGGGAAAAATGTCAAACTAATGCCTTTGTCACCTCAACAGGTATATGAAGACCAATTGAAATTAAAAAGTGAGGAAGAGAGAAAGAGGGTCGGGACCACGATCCCGGAAAAAGGAGAGTTGAGTTAACCGAAGAGGGTCGGGACCACGATCCCGGAAAAAGAAGAGTTGTGTGAAAAACCGAGAGTTGGGACCACGATCCCAGAAAAAGGAGAGGGTGTGAAGAGTGCCAGTAAAAGAGAGAAAACAAAGGTAAGCTTCTACGCAAAACAGAGTGATATCACCAAAGCTATTTCTACAAATAAACCTGTGATTTTACTAATGTACAAGGAGTCTCTCCTTGTGCTTGATGAAGCTAACCACTCCCTCCCCAGTTTAGCTATGTCTCTTTTGCAGGTATTTGCAGATTTATTTCCCGAGGATATTCCTAGTGGGCTACCGCCAATTCGAGGGATTGAACACCAGATTGACTTCGTGCCAGGAGCGGTCATTCCAAACAGGCCAGCTTATAGGAGCAATCCAGAAGAGACCAAGGAGCCACAAAAGCAGGTTGAAGAGCTGCTGAAAAAGGGCTATGTTCGGGAAAGCATGAGCCCATGTGCAGTACCAGTTCTGTTGGTACCCAAAAAGGATGGGACTTGGAGGATGTGCGTGGACTGTATGGCAGTCAACAATATTACGGTAAAGTATCGCCATCCCATACCTAGACTTGATGACATGCTTGATGAACTTTATGGTGCTAGTATTTTTAGTAAAATAGACCTTAAGAGTGGTTATCACCAAATTCGTATGAAAGAAGGTGATGAATGGAAAACCGCCTTCAAAACCAAATATAGTTTATATGAATGGATGGTTATGCCGTTCAGCCTCTCAAATGCACCTAGCACTTTTATGAGATTAATGAATCATGTCTTGCGTGCTTACATTGGTAAATTTGTCGTGGTATACTTTGATGACATTTTGGTATATCGTAAGAACTTTGGTGATCACATTGAACATTTAAGATCTGTTTTGGAAGTTTTAAAAACTGAAAAACTATATGCTAATTTTAAAAAGTGTACTTTTTGCATGAAAAAGGTAATTTTTCTTGGCTTTGTCGTTAGTTCTGGTGTTGAGGTAGATGAGGAGAAGATTCGAGCTATTAAAGAATGGCCAACTCCCAAAAGTATTACGGAGGTTAGGAGCTTCCACGGGTTGGCTGGGTTTTATAGGAGGTTTGTTAAAGATTTTAGCACACTTGCAGTACCACTAACAGAAATAGTCAAGAAAAGTGTAGGATTCCATTGGGGGGAAGCACAAGAAAATGCTTTTAAAATGCTTAAGGATAGGTTATGTTCTGCACCGGTTTTAGCTTTACCTAACTTTAACCAAACCTTTGAGATTGAATGTGATACATCAGGAATAGGTATTGGAGCTGTTCTTATGCAGGAAAAAAGATCGATTGCATTTTTCAGTGAAAAGCTGAGTGGGGCAGTCTTGAATTATCCTACCTACGACAAGGAGCTTTATGCTCTTGTTCGTGCCTTGGAAACATGGCAGCACTATCTGTGGCCAAAGGAATTCGTTATACACACTGACCACGAGTCACTGAAACACCTCAAGGGACAAGGTAAACTAAACAAACGACACGCCCGTTGGATAGAATTCATTGAGACCTTTCCATATGTCATTCGCTATAAGCAAGGTAAGGAGAATGTGGTAGCAGATGCCTTTTCTCGCAGGTATGTTCTCTTAACTTCTTTAAATGCGAAGTTGCTTGGGTTCGAGTATATAAAAGGTATATATGTTAATGACCCTGATTTTTCTACCATTTATGCTTCATGAAAAAGGTGCAATTGATAAATTTTATAGGCATGAAGGCTATTTGTTTAGGGAAAGTAAACTTTGTGTGCCTAATTGTTCTATGCGTGAATTGCTAGTGCGTGAGGCTCATGGTGGGGGGTTAATGGGACACTTTGGTGTTCTTAAGACGTTAGAAACTTTACAAGAGCATTTTTACTGGCCTAAAATGAAAAGGGATGTTCACCATGTTTGTGGAAGATGCATAACTTGTAAACAATCTAAGTCTAGAGTCTTACCACAAGGTTTGTATACACCTTTGCCCGTACCTAATGAACCTTGGGTAGATATATCTATGGATTTTGTGTTAGGTCTGCCTAGGACAAAAAAAAAGGTAAAGACTCAATATTTGTGGTGGTAGATAGGTTTAGCAAAATGGCGCATTTTATTCCTTGTAATAAAACTGATGACGCAACTAACATAGCGGACCTATTCTTTAGGGAAGTTGTAAGACTCCATGGGATACCTAGGAGTATTGTGTCTGATAGGGATGTTAAGTTCCTAAGCTACTTTTGGAAAGTCTTGTGGGGGAAAATGGGTACTAAATTGTTATTTTCTACTACATGTCACCCACAAACTGATGGTCAAACCGAGGTAGTTAACAGGACATTAATCCAACTTTTGCGCACTATAATAAATAAGAATCTAAAAAGTTGGGAGGAATGTTTTCCATTTGTGGAATTTGCTTATAATCGATCTGTGCATTCTACTACTTCATGTTCACCTTTTGAAGTTGTTTATGGTTTCAACCCGCTAACTCCTCTTGATTTAATCCCTTTACCTGCAGATGAACGGAGCAGTTTGGACGGGGCGAAAAAGGCAAAGTTTGTGAAAGAACTTCATGAGAAGGTGAAAGGACAAATTGAAAAGAAAAATGAGCGTTATGCGACTCATGCCAACAAAGGTAGGAGGCAAGTGACGTTCGAGCCAGGTGATTGGGTTTGGGTGCACTTGCGAAAGGAGCGATTCCCAACCCTAAGAAAGTCTAAGTTGCAGCCAAGAGGCGATGGACCTTTTCAGATCCTTGAAAAGATAAATGAGAATGCATATAAGCTCGATCTTCCAGGTGAGTATAATGTGTCTGCTTCATTTAATGTTGCTGATCTTTCTCTGTTTGATGCAGGTGATGATTCGAGGACGAATCCTTTTCAACAGGGAGGGGATGATGAGTTTCGGAGTGGCTCGAAGAACATTAACCCGTTGCACGTGCCCGTAGGACCAATAACGAGACAAAGATCCAAAAGAATCAAGTAGGCAATGCAAGGATTCATGCAAGCGTGGATGGACGAGTGCTCTAGTGCAAAGACTTCATTTACATTGCATAACAATGTGGAAGAGGAGCCAAAGTTATTGCAATACATTGGGATCAAGGAAGAACAAGAAATTGGGCAACAATGGAATCACGGCCGTAAAGCCTGATATTACGGCCGTAACGGATTCACGGTCGTAAATCCAAAATTACGGCCGTAACACTACAATGGCGAAATTATGCAGAAGAGGGCTTACGGCCGTAACCCTCTATTTCACGGCCGTAAAAAGTTTAGTAGTTTTAATTCAGAATATTGATTACGGCCGTAAAGGTCATTTTCACGGCCGTAACATATGTTGTCAATTTTTAATCCGTAGCGTGATTACGGCCGTAAAGGTCCTTTTCACGGCCGTAAGCTAGGTTCCGAATTTTAAGTTAATGTTAGCGTTTTTAGCTTTGTAGTCTAGGTTGAATTCTAGTTTATTTTTAGTTGCTTTATTTTCTTTGCCTATATATATGGCTTTATTCAGCATTGTAAAACACAACTTTATTCTTGAGATTAATGATATTGAAGGTGAGATATTCCCTTATATTTTCTTCGTGTTCTCGTCGAACAAATTAAACTTATCAAAGGATTTGAAAACCTTTGTGGCGTTCCCCCTTTGTGGTTCTTATCTCCGCATCGTAACGGGTTTTGGGTTTAATATACCCATAGTTCTTGCGTCGTGAGGTCGGGGTTGCATTGTTACCGTCTACTATCTTGGATTTTAGAGCTTTCCGGCATTTAATTCCGCGTATTCTTGGTGATCCCCATAACGGATCACATCATAACGTTTCCACAGGAGTTGCATGGTATGATTGAAGTGTCTTGAAATATTTTTTATTGAGATTTGTTGCACTACCCTGTACTTTTGTCTGGTAATGTGATCATTGCTTGGTAACATAGGAAATATCATAAAGGAAGCTGGACCTGTCAGCATGACCTTTACCATACCTATGTATAATCCTTCAAGGCTTCAGGTAAAGTTTTCATTTTGAATCTCAACCTAAAACAAATTGTCAATTGTTGTTGGTTCACTCTTTGATGTTTGTACTGGTTGGGAACTTTCTCAGGGCTCTGAAACATCCAAGTTTCTGCAAAATATGAGCTGAGTACGAGTCTGCATATATGATTCAAATATTGAAAAATAAGTTTACAGCCTTTAATGTGGCAGGGGGGCATCGTTTTATATGTTTCTATATTTTCACCATCAAAAGAAAAGGAAAATATGGGATTCTGCAGTCTGGTGTAGGCATTTTTCAAAGGTTAACAGTAAGCGGCAGCACCATCTATACATTTGCTACTTCTTAAAAACTTCAATACCTTCAAAAACTTCCACAACCCCTTTATGGGCTCCATCGCAAGAAATGATATATTATGTTAAAGAGAGTCCCTCGTGTAAATTGCTTTGAATGGGTAAATCAATCATTTGTTTGAGTGGAAGAGATAAAATTGAACATTTGACATGATTTTACTGTTCAAACTCACCTCTAGTGTAGCGCCCCGAGTTCCGTATACCCGATTCACTACGTCATTTTCTGTCTAAATTTTTTCGAATAATATTTTTGCGGAAGAAATAATTGAAATTCATTTTTGGCAACATTAAATAATTGTAATGGCCGATAAAATTGAAACATTTATGAAACCATTTGAAATAGTAAATCGAACCATTAATTTTGTAAAGAAATTGACAATGTCATAATTTCTCAAATAAATGAACTTCTCTAAATTATTCGATTGTTTGGAAAAATACGGAAATCATTAACGTCAAACTTTCAACCGTTTAACGATTATTGCCACCATCATTCATCGCTCACCACCGTCTCCGAAATCTGCAAAACTGTTAAAAAGTAGGGTGAGTATTTCATGGGGGAAATACTCAGTAGACTCATCGCAAATTAATTTAATTTATAAGATGATTAAACACATAAATCCCGGCTCTTTATAAAACGGGCATTGATAGAGCTTCTTTATAAAACGGCTCTTGATAAAACTCATATTGTGCATTACAGCACGGGACATATTTTGCAAATCATAGGCTCTTTGAAAATAGCTCTTTGAAAACAGCTCTTTGAAAACCATATACTTATAAAAACATTTTAATTATGCCAAGCATAATTTTCTTTTGAAAGCATAACATAGGATAGGATCGAAATGCTCATAAACATAGGGAGACACAAGAATTTTACCGAACTTAGGTGATAAGAATTCTTATGCAGTAAAATCACAGTAAGTTTTCATCATAACATAGGATAGGATTGAAATCCTCATAAACATAAGAATTTTACCGAACTTCGGTGGCAAGAATTCTTATGCAGTAAGTATACCAAGCATAATTTTTGAAATTCATAGGGATCAATTGCATCATAACATAAGATAGGATCGAAATCCTCATAAACATATGCGACAGGAATTTTACCGAACTTAGGTGGCAAATCCTCATAAACATATGGAAACATAGGAATTTTACCGAACTTCGTGGCAAATCCTCATAAACATAGGAGACACAAGAATGTTACCGAACTTCATGGCAAGAATTCTTATGTGTAGCGCTACTAAAACTCCGGTCCCCTTAACATATCATAACTTATCATATGGGACCCATAACAATCTTGGTAGATTGATTTCATAGCAATGATCCAAAAAAACATTTTCGTGAAGCATAGGGTATACTTACTTTTCGTAAAAACATAAAGTATATTTTCTTTTCATAAAAACATACTTACTTTTCATAAAAACATAAGGTATATTTACCTTTCATAAAAACATACTTGCTTTTCTTAAAAATTGACTTTCACAAGTCACATGACATTCATATGAAATCATAATTTAAATCAATTAATAAGTGCGAGTCTACCTCAAATCCGACGAGTGCAAAGTTGAGCGGGAATGACTTCAATTTCTTTAAATTCTCCGTACGCTTCGTCTTAGCCAATAAGTCACTTTAGTATATCGAATATATAGTTCAAAATGATAAATTATAATTTGAGGACTAAAATTGATGTTTTGAAAGTTGAGGGACTAAAATGAATACTTTTGAAAGTTCAGGGACTAAAATAGATATTTTGAAAGTTGAGGGATTAAAATGAATACTTTTAAAACTTGGGGTTAAAATCAAATTAATAAAATCAGCAGGGACTGAAATGATAAGTTTGAAGCTAAAAGGGCTGATTAAAACTCATTTAAAACTTTGGGGCTGAAATGGATAACTTTAGAACTAAAAGGACTAAATGGAAACAAATTAAAATGTCAGGGACTGATTTGAAATTTCTGGAAACTTATTAAATTATCAGATTTTATTCTCTCTCATTCGTATCAATTCAGAGAAGTAACGAGAGAGAGAGAGACAGAGAAGGGCGACGGCGATGGAGGAGACGCAGCGACGCCAGGCCACGAGCGAGGTGTTCTGCCGGTGATTTCGCCGGCGCTGGTTATGAGGAGTGGAGAGGGTGCAAAATAGGATAGTTTCTGGGCTGATTTGGGGGCGATTTAAGGTGAAACCGAAGCTAGGGTTCGCGGTTCTTCCGACCAAAAATCCGGTTAAGATGGCGGCGGTCAAGGTGAGTAACTGGGCTTCATCTATTTCTTGGTTTGGGTTTTTATTTTGGATGATTGATTTGGGACTAGGTTTGGGATTCGGTTGGGTGTCCAACTGAAGGGCAGTGTGCGATCGGTGGTTTTGACATTGATGATGATGATGCTGATTGTTTTGGTTGCAAGTCGATGGTGTAGTGTATGGTGATAGGCAGCAGTTTGTTGGAAGTGATGGTGGATTGAGGCGCTGATTTGATTCTCTGTGATTGTGTGGTGGCGAGTTTCTGCAGTGGTAGTGTTTGAACGTGAAGGTGGTGGTGGCTGGATTGAGGTAAGTGATGAGTTTTTCTTATTTTGTTCTTGGTTTGGAGTTTGATTTTGGGCTGATTTCTGAAATGTTGTGAGGAATTCTGGTGGTTGGTGAATTTGTGAATTGAAGCTCGCAGGCAGTAGAGATGGTATTTGAATAAGGCAGTGAAGGTTTGTTCGTTTGGTGATTGGCGACTGGTTGCGTTGATGGCTGTGAGCAGTGTGGGATGGAGATGATGATACATAGGTTTCGTGGTTGTGGTTTGGGGCTGCAACTGGATTGAGGATTGTTGGTTGACAGATTGATTTCAGTGTGATGAATTCGATTGAAGCAGTCTGTTGGTTTGGAGTTCAATATGGGCAGTAGAAGATGGCTTAGCAGTGAATGGCTGTGAGTTAGTGGATTGATATAATGATGGAAAAGCTGTGGTGGTATTAAGGTAGATGGAAATGAAATTGTGATTTGGTTAGTGGAGAATTTGGTATAGGAACATAATGATGCTTGGTTTTGCAGTGTGTGGTGAGGGTTGATAGCTGGAGATGGAGATGGAGCTGTAAAGTGGATGCACATGGAAGGTTTGGGAATCTTATGAGATTGAGAGTAGATGGGAGTAGGTGGAGGGAATGATGAAAATGGACCAGGTTGGAGTTTTGAATTAGAATAGGTGTAATGTAAAGATATGATAATTGCTTTGTTTATTGTGGAATTTAGGTGGTGGTTTGAAATGGTCTTGTTGGTGCTCGGGTGTGATTTGTGCAGAGGGAAAGAAAATGGAAAGAAAACAATGAAGGTGGGAGGAAAAAGGAAAAGAAAAAGAAAAAAGAAATGAATAATGGAAGACATCATGATTTGTTTGATATGGAAGGATGATGGAATTGTGTAGAGATTAGTTAGAAATGCTTTGGTGTTTGTATAATGAGATGGAATATGAAATAGAAATAGATGTAAAATTTATATATATAATGATGATGTTTTTGTATAAGGAATTGTATTAAAACTGATATATTTTGGACTGAAAATAAATTTGAATAAGGAAAATTGAAATATTTTAATAAATTTGGAATTCAAAATGATTTTGAAAATAATACTTTGAATAAACAATTAAAATAACATAATTTTAGAAATTCGGAAATTTAATTTAAAATCGAACAAATTCGATATTTCTTGACTTGGCTAGACAAATCCGTCGCGGCGTTAACTTCAAAACAATGGGTGAAATAGTAGCGACACAATTTTCTAAATATTAAAATAATTATAAAATTGCGTAAAAATTCTGGGTCGCTACATCTAGAAAGGCAGTGGAGGGGACGAAAGAGAAATAGATGTGAATACGTTCAGTGATTTTGTTGATTTTACGATATTCTTGTGCAAGTCTCAGCTAGTTTATATTTTTTGCAGGTAAAATATTTACAGATCGCCAAGAAAACCAAAGCTTACAACCCATATCGTTGGGTGAGATATGTCACACAGGCCAATTCTTATATTGCTCGTATATGATTTGTCATGTATGCAAAGAGCCCTTACATTTCTTAGTTCTTGAGTTTCTTTTTGGACTTGAACATTGTGATAATGAAGAGGAACCTTTTTACTAGAGTTATAGTGTTATTTCGAAGTTATATTGTTACTTCCAATCATATCTATTTCATTTATCAAATCCAATTTGACGAGAAAATTTGCATGGAAAAAGAAAATATTTTCATTTGCCTTTTTCATGTTGAATCAAACATAGTTAAATCAAAAAATAAAAATAAGAAAAATTGTGAGAAGTTATCAAAAAATATTATGTACAAATAAATGTTATGATAATCAAAATATTACATTTCGATTTATTTAGAATTTTCACATTATACACATAATTCATAAAAAAGAATTATTCATATATAATTTTTTTTATCAATTTAAATTTTTTCTTTTAATAATATCTGATACTTCAACTACTTTTAAAATTGTATTAGTACTGCAAAAATATTACGAATCTTAGTTATCCTATACATAAGTTGAGCTATCGTCAACTATTTTGGATTTTAGAGCTTTCCGACGTTAAATTCCGCGTGTTCTTGGTGATCCCCATAACGGATCACATCATGTATGACAGTTATCTTTCTTTTTAGATAGTGTGAAAGCTAGCTTAGGAGCGTGCCCCTATAAAGCAAGTGTAATCTATAGTTCTAGTGCTTCGCTCTTATATTCGTAATGTCTTCGAGCCAGTTTGAAAGCATGACCAGGCAAGGAGGAATATTGAAAAGGAACAACAGTCTTTCATTTCAATCCAGCAGGGCGTATCTAAACCATTTTATTTTAAGCCAGCTCCATCAAGAATAAAGTGGAAACAAAAAAGCTAGGGAAATCGGCTGTTGACCTCCCTTGCCCATGAGGTGGGTTAGACAACTTTTACGCTAAGTAGAACAAAGACTTTGAATACTTTACTTAGTAGGGCTTGAAAGGCTGGACTATAAGCCCACTCCCCCGGATTACGTTAAGATAGCAGAGCGTTGAAGGAAGATTAGAGAAGCAAGAAGAAATGGGGAGCCCGACCCGTGTGATCTTATGCCACTTCCACCACCTCTCTACACCCTTCATCAAAGCCCCTCATCACCAGAAATCATTAAATACAGACGTGCGTAGTGTCCCGATTCTAGAGAAGCATAACTCCTTCCTTCGAATCCAGCCTGCCATCAATCCTAATCTAATAGTCAGAACTCCCCCTCATCGATAAAGGTTTTTTTTTTCCTTGATCTTTTAAATAATGCCTTCTTATGCTCCATATGCCTATTATTCTTGGGTCAATTCTGGGTCTAATAGAAAGTAAAGAGGACTTTGGGCTTGGCTTGGAATGCGGAATGAATGCTTGGTTTGTTTGATTGAATGTGGAATTTCATTTATTGGTGTGAATGCAGGGAAGACTGAAGGCAGGGGAACAATGTAAGGATACTCTATTCCCAATACTTACATGAAAGCATGTTGCCAACTAGTATAGGAAAAGACTGACCTATTCGGTGACTTTCGCGGTCGCCCTCACTGAACCAACTTGAATCTGAACTACGATTCAGATCAAGTCTTACCGAAATCGGATTTCCTTTTCATGCCATATGTGCTTAGACTTCACTTTTTTCCCCTTTTTCTTCCCGGTCCAATATTTGTTCTCGAAGGTCTTCGTTTCCGTGTATCTAATCTTGACTTTCTTGATCCGGTTGAAGAGAGTGATCACGATGTAGGAGAGTCTGTCTGCTCCAGTCAATGACCTACCATTTTCTTTGCTAAGCAATACGCCTAGGATAAATAAAATAGAAGTGGCATAGCGATCCCTACCAGACTAGACCTCGCATCTCGTCTTCAACTCATTCCGAGACTCTGAGATCCTATGGTCACGCCTTAGTCCGAAGGGCTATAGGGATTTTGGGCATTATTAAGAAAAGTAACTCTCTCCCTATTTAATTCTGTGCTATCCAAAATTATAGTATATAACGTAAGACTTTTTAATTCCATCAAACCTCGTATGGAAATTGTTGGAAGGGCGGCTATGGTGGGAAATGAATAAGAATGTAATTCCAAAGAAGGAGATGAGAAGGAAGACTCTTAGTTGTTGAATGCGAGTCACTACAAAAGTGGAATTTTATAAGCTCCTATAGGCCCGGCTAGCCCTTAGAGTCTTTTTGTTTTCCCTGAGGCAAGGTCGGGGGTCCTTACAAATAGGACAAATATAGACCAAACCTTTGAAGGATGAGGTTCCAGTTCGCCATTCTTATTATAGTCTTCTCAAAAGTCCGCTCTTCTATCAAAGCAAAATTCACCTGGGTCTCTTAGTAACCTTCGCTTTCTAGGGCATGATGTCTTTATTTAAGATGATTCAAATCGTCTTCTTATTCTCAATAAATTATTCCAGGCCCCTCTACGGGATTGGAAAAAGAAGCTTTCACCCGAATGACTTAGAGTTCCTCCAAACCGTCTCATTCTCGAAGTATGGCAGAAGACTCTGTCGAAAACACAAGGCGGGAGTACGTCGAAGAATGAATTGACATATCTCTTCCCGCTAAAGCTTTCTCGGCCAATCAAATCAAGACGATCTAATTCCTGCCCTTGATTTAGGTATTAGTTGTAGTAGTGTGGGCATAGGAGAAGACGATTCCTAGACTCGCCCATTCACCTGAAAATACTGAACTTTCTGATTGATTCCTTGATGGCTGAAGGAAAGACTTCATTGGTTGCTTGATGGCATTCCCCGGACTACCTTTACCGGAAGGCGTGCACTTAAACTGAAGTAATGGCAGTGGAACTCATTGCCTCTTTCCCTGTTTTCCCGTTCTGCTTGCTCCTCTAGCTCGACTTCCGGCACTCTTTCCATCAACCAAGCCAACCAAAAATCCGGTCTTTTAAAGTAGAATCTTTCCCTCAACTATCAGGCCCAATAGCGAGAGTATAAAACCTTAGATTATTTAGAACTGGGACATCATAGGACTATCAGTTGTGGACCTAGACACTAAAGCCCAGTGCCCGAAAAGAGAGATTTCCAGAACCAGTGGAAAGTGAAAACCGGCATTACCTGTATAAGACGAGGAGAATAGTCTCGTTTGGTACATTTGTGGCGGACTTCAACCTTGGATTTGAACTTTATGAACTTGTTTTCTTCCTTGCAATTGTAGACGAAAGCCTAACTATCAGCTATTTTCTTGACTTGAGAGAGGTCGGGGTACGCCCACAAGGAGAATCTATAGCTTTGATAGCCCAATCCAATCTAATCCTGACTATAGGTTTGATAGCCAAAAGAAGGTCTTTGAGCCCGCTTCCTATGCTATATAGATCCGTGCCTTCCTGTATAGAGAGATGGTATCAACCGGTAAAAGAGATCAGTCTTCTTCGCCAACGAATTACTTATTTTATACAAGATTTGGTTTTCACTCAATAATTGCCCGGGGCCTTCCACTTTACAAAGATTTTTCACCTTACTTGTTAAGGAAGTTTGTTCCCACGGAGTTCTCTGTTCCTGATTCACTCTTTATCTCTGTTTCCGATCTACTGCTATTGGTGCTTGCTCTGATATTTCTTAGTGAATCTTTCCTTTGATTAGTTCGGTGTGCCTGCGCCTTCGGGCATCATCCTAATAGAAGAGCGGATTTCATAACTGTAAGAGCAGAGATTGATTCAAGATCCCTGTAAACAACGACCTTAGACCAATTACCTACTCTTTCCTTGGCAAGTACTCTCTCAAGATAATTTACGTAAGGGATATGAAGATCTTATACCAGGAGAATCAGAAAAGCGAAATAAAATGTAAATCCTCATTCGCCTGTAGGAATGACGTAGATTCATTTAATAGGAGAAATTTTGGTATGGGGGATTGGTGTTGTTGAATTGACACCTGAAAGTGCTTCTATCGAGGCCCACCCTCCTTCAAATCCAGATCGAAAAATTGGGATGCAGCTCTTTGATCTCCACTTGGGTCAGCAGTTGAACTCGTTGCCCCGAAGACCTTGAAGATGCTTGAGAAGCTGTTGGGAGTTAGGAGGAATGCGCTCTTAAAGAAATGCCACTAGTAGTCAGAAAGAGGCTTAGCAATCATTCGAAAGTAAAAGGACTTATGCTTAGTTAAGACTAACATTTCTTTTATTAATCGGTAGGCCTTTTTTCGGGAAGTCCAAACATGAATAAAGCAATGAAGGAAGCGTGGAGAATTCATTTAGATTCCGAATCTACTGCCCTAGACTACACGGATCGAATGAGAAGAAAGTAGCCAATTCTTTCCCTAAAGGGAGTTGAAGTTCTCTGAGGGTTAATATAAGACCTTTTTCGAGTCTTTTTTTTTAGCCAAAGTTCTCCCTTATATTCCGTGTAAACTTCTGCCCTAGAAAGGGCTTTCTCCCTCAATCAAGGCTGTTCAGAAAGTCCTTAGGTTCGGTTAAATCTGGGATGGACGGCTTTAACAGGCATGGACGAATTGCTTATAGTAAGGTAGAAGGGATGCGGGATAGGATAAATATTCTTTCTTCTAAGCTTGAAAGCCGAATATCTCTTTTCTCTCCCGAAGCAACTGCCTAAGGAAAGAGGAAAAGCCTTGAATAGGCACTGGCATCTCCATCGAAGCTTGGGGACGAAGCTGTAGTGAATGTGAACTCTTTTCTAGGCTTTGCATTCCGGTAAGAGAGTTAAGATAGTAAGCGTATGAAGAAGAGTTCATAGGCGGATCGAACTCCAAGCGAGGGCGGTAAGGCATTAGGCTGTGGCATTCGACTTTCTTGTTATCCTCTATGAAGGAAGGCTCAAAGGCAAGTCAGCGGTAAGGTATCTAGAATAGATAGATTCTCTCCGACAAAAAGACGATCTTTTCATGCTTGAAATTGAAAGAGAGAAGGAGCCCTATTAGTCCCCTAAAAACAAGATTTTCCCTAGTCTAATCGTGCCGCTTGAATCAAAGCTTCAATAAGTGCGGGTTCTTTCTTTGAGTAGATCTTGCTCTTGGGTGAAGTGCTTATACTTGGCTTGGCCACTCTGTCACTTGGGCTGGGATCGCTTCGCAACTAAATGCATTTCCCGTTCTTAAACTAAAGGGTATTGACGACTCTATGGCTATTACGCTTTTTCCTGCAACGGAAAGAGTACCAGCAAAAGCGGAGTTCAAAGCATCATAAGAGCAAACCGAACAAGCAAGAGCTTCTTCTCGGCATCCTTAAGAAGTAGATTCCCTTTCTGGGCTACTTGACTACACTATTATTGTGAAAACATCAGGCACATTAAGACGTTTTTTATCTAGCCTTGAGGCGGTGAAAGTACTGGAATGGGAGTGTAGGGTAGGACCTCCTAAAGTCAAAGTCAAGGATTTTTTTGTCCTCGGAGTCAATCGCTTCCTTAAGCCCGGGAAAGAAGAATCCCAGTCGAGGGCCCTCTTCCTACTGACTTTGCAGCGCTTACTTTACTATAACTATAAGAACTATAAGAGCGGCAACAGCAAGTGCCCTTACTCAACATCTTTTAATGGGATTGGAACTCGTGCTCGACTGGAAGGTGGGCGGATTTGGTGAAGGTTTTGAGGCAATCGGAGTGAAGGTTCGGGTTGGCATATCAAATGTGTCAGGTTCGTGTTTTGGCTTTCTATATCATAAGATAGGCCATGCGTCATAAGGACACGGTAGCGCACCTTGATGTTAATAGACATGGACGGTCTTTCTCAACTTTGTCATTTCGAAATGTCAATCTATTAGGGGGGAGCAAAGGCTTACTGGTGCTTTGTTTGGGACGGGAGTCAACTTATGAAAGACTCCTCAATCCGGACTGTGAGAAAGAGGCATTCCAATCGGCGGTGCTTTAGATTGTTGCTTTCTATTCTATTTATCTCGTACTGAGGAGGAGGAGGAGTAGGAGCTAATTTCAGTATCTAAGTCAGGGAAATGCGATCACAACCCGAAATGGATAATCAAACTGCTAAGGAAATTGGCCTACCTCAGAATTCGATTTCCTTGATAATGGAATGTATCACTACCACAAGGCTTTCAGTTCTATGGAATGGGGAAACTACGGAATCTTTCACACCTGGAAGGGGCCTATGACAGGAGGATCCTTTGTCCCCCTAAAGACCTAGTGATGAGAACCCGGGAGGGGGTCCTCGTCGTAGCTTGCGGAATAACGCTTGGAAAGTTCCGAATTCAGGTTGGAACGGACGATAACACTACAACCCGAGCCTCACGACGCAAGAACCATGGGTATATTAAACCCAAGACCCGTTACGATGTGAAAAAAAGAACCGTAATGGTTTGAACGCCACAAAGGATGCCCACGCCTTTGATAAGTTCGATTTGTTGAACGCCACAAATATCCCACAATATTTGATAAGTTCGAAGTTTGTTCAATTTCAGAACAATGTTGAGAAAACACTCAATATAATTTTTATTCATCAAAATATTCTGTTTTTACATTGAATGGAAAAGCATATAAATAGGCAAAATAAAACCTAATCGCTAACTGACTCTAAATAGAATTCTAATTAGGCTTAAATAGCTAAAATAACTAAAATAACCAAAATTACCAAAATTGGAAAAAGAATTAAAAACCAATAAAGGAAATACATATCAACTGAAATACTAAAATCCCGAAAAATCTGATTTGCACCGCTTACGGCCGTAAAAGTCGGACTTACGGCCGTAAGTCCTTCTCTGATCAAAACGTCACAATATTAGTTACGGCCGTGAAGATTGATGTTACGGCCGTAAATCTCCTTCTGAACAAAAATACCAATTTTCATTTACGGCCGTGAGGAATGTGATGCGACCGTGAAATCCACAAGTAAGTTACAAGACTTTGGTTACGGCCATGAGAATTTTGATTACGGCCGTGAATAATTCCACTTCAGTTTACGGCCGTGAGATCACATGTTACGGCCGTAATGGCCTTTCTGCCCAATTTCGCCATGATGATTTTACGGCCGTAAAAAGGGTGTTTCGGCCGTAAGAATGCTTCTGCCCAATTTTCTGATCCTTTGACATTAATTGACCTGATTTGAATCTCGACTCGAGCCCAACATGAAACTTGTTCATTTTCCCATGTAGAATATTGTTGAATTGCCAGTATCTTGATTTCTCATTTTTGACACCTTTTCCGGATCACATCATCCTCTCTTCCTTTAAGATGATTCGTCTCGAATCATAACATTGTTCTTAGCCACTTTTCCGGAACACATCATCCCCTCTTCCTTTAAGATGATTCGTCCCGAATCATAAAGCTGTTCTTGTCCTGCTCACTTGGTTTAGCCACGAACCTTCTTCATACAAGCAATGTTTGATCTTTGACGTTCTTCGAACCTGATTGAATTCTTCTTTTGGCTTGAATTATAGATTTTCTCGTCAAGCCCACCCTGATTCGTATCATTCCCTCCTTCTTTAGGATGATTCGTCCCGAATCATGGTGTTGTTCTTGAAAAATGAAACTGTACCTCCTGGATCAAACGGAAAATTATGGACTCCATGACATGAATTCAATAGGCGGCAATCCTCCAATTAATGATCACGAATGTATTGAAACACGAGGTTAATTTGGCAACGTGAATTTGGCTCAAACTTCCATGTGTAATCAACCTGCAAAAAATATTTAAAAAAAATGGGGAGGAAAATGTTAGTTTCATGAGGTACAAGGTATGGATCCTTGTAATTATGATGAATTATTTCCAATTCATTTTTCCAAACACCAAAATTTCGCTCTTCACCTCCTTCCTTCTTTGCAGTTTCTTGCTCAACCTCTTCTATCTTTTTACTCCCAAAATTCTCCACATTCTCACGCGCAACCTCCTCTTCCAAATTTTTGGACTCTACCACCTCTTCTAATTCTTTATCCCCAACTTCCAATTTTTCCTCATCAAATATTGGAGTTTGATCACCTAATTCAATTTCTTTTTTCGCACACTCAACCTCCACTTCTAAATTTCTGGGCTCAATCACCTCTCCTAATTTCTCATGATTTTGCTCATGCACCACCTCATAAATAATTTTATCGACATGATTAGGCACCTCCTCAACACTACACAAATTTTTATCTTCTAACTCGTTCCTCAAGTCTCCCTTCTTCTTCTTAACAATCATATCCAAAGGCTATTCTTGTAATTTAACTACCTCCTCTCTTCCCCTTTCCCTCTTTTGCAACTCGGCTAACTTTTTTCTTGCCTCTTGTGCCTTCATATCTTTATCTAACTGTATTAATTTCTTGGCCATCTCCCTGAATTCATCCTTCATACTCCACTCATCATCTCCGAATTTTCTTTGCTCATCCCTCTTTTCTCGCAATACTTTCTCTTCAAGTATTTGTTCCGGGGTTAACGGCATAAGCTTAATACTTTTCCCATCCTTAACAAATTTATATATATTCCTATGCTTATCATAGACTGCTTTCCTCTTACACTTCCACGATCTACTCAACAAGATGTCACAAGATTCTAGAGGCACCACATCACACCACAGTTCATCGCTATATCTTCCAAGTGACAATTTCACCACAACCCCATGGGTTACATTTACCTGCCCACACTCCTTTAACCACGTCAATCTATAAGGATTGGGATGTGGTAGTAAAGGTAAGCCCAACTCCTCAACCATGGTGGTACTGGCCAGATGGCAATAATACTCTTTATCAATAATAATATTGCACACTTTACTGCCCACATGACACCTAGTCTGTAAGGTAGGATCGAACTCATAATTCATCCCTTTATGTAGCTTTCAAAAATTTGAGAGACTCAAAGTAAAAGAGGGTCCAGATATTGACAAATATCAAGAAGGAATTTAATGTTGACTCGAAAAGGAAAACAATATCAAGAATTTTAAAGAAATTCAAGAAAGTGGTTCTTGAATTTGACTCGAAAGGAAAGAATATCAAGAAAATTGCAGAAATTCAAGAAAGTGGTTCTTGAATTTTGACTAGAAGAAGATAAAGAATTTTAATTTGACTTGAAAGGCAAGGAATTATCAAGAATTTAAGGAAATTCAAGAAAGTGGTTCTTGAATTTCGGAGTGACTTTTTTTTTCTGAATTATGATGAATTTTCGGAATTAATAAAATTAAAAAAAATAATTTTTTTTTTAAATAAAATTTGAAAATTCGACACGAACGCAACAAAACAAACGGAACTGGATTTTGATGAAAAAAAACAAGAAAAACAATTTTGATTTTTTTGGGACTGACTCTTATGGATCAAACTGGAAAAAAATTTATTGACAAGAAGAACAAGAAAAATTGAAAACAAAGACTCAAATAACAAAAATAGGATATGGATGATTTTTATGGGACTCGATGATAAACATAAAAATCCAACTGGATAGAAAAACACAAGAACCTGAATCCAGAGTCCAGCTCTGATACCATATGATGAGAACCCGGGAAGGGGTCCTCGTCGTAGCTCGCGGAATAACGCTTGGAAAGTTTCTAATTCAGGTTGGAACGGACGATAACACTACAACCCGAGCCTCACGACGCAAGAACCATGGGTATATTAAACCCAAGACCCGTTACGATGCGAAAACAAGAACCGTAATGGTTTGAACGCCACAAAGGATGCCCACGCCTTTGATAAGTTCGATTTGTTGAACGCCACAAATATCCCACAATATTTGATAAGTTCGAAGTTTGTTCAATTTCAGAACAATGTTGAGAAAACACTCAATATAATTTTTATTCATCAAAATATTCTGTTTTTACATTGAATGGAAAAGCATATAAATAGGTAAAATAAAACCTAATCGCTAACTGACTCTGAATAGAATTCTAATTAGGCTAAAATAGCTAAAATAACTTAAATTACCAAAATTACCAAAATTGGAAAAAGAATTAAAAACCAATAAAGGAAATACATATCAACTGAAATACTAAAATCCCGAAAAATCTGATTTGCACCGCTTACGACCGTAAAAGTCGGACTTACGGCCGTAAGTCCTTCTCTGATCAAAACGTCACAATATTAGTTACGGCCGTGAAGATTGATGTTACGGCCGCAAATCTCCTTCTGAACAAAAATACCAATTTTCATTTACGGCCGTGAGGAATGTGATGCGGCCGTGAAATCCATAAGTAAGTTACAGGACTTTGGTTACGGCCGTGAGAATTTTGATTACGGCCGTGAATAATTCCACTTCAGTTTACGGCCGTGAGATCACATGTTACGGCCGTAATGGCCTTTCTGCCCAATTTCTCCATAATGATTTTACGGCCGTAAAATGGGTGTTACGGCCGTAAGAATGCTTCTGCCCAATTTTCTGATCCTTTGACATTAATTGATCTGATTTGAATCTCGACTCGAGCCCAACATGAAACTTGTTCATTTTCCCATGTAGAATATTGTTGAATTGCTAGTATCTTGATTTCTCATTTTTGACACCTTTTCCGGATCACATCACCTAGGCAAGTACCTGGGAGTACCCCTCACACACAAGAGGGTCTCTAAAACGACTTACTACCACATACTCGAAAAAGTGCAAGATAGGTTGGCTGGATGGAAGGCAGAGTAGTTGTCTATGGCTGGAAGAACATTGCTGGTTCAGTCTGTAACCTCTGCCATACTTGTATACACCATGCAAACAACGCATATTCCTGAAGCCATAAACCAGGAAATAGAGCTTTCACTTTCAGCAAAGCAGATAGCTAATCAAAAGCAACTAGTCGATCTGAGGAACTCACAAGTAGCTAGTCAATCTGAGGAATCCAGCCAGCCAAGTCACAAGTGAGACCATTAACATTCCCAATAACCACTCAATATCTATTCCTATGGGCAACTGATAAGCACAACAGGAAGAGCCTTTCTAACCGGGGAAGGGAAAGAAAAGAACAAGCGTTTGAAGCTATCAAATAGTGCTTAATAAGTAAGCAAGTAAACTACCTTTGAAAGGAAGAATTTATATAGAATCAGATTTCCTATTAGGCTCAGCAAGCTCGGTACAAGATGAAAGAATGGGTTTGGCGGTCACATAGACTTACTTAGTCCCATAGAAGGGGTGAATGCAAGTTCCTTTATGATTTGATCAGAGAATTTAGACAAAAATCATCCAATTGACTCAGCAGCGATTGGGGGTTTCCGAGGGTTAGGATCAAGGGCTCGCCCCATCGCCTTCCTTTCACTTGCAGATACTTTGCTTGGGGAACAGACAGACTTCTTCTCACTTGAATCTCGGGGTAAACTAACTCTTACTTCACTCCAATTGAATTGACTTCCTTTCTTTCATCTCCTCTCCTTTCACGTCGAGCCTTTTGCTTATTCTCCGAGGGTTAGGATCAAGGGGACGGAGTAGAGCTCGACTTCAAGGAGAGGGTACAGTCGAGCTCTATTAACATAGACCCTTTGATTCTGGTCTTTGTAAAGAGGAGGTGGAGGCGGTCAGAGATTACTCGAATCTTAGAAGGGCAGAGGAGAGCTTTTTCAGGCAAAAAGCCAGAGACTACATGCGGGGACTAGAACTCGTCATTCTTTTGCAATTCTGTTAAAAGTCTCCACGGTAAAAGTCAGATTGTCTCCATTTGCACCGAGGACGGCATGAAACTTGAGGATCCCTCCAATGTTAAAGAGGAAATTGTGCGGTTTTCTAATAATCTCCTTGGGTCTTCTCCGGTTCATTCGACCAGTAATATTGACTCCCTCCGTTCAGCCTTGCCTAAAAGACTTACGGAGGCCCAGCAATCGAAACTGGCCAGGGAAGTATGGAAAACAAGACAAGTATGGAAATTCACAAATAATGATATAGAAGGGCACATTGTTATAGAAGCTATCAAAGGCTTCTTCAAATCGGGCAATCTCCTTAAGGAGATAAACTCCACTGCTGTAACCTTGATCCCGCAAACCCGACCCAGATTAAAGATTTTAGGCCAATCACTTGCCGCAATACCATTTAAAAGTGCATTGCAAAGATTTGGATCAAGATAATTTAGTTAATCAAACCTGACTTAGTGGGAAAACAAGAGACGACAAATGCGGACCCTTAGTTTGTAATATATCATCCAATGGAAGCCGTTTATTAAGCAGGCTCCAGGCAAAGAATGATATCATTATAGGGGTTTATTCCAAATTGAATAGATGGGCTACCCTATTTATTTTAGTCCTTACCAACTCCCAGGCTTCAGCAGTAGATAAATTACCATTATTTGTGAATTTCCATACTTGTCTTGTTTGCCAACGAATGCTACAGGTCTTTGTATAAGCTTTTGAGACCAAGTCTGACCAAAGCTGAAGAGCAGTAGCATTCCACTGATCTGCATCATCAAATAATTCCTTTACAGGCACAGGTATGGGATCGTGTATAGTATTAGGAAATCTATCAGCTAATCTCCCTTCTCCACTCCAGTCATCCCACCGTATCCATATTACCTTCACCTACAAACCATCTCATGTTCTCCACCAGCTCCCTTACTTTCAGCATAGGCCTCCAAACCAAATATGAAACGAAATATGCTCAGTTGAGTCGAAGCTGGATAGGAACGAAAGCAATATTGACTTTTTCAAGAAATATGCCCGAGTGTTCAGTTCTAAAGCGCCATCACCTATTTAATGTTTACTTTACCTCCCCTTGTGGGGATTTCACACAGTTTCAGAGCAGTTCTTATGCTTCCAGGAAAAATTATCCCGTTTGTGCCTCATAAAAAGAAGTAGCAGGTTGATGGATAAAATTACCCTTATTGTATAACATAATAAAAAAAGGGTTCCCTTTTCTTGAATGATGAAGCGAAGATAAAAGAACCCTGTCTTCCCCTCCCCTGAGTAAGAAGACCATTTTATGCGATGCGAAGTGTTAAGCGCATAAAAGATCTGATGATCATTTCACCATCATCCTCATCAACGCAGGACATACCTTCTTCATCCAATACCATAGGCCCTCAGAAAACCCTCTTACGGATCTCCTAAATAATGCCTCTCCTCCTATCTTGCATGCAACTTCTATGGAAAAGGCACTCTCCTCTTCAACCGCCTCTCACTCACTTACTCCCACTACTCTTTAGTAAAGAATTGAAGAAAAGAGAAGTTATATACCATCATTGTTTGAAAGCAGCAGTAATTTGATTCGGAGTAATGGTAACCTCTTGAGTTGGCTGCTGAGTTCTTAGCTTGTATGAATTGACTGAATCAGGAACTAGCCTAAAGGGTGCATTCCTAAGGAGAAGCGTAGCTCCACCTAACTTCTTGCTCTATCTCTTTTAATTGTCCTCTCGTCCAGTTTCTCAAGATAGATAAGCAAGTAGAACTTTGATTCAGGTAGCTCTATGTTGCTACGGTTGGTTCTGTTCTGTAATCAACTACCTGGGGCAAGTAGCTCCTATCGGTTTAGAGCAAGCAAGGAAAGGTAAGAATAGATTAGATCGATGAAGCAAAAGCAGACAAAAGGCTCAAGGCCAGTGAGGAATTTGCCATACTAGATCGACTCTTAAATACCGAATCGACTCTTCACTCTGTTTGTGGTTGGCTATGAACAAATAGTCTCTTTAGTCCCATCCCTACCCGGTGATATCCGCGAAGGCAGGTAGAAGCCCCAATAGCCTGGCCGTTATTGTTTACTTAAGCACCACCACATCCATCTTCCTATTTGAGCGGCGCCTATAGAGAGGCTGGGCTATAGAACGGGTAATAGATCCCTAAGGCACTCTATAAGAATAGACACTCTAATAATAGACTAGCACTAGCACTAGTAGAGGCAAATATATAGTTGGTAAAATAATCCCTCTTTTCCTGAGGCTATATAATAGTTCTTTCATTGTAAAAGATAACTTTGTGATTATTGATAATTAAAGGTGCGTTATTCCCTTGTTCTTTTTCGTTCTTAACGAACAAATCGAACTTATCAAAGGATTAGACAACCTTTGTGGCGTTCACCCTTTGTAGTTCTTATCTCGCATCGTAACGGGTCTTTGGTTTAATATACCTTGGGTTTTTGCTTCGTGAGGTCCTGAGGTTGCATTGTTATCGTCTACCAATTGGATTTGGGGCTTTCTGGCGTATCGAGTCTAATTTTCGCGTGTTCGTCGTGATCCCCATATAGGATTACATCACAAACACGTGAGTTTTTTTTTTAGTTCCATATTATATATTAGTGTAGCTTACTTTCTTGGAAATTTAGAAATTGGTCTTGTATTTCGTATTTCTTTAAACAAGTTGCAATTAATATTTTGATTGAACGAAGACTGAATCATTGCTTGAGAGAAAAATAGTACTTTCTAATTGCACTTGCCTCAACTTGATATATGAAGTAGGCTAAAATGGTGATGTGAATCCTAAAAAATGCATAGAATGGGCTGCTTTCAACTAGCATTAATGTGATGAAATTTAAAAAATAAAAATAAAAAATGCTATGCTATAAGCTCCACCCTACTATCATGCATCTTCTTGTGTGTTTTTTAACTGGATTTATCATGTGGCATTTTTGTCCATTATGTTTGGAAAAAATGTATGTTGGAAAAATTCAGAGAAACTTCAAGAACTTACCTATACTCATTAGATTAGTGGCAGATGGAATCGTTGCTGAAGACCGTAAGCATTTTTCATTTTCCTTTTAGTTTTTCTGAATGTGAATTGAATAGAGTCCAAATAGATCTCTTCTATTTTGTCTGCAAATTTTTTCATTTGGTTAATTTGATTAGTTTTCCTAATGTGGTGGTTTTTTCTCTTTTGTAGATCGGGGATAGGGGTGAATTCTTTTTTATAAGTGAAGCTTTTATTCCAATCAGAGAACATCATAGTTATTCTTGAATTAACATAGATTTTCTCTATTTAATTATCTTGATTTGTATTTTCTAAGTAATTTTAAGTGATATTAATTACTAACATTTTACTAAGTTTTTGATTGTTTATGAGTTAATGCAAGATGACATTATAAGAAGACATTATTGATTCAGAAAATAACTGAATCAAGTGAGTTCTTAACTCAGCGATAATGCAGACTCAATAGAGGTGACCTTTATGCAATTGCCAAAATTTTATAAACATTTTAAGCTTATTTAATTATTGGCCTGTTCTCTTGGCTTTCACATTGAATCTTTTAGAGCAATATTTTAGTAGTCAAAAATTGATGGATGAAGATGGAGATAATGCGAAACATTTGGTTTTATCCTTCTTTAACTTCTGGTAATATCTGCTTTAGATAAAACTACATTTTTTCTCTTTATGATGTTGTTGCAGTTGCAAAAGGGAAGAAGCAAAAGGCTGGCTCTAGCATTAAGGTTTGTAGTGAGCTATTATTAGTTTCGAGTAAATTTCATTTTTATTTTTTACTTACCATAAATTCTAATAAATAAAAATAAGCATAACTCATGCTCAAATTACAGAGACATAATTAATTAAAATAAAATAAATAAATTCATATTTTATTTGAAACAAGAGTTCAATATATTTCGTTCCATTTTGTTTTATTTTCGAAGTTCCTGGTATTCTATTCTTTAATTGTTGAGTACTTTCATAGTCTCTCTTTTTGCTGGCATTGCAAATATTGTTTTGTTTTGGTCTTTTCATATTTTATATTTCTATGTGAAGTTATGACACATTTTGAATGTTGTATCAGCTGCTGCATGGGCGGTTATTCTGCCAATTAATTATGCTTATACATGGCAAAATCCTCTTGGATTTGCTCAAACTATTAAAATCACATAGTTTGTTACCGAATTACTATTATTTAAATTTCCATTTATACCTTGTTCTGGGTGCTTCTTATCATAACCACAAGTTGTCTCTACAGTTGAGGTCCAAGATTATGTTGTATTTTTTTTAGGTCAATTACCACATATGAGACCTCATGTATCATGTCATGTGGTCAAGGAAAAACATTAATATTACCCTCCTGTTAAAATTTTTTTGTGGTAGTGATTACAATTTATAATTTACAAAATTTTCCAAAAATTTTTTTTATCACACATTTTCTCTCTCCAATTTTTAATCACATCTTACCTTAAAAGAATAAAAAAGGTCAAATAAACCAAATTATAAATCACATATAGTTGAAAGATGATGTTTAACTACTAAATATTTGAAGGGCAAAATACATAAATCAGGTGTTTTAAAATACAAATTTCAAAAATAAGATCAAAATTTTATAATTTCAAAAATCAGGTTTTAATTAGGATAATTAATTAAATTAAATAATTAAAAATATTTTATTAATTATATATATTAACGTCATAATATCATATAATTTAATGTCACAAATCAAAATATTTCAGGTCACAATTATTTAGAGTCACAAATCACGATTAGGTCACAATTATTTAGGATTGCAAATCACAATCACAATAATTTCTGGTCACAACAACAATTTTTAAGGTCACGAATAATAATTATTTTAAGTCACAAATAAAAAAAATAAAATTTACAGGTTAGTTTAACACGCCAAACAATACACACTATTACAACATTAAGACCCCAATTTAATTTCAGGTCACAATCATATTAACCACCTCCGACCACCACAGCTATGACCACCATCTTTCATCGTCGTCGTCACAACCCTCAAACCTCAATCTCTCCAAAAAATAAAATATAACAAACGCAGTCAGCGCTGCAACACACAAAACATCACCACCAACCGCCATTGATGGGGTTGTCAACAGCTCTAGCAGTTAATACAAATGGAAGCTCAATTTTTGAATTGCTTAAAGAATGTAACTCCACATAGAAGCTGTGTGACTGTGTCCACTTTTGGTTTGGTTTGAATTGTTAGTAGTCAAATTACCAAGCATTTCTCCATTTATTGAAGTTGTCAGACCAAAAGACTTTGGTGAATGAGAGATCAAATTTCAGAAGAAAAATCAGAGCAAGAAGATGCAATATAATCAGATACAAAAAGGCATCGTCAGAGCTCATGGAGATGCTCGTTGACAGATCGAGACAGATCTAAAAACCACAACAGATGTGCAGTGCTGCGATGCCGCGTATTCGCTCCGGTATAGCGTCTCTGTTGTTGCGTGCGAGAAGCCTCTTCAGGCGACGGTGGGTTCGCCTCGTCGTCCCCGGGAGGGAGGGTTGGGTTCACCAGAGGGGAGAGGAGACTCATCTCTATTGTTTCTGTTTGAGTTAAATATATTGGGGGTAGGGGTCTGTGGGTGGAATTGGAGGCTGTGGGTTGACGTGAGTGGATGGCTTGGCGGCGTTAGAAGTGATAAATGGAAGAATTAGGGTTTTGGATAATTTAATTTAATAAGTACTAAAATTTATAATATTTGTTAAAATTATAATTATAATAATGACCTGATTTTTGAAGTTATTTAAGTTTAATCTTATTTATGAATTTTAATCTTTAAAAGTAGGGGTATGTGTAATTTCCACATATTTGAATTTCAAATAAAGCCTCTTGTGGGCCCAATAACTTTTATGGATTATGCTTTATTTCTAATAAAATTTCTTTTGTCTTTTCGTTCTAGAGAGAAGCTTTTCTTGACTTTTTTTTTGTTAGGACTCGACTCACCTTCTTTAAATCTATTGTGCCTTTTGAGGTCTATTTCATGGTTTGGCTTTTCTTGATTTTTTTTTGTTAGGTCTCGACTCACCTTTAAATCTAGCCTTTTCAGGTCTATTTCATGTATTCCCAGATCTGGTATGCTATAAACTCAACTTTATTTGGAGGTATATATGGCGCGTTTCGTCACCTGGGTAAGGTTAGTGGCTCCTTTTTATTTTTAATCTCGGTGATATGTTTCTGCTTCATTTCTGATATAGCTTGAGTGGTATTCTTCAATGTGATTGTTAGTCTTTTAATTTTGCTTCAAGTGGTTGGTAGGATGCCAGTACTGTCCATAATTATTTTTGCATAATCATAGAATCAGTTGATCAGTTTGATTCTTTTTATAATTCAATATACTTTTTTGTACTTTGAGATGACATGGGTTGTTTTGATTTATGCAAACGTCCATTTTTACAACAATAGGTTACATCTTCAACAATTATCTTCTTTTAAGGTAAACACTCTTGGAGTAAAAAAAAATGGTTTTATGTATATAAAGTATTGGCATTAATTCTACAGTTCTGTTATATTTTGGGTCTATGAAAGGCGAAAGCTTGTAAAAACGATGTTAAGAATTATAAGATACATTTCTAGATAAGATGTAACCAAACAACTAATAAGTGAGGTAGAACTTCAGACTCCCGGACCAGTATTTTATGTTTTTCTTTCCTTGGAGTAATATGTGTTGTCTTGTCGATGCTGATTGGAACCTCTGTAGAACTTGCTTCTCAAGTCATGTTTTCAGCTCTCGCCTTAGTTCTTACAAAATGTAAATTCATATTAATCTTCTTTTACTTCATCGTTGCTTAAATGTCTAATGCTTAGTAATTTGTATTATCTATTTTGCATCACAAAAATAAATTATTGAACAATAATAGAAGCTCCTCATGGTTATGTCAAAAGGTGTCATATTCTTCATGTCAGATTTGTCCATCAAATTAGTTTTATATATGCCAACTAATATTCAACTTCCTCCTATGTTCTATGATTATTTAGATGGAAAATATACTCAAAATATAAACATAATGTATACTTCCACTTATGTACACGTTCGGACAATATTATCAATACTTACACTTGACGCTGAGTCGTGCGACGCACGTCTTAGCACTAGTTCATAGAAAAAGTAATCAACATCCAAGGATTAAATTGGGGTAGGGGACCCTCTTAAACAGAAAAAAAGGTGGGGTACAAAAGAAAAAGCGAAAAGGTGAATTTATAATTACAATTAAATTCACCATTTTCCATCCAACGTGAACAAATGTAACTCATATTGCATAAAAGAATTCGCTAACAGATTACTGGGACATAACAAAGATGAAGATAAATTATTAATTTCTGAGTACAACGCAGCATGAGGAAAAAGGAAATTGGGAATAAATAAAATGTGGCCCTAATTAAAAACAAATAACTGGAAAAACAGGTTTAAATTGCTGATATTTTCGATGGGGCAGGATTAGTATGATGCTGGCTAGATCATTAATGCAATTCACTAACAACATCATTATTGCCTTGTGCGCTTGGACGCCGAAGATCTTCTATCCACATTGCGACTTCCTTAATCGAAGGCCGTGAGTCCGGGTGCTGAGCTGTGTAGTTGATTGCAAGCTGCAATAGCTGCACCATTTCCTCCTCGGTATTCTGGCAACGGAGGAGATGTAGATTGAAAACTTGAGAAGTCCACTCATCGTGTACCACTGAATGAACCAATCTTGGCAGGTCGACTCCTTCCTCGTTCAAGAGGGCATGAGATGGTGCCTTCCCAGCAAGAAGCTCCAAAAGCAACACACCCAAGCTATAAACATCGGCTTTCTGGGAAAATCATCACTTCTGGAGCATGATAGCCAGCAACTCGGGCGAGCGAGGATGGGACTACGACCAGTCGGTTTAGTCCAAAATCCGAGACTCGTGGTTAGTAGGACTTTGTGAGAAGGATATTAGACAATTTGATGTTTTCATGGGTGACATTCGGACCTTGAGAATGCAGATATTCAACACCAAGCGCAGCTCCAAGTGCGATCCGAGAACTTAATTCCCAATCTAATGGTGTCCTACCACCTCCTTTGTTACCTGAGCCGAAGAAGATCACAATGATGATATATAAAGCAAATTTCAACAGATAACTTGGCGAATGTGCAATTTGAAGGAAATGAGAGCGACTTAAAATAGTATAGCGAAAAATACCAAAGTACAAACTACCAAGAGTATATATAATGATCATATTGAACTTACTTAAAACAAGATTTAGGATCAAACTAAGAACGCAAATAATAACTCAAGAAATATAGGCAAGCGAAAGGAACAAAAAAAGTAAACTCTCTACAAAAATATCAGATCAATGTCAGCATCACTAAGGACCTGGTTAGATAGGAAGAAGACAGCAAGACCATATTCAAGAATCTCATCGAATTTATATCTACAACTTGACAAAATCCCAGGCACAAACTACTAACAAGCAACTACTTGAATCAATTTATTTGACAATCATAAGCAATTCTAATCCATCATCAAGTTTTGGTTTTTCACAAAGAACTAAGCATGAATATGGCAAGCAAAATTGAACAAGGCAAACACAGAATAAATGGTGGAAGCAAAGATTTTAAAATCTCACTCACCATGCAAAAGTGCAGACAAGCTTCCCATTTGGCATTGGCATATAATCATACACGAATCTTTTCCACCTGGCGATAATAATAAGCACTGAGAGGCACCATATTCTGATGATCCAAGTTCCCAACCCCTTCAATTTTCTCCCTGAATTGACTCTCTGAAATGGTCACATCCTTCAAATAACTTCACAGCTACCACAGTTCCCACTTCCAAAACCGCCTTATAGGTCGTCCCGAATGTACCCTTCCTCAGAACCTCAGCTAATACCCTCAACAGTTCCTCCAAGTTAAATACCTCAAATGCGTTCCAAAAAACACCAATTTCTTGGTTTCATCATTTGCGTCACCACCAATTTCCCCCTTTGCAATCAATACAGCTACAGTTGCTGCTGCCACCGAAAATTCATTACTGGTTCCAAGTGGTGTCTCGCATACCCCAGGTCGCCAAAGCACCAACTACCAGGAGTATATATAATGATCATATTGAACTTGCTCAAAACAGAATTTAGGATCAAACTAAGAACGCAAATAATAACTCAAGAAACATAGGCAAGCACAAGGAAAACTCTAAACTCTCTACAAAAATATCAAATCAATGTCAGCATCATTGAGGACCTGGTTAGATAGGAAGAAGACAGCAAGCACATATTCTAGAATCTCACCAAATTTACATCAGCAACTTGAAAAAATCCCAGGCACAAACTACTAACAAGCAACTACTTGAATCAATTTATTTAAAAGAATAAAATTCACAAATCCTTTGCCGAGGAAACATATTCCATTACACAATTCAATTTCTGTAGTGAAGATTTCCTTTGTAGCAAATAGGATGAAATGTGTTAATCTTTTTCTGTCTATTTGATGCCCACAAAAATTGGCTGGGATTTGCTGAAAGGAAATATACAAAGCATAAATAATTCCATGTAGAATGGGAACATTGAAATGATAAATAAATAATCCTTACCAATCTCTGAGAGTAGATGTCATCTGAATGTATTTGCTTTAAGTGTCGCATAGAACTGGAACAAGTGTTTTCCATTCACGATAAGATACCGTTGATCTCCTATGTCTGTTCGACTGGGACAGTAAATTGAAGTCAATATCAAAATTGGTTGCTTACATTCATGTATTTATTTCTTTTTAAAATATGATTTATAATTTCTCATACAATAACCTCAGATTGGGAAACACAACCCATCAGACCACTGCTACCACCCCCATACACAAGAGTTATACCTTTCTCCCCCAGTTTCTTTCCAAGATCTACGGCCGCTTCTAGATACCCAAAACCTTTCCCCACTTTTGATCCACAAAATACACAAATAGTTTTGATCTATCGAAATTTTGGTGCTTCCATCTTTGATAGAAAAGAAGGGAAAACTTACGAAGAAGATGTGATTTTGGGATGCCTGAACTATGAAAATGTTTGGCTATTTAAAGTCGAAAAACTACACTGTTTCTGATTAGTTTCTGAAAAAGTAAAGATTTACTTTTGACAAAATCAGCCTACTTTTGAATATTTTTATCGTATCGAGGTTGTCATCTTTCGGCGATTTAATATTTTATTTCCAACTTTTTCAAAACGCGTGAAAGGAAAACAGAAGAGTATTTTAAATATGTATAAAGAGATTTACCTTATATCATTGAGGATTTGCCAGAACCCCATTTTGTAAAACAGACTGGCAAACGGGATCTTTTGCTACTATATTTTCGAGACTATAACGTTCTTTGTCCTTGTTAAATTGAGCGTATAAGGAGAGCAGTTCACGTTGCACATACCCACTTGGGTGCGTCTCAAGAGTCAGACGAATATCATCCAAAGACTCCTTACTCAGTCCACCCTTTATGAATTCGATTTTATCATCTCGATTGTTAGAAGAATATCCTACTGATTTGCAACGAGTATTACAGTTCCAACGAGCACATTTGTAGCAACCATTCAGCCTTTTTGCTCTTCGTTTCTTTGCGAAAGTGCTTTTACCTAAACTAGGCATGTGTTTAGGAAATGTCGATGGCAATTCACCAGCAAATCGAACTTTTGCTTCGATCAACCAGCGAAAATCTTCAGGGATGCCATGAGCCATCAGCAACCTCAATCTTTCGAGTCTTATTCGATAGATTTTTCTCAGATCATTCATGGGAAGACTGGAATAATACTTGCGAATGTTTGAAAAGATGATATCCATATTTAAAAGCGTAAAGGACCGGAATGAATCCGCGTGATATTGATTCCAGCAAGAAAGCGCGGAATAGAATAATGAAAAGAAGAGACAAGGGTTAATGCGCTGAGAAAGCAAAGAATAGAAAAATGAAAAGAAGGAACAAGGTTGATGCGCTGTTAACGTTTCTCGATAAAGGAAGATTTGAGGATCAGATTTCGAGATATGTAATATTTTCTTGGATTTGATACTGATATTTTGTTATAATAATAGAAAGTAGGGTATAGTGAGATGACACGTGAAGGTGAAAGAAATACCTTACGGGAAATATTGTGATATTTGATGATAAGAAATTTTTTAGAGATGACAAATTATTATGATTTGATATGTTAGAAAAGATTTATTTAAACTTAAAGAGAATCTTTCATGGGTTTACAGAGATTAATGAAGAGACGTGATGTCATTTGGATTATTGAATAATGACCTGAGTGGTCGGCAAATATTTTTATACAGAGTTTAGAGACTATGTTGAGAAATTGAGAATATGTGAGTAATGTATTGAGATTATGAATAGAGTTGGCCATCTATGAATAAGTTATGTTGTTTTGATTCAAAATAAAATTCAAAGAATGATGAATCTCAGTCACTGACGATGAAGAAGAATTTATTTTATGAGAAGAGATATATGTTCATTATTGATAGAAAAGTCCATGTTTTAAGAAACAAAGTGATGCATTTAGTCAAAGTCCAATGGGTTAGACATGGTAGCGATAAGACTACCTGAATGAAAGAAAGAAGAAGAGATTCTGGTTAAATATCCAGATATAATAAAGATCAAGTAAGTTTAAATTTCGAGGACGAAATTATTTTAAGGGGGTAAGGTTGTAGCGACCCAGAATTTTTAAGCAAATAATAATTATTTTAATATTTATTAAATCGTGTCGCTACTATCACCCATTATTTTGAAGTTAATGCCGTGACGAATTCGTCTAGCCAAGTCGAGAAATAATTGAGATTGTTCAATTTTAAATTAAATTCCGAATGTCTAAAATTATATTATTTTAATTATTTATTCAAATTATTATTGTCAAAATCATTTTTAATTCCAAATTCAGTAAAATATCTCAATCTTTTTTTATTAAATCATTTTAAGTCCAAAAATACGAAATTCAATTTTAATCTCAAAATTTATTTATTCTCAAATTTATTTTCAGTCCAAAATATATTTGTTTTAAATACGTTTCTTGATCGAAGTTAGTCAAATTTTGGTTAATTATCTTAAATTAACATTTCCACTTCATCACGCCTGCACTCCTCATTATGTCCCAACATTTTTTTTATTCTTTCCAACTCATCTCCACAGATGGCCAAACCAACACTCCCACCTGCGAAAAACACCATCATCACATTCACCTCGAGACCACAAACCTACAAAACTCCACCCTTTTACAACTCCATTCTTGAGCCAACCACTCTGTCCCAGCATCACCAACACAACATTCAGTCCATTGCAGCCATCGCAGACCCCATTGCATCCTCTGTTTGAGCCCCATTGCATCCTCTATTTTAGCTTCACAACCAGCCTCTGCCACCACAATCATCACCACCAGAAATTCATCACAGCCCAATCTCCATTCACTGACTGCAATCTTCTCCACCAACCTCACAACTGCCATGTTGAATTTTCTCTGCAAGCATCACACGACTATTATCAAAGCTAACTGCAAATCCCAATTACATCCATTTCAGTTTTCCCCCAAGCTACCTCTACTCAATTTGAAATCAAAACCACAGTTCATCATCACCATCCTTTATAATCATAAATATCTTCATCACCATCTCAACCTTTCTCAACTCCAAATCGCCACCAGCAGCACCAATGGCAGTTTCACCGTATTCACCAAAGGACATCACCACAGTTACCAATTCAATACACTAAAGTTTCACCACCACCACAGCCAACCTTACCAAAACCACCCACTGCCAAGATCACCACCGTCGCATCTCAGCTCTAAGTCCGCACAGCCACAAATCGCGGCCAACCCCAACCCAAATCAAAACCCAAAAAAAAAAATCAACTCAAAACCATGAATAAGACATAACCCAAATACCTTACCTTCGACCGCTGCCTAGTATGGACGGAATATTGTCGAAAAATATCACCCCAAACTCGAAATCGAATCTCAGTTTCAGCCCCAAATTAAACTCCTTTTTGCCCTCTTTTTCGTCATCCCTACCCTCCATCTTTGCCGCTACTTGATGGCGGCATCATCACCGGTAGACCGCCGGCGAAGGGCGACGGCGGCTCTGAACAGGGAGATGCCTCAAAACTCAGATCGCTCGTCTCTCTCTCTCTCTCTGTCGAAATTCTGAAAATGAAAAGGAAGATTTTGATTTTACTTAATTTTAATTTTTGGAAAAATTACCCCTTAATCCCTAAAGTTGAAAAAATGATCATTTCAGTCCCAAGGTTTTAAAATCTTGCAAAACAGTCACTGTAGTTTCAAAATGTTATTTCAACACCTATAATTTTTAAAATCCATTTTATTTCAGTCCCTGCTAATTTTATTTATTTGATTTTAAGCCCAAGTTCTAAAAGATTTACCTTTTAGTCCCAAATGTTTAAAAGCAATCATTTAAGCTTCCATGTTTTAAAATCTTTCGATTTGGTCCATATTGATGATATATATATATATATATATATGTACACGTATATTTATAAATCCCAACTTCCAAAAATATTCATTTTAGTCCCTAAACTTTCAAAACATAAATTTCAGTCCTCAGATTGTAAATTATCATATTTAAACTATAAATTTCAAAAGATTAAGGTGACTTATTGGCTAAGACGAAGCGTACGGAGAATTAAAGAATTGAAGTCGTTCCCGCTCAACTTTGCACTCGTCGGATTTAAGGTAGACTCTCCTTATTAATTAATTTAAATTATAATTGCATGTGAATGTCATGTTAATTGTGAAAGTCAATTTCTATGAGAAGAAATGAAAGTGTATTTTCGTGGAAAGACCAATGTGTAGAATCGTTACTATTAACTGATTTAAATTTTGATTGTATGTGAATATTTGTGAACGTTATGTGATTTACATATCCTATGTTGTTAAAGAGTCTATGATTCTTATGAAAAGAAAACTTGTACAAACCATGAGTACACGGCCGTATCCCTTGAGGAACGGGAACGCTACAGTAGACGGCCGTATCCCTTGAGGAACGGGAATGCTACAGTAGACGGCCGTATCCCTTGAGGAACGGGAACGCTACAAACGATGAGTAGACGGCTGTATCCCTTGAGGAACGGGAACGCTACAGTAGACGGCTGTATCCCTTGAGGAACGGGAACGCTACAAACGATGAGTGGACGGTCGTATCCCTTGAGGAACGGGAACGCTACAGTAGACGGCCGTATCCCTTGAGGAACGGGAACGCTACAAACGAGGAGTAGACGGCCGTATCCCTTGAGGAACGGGAACGCTACAAACGATGAGTAGACAGCCGTATCCCTTGAGGAACAGGAACGCTACAAACGATGAGTAGACGACCGTATCCCTTGAGGAACGGGAACGCTACAGTAGACGGCCGTATCCCTTGAGGAACGGGAATGCTACAAACTATGAGTAGATGGCCGTATCCCTTGAGGAACGGGAACGCTACAGTAGACGACTGTATCCCTTGAGGAACGGGAACGCTACAAACCATGAGTAGACGGCCGTATCCCTTGAGGAACGGGAACGCTACAGTAGACGGCCGTATCCCTTGAGGAACGGGAACGCTACAAACCATGAGTAGACGGCCGTATCCCTTGAGGAATGGGAACGCTACAAAAGTGGAAAGACTATGAGAATGCAGGCAATATTGGGAAAAAGGCCCCTTGAGGGAGCCAATCCGCTACCCACATACAATGTTTTTAAAGAGTATATGATCTTTCAAAAGAAGCCCTATCAATAACCTATGTTTCTAAAGAGCCTGCATTTATGTGTTCAATTATTTTGTAAGTTAATTAATTGGCGATGAGTCTACTGAGTATTTCTATGAAATGCTCATGTCTATTTTTAACAGTTTTGCAGATTTCGGAGACGGTGGCAAGCGATGAATGATGGTGGCAATAATCGATAAATGGTTGAAAGTTTGACTTTCATGATTTCCGTATTTTCCAAACATCGAATAATTTTGAGAAGTTCATTTATTGGAGAAATTATGACATTGTAAATTTCTTACAATATTAATGGTTCGATTTACTATTTCAAATTGTTTCATAAATGTTTTAAATTTTATCGACCATTTCAGTTTATTTAATGTTGCCATAAATGAATTTCAGTTATTCTTCCGCAAAAATATTATTCGAAAAATTAGATCAGAAAATGAAGTGGTGAACCGGGTGATTAGAACTCGGGGCGCTACATTAATAAATGAAGAAAATTCACAATACCTGATAAGGCAGTCAATGAGTTACGGAGGCAGGAGGAATTTGAACTGGGAATTGAATTTGTTCTATTAATAATTTATTGAATGGTACAGAAGGGAGATAAAAACTGGAATTTACCGATTGGGTAGAAGTAGAATGGACACAGACTGGTGTGGCAGGCTGAGACACGCCCTTTCGGGTGAGAGAGGGATGAGGATAGGAGAACTGTCACTTCCCGTCCCAGCCATCCTTTTCTAGTGCGAACGGTTTCATCAGTGGGACCGGTGCATGTATCTCCGTTGACATATATGGATGCCAACGTTTGACACTTGATCAAATTCACTCGTTCCAAATCACTCTACTAAATCAGAAATGTGACGTGTGCCGATGACAGGTGTCAGCAAGACGCTAAACCCACCACCAAGGCAAACTTTGACTTTTCTAAACCATAATGATTTTATGGAATTTTGATAGCACATCCACTATAAATTGGATTAATACCACCTAAAAAGCAACAAACCTCGAATGCATGTAAATTGACAGCTACTATCATTTATAAGTAAAAGTTTCGAATGCACTAATTATACAAAAATACATTGAACCAAACATTAACATATAAAACTCAAAAATGGCCTATTCAACATAATAAGCATGCGACTAAAAAGAAATATAGACTATGAAAATGGATAAAATGAATCATACAACTAATAATGATATGTAGCTCGACTCGATGGATCAACAGGCTCCAATGCTGCTCAACTCTGCTACCATCTGATAAGATTACTAAAGAACTATGTGAGTTTGTAACTCAGTGAGTGGAAGAATTGAAATTTAAAAATCTTTAATCATTTATTTAATGGAACAGTTCTACTTACTCTGTTACATACCTTTAGGACTAAAACATAACTGAATCATAAAATCTTTATTTTAAAAGAGCAACTGTTATGCATATGAATATCCTACATAGGAAAATGAACAAGTTTCATGTTGGGCTCGAGTCGAGATTCAAATCAGATCAATTAATGTCAAAAGATCAGAAATCAAGGCAGAAAGGCTTTTACGGCCGTAACTTCCATAATTATGGCCGTAACATTATCAGCGCACAATTTGGGCAGAACAGCGTTTACGGCCATAACTCGGGTTCTCACGGCCGTAACTAATCCATGGAATTTCATGGCCGTAACATCAATCTTCACGACCGTAACTAAAATTGAGACATTTTGATCAGAGAAGGACTTACGGCCGTAAGCGGCGCGAATCAGATTTTCGGGATTTTTAGTATTTCAGTTTATTTGTATTTCCTTTATTGGTTTTTAAATTTTTTCCAATTTTGGTAATTTTGATTATTTTAGTTATTTTAGGTATTTTAGCCTAATTAGAATTCTATTCAGAGTCAGTTAGCGACTAGGGTTTATTTTGCCTATTTATATGCTTTTCTATTCAATGTAAAAACAGAAGATTTTGATTAATGAAAATTGTGTTGAGTGGTTTTCCCTCCCAAATATTGTTCCTGATTGAACACCTTCGAACTTATCAAATAATGTGAGATATTTGTGGCGTTCAACAAATCGAACTTTGTGGGAATCCTTTGTGGCGTTCAAACCATTACGGTTCCTGTTTCCGCATCGTAACGGGTCTTGAGTTTAATATACTCATGGTTCTTATATCGTGAGGCTCGGGTTGTAGTGTTCTCGTCCGTTACAACCTGAATTCGGAATTTTCCAAGCGTTATTCCGCGAGCTACGACGCAGACCCCTTCCTGGGTTCGCACCACACTGTGTAGGCAGTGTAGAGCAATCTAATCACTGTATCTGGTCATACACTGTGTAGGCAGTGCAGAGTAATATAAACACTATATTTGGTCATACATTGAAAAAATAGCTCAGAGCAAGTATAATCATCATATCTGGTCATACACTATGGAAGCTGATTTACACCAGAGTAGAGCGGGTAAAATCACAACATCTGAGTACTTTCTAGTGGGTTTAAACATCATATATAGATATACTAAATTAGCTGAACTGAATAAAATACAATTGAAATGGTTATCTGAATTAAATTGACTTTCACTTTGCAACATTTATGTCGAAGCACATGCTTAATAAAATATGTTGGTAATTCATTTAAATTTAATAAAGGCACTTTGATGAATATATATTTCATAAAATCTTTAGAAATAAAAATAATTTAAATAAGTGCTAATTTCTTAATATAATAATTCCACTCACAAGGTATGAACTACAACTAGGATGGTCGATATGCTTTCCCAACCTCTTCTTCACCGCCTGAAATATAATATAAATAATCACATTAACAACTACTACAACCCCCATATGTAAATAAAACCATTAAGACTTAGAATCCCCATACTCGACAAAATTCCTATATTGTGTTAGGTGTTCAATGGCTCAGTACCTTGGGGCCTATTTTATGGGATTTTGTTCAGTTGCGTATGGAATTTAATCTCTTGGGTTCTAAGCATGTTTTACAGGGCATTACCCCAACCGAGGTCTCGTTGATGGATGGGGCTCAATTTGGAAAGGCTATGAAGCAAGACAAGCGGTGATGAGAACCCGGGAGGGGGTCCTCGTCGTAGCTCGCGGAATAACGCTTGGAAAGTTTCGAATCCAGGTTGGAACGGACGATAACAATGCAACCCCGACCTCACGACGAAAGAACCAGGGGTATATTAAACCCGAGACCCATTACGATGCGGAGATAAGAACCACAAAGGGGGAACGCCACAAGGAATGTCCAGATCCTTGATAAGTTCAATTGTTTTGAACACCACAAGATTTGAATCTTGATAAGTTCGTTGTTTAAAGGGAAAATCCTCACCTTTAGAGAGAGTAAAAAACACTCAATAATATTATTCATCAAAAGTCTTCTATTTTTACATTGAATGGAAAAGCATATAAATAGGCAAAATAAAACCTAATCGCTAACTGACTCTGAATAGAATTCTAATTAGGCTAAAATAGCTAAACTAACTAAATTAACCAAAATTACCAAAATTGGAAAAAGAATTAAAAATCAATAAAGGAAATACAAATCAACTGAAATACTAAAAACCTCGAAAATCTGATTCGCGCCGCTTACGGCCGTAAGTCCTTCTCGGATCAAAATGTTTCAATATTAGTTACGGTCGTGAAGATTGATGTTACGGCCGTGAAATTTCATGGATTAGTTACGGCCGTGAGAACCCAAGTTACGGCCGTAAACGCTGTTCTGCCCAAATTGTGCGCTGATAATGTTACGGCCGGAAAAGCCTTTCTACCGTGATTTCTGATCCTTCGACGGGATTTGAATCTCGACTCGAGCCCAACATGAAACTTGTTCATTTTCCTATGTAGAATATTGTTGAATTGCCCGTATCTTGGTTTCTCATTTGTTGATGCCTTTTCCGGATCACATCATCCCCTCTTCCTTTAAGATGATTCGTCCCGAATCATAACATTGTTCTTAGCTTCTTTTCCTGATCACATCATCCCCTCTTCCTTTAAGATGATTCGTCCCGAATCATAAAGTTGTTCTTAGCTTGCTCACCTGGTTTAGACTCGAACCTTCTTCGTACAAGCAATGTTTGATCTGACGTTCTCCGAACCTGCTTGACTTCTTGTTTTGGCTTGAATTATAGATTTTCCCGTCAAGCCCACCCTGATTCGTACCATTCCCTCCTTCTTTAGGATGATTCGTCCCGAATCATGGTGTTGTTCTTGAAAAATCAAACTGTACCTCCTGGATCAAAAGGAAAATTATGGACTCCATGACATGAATTCAATAGATGATGCTCCTCCAATTTGTAGACAAGAAGGTATTGAAACACGAGGGGAATTGACCAAGGTTGATGTAAATCAAAATTCCATGTACAATAAACCTGTAAGAAAGATTTAAAAAAATTGGGGAGGGAAATGTTAGCGTCTCCATGCACAAGGTATGGATCCTTGTACAAAAACTTCACAACTTTTTTTCCCACCACGAGGCCGTTCTCGTCGCCTCTAAAAGTCAATATACTTTCTTGCTCATTCTCTTCTTTTTTCTCAACCACTTCTTCTAATTTTTCACATTCAACCACCTCTTCAATATTTTTATTGACAATTTCAATATTCAAATGTTGAACTTCTACCCCAACTTCCAATTCATTCCTATCATTGTACATCTTTGACGCGCCTTTATCCACTCCATGTTTCGGCTTGCACAATGGGAACAACACTATGATTCGGGACGAATCATTCTAAAGAAGGAGGGAATGATACGAATCATAGTGGGCTTGACGGAAAATTCAAATATTTAAGCCGAAACAAGAATTCAGCAGCATCAAAGAGCTTCAAAGATCAAACATGGAGTGGATAAAGATGCGTCAAAGATTGTACAAGTGACGTGGATCGAGAATCGAGATCAAAATCGAGAAGTTGGAGAATTTGAACCACGCGACAGCTTGGTGTAATAGGAGGCGCGATCGCGCTATGCCTAGAAAAATAGACCCGAGAGTTTTCGGTCATTCCACGCGATCGCGGACATTATGCCTGTGCTATCGCTCAGTACAATTTTTTAAGGTTTTGCGAGTTTTAGGTTAAATTCCATCTTTACTTGTTTTAAGGTTTATTTTGGGCCTCTATAGGGATAGGGCTTATTTAATTTTGTTTTCCTTATTTATATTCTTTTTGATTGATTGTAACAGAAGACTTTGATGAATAAAATATATTGAGTATTTTTACTCTCTAAAGGTGAGGATTCCCTTTACACCCGAACTTATCAAATATTGTGAGATATTTGTGTCGTTCACCAAATTGAACTTATAAAGGACCTGGACAACCTTTGTGGTGTTCCCCCATTTTGGTTCTTGTTTCTGCACGTAACGGGTCTAAGGTTTAATATACCTTAGATTTTCTCCTATCTTAATGTGTTTCTCAAGTCTAAATATTTTTTTCTCAGGCTATGGTTGCAAGAGGGGATCTTGGAGCAGAGTTTCCCAAAGGTGGGTGGGGAGGGGAACTCTACTTCATATGTTGAGGCTCCTACTCAAAGTAGAGGTATTTTTGTTTCGTTCACCAAAATGCCTAAATTCTAACTATTTCCTGGTGACAAATGGAGTTCTCCTTCACTTTCTTCGCATTAGTTTGAATTATGGAGAAATAGTGAGAGGTGAAACTTTTACGTGTTATCTCAAATTTTAGGAGTATTCTTGTTATTTATTAATCACTCGAGCCATTCCCCTTTGCATTTAAATTGGAATTGGCATCTCATGGAATTCTTTGTAATTGATCATGTTTGTGATTGTGAGCTCTGTTCTCTTCTTCTGCACACCAGTTTCACTTATTAACAATCTGGGTGTAGCTTCTTATACTTAAAAAATTTCTGTGAAACTTATGAGATGAGATGAAATCAGATGATTCTCGACCATTGTTTTTATTTTCAACTTCGGTGCAGGTGGATAGTCTAATTGGATGTTTTTCTATATTCAGGAGCAAAGAGCATTAAATTGAAGCCTAAAACAGCTTGAAGATATCATGTCTAAGACATTTCCTTAATTACTAGTGTCATTAGATCAGAAAGCTTTATCATCAACTTTTGTTAAACGAGAGTTTATGTTTCTTTATGGTTGTTTAGCTCATCAATTCTATATGTTTTCTTCAATAATGGAACTTATATCTCATTTCATCTGCATTGAATGTTGATTTTAACAATCCCGTTTCATTTATTGATTGACATTTGGATTTGATTAGCATATATTTTCAAGTATAGTATTTGGCTTTAATGATTTAAATTTAATTGAGGTTTCAACCATTTTACTGGTGGGATTTTTTTGTTTTTATTTACTTTAGGCGTCGGTTATTGACTAAGGTGTCGGTTGTTGGTCAACAACCGATGCCTAAAGTCAATTTTTTTGGATAGATTCTCTAGGTAAAACTTGAATTAAGAAGTAAAATTTTTGTTTATTGTAGTTACTCTAACAATTTGTTAAATAATTGTTGGTGTTATGACTCAAAATCATCTTATCTAAGTTAAAGGTGAGTGAAATTTGATTTGTTTATTATTGTGTTAAGTTTTTCATATTGTGCTGAAGTATATCTTTAAATTTCATATTCTAATATGATTCTTATTGAGTATGACTGATTGGATAATCTGTGTTTAAGATTGAGAGTTAAGAACATAATTGCCCTCTAAGTGTTTGATGAATTTTTTCAGTAAATCAACAATGGTTTTGTTGAGTTATGTTGATGTTGTGCTATATGTTAGATGTTGGGGATTATGTTTAAGGATGATAACAACCAATAGTTATATTTATGAGTATGATTATGAGTGGAGGAAGACTTGGATGCAGGTCATGAAGTATTAGAGGTTGAACTTGGAAAAAAGTTTTAGTGCAGATTTTAATGACTTATTTCATAACTTGTTTGAAACTAAGTTGCTGTCCTTAATATGAGCCTAAAACAGCCTTTAAATTAGATTTATTCAGACCTTAAAGCTGATTTTAAGTTGGGATGTTGATTTAGGCTTGATGGTGAACTCTTGATGTAGTTTATGCTATTTATGGTTGGTTGTGATGACGTGTAATGATTGAATAAATATTATGCCAAGACTAAGGTTAAATTTGCAATTACTTTTAGGTGTTTGATGAAATGTGTAAATGAAGTATGTCTTAGTAAGTTCTTATGAAATTTTATCTAAAAGTTAGATTTTTAACTTAAAGAATGTGAAGATGCAAAGATAAGGATTAACATGATGTTTTAAGTTGCTGATTTTGTGTAAAGAATCTTAGAATTTAAGTTTTTATGTCAAGTATGATGGATGGCATATGAAATCCTATTTTAAGTTAGTATGTTGATATAAGAAAGAATTGAAGTTATGGACATTTTGTGATGAAGTTTCATGACTTATATCCATGCTTATAAAGTGTGAAATTCAGATTTGGAGATGTTTATTCTTGAGGTATGAATCTAGTTTTTGAGGTTTTGAATATATGATGTTGATATCTTACGGATTAAACATGCTTTTGAGGTTGTATGTATAAGAATTTCAGATTTGAAGATAATAGTTATGGAGATAAGAATATTAAATAATAAAAGTATGTTAGGATGAGACTTGTTGAAGTTTTTAGAAATGAATGATAGCTAGTTGTTATATCTAAAGCTTGTGAATTGATATGCCCAATGTTAAAATCAATCCTTATAATTTGAAGTATTCAAATATATACACTTATGGATGAAAAAATCTGCCGGGAATGATTGGATTAATTATGACCATAAAGATGTTTAGAATTGGATTTTTGGAGACTTTATGATATCAAACTTATGGCATCTACTTGGGTTATTTTCTCAAGTTGTGATCACCAAAAAATTACAATCAAGATTTTGATGATGCTAAGGATTAAATTCGGTTTCTAGGATGTAACTCGAGGGTTGAGATTCTATGTATTAAACATAGGAAATTTATTCTATAGTGAAAGAGTTGACCTTGATCCTTTATGTGTTTCGCTAAGGATAAGATATTATGTTTCAATATGTAATTGAATATTATTATGTAAAGTTTTCATATGATATTTGATGAAAAGCATTTCGTCTCATCATCACAAGCATGCATGATCATTTCACATAAAAGAGTAAACGTGTTTTCAAAATGTGAAGAAATGATTATGTTATAAGATCTTTCAATTGATGTTTTCAAGAAATGATTTTAAAACTTTAAAGAATCCCTATTTAGGTTGTACACCTGGGGAGAAAGTCCTTATTTGAGGTCATGGGCTATTAGATGCCCTTAGAAGAAAGAAAGATTCATTTAAAACAGGCAACATGACTTTCGGTCTTGGTTACACTTAGGGTGTATGGGCGCCTGTTTGACGTGGACGTTGAGTCGAAAGTATGGGTGTCTGTTATGGGAGTAAGTCCCATTCGAGCTAGCATGCTCGTGAGCCAAGTGCTCTAGAAAAGAAGAAAAAGAATCGAGTTAGCGAACTCGTGAGTGTAAAAGAACACTCTTGTGACCTTGAGCTATAAAAATCACTTTTGAGCGCGGTGTACGACCCTAATATGGGAAGGGCCCCTAAAGAGAAAAGAAAAGAGATTTTTGAAAGGAAAAATATTATATTTCTCATTCATGTCATTTTTCAAAGAAAGAAATAAAGAAAGAAGAAAGAAAAAGAGAAAGAAAGAAAAGACTATAAAAACGATTTTCATATGATTTATGCATATCACACCATGCATTACATTCATACGCTTTATGTTGAAATTAACATTTTATTACATTTATGAAGTTTTATTCACTGAAAACCATGTGATTCATAGTTGTTTCATATATCTTTTTATAGGAAATGATGCATTTATTTAATGGGCATTTGAATTCTCCATGGAGAAAGCGGCTGAGAATGAAGAGTACTTACTAGTAACCAAAAGAAAGAAAAGATTAAGCCCGTTTTGGATTTAAAACTATTTTGGAATGAAATTTTATTCTTTTAGTATTTAAAACATAAATACTATTTGGGGCTTGATTTTGTGATGTATAAGTAGATTTTTATGAAAATAAACGAGTCTTGTATTTTTAAAGTTCCGCTTGATGTTTAAATATTATTCTTATGAAGTGTTGATGTAGCGACCAAGAATTTTTACGCAATTAATAATTATTTTAATATTTAGAAAATCGTGTCGCTACTATTCCACCCATTATTTTGAAGTTAACGCCGCGATTCTTCGATTTTAAATTAAATTTCGAATTTCTAAAATTATATCATTTTAATTATTTATTCGAAGTATTATTATCAAAATCATTTTGAATTCCAAATTCAGCAAATATCTCAATTTTTCTTTATCGAATTATTTTATATCCAAATACGAAATTCATTTTTATCTCAAAATTTATTTATTCTCCAATTCAATTTTCAGTCCAAAATATATCAGTTTTAAATACTTTTCTTGATCGAAGTTAGTCTAATTTTTAGTTGATTATCCTAAATTAATCCTACCAAATTAAACTAATTTTCCTTTACTTTTTCTTTTTCTTTCTTTTTCCCCCTCGAGACCCCAACCATCCATGTGCAAACGATAACCTTTTCCACTAACTCCACCTTCATTTTTTCCATCATTATACCAACCCACACTGCTCAACTCCATTTTCAGCCTTTTTCCCAGCATCACCTGCAACTCCTCAATCCAGCCATCACCTCTGCCCAGGTTGAACTCCAAAACCATAGCCAAGACTGCAACTAACCAAATCCACTGCCAAGCTACAATCTGCAACACCACTGCCCAAGTTCCAATCAATGCTATCTTCGGATTTTGGATCGTATCGCCTCTCGCCGTCTCACTCTCTGCCTCTTCAAATGAAGAGAGAAATGGAAAAATCTGATTTTTAATATTTGTTTTAACTTTCAGAAATTGCAAGCCTAGTCCTCAACTTTTAAAGTTATTTAAATCAGTCCTTAAGCTTGAAAATATTTTATTTCGGTCCTTTCAGCTTTAATTTCAGCCATTAAGTTTTAAATAAGTTTAATCAGCCCTTCATTTATAAAATATATTATTTCAGCCCCATATTTTAATATTCATTTTAAGTTTCAACTCAACTTTTGAAGATTTACATTTTAGTCCCTCAACTTTCAAAACATCAATTTCAGTCCTCAAATTGTAAATTATCATTTTGAACTATATATTTCAAAAGACTAAGGCGACTTATTGGCTAAGACGAAGCGTATGGAGAATTAAAGAATGGAAGTCATTCCCGCTCAACATTGCACTCGTCGGATTTAAGGTAGACTCGCCCCTATTAATTGATTTAAATTATGATTGCAGGTGAATGTGTATGTTGTGACTTGTGAAAGTCATTTTTATGAAAAGAAATGAGCATATATTCCCTCGTCAGGAATAATGATGATATGAGTATCCGGCATGAATCCGCTACAAGAGAAATGAGAATGTTATGCATAACTTACGTGCCCTGTGTGCACGAGACGTGCCTTGTGTGCACGAGATGAGACGAGACTACCCACACCCTATGATTTCAAAGAGCCTATGATTTTCAAAATGACCCGTGTTGTAATGCACAATATGATGACTATCAAGAGCCAATTTCAAAGAGCCTGCATTTATGTGTTCAATTATATTGTAGATTAATTAATGGGCGATGAGTCTACTGAGTATTTCCCCCATGAAATGCTCACCCTACTTTTAACAGTTTTGCAGATTTCGGAGATGGTGGCGAGTGATGGATGATGGTGGCAATAATCGATAAATGGTTGAAAGTTTGACTTTCATGATTTCCGTATTTTCCAAACATCGAATAATTTTGAGAAGTTCATTTATTTGAGAAATTATGACATTGTAAATTTCTTTACGATATTAGTGGTTCGATTTACTATTTCAAATTGTTTCATAAATGTTTTAAATTTTATCAAGCATTACAATTTATTTAATGTTTTCATAAATGAATTTCAGTTATTCTTCCGCAAAAAAATATTATTCGAAAAATTTAGATCAGAAAAAGAAGTGGTGAACCGGGTATACGGAACTCGGGGCGCTACAGTTGGTATCAGAGCTAGTCTGCGTTTCTGTAGACTGGTAAATTTTCAAAAGAGAAATTTCAAGAAATAGTTTTCATTATTAAATTATTATTAATGGAGATTGCCACTGCCATCATTTCGTTCCACCAACTCCGAGATAAAGAAGTTTATGATGTTTAAAGTTATTTCAGTATTTCAGATACTTATTTTACCGATTTATGAGAAAGAATGAAGAGAAAGAGAAAGAGAAAGAAGATTAATGATGTCGTTATGCTTATTATAACTTACTTGCTTAAATGCATGAGACTTAAACTTTTATGTTTATGAGAATTACTTGCTTAAATGCATGAGACTTAAACTTTTATGTTTATGAGAATTACTTGCTTAAATGCATGAGACTTGAACTTTTATGTTCATGAGAATTACTTGCTTAAATGCATGAGAAAGAAAGAAAGAAAGAAAGAAATGAGTTTTGAAAAGAAAGAAAGAAAGAAAGAAAGAAATGAGTTTTGAAGCATAACGAGAAATTTTTCAGAAAGAAAAGAAAGAGAACGAGTGCTGAGCATAATGGGAATAATATGATTTAAGAATGATTTCAAAATAATTTTTGTCCTCAAGTCTAGAAATGATGAACCCTAACTGGACTTTGCATAATTGATTTTAGACATGGCACTAAGTATGAGAAGTCAATAGAAAGGATTAGACAATATGTTCAGATTATCTATCGTTTAGATTAAACGAGAAATAGCAAGCCGATTTTATGAAGTTTTATGAGATGTTGAGATTATAAGTGATATGATTTTATTGATATTTTATGAGAAGAATTATGAAGTTAGAGATTTAAAGATTTGGTTATTGAGAATTATGTAATGGATGTTATGTTGAGCAAATGAATTATGCCTCTATGTTGAATAGAAATTTATTATGAAGATTGGCCTTGTGAAAAAATTTTGGAAATATGATTTATGGCATATATTTATAAGTATGAGTAATCATTTGAGCCAGTTAATGTATTGAAGGAAGTGATATTGTGATATTGACGAATATGATTCGAAATTGTTATGTTGGGGAATTATGAATTGAATTATGGGATATTTTGATGATATTGAAGTGTTGGAATCACTGTCAATATTTTAAATCGTTGTGAATAAATGTGGAGTTATATTTTATTGTTGGTTATAAAGTGTACCTACGGGTTGGATAAGTCCAAATTGCAAAGGAGACTCTGTCCAAAATTTTATCATTTGGAATTAAGAGCATAATATGATAAGAGCATCCACTAAGAGAATTGAGGATAGACATGGAAGTTCATTTACATCACAACGAGATTTAGTAGACGATAACAGAGATATTATTATTTCTCATGAAGAGAACACACAAGAGTCACAATGGAAAGGAAATACATGAAACACACAAAAGCATAAGAGAAAAACATGGAAAGGTCCTCAAAATGAGAGATGTGTTTCCGGAGTAGCCGTATCCTACCACCTCTGATCTTTTGAGGAAATGAAGAGAAAACCTTCAAAGAGGTGTGTTTCGAGAGTAAGAATACTCCGTAATCTACCACCTTGACACTTTGAGGTACACACAAGATTTAATTAAACATTGAGGAAATCCTAGTAAATGGAGGGGTGTCTCGAGAGTGAATACTCCGTACTCTACCCCCACCTATTCTAAGATTCACAGAGTTTTAAGTTTACATTAACCGGACTCCATTTTTGCTTGATTCCCCTTCCTTGCGACCAATCTATCTTAATTCCTGCTGGATCTTGTATTGAGATATATGACTGCAGCTTATCCAGTAGTTCATCAATAGTAGGAGCAGAAATAAGGAGCCTTCTGGAAAATGGAGAGATGAATCCCTGTTCCACAGCATAATCAAGAAAGGTTAAAAAACCATCAAAAAAATTGTTAACATTCAGAAGCCCAATAGGCTTAGTATGGAGATCCAGTTGAGCCATTGAGGTAATATTAAAGATTTCTTCCAGAGTACCAAAACCTCCGGGCAGGGCTATAAAGGCATCAGAACCATATAGCATGCAAGTTATGCGTTCATGGATGGATAAGGTTTGTATTTCATGCCCTCGTGTTTTGCCTGCAATATCTACCAAAGGGGCATGTATGACGCCGATCACTTTTACTTTCTCTGCGAGAGCAGATTGGGAAACACAACCCATCAGACCACTGCTACCACCCCCATACACAAGAGTGATACATTTCTCCCTCAATTTCTTTCCAAGATCTACTGCACCTTCTAGATAACCAAAACCCTTCCCCACTTTTGATCCACAAAATACACAAATTGTTTTGATCTGTCGAAGTTTTGATCCTTCCATTTTTTTTAAAGTAAAGAAGGGAAAACTTACGAAGAAATGATTTTGGGATACCTAAACTATGAAAATGTTTGGGCTATTTAAAGCCAAAAAATTATACTATTTCCGATTATCTTTTGAAAAAGTAAAGATTTACTTTTGACAAAATCGACCTACTTTTGAAAACATATCAAAAGCTTTCAACTTTCGGTGATTTATTTCCAGCTTTACCAAAGCCCGAGAAAGGAAATTATATTTTAAACCAACTTTTATCGAAACGCGTGAAAAGAAAACAGAGAAATATTTTAAATGCGTATCAAAAGATTTACCTTATATCAATGTTGAGTTGCCAGAAACCTCATTTTGTAAAACAGACTGGCAGACAGGATCTTTTGCAGTTATATTTTTGAGACTATAACGATTTTTGACTTCGTTAAATTGAGCGTATAAGGAAAGGAGTTCACGTTGCACATACCCACTTGGGTGCGTCTCAAGAGTCAGTCGAATATCATCCAAAGACTCCTTACTCAGTCCACCCTTTATGAATTCGATTTTATCATCCCGATTGTTAGAAGAGTATCCTACTGATTTGCAACGAGTATCACAGTTCCAACGAGCACATTTGTAGCAACCATTCAGTCTTTTTGCTCTTCGTTTCTTTGCGAAAGTGCTTTTGCCAAAGCCAGGCATATGTTTAGGAAATGTCAATGGCAATTCACCAGATAATCGAACTTTTGCTTCGATTAACCAGCAAACATCTTCTAGAATATCATGAGCCATCAGCAACCTCAATCTTTCGAGCCTAATTTTATAAATTTTTCTCAAATCATTCATTGGAAGACTGGAATAATACTTGCGAATGTTTGAAAGGATGATATCCATTGTGTTTGATGAATCAACCTCTTCCCAACACGATCTATTTAAAAGCAAAATGAACTGAGTGGATCCAAGTGATATGGGTTCCAGCAAGAGAGCGTGGAATAGAATAATGAAAAGAGGAGACAAGAATTAATGCGCCGTTTACTTTCTCGATAAAAGGAAGATTTGATTTGAGATACAGAATATTTTCTTGGATTTTGGTACAGATATTTTGGATATAATAATAATCAAGGTATAGTGAGATGACACGTGAAAGTGAATTGAGGACCGTATCGAATCAAAGTTCATACGTATGTACAAGTAAAAGGAATACCTTACGACTTACGAGAAATGTTGTGATATTTGAGTGAAGAATTTTAGTTATTTGGGAGATATTTGTTTATTGAATTTTGCAGAAAATTTTTATTTCAAATATTGGTAAAGATATACTGATGATATTATGTTGATTGGTGAATAATATGTTATTGGGTATATTATTACATAGAGAGAATATTCAGGTAATCGTTTTTATTATTTTGATGATATTTGGTGATAAGAAGTTTTAGAAATGACAAATTATTATGGTTGATATGTTAAAGATTTATTGAAATTTGGAGAAAATCTTTATGGGTTTACAGAGATTAGTAAAGAGACGTGATGTCATTTGGATTATCGAATAGTGACTTAAGTAGTCAACAAATATTTTCTTTATACAGAGTTTAGAGGCTATGTTGAGATATTACATTTTAGACCTTTGTGATGGTTAAGAAAACCATTTAACGTTTGTTGAATTTACATGAAATATGATTATTGAGAATAATCAGTTATTATGATGGAGAAATATCGAAAGTATTTTATTGTGAGAAATTGGGAACATATGATTTAATGTTTGAGATTATGTGAGATAATGATGATGAATGTAAGGTCATAAAGGTACAATAATTGATGTTAAGGAATAATGTCGGATGAAATTGATGACAGAAATTTTTACCAGATCCTAAATTTGTACAAGTATTGATGAAGTAATGCATTTGATCAAAGAAAAGCTTAGGATTAATCATATCTTGAGATTTTAGAGATATTGATACGAATATTTGAAGTCACATGATACGATGATAAGTGACAGGTTACATGAGTACTACAAGATATGATGAAATGTTACATGCAATTGAGAATTTTCATTTTGAGTCATAATATATGGATTTATTTAAAGTTTTGATGATGCAGTTTCGATTATTTATTATCGGTTGTACTTTTGAAGTGAGTAAATATTTTGGCTACAATAATGGAAAATCTGAGATGATCAGTTGTGTGACTTTTACTTATTATGAGATTGTATTTTTGGGTTAAGGAAATTCGGTGAGAAATCCTATACGGTTCACAGAAGTCTTATTCAATGGTAATAGACTTAATCAGAGTATTGTTTAAAGTATGACATGAATTGAATCTTGAATTTCAGATTTTGGAAATTTGTGAAATTTCTTATGGGAATATCATATCTGATCCGTATGATGTTTTAAGTTAGTATCTTAACCCTCAGTTATAATGAGTATGTGATACCGAGTACTTGATGCATGATTTATAAGTATGAATTAAAGGATTTGAGTTTGAATTCTCCAATTTTGAAAATGAAGTTTCAATCGAGTTTATAAATGATTACGTTGGCGAATCTTTTCAGAAAGATTTGTCTTATGAAGAGGCACCTATGTGCATAGTAGAAAGAGAAAAGTCCATGTTCTTAAGAAAACAAAGAGATGCATTTAGTCAAAGTCCAGTGGGTTAGATATGGTAGCAATGAGACTACCTAAGAGAAAGAAAGTAGAAGAAGAGATTCTGATTAAGTATTCAGAAATCATAAGATCGAGTAAGTTTAATTTCGAGGACGAAATTATTTTAAGGAGGTAAGGTTGTAGCGACCAAGAATTTTTACGCAATTAATAATTATTTTAATATTTAGAAAATCGTGTCGCTACTATTCCACGCATTATTTTGAAGTTAACGCCGCGACGTGTTCGTCTAGCCAAGTCAAGAAATAATTGAGATTGTTCGATTTTAAATTAAATTCCGAATTTCTAAAATTATATCATTTTAATTATTTATTCGAAGTATTATTTTCAAAATCATTTTGAATTCCAAATTCAGCAAATATCTCAATTTTCCTTTGTCGAATTATTTTATATCCAAATACGAAATTCATTTTTATCTCAAAATTTATTCATTCTCAAATTCAATTTTCTGTCCAAAATATATCAGTTTTAAATACTTTTCTTGATCGAAGTTAGTCTAATTTTTAGTTGATTATCCTAAATTAATCCTACCAAATTAAACTAATTTTCCTTTACTTTTTCTTTTTCTTTCTTTTTCCCCCTCGAGACCCCAACCATCCATGTGCAAACGATAACCTTTTCCACTAACTCCACCTTCATTTTTTCCATCATTATACCAACCCACACTGCTCAACTCCATTTTCAGCCTTTTTCCCAGCATCACCTGCAACTCCTCAATCCAGCCATCACCTCTGCCCAGGTTGAACTCCAAAACCATAGCCAAGACTGCAATTAACCAAATCCACTGCCAAGCTACAATCTGCAACACCACTGCCCAAGTTCCAATCAATGCTATCGCAACCTTCTTCTTCTTTATCATCATCACCACCACCTCCACCACAGCCTTTAAATCTACCAAGCCACACCACCACCGTTATCATCAACTCAGTCACCTACATCCAATATCCATTGAACCACCGAATCAAGAATAGCCCTCACCACAAACTGTAATACCAGAATTTTGAACCCCAGTCCACTGCCCAAGTTCCAATCAATGCTATCGCCACCTTCTTCTTCTTTATCATCATCACTGTTGACGTCTCTTTTTGTCAACAAATAAAAATTGTATAATCTCTTGAATTGATAGATGAATTGTATAATTCTTTGGATTAATTTGTCTAAGTATGCAGCTCTCGAATGAAATGATTGATGTTGTGATAAAAGTGTAAGGATTACACGAGACAGGGAAAAACAACAGATCGAAAGCGAACTGAGACTAAAGTTTCGTGAATTCACGTCCAATTCGATACCGATATGAAATCCAGGTCGAATCAACGAAATCAAGTAGCAAGAGTTTGGAGAGGTTTTCTCATATATCATGCCCCATAATGAGCATTTACTCCTCCTATTTATAGTATTTGAGGAGTTCAAACATAATCATTACAACATATCACTTCTGCAGGGGGTGACTGAAAAGGGTGATTGACCCTTCTGACAGACATACATCAAATGATTATTCTGACATATTACAAATAATGATGATTACTGACACATAATACGGCTGATTTGACAATACTACCTACTAACACATCGTCTTCTTCGTCCGCAATTGAGGTCGGCTCGCACACTTCACCTCGGTCAAACAAATCACATGGTCTCAAGGATTCACCTCGCTGGCATGAACCACCTCGGTACAAAATCACTTCGGAAAACACAGTTCACCTCGGTCAAGACATTCCACCTCGTATACAAAAAATCACCTCGAAAATGAAACCACCTTGGTCGTGGCGTACCACATCGGTTGTGATAAAGGACATTCAGATCGTGATTCAAAACATTATTGACCGTTTTATCAATTTGTGGCAACTGTCTGGCCGTTGACTATTTTGACACTTCATTTATTTTCCACCTCATATCGGTATATAACAAATGTCCCCTCTAGATCAGTTCGAAATTATGAGAGCGGATCTAGAAACGTAATCCCTTGTCGAAAATTTTAACATCGGTGTTCGTTCCGCTAATTGTGTAACCCTAGCCACGCGTCATTACCTGATTGGCGTGTCAGGTCTCGGATCACGCGTAGCCACCATCATTATGACAACGCGTCTTGTCATAATTACAGCCGCCCAATTTCTCTCTCTTCTTTCCCTATATAAGGGTTCATTTTCCAGTATTTCCACGATTTTTCTTCGACTCTCTCCCAATTCCTGCGAGATCATTTTCTGTTCCGTCCTCCGTTTGTGTTCGTTTTTAAATCCAAGGTGATGATCATTTATTTATCATTTTAACATTTCTTTGCTTTTTATACATACATATATATAAAAAATGAGTGGGGACTTGAGCTCTAGTGAAAGTGGCGTGAGGTCGGCGAGTGTAGGTAGTACTGGGGGACCTGCTGTGTCTTGGAATGAAAGCGTGGAAACTCAGTGTTTATTCCGAGATGATGTGGAGGAAGGGGAAACAGCTCAGCCTCTCCCGTTAACAATAGTCCCCGCTTCTCGAACTATTTCACCCAGTTCGTTTCGACACCCTTCTTGCACCTCCTTCACCCATCCTGAACCTTGTACCAGCTATAGTTCGGACTTCGCTTGTAAACACTTCCGGTCTAGTGTTACTGAAAACGAACTGGTCATGTGGAAAAACAAATATAGAATCCCGGGCTATGTGCATTTCTTCCTCCCCGAGAGTTTTGAACGAGCCGACCAGCCACCTCGCGACTGAGTGGCAGCAAATTATCAGATCATGGAGGCCGGTCTACGCTTCCCTCTTCCCTTCATAATTACTGACTTCCTCCGCATTTGGGGGGTCGCGCCAACCCAGATCCATCCCAACGGGTGGAGACATATCTTAGGTTTTATATCCCTTTACAATCAGATGGGATATGGAGACCCTTCCATTGACGAATTCCATTTCGCCTACCAATTCCGGGCTGATGGTAAACGGACGGGGTGGTTCTATGCGATGCAGAGGTCGGTCTTTGAAGGGAGGAAACTTCTAGTAGACCTGCCTGATTCAGTTCATTGGTGGAAGGAGAAATGGTTCTTCGTTGGAGGGAATTGGATGAGTCCCTACCGAAGCGAGGGGATGAGCCACATCGTACCTGTTCTTTATAGGGAAAAAAATCAGTAAGTTATCTTTCGTGATACCTTCGAACTTAAAAGGTCTAATATTAATCACTCTGTTTTTTGCAGAGGTGAAGGAACCGGAGTTGGACGAAGGCATTATTGGAAGGATAGTGAGTTTAAAAGACATACCGGAGCCAGACAGGTCGGTTAAAGAGTTATTGACCGAGGAGCATTTGTTTGAAGCAGGTCTGACTCACGTTGATCCGTCAGATTATTATCCTCCGCTTCGGAAATGTAAGCATCCATCACTTCGGTTTTTATATTCCACGCCGTTTGCGAACTGGATACTTGTAAAAGATTTTTGTGTTTGTTTTTCAGCTCGAAAAAGCAAAAAAGGGATGGAATCCATGAAGGCAAAGAAAGAGGCCAAAGCAGAAGCACGTAAACGAATGGCCCAAAAGAGAGCGGCCAAGGGCTCACCGCCTCGTAAAGAGGGTCAGATTCCTCCTCAATCTCCTCAGAAGAAGCCTAAACGGGCTGAAATCCCCAAGGGCAGACCTGACACAGTCATTCCTCCTCCTCCTCCTTCAACTTTTATCGAGGCGGAATCTTCACGAGGGGTTCATGCTGCTGAAGGTTCCTACCTTGGCACCGACAGGGTTCGAGCCGACCTGGTGAACTCGCTGAAGGGGAGTAGTCCAAAGATTTACTGGGACTTCGTTTCTGCTGCCAACTTGACCTCCATTGGGTTGATGAGGCTCCCAGTTCGGACCAAGGTGGCGATGGACATCCCGGCCAAAACTTGGTCACCTCGGCATGAAAAATTTTGCGAGGATATGCCAGTAGACGACCTGGTGGCTACCAGCATGGCGCACCTCGGCCAAGCTATGAACTACCTCACCCGTACTCAATCTAGACTGTCCGAGGTGGCTAGTGACACCAACAGGTTCAAGAAACTAGCGACCGAGGCCAAAGGGATGTTTGAAGATGAGGTGAAAGCCCGGAACGAGGCCGAGGATAAACTGAAGGATGCTTTGGCGGAGGTTGAAAGGTTGAAGGAAGCCAACAAGGAACTTCAACTATTCAAGGAGGAGGTGATCCCGCTGAAGGAGGAATTAAAAGACTTGAAGGATTCGGTGTCCGAACTGGAAAAGTCGAAGGAGGGGCTCCTTAAGGAGTTAGAGGTCGCTAATCGCATCGAGGCTGACCTTAAAAAAGAAAAATCAGAATTGGAGGCAGCAGCTCAGCTCGCGTACAAGGAGGCCGTGAAAAAGTTCAAAGACTCCACCGAGTATCAGCACGATGTTGATGAGACCTACTATCTCACCTTCAAGGAGATAGTGGAAGACTTTGAGAAGAAGCGACCTGAGGTTGACATCACATTCCTCAAGGAAAAGCTCGATCTGGTTTACAAGAAATATCTCGAGCTGATCCCAACCGAGGTTGATGACGAAGAAGTGGATCTTTTTTCTCCGGCGCCAGAATTCCAACCTCCGGAAGTTGACTAGGCCATCAATGTGGTGGATTAGAATGAATTCTACGTTGGCAGTTTTTCTCGTTTTCATTTTTTATTTTATTTCGACCTTTGTACTTTCCTGATTTTCAATGAAGAAGATTTTTATTGTGTCTAACATTTATCATATGAACGAGACACTCTGAACAAGTGCAAACCGTCAATTCACTCCAAATTAAATGCAGAAGTGAATTAAAAACGAAGTGAACACTTGAGCAATTTTCAAACGTCAATTCACTCCAACTTAAATGCAGAGGTGAATTAAAAACGAAGTGAACACTTGAGCAGTTTTCAAACGTCAATTCACTCCAAATTAAATGCAGAAGTGAATTAAAAACGAAGTGAACACTTGAGCAATTTTCAAACGTCAATTCACTCCAACTTAAATGCAGAGGTGAATTAAAAACGAAGTGAACACTTGAGCAGTTTTCAAACGTCAATTCACTCCAAATTAAATGCAGAGGTGAATTAAAAACGAAGTGAACACTTGAGCAATCTTCAAACGTCAATTCACTCCAACTTAAATGCAGAGGTGAATTAAAAACAAAGTGAACACTTGAGCAGTTTTCAAACGTCAATTCACTCCAACTTAAATGCAGAGGTGAATTAAAAACGAAGTGAACACTTGAGCAGTTTTCAAACGTCAATTCACTCCAACTTAAATGCAGAGGTGAATTAAAAACGAAGTGAACACTTGAGCAATTTTCAAACGTCAATTCACTCCAAATTAAATGCAGAGGTGAATTAAAAGCGAAGTGAACACTTGAGCAGTTTTCAAATGTCAATTCACTCCAACTTAAATGCAGAGGTGAATTAAAAACGAAGTGAACACTTCAGCAATTTTCAAACGTCAATTCACTCCAAATTAAATGCAGAGGTGAATCAGAAGTTGGTAAATATTCAGTTCGGTACATTTTCAGCAAAATGCCTCGTCTGGGGACTGGAGGTCGGTCATATATCACCTCGGTATTTATTTACCAAAACACCTCGCTTGTGGAATGGAGGTCGGCCATTTATCACCTCGGTATTTTTTCGCCAACACACCTCGCTTGTGGAACGGAGGTCGGTCATTCATCACCTCGGTATTTTTTCACCAACACACCTCGCTTGTGGAATGGAGGTCGGTAATTCTTCACCTCGGTCTTGGCGTGGGACCTACTTCATCTTTATAGACTGCCTTGTCACGTTGATGATGATGTCCTGCCTTACAGGCGCTTACAGATCACCGACCAATGTCTTTGCCCTGCCTTATAGGTACTTACGGATTGCCTTGTAATGTTGATGATATCCTGCCTCATAGGCATTTACGGATCATCAACTAAGGTCTTTGTTTTGCCTCTCAAGGAGGTCTTTCTCGTCTTTGAGACGGATTGCCTTGTGATGTTGATGATATCCTGCCTTACAGGTACTTACGGATCATCAACTAAGGTCTTTGTTTTTCCTCTCAAGGAGGTCTTTCTCGTCTTTGAGACGGATTGCCTTGTGATGTTGATGATATCCTGCCTTACAGGTACTTACGGATCATCAACTAAGGTCTTTGTTTTGCCTCTCAAGGAGGTCTTTCTCGTCTTTGAGACGGATTGCCTTGTGATGTTGATGATATCCTGCCTTACAGGTACTTACGGATCATCAACTAAGGTCTTTGTTTTGGAAACATCCATTCAGATTTGCATACTTTGAAACATTAAACTCTTTATTCATTTGATTACATTTCGGTTGACATCAAAAAATATTCAAATTCCATTTCACATCCTGTCCTACTGGAAATATTTCTTCAAGTGTTCTGCGTTCCAGGGGTGTTGAAGCTGAATTCCGTCAAGTGTCTCGAGTTCATAAGATCCGTTGCTCACAGCCTTCTTGATTCGATACGGACCTCCCCAGTTTGGTCCCAGAGGTTCACGCGTCGTGGTCGTCTTTCTTAACACCAGATCCCCCGTTTGGAACTTTCTCGGTCTCACCCTGTTATTGTAATACCTCGCACTCCTTTGCTTGTATACTGCATTCCTAACCTGTGCTTGTAGTCGTTTCTCCTCCGTAAGGTCCAATTCAGCAGTGAGGGCATCCTGGTTATCTTTCTCATTGAAGTGAGTGACCCGAAATGATGGCATACCCACCTCTATCGGGATTACAGCTTCTGTCCCTAAGGCCAAAGTGAACGGGGTTTCTCTAGTTGATGTCCTGTGGGTTGTCCGGTAGGACCACAATACCCCGGGTAGTTCTTCCGCCCACGTTCCCTTTAGGTTTTCGAGTCTGGTTTTCAGATTATGCTTGATAATTTTGTTCACCGCTTCGACTTGCCCGTTGGACTGAGGATGGTTCGGAGTGGAGAAATGCTTCCTAATGCCCAACCCTTCACAAAAAGATTTAAACCTTTCGTTGTCGAACTGTTTACCGTTGTCCGTCACAATGGATTGTGGGATTCCGAACCTACAAATGATTGACTTCCATATAAAGTCTGTAGTTTTCTGCTCCGTAATTTTGACCAGCGGTTCAGCTTCTGCCCCTTTTATAAAATAATCCACTGAAACTATAGCAAACATGTTTCCCCCTTTTACAGTTGGTAATGGCCCGATCAGATCTACTCCCCATTTAGCAAACGACCATGGGCTCATTACTGAAGTCAGCTCTTCGGGAGGGTTCCTCATGATCGGGGCGAACCTTTGACATTTGTCGCAGGTCTTTACAAACTCAATCGCGTCCTTCTTCAAGGTAGGCAAATAGTACCCCTGTCTAATAATTTTGAACGCCATGGCTTGCCCCCCCCCCCCCCCCCGTATGGTTCCCGCAAATGCCCTCATGGATTTCTTTCATCACATATTCAGCCTCTTCATTGTCTAAACATTTCAACAGTGGTAGGGAGAATCCTCGCTTGTACAATTCATCTCCAATTATAGTATACCTCGCAGATCTGATCCTCAAACTCCTGGCTTTCACTTGATCAGGTGGCGTTGTCCCTTCTCGCAAGTATTGGATAATTTCATCCTTCCATGTCCACTTCAGAGAGGTTTGCAGGACGGTTGAAGGCGACGGTTTTAAGGCGGATTGCGACAAGGTCTCGATTGATATGCTTTCCAATTCAGACGTTCCTTCGCTTGTTGCTAAGCAGGCTAATGCATCAGCTTGACTATTTTTGGATCGAGGGATCTGGATAAACTCCGCATGCCTGAACTTCTTCAACTCTTCCAAAACCCTTGCTCTGTAGGACTTCATCTTTTCACCCCTGGCTTCATACGTCCCCCGGATTTGGTTGATTATCAGCTGCGAATCGCTGTGCAGGATAAGGCTATCAACACCCATCGCTTGAGCCATGTCCATTCCTACAATCAGGGCCTCATATTCTGTGTCATTGTTGGTCGCCTCGATATCAAAACGGTAGGAGCTGCAGAAGAATTGATTATCAGGGCTGATTAGGACGACCCCAGCCCCTGCCCGGTTTCCGGCTGATGATCCATCGACATATAATCGCCAGGTCGTATCCACCTCTGCACAACAACTTAAGTGAGCCGGTGTGAGCTCCACCATGAAATCAGCTAGGGCTTGCCCTTTGATGGCGGTTCTCGGTTTGTAAACAACGTCGAACTGCCCCAACTCTACAGCCCACTTTAATAACCGCCCAAACATCTCGGGTTTTTGTAAGACTTGCCTCGGGGGGTAATTTGTCAACACTTCAACCTGATGCTCGAGTAAGGCCTTAATTTTCGAGTCGACATTATCAAAGCATAGGCTGGTTTTTCCATTTCAGAATATCGGAGTTCGGCGTCGTGCAGGGCCTGGCTGACATAGTAGACTGGTCGTTGAACTCCCTGCTCGGTTCTCACAAGGACTGCACTCATTGCTAGTTCTGAAACGACCAAGTATATAGAGAGCACTTCTCCCGATATTGGTTTGGAAAGGATAGGTGGGGACGCCAATTGCTTCTTCAATTCTTCGAAGGCCGTCTGGCATTCTTTCGTCCACTCAAAATCCTTGTTCTTCCTGATAACATCAAAGAATGGCCGGCATTTATCCGTAGATCTTGACACGAAACGGCTCAAAGCTGCTATCCTTCCCGTCAAACTTTGCACCTCTTTAAGTTTCCTTGGTTCCCTCATCTGTATCAGTGCCTGTATTTTATCAGGGTTAACTTCGATACCCCTTTGGTTTACCAGGTAGCCCAAAAATTTTATCAGGGTTAACTTCGATACCCCTACTCCGAAGGAACATTTCTTGGGATTCAGCTTCATCCTGTAGGTTCGCAGTATTCGGAACATCTCATCAAGGTGCTGAACATGGTCTTCAGCTCGGATACTCTTTACGAGCATGTCATCGACATATACCTCCATTGTCTTCCCGCTGAGATCTTTGAACATTTCGTTCACCAAGCGTTGATACGTTGCTCCAGCGTTCTTTAAGCCGAACAGCATCATGTTGTAAGAATAGAGTCCTCAATCAGTCATAAACGACGTATGCTCCTCATCGACTTCATTCATCGGTATTTGGTTACACCCCGAGTAAGCGTCCATGAAGCTGAGGAGCTGATATCCTTGGGGCATGCTTTGTTTAGGTCAGAGAAATCGATGCACAGCCTCCATGTCCCATTGCTTTTCTTTACCAGCACTGGGTTCGCTACCCACGCAGGATAGAAAGATTCCCTGATAAATCCATTGCTAAGTAATTTCACCACCTCCCTTACCAGCGCTTCATACCGTTCAGGATTAAGTGACCTCCTTTTTTGTACCTTAGGTTTTGAAATCAGGATTAACTTGGAGGTGGTTGCATGCATGTTTAGGATCAATCCCTTCCATATCCGAGTGAGTCCACGCAAACACATCCGAATTCTTTTTCAGAAAGTTGATGAGGTCGGTCCTGATGGGCTCCATTAACCCGCGTGATATGATGGCTGATTCCACAGGACCTGACTGACCCCTATCCTGCGCACCTCTTGGATCCAGCGTTTGCAGCTCTGTTATCGGCTCGTCTTCTCCACTTGGTTCCACGACGGGACTTTCTTCTTCCTCCATTTGGACATTGTTGGAAGCGAAGCCTAAATTGCACTCCCGCGCAACCCTCTGATCCCCCCTTATGGTAGCCACCCCGTGTGGCGTAGGGAATTTCAGACAATAGTAATAAATTGAAGCTGCAGCCTTAAGCTCGTGGAGGATCGGTCTTCCCAATATGGCATTGTAGTTCGTCATGACGTCTACTACCACAAAATCAGCGATCACGCGCCTCTGACAAGATCCTGTCCCCAGTTCCACCAATAAAGATATTTCACCTTTTGGATAGATGTAGTCACCAGTGAAACCCTGAATCCTTGTGCTCCTTGGCCGTAAGCTACGCGGGTCAATTCCCATTTTTTCAAAGGTCTTCCAGTATAACACATTCACAGCACTACCGTCATCCACCAGAGTTCTGTGGATCTTTATACCGCTCACCGGCATCGTGATCATCAAAGCATCTGAATGTGGTTGGAGTACCCCCCTTGCGTCTTCCTCAGAGAAACTGAAAGACTCTGAATCGTCCGGCGTCATTGCATGACTACATATCTGATAGTTATTTCGGGCTTCTCGGGCGAACTCTCGCCTTTTCCTCTTTGACCCGACCTGCACTTGATTTCCGCTCACAATTGTACGGATTTCATCAGGCCAGTCTTTGCCGTAGGGCTCTATCCCCTGATGGACGTCATACTTCTCCTGTTGCTTGAATTGCCTTCCTGAGTCCCGTGGTTCAGAAGCGTATTCTTGTAAGCTTGCCCTCTTTATTAACCTATCAATTTCGAATCTCAAATTTCGGCATTCGTCCGTGGTGTGTCCCACCGACCTGTGGTATTTGCAATACCGGGAGGAGTCCAAGTTATTCGTGTAGCGCCCCGAGTTCCGTATACCCGATTCACTACGTCATTTTCTGTCTAAATTTTTCGAATAATATTTTTGCGGAAGAAATAATTGAAATTCATTTTTGGCAACATTAAATAAACTGTAATGGCCGCTAAAATTGAAAACATTTATGAAACCATTTGAAATAGTAAATCGAACCATTAATATTGTAAAGAAATTGCCAATATCATAATTTCTCAAATAAATGAACTTCTCTAAATTATTCGATTGTTTGGAAAATACGGAAATCATTAACGTCAAACTTTCAACCGTTCAACGATTATTGCCACCATCATTCATCGCTCGCCACCGTCTCCGAAATCTGCAAAACTGTTAAAAGTAGGGTGAGTATTTCATGGGGGAAATACTCAGTAGACTCATCGCAAATTAATTTAATTTATAAGATGATTAAACACATAAATTCCGGCTCTTTATAAAACGGGCATTGATAGAGCTTCTTTATAAAACTGCTCTTGATAAAACTCATATTGTGCATTACAGCACGGGACATATTTTGCAAATCATAGGCTCTTTGAAAACAGCTCTTTGAAAACCATATACTTATAAAAATATTTTAATTATGCCAAGCATAATTTCTTTTGAAAGCATAACATAAGATATGATTGAAATCCTCATAAACATAAATAGACACAAGAACTTTACCGAACTTAGGTGGCAAGAATTCTTATGCAGTAAAATCATAATAACAGTAAGTTTTCATCATAACATAGGATAAGATCGAAATCCTCATAAATATAAGAATTTTACCGAACTTAGGTGGCAAGAATTCTTATGTAGTAAGTATACCAAGCATAATTTTCTGAAATTCATAGGGATCAATTGCATCATAACATAAGATAGGATCGAAATCCTCATAAACATATGCGACAGGAATTTTACCGAACTTAGGTGGTAAATCCTCATAAACATATGGAAAGATAGGAATTTTACCGAACTTCGTGGCAAATCCTCATAAACATAGGAGACACAAGAATGTTACCGAACTTAGGTGGCAAGAATTCTTATGTGTAGCGCTACTAAAACTCCGGTCCCCTTAACATATCATAACTTATCATATGGGACCCAAAACAATCTTGGTAGATTGATTTCATAGCAATGATCCAAAAAAACATTTTCGTGAAGCATAGGGTATACTTACTTTTCGTAAAAACATAAAGTATATTTTCTTTTCATAAAAACATACTTACTTTTCATAACAACATAAGGTATATTTACCTTTCATAAAAACATACTTGTTTTTCTTAAAAATTGACTTTCACAAGTCACATGACATTCATATGAAATCATAATTTAAATCAATTAATAAGTGCGAGTCTACCTCAAATCCGACGAGTGCAAAGTTGAGCGGGAATGACTTCAATTTCTTTAAATTCTCCGTACGCTTCGTCTTAGCCAATAAGTCACTTTAGTATATCGAATATATAGTTCAAAATGATAAATTATAATTTGAGGACTAAAATTGATGTTTTGAAAGTTGAGGGACTAAAATGAATACTTTTGAAAGTTCAGGGACTAAAATAGATATTTTGAAAGTTGAGGGATTAAAATGAATACTTTTGAAACTTGGGCTTAAAATCAAATAAAGTAAATCAGCAGGGACTGAAATGATAAGTTTAAAAGCTGAAAGGACTGAAATAAAACCTTTTTAAAACATAGGGACTGAATTGAAAGGCTTTAAAACTTCAGGGACTGATTTGAAACATTTCAAAACTTTAGGGACCAAACTGAAATTTTCGAAAGTATTAAAATAAATCAGATTTTATAATATATCATATATCAGATCTCTCTCACGACTCACGCTGTCTCTCTCTCTCACTAAACGAAAACGAGAGCTGCGCAGGGTGAAATCCGGCGAAGTACTGCCGGTGATTTGTCGGTGAAATACCGCGGTCGAGCGGCGGTAGTGAGTGGCGAAAGCAAGGGTTCTGATTTTAGGGCTTGGGTGCGAGAAACTGTGACGAACCGTGGCTTAGATTGCGATTTGGGAGTTGGGTCTTAACTGCGAAATCCGGTGGTCGTGCCGGTAACTCAGTCGGCGATCGAAGGTAAGTCTTGGGCTTGGTTTATTTCTTGTTTTGGGTTTCGATTGTTTGTCAAAACTGAAGTGGGAAGTGGGTGGTTTTGGTTTTGATTTGAGGTTGGTTTTGATTTGTTTGGGGTTAATGGTGGATTCTTAGAGTTTTCAGGCGATGGTTGTGGCTCTGGATGCAGGGAACGAAGGTGGTGTTTGATCCTGATGATGGTGATTGTGATTTGGTTGAACCGGTGAGGTGGTGGATTGAATTTGAAATGGCAGAGACAGTGATGGTTGAGGTGATGATGTTGATGATACATAGGTTTCGTGATTATGGTTTGGGTTGATTTTTGGGTTAACTGCGTGCGGTGGTGGTGGCAGTTGTGATTTACGATTCGAGTGGCAGGGTGGTTTGACTGAATTGTAGGATTGTGCTGTGATGGTGAATTGGTGATGATAAGGATCAGAATGTGGTGGTGTTGGACTGTGGCCTGGAAACAGGGGTTGCAGTGGTGGTTCGGTTGTGAGGGATGGTTTCTGATCGAGGAGGTGATGGCAGAGTGATGGACTGTGGTTGCACTCGTCTGGGATGGAGATGGAGCTTGGTGCAGGTGATGAAGATGTATGCTTATATATATTGTATTGTGGAATCTAAGTACATGGAAGTGTGAGTTGTGCCATGAGTATTGAAATGAAGATGGGGTAGATGATGATAATGATGAAGATGCTTTGCTTTGGTGTTTGTATAATGAGATGGAATATGAAATAGATGTAAAATTTATATATATAATGATGATGTTTTTGTATAAGGAATTGTATTAAAACTGATATATTTTGAACTGAAAATAAATTTGAATAAGGAAAAATTGAAATATTTTAATAAATTTGGAATTCAAAATAATTTTGAAAATAATACTTTGAATAAACAATTAAAATAACATAATTTTAGAAATTCGAATTTTAATTTAAAATCGAACAAATTCGATATTTCTTGACTTGGCTAGACGAATCCGTCGCGGCATTAATTTCAAAATAATAAATGAAATAGTAGCGACACAATTTTCTAAATATTAAAATAATTATTTATTGCATAAAAATTCTGGGTCGCTATAATCTTACCTCCTTAAAATAATTTCGTCCTCGAAATTAAACTTACTTGATCTTATAATTTCTGAATACTTAATCAAAATCTCTTCTTCTTATCATCGAATATTCCAAAAATAATCAAAGAATTACCTGAATATCTTCTCTACGTAATATACCCAAACATATCAACATAATATCATCAACTTATCTTTCCAATATTTGTAACCCAAAATTCAGTAAACAAATATCTCCCAACTAAGATTCTATATTTAAATGTCACCACATTTCCTGCAAAGTATTTCTTTCACTTGTATATACGTATGAATTCTGATTCAATACGGTACTCTTTCCACGTATCATCACACTATACCAAGATTATCATTATTAAAACAAAATATCAGTACCCATAATCCAAGAAAATATTCCAAATCTCCAATCAAATCTCCTTTATCGACAAAATTTAACAGCGCATTACTTCTTGTCTCCTCTTTTCATTAAAATAATCCTGCGCTTTCTTGCTGGTCACAACATCACGCGGATTCACTCAGATCCTTGCGCTTTTAAATAGTTCATGCTGGGAAGAGGTTGAATCATCAAACAATGGATATCATCCTTTCTAACATTCGCAAGTATTATTCCAGTCTTCCTATGAATGATCTGAGAAAGATCTATAGAATAAGGCTCGAAAGATTGAGGTTGCTAATGGCTCATGATATTCCAGAAGATGTTCGCTGGTTGATAGAAGCAAAGGTTCGACTATCTGGTGAATTACCATCAACATTTCCAAAACATATGCCTGGTTTAGGCAAAAGCACGTTCGCAAAGAAACGAAGAGCAAAAAGACTGGGTGGTTGCTACAAATGTGCTCGTTGGAACTGTAATACACGTTGCAAATCAGTAGGATATTCTTCTACTAATCGGGATGATAAAATCGAATTCATAAAGGGTGGACTGAGTAAGGAGTCTTTGGATGATATTCGACTGACTCTTGAGACGCACCCAAGTGGTTATGTACAACGTGAACTTCTCTCCTTATACGCTCAGTTTAACGAGGACAAAAATCGTTATAGTCTCCAAAATATAATATCGAAAGATCCTGTTTGCCAGTCTGTTTTACAAAATGAGGCTTCTGGCAGTTCAGCAATGTTATAAGGTAAATCTTTTAAAATATTTTGCTGCTTACTTTCACGCGTTTTGAAAATAAAATATATTTTCCTTTTCTCGAGTTTTGATAAAGCTGGAAATAAATCACCGAAAGGTGATATCTTTGGTAAAATAGTCAAAAGTTGTCCGATTTTGTCAAAAGTAAATCTTTACTTTTTCAGAATCAATCAAAAACAGTAAATTTTTCCGGCTTTAAATAGCCAAACATATTTCATAGTTCAGGCATCCCAAAATCACATCTTCTTCGTAAGTTTTCCCTTCTTTAATATCAAAAAATGGAAGCACCAAAACTTCGACAGATCAAAACTATTTGTGTATTTTGTGGATCAAAAGTAGGGAAAGGCTTCGGTTATCTAGAAGCGGCTGTAGATCTTGGAAAGAAACTGGGGGAAAAAGGTATCACTCTTGTATATGGGGGTGGTAGCAGTGGTCTAATGGGTTGTGTTTCCCAATCTGCTCTTGCAGAGAAATCAAAAGTAATCGGTGTTATACCTGTCCCTTTGGTAGATGTTGCAGGCAAAACACGAGGGCATGAAGTTCAAACCTTATCCATCCATGAACGCATAACTTGTATGCTATATGGTTCTGATGCCTTTATAGCCCTGCCCGGAGGTTTTGGTACCTTAGAAGAAATCTTTAACATTACCTCGTGGGCTCAACTAGATCTCCATACTAAGCCTATTGGGCTTCTGAATGTTAACAATTTCTTTGATGGTTTGTTAACCTTTCTTGATTATGCTGTGGAACAGGGATTCATCTCTCCATTTTCCAGAAGGCTTCTTATTTCTGCTCCTACTATTGATGAACTACTGGATAAGCTGCAGTCATATATCTCAATACAAGATCCAGCAGGAGTTAAGATAGATTGGTCGCAAGGAAGGGGAATCAAGCGAAAATGGAGTCCGGTTAATGTAAACTTAACTCTTTGAATCTTAGAATAGGTGGGGGTAGAGTACGGAGTATTCTCACTCTCGAGACACCCCTCCATTTACTAGGATTTCCTTAATGTTTAAATCTTGTGTATACTTCAAAGATTCCAGGTGGTAGATTACGGAGTATTCTTACTCTCAAAACACACCTCTTTGAAGGTTTCTTTATTTCCTCAAAAGATCAGAGGTGGTAGGATACGGCTACTCCGGAAACACATCTCTCATTCTGAGGATCCTTCCATGTTTTTCTCTTATGCTTTCATGTGTTTCATGTATTTCCTTTCCAGTGTGACTCTTGTGTGTTCTCCTTATGAGAAAATAATAAAATCTCTGCTATCATCTACTAAATCTCGTTTGTGATGTAAATGATCTTGCATGTCTAACCTTAATTCCTTTAGTGGATGCTTATCATATTATGCTCTTAATTCCAAATGATAAAATTCTGGACAGAGTCTCCCTTGTAATTTGGACTTATTCCAAACCATAAGCATACTTCATAACTCACAATAATAAATAACTCCACATTTGATCACAACGATCTAAAAATATTGAAAACGATTCCAACACTTCAATATCATCAAAATATCCCATAATTCAATTCATAATTCCTCAACATAGAAATTTCAAATCATATTTTTCAATATCACAATATTACTTCCTTTCATACCTTAATTGGCTCAAAAGTTACTCATACTTATAAATATATGCCATAAATCATATTCCCAAAATTTATTCACAAGGCCAAACTTCATAATAATTTTCTCTTCAAAATAGAGGAAATAATTCACTTACTCAACATAATATCCATTACTTAATTTTCAATAAAATCATATTGTTCCCATTATGCTCAACACTCGTTTTCTAAAAAAAAATTTCTCATAATCATACATTAAAGCATATAAGTTATGACAAAGCATAACAACATCATTATTTTCGAAGAAATACATTCTTATTTCTCATAAATCATAAGTATCCGAAATACTCTTCATTCTTTCTCATAAATCAATAAAATGAGTTTTCGAAATACTGAAATAACTTTAAACATCATAAACTTCTTTACCTCGGAGTTGGTGGAACGAATGATGGCAGTGGCAATCTTCATCAATAAAAATCTTATAATGGAAAATATTTCTTGAAAATTCTTTTTGAAAATTTTTCCAGTCTACAGAAACGCAGACTAGCTCTGATACCAACTTGTAGCGCCCCGAGTTCCGTATACCCGATTCACTACGTCATTTTCTGTCTAAATTTTTCGAATAATATTTTTGCGGAAGAAATAATTGAAATTCATTTTTGGCAACATTAAATAAACTGTAATGGCCGCTAAAATTGAAAACATTTATGAAACCATTTGAAATAGTAAATCGAACCATTAATATTGTAAAGAAATTGCCAATATCATAATTTCTCAAATAAATGAACTTCTCTAAATTATTCGATTGTTTGGAAAATACGGAAATCATTAACGTCAAACTTTCAACCGTTCAACGATTATTGCCACCATCATTCATCGCTCGCCACCGTCTCCGAAATCTGCAAAACTGTTAAAAGTAGGGTGAGTATTTCATGGGGGAAATACTCAGTAGACTCATCGCAAATTAATTTAATTTATAAGATGATTAAACACATAAATCCCGGCTCTTTATAAAACGGGCATTGATAGAGCTTCTTTATAAAACTGCTCTTGATAAAACTCATATTGTGCATTACAGCACGGGACATATTTTGCAAATCATAGGCTCTTTGAAAACAGCTCTTTGAAAACCATATACTTATAAAAATATTTTAATTATGCCAAGCATAATTTCTTTTGAAAGCATAACATAAGATATGATTGAAATCCTCATAAACATAAATAGACACAAGAACTTTACCGAACTTAGGTGGCAAGAATTCTTATGCAGTAAAATCATAATAACAGTAAGTTTTCATCATAACATAGGATAAGATCGAAATCCTCATAAATATAAGAATTTTACCGAACTTAGGTGGCAAGAATTCTTATGTAGTAAGTATACCAAGCATAATTTTCTGAAATTCATAGGGATCAATTGCATCATAACATAAGATAGGATCGAAATCCTCATAAACATATGCGACAGGAATTTTACCGAACTTAGGTGGTAAATCCTCATAAACATATGGAAAGATAGGAATTTTACCGAACTTCGTGGCAAATCCTCATAAACATAGGAGACACAAGAATGTTACCGAACTTAGGTGGCAAGAATTCTTATGTGTAGCGCTACTAAAACTCCGGTCCCCTTAACATATCATAACTTATCATATGGGACCCAAAACAATCTTGGTAGATTGATTTCATAGCAATGATCCAAAAAAACATTTTCGTGAAGCATAGGGTATACTTACTTTTCGTAAAAACATAAAGTATATTTTCTTTTCATAAAAACATACTTACTTTTCATAACAACATAAGGTATATTTACCTTTCATAAAAACATACTTGTTTTTCTTAAAAATTGACTTTCACAAGTCACATGACATTCATATGAAATCATAATTTAAATCAATTAATAAGTGCGAGTCTACCTCAAATCCGACGAGTGCAAAGTTGAGCGGGAATGACTTCAATTTCTTTAAATTCTCCGTACGCTTCGTCTTAGCCAATAAGTCACTTTAGTATATCGAATATATAGTTCAAAATGATAAATTATAATTTGAGGACTAAAATTGATGTTTTGAAAGTTGAGGGACTAAAATGAATACTTTTGAAAGTTCAGGGACTAAAATAGATATTTTGAAAGTTGAGGGATTAAAATGAATACTTTTGAAACTTGGGCTTAAAATCAAATAAAGTAAATCAGCAGGGACTGAAATGATAAGTTTAAAAGCTGAAAGGACTGAAATAAAACCTTTTTAAAACATAGGGACTGAATTGAAAGGCTTTAAAACTTCAGGGACTGATTTGAAACATTTCAAAACTTTAGGGACCAAACTGAAATTTTCGAAAGTATTAAAATAAATCAGATTTTATAATATATCATATATCAGATCTCTCTCACGACTCACGCTGTCTCTCTCTCTCACTAAACGAAAACGAGAGCTGCGCAGGGTGAAATCCGGCGAAGTACTGCCGGTGATTTGTCGGTGAAATACCGCGGTCGAGCGGCGGTAGTGAGTGGCGAAAGCAAGGGTTCTGATTTTAGGGCTTGGGTGCGAGAAACTGTGACGAACCGTGGCTTAGATTGCGATTTGGGAGTTGGGTCTTAACTGCGAAATCCGGTGGTCGTGCCGGTAACTCAGTCGGCGATCGAAGGTAAGTCTTGGGCTTGGTTTATTTCTTGTTTTGGGTTTCGATTGTTTGTCAAAACTGAAGTGGGCAGTGGGTGGTTTTGGTTTTGATTTGAGGTTGGTTTTGATTTGTTTGGGGTTAATGGTGGATTCTTAGAGTTTTCAGGCGATGGTTGTGGCTCTGGATGCAGGGAACGAAGGTGGTGTTTGATCCTGATGATGGTGATTGTGATTTGGTTGAACCGGTGAGGTGGTGGATTGAATTTGAAATGGCAGAGACAGTGATGGTTGAGGTGATGATGTTGATGATACATAGGTTTCGTGATTATGGTTTGGGTTGATTTTTGGGTTAACTGCGTGCGGTGGTGGTGGCAGTTGTGATTTACGATTCGAGTGGCAGGGTGGTTTGACTGAATTGTAGGATTGTGCTGTGATGGTGAATTGGTGATGATAAGGATCAGAATGTGGTGGTGTTGGACTGTGGCCTGGAAACAGGGGTTGCAGTGGTGGTTCGGTTGTGAGGGATGGTTTCTGATCGAGGAGGTGATGGCAGAGTGATGGACTGTGGTTGCACTCGTCTGGGATGGAGATGGAGCTTGGTGCAGGTGATGAAGATGTATGCTTATATATATTGTATTGTGGAATCTAAGTACATGGAAGTGTGAGTTGTGCCATGAGTATTGAAATGAAGATGGGGTAGATGATGATAATGATGAAGATGCTTTGCTTTGGTGTTTGTATAATGAGATGGAATATGAAATAGATGTAAAATTTATATATATAATGATGATGTTTTTGTATAAGGAATTGTATTAAAACTGATATATTTTGAACTGAAAATAAATTTGAATAAGGAAAAATTGAAATATTTTAATAAATTTGGAATTCAAAATAATTTTGAAAATAATACTTTGAATAAACAATTAAAATAACATAATTTTAGAAATTCGAATTTTAATTTAAAATCGAACAAATTCGATATTTCTTGACTTGGCTAGACGAATCCGTCGCGGCATTAATTTCAAAATAATAAATGAAATAGTAGCGACACAATTTTCTAAATATTAAAATAATTATTTATTGCATAAAAATTCTGGGTCGCTATAATTCGGGCTTTGCTTTATCGGCCGGGCCGGCGGAATTATCCCCTTATCTTTCTCATTCATGAAAATCACCTCAGTTGATGCATTCAATGGGGTGAGCTCACTTCTTTGTTCAGGATTATATGGACGGAACCTATCCGCTGGTTTGTAGTCTCTCTTTTTGCCAAAAGCATTCCTTTTAAATTCTTTCTTATCATCCTTGCTCTCTTTCTTGCCCGACACCGCAGCTGTACTATGATGACCTTCTTTGGAAACTGAAGCCTCCTCGGCGTTAATAAACTTCTCTGCCCTGTTAAGAAACTCCTGGTACGTGCGAGGTCCATCCTCATGCACTGACCACCAGAAACGAGTCTGATATTCTTTCCATTCCCATGATTTGTCTATTAAAACGGCCCAAATAACTCTTCAGTGATTCCTCCTTCTCCTGTCTAATGGTCACCAAGCTCTCCTTCGGGGTGGTCGGAATTTTTGAACCCATGAATTGCTTTAAGAACTGGCTACTTAGTTGAGACCAACTCGATATGGAGTGCTGAGATATATTGCGGAACCGCCGTTGAGCGCGGTCCCCTAGAGTTAGAGGAAAAGCCCTGCACATTATTGCGTCGCTTGCCCCTTGAAGCTCCATCCATGACATGTACTGATCCAGATGCGAAACCGGGTCGGTTTCCCCATTGTACCCGGCGAGATGAGGCATCTTCATTTTGCTTGGCAGGGGCTGTGACAATATAATCTCCGTGAAAGGTGATGTCCTCTTGGTAGATGGTTCCGTTGATCCCAAACCTTCTTGTTTTGCCTCCAAGTCAGACAGCCTTTTCTTCAATTGTACAACTTCGGTTTGATCCGGTTTGCTTAATGGAAAAGTCGGTGGCCGGCCTAAGTGAAAAGTAGAGCTGCCAGCCGGCTGGTTTTCTGGATTCACTTTCTTCATCGGAGATCCGTCCCCATGTCCCCTAGTCCGTACAGCCTTACTCTCCTCTCCTTTTTCCACCCCTTCTCGCTTGACTCGGTTCCATCCGACCCAGCGGCTTTTGGCTCCGTACATAAGGTGTGCTTTTGCCCACCGCACTCCTCGTGTTATCAGAACGTCCAACTTGTTGTTCTTCGAAATGTGAGCGTCCACCGGACATTTGTAGTTGTGATTGCACTTCATGTTCCTCTTGGTGACGACCCCGGTCTTAATTTCTCCTCATCTCTTCCATTTCTCTTTGCTTCCTATCAAGTCGATCTAAGACCATTCCCATGTTGGCCTCCGCTGGGGGTCGTGAAACGGCGGATCTCCTGGACATATGGGAATTCGCCTGCGAACCCTCACCACGATGTGCCCGGTGACTCCCTGAACTTTGCCTGTCACTCATTATGATGCAAGAGCAAATATGTGATTGCTGAATACAAGGATACGGCCCCTCGTTCTAGCGCCAATTTGTTGACGTCTCTTTTTGTCAACAAATAAAAATTGTATAATCTCTTGAATTGATAGATGAATTGTATAATTCTTTGGATTAATTTGTCTAAGTATGCAGCTCTCGAATGAAATGATTGACGTTGTGATAAAAGTCTAAGGATTACACGAGACAGGGAAAAACAACAGATCGAAAGCGAACTGAGACTAAAGTTGCATGAATTCACGTCCAGTTTGATACCGATCTGAAATCCAGGTCGAATCAACGAAATCAAGTAGCAAGAGTTTGGAGATGTTTTCTCATATATCATGCCCCTTAATGGGCATTTACTCCTCCTATTTATAGTAGTTGAGGAGTTCAAACATAATCATTACAACATATCACTTCTGCAGGGGGTGACTGAAAATATAGCGACCCAGAATTTTTATGCAATTAATAATTATTTTAATATTTAGAAAATTGTGTCGCTATTGTTTTGAAGTTAACGCCGCGACGGATTCGTCTAGCCAAGTCAAGAAATATCGAATTTGTTCGATTTTAAATTAAAATCCGAATTTCTAAAATTATGTTATTTTAATTAATTATTCAAAGTATTATTTTTAAAATCATTTTGAATTCCAAATTTATTAAAATTATCTCAATTTTCCTTATTCAAATTATTTCAAGTCCAAATACGTAATTCAATTTTTATCTCAATATTTATTTATTTTCAAATCGAAGTTAGTCAAATTTTTAGTTAAATTAATCCTATTTAACTAAACCAAAATTTTCCCACATGTTTTCTTCTTTACACCAAAACATCATCATTTTTGTATAAAGAATATTACACCATTTTCTATTTCATATTACACCAAATTCTACACTATCTTTTTCTACAATACCAAATCAATGCATATATTCCTCTTATTCTTCACTAACTTATTCCATAATAGCTAATCAAATTCTTTATACCAATTTTCATCAAGAACTCGGCCAACCTCACAAATTTTTCTTTTCTTTCCACAAAGTTATATCATTATGTTTTGAGACATAATGATTCTATCACACCATTTTTACAACCTAATTCTCCACTAACTCATAATCATTCATTTCAAATACACTACCTAATGCCAATTATAATGACAAGCGTTTTTCCATCTCCTCTGTTTAAGCTCCATCCACAACCATTATCTTTATCATCATCACCAATTAACCCCACAACCCTCTTTAGCCAAAAGCTACACCTCCACTTCATTTCAATACACATGGCACAACTCACACTTCCATGTACCTAGATTCCACAATACAATATATATATAAACATCATCATCTCAGCACCTGCACAGCCGAAAGCCATTCCCTACCGCCCAAGTTGAACTCTACACCACACTACACCAATCAGCATCATCAGTACAGCCTCAACTCTATAACCAGCTGAATCCTATTATCATCACCCTGATTACTCACAACGTTTCACCAACCCAATCCAATTCAGCTGCCATTTCCAATTCAATACCAAATCTAATACATACAGCAAACCAAGTTCACTGCAATACCACAAATCACAACTCTGTAGCACCTCAACCATCAACCAATTTGTAAAACCACAGTATTCATCATCATCACCAAACTGCTGTCTCAATCGAACCTCCAATTCAGTTTTCTTTTCACCATCATTTTCAAATCAGCATCATCATCACCGGACATCACCACAATCCACCTCACTGTGACTTCACCATCGAACCACCTGCAGATTGACAAAACCTTCCACCACTGGCAACAACCGGCTACACCATTAAACCATCATCTCTAAACCACCAATCACTACGCAACCCAAATTCATCATCATCAATTCCCACACCCAATTTCAGTTCAAGTCCACCACTCACCCATCTACCAGCCCAAATCGCGACCCATTCACCAAACCCAAACTCAAATTCAGATCAAAACCCACAAAGATTAAGAAATAGATCAGTAACCTACCTAAACCGACGATTCATCATCCGAAACCACAATTTCCAGCCTCGATTTACTTTCGGTCTCGCACCCAATCAGCCCCAAATCGCCCAGAGATCTCTTCCTTCCGCACACACACAACACCTCAATCCCAGCCGCCACGTAACGGCGGTGTCATCGCCGGTAGTTGGCGCCGGAAAGGACCTCACAGATTCCCTCTGCTCGCAATCGTCTCTCGTTTTTTTTTCGCCTGTCTCTCTCTAATTTCTCTGATTTCGAAGAATGAGAGAGAGAGGAGTAAAGAAAAGATAATATATTCAATTTTCAGAATTTGCACTTAAAGCCCCAAGTTTTGAAATGTTTCAAATCAGCCCTATGGTTTTAAAACAATCCAATTCAGTCCCTTTTAGTTTCAAAGGTTTTCGAATCAGTCCCTATGTTTTAAAAAGGTTTTATTTCAGTCCTTTCAGCTTTTAAACTTATCATTTCAGTCCCTGCTGATTTACTTTTAAGCTCAAGTTTTAAAAGTATTCATTTTAATCCCTCAACTTTCAAAATATCTATTTTAGTCCCTGAACTTTCAAAAGTATTCATTTTAGTCCCTCAACTTTCAAAACATCAATTTTAGTCCTCAAATTATAATTTATCATTTTGAACTATATATTCGATATACTAAAGTGACTTATTGGCTAAGACGAAGCGTACGGAGAATTTAAAGAAATTGAAGTCATTCCCGCTCAACTTTGCACTCGTCGGATTTGAGGTAGACTCGCACTTATTAATTGATTTAAATTATGATTTCATATGAATGTCATGAGACTTGTGAAAGTCAATTTTTAAGAAAAACAAGTATGTTTTTATGAAAGGTAAATATACTTTATGTTTTTACGAAAAGTAAGTATGTTTTTATGAAAAGAAAATATACTTTATGTTTTTACGAAAAGTAAGTATACCCTATGCTTCACGAAAATGTTTTTTTTGGATCATTGCTATGAAATCAATCTACCAAGATTGTTTTGGGTCCCATATGATAAGTTATGATATGTTAAGGGGACCGGAGTTTTAGTAGCGCTACACATAAGAATTCTTGCCACCTAAGTTCGGTAACATTCTTGTGTCTCCTATGTTTATGAGGATTTGCCACGAAGTTCGGTAAAATTCCTATCTTTCCATATGTTTATGAGGATTTACCACCTAAGTTCGGTAAAATTCCTGTCGCATATGTTTATGAGGATTTCGATCCTATCTTATGTTATGATGCAATTGATCCCTATGAATTTCAGAAAAATTATGCTTGGTATACTTACTACATAAGAATTCTTACCACCTAAGTTCGGTAAAATTCTTATGTTTATGAGGATTTCGATTTTATCCTATGTTATGATGAAAACTTACTGTTATTATGATTTTACTACATAAGAATTCTTACCACCTAAGTTCGGTAAAATTCTTATGTTTATGAGGATTTCAATCCTATCTTATGTTATGCTTTCAAAAGAAATTATGCTTGGCATAATTAAAATGTTTTATAAGTATATGGTTTTCAAAGAGCTGTTTTCAAAGAGCTATTTTCAAAGAGCCTATGATTTGTAAAATATGTCCCGTGCTGTAATGCACAATATGAGTTTTATCAAGAGCAGTTTTATAAAGAAGCTCTATCAATGCCCGTTTTATAAAGATCCGGGATTTATGTGTTTAATCATCTTATAAATTAAATTAATTTGCGATGAGTCTACTGAGTATTTCCCCCATGAAATACTCACCCTACTTTTTAACAGTTTTGCAGATTTCGGAGACGGTGGCGAGCGATGAATGATGGTGGCAATAATCGTTGAACGGTTGAAAGTTTGACGTTAATGATTTCCGTATTTTCCAAACAATCGAATAATTTAGAGAAGTTCATTTATTTGAGAAATTATGATATTGGCAATTTCTTTACAATATTAATGGTTCGATTTACTATTTCAAATGGTTTCATAAATGTTTTCAAATTTAGCGGCCATTACAGTTTATTTAATGTTGCCAAAAATGAATTTCAATTATTTCTTCCGCAAAAATATTATTCGAAAAATTTAGACAGAAAATGACGTAGTGAATCGGGTATACGGAACTCGGGGCGCTACAGAAAAGGGTGATTGACCCTTCTGACAGACATACATCAAATGATTATTCTGACATATTACAAATAATGATGATTACTGACACATAATACGGCTGATTTGACAATACTACCTACTAACACATCGTCTTCTTCGTCCGCAATTGAGGTCGGCTCGCACATTTCACCTCGGTCAAACAAATCACATCGGTCTCACGGATTCACCTCGCTGGCATGAATCACCTCGGTACAAAATCACCTCGGTCAAGACATTCCACCTTGTATACAAAAAATCACCTCGAAAATGAAACCACCTCGGTCGTGGCGTACCACATCGGTTGTGATAAAGGACATTCAGATCGTGATTCAAAACATTATTGACCGTTTTATCAATTTGTGGCAACTGTCTGGCCGTTGACTATTTTGACACTTCATTTATTTTCCACCTCATATCGGTATATAACAATCATCACCACCTCCACCACAGCCTTTAAATCTACCAAGCCACACCACCACCGTTATCATCAACTCAGTCACCTACATCCAATATCCATTGAACCACCGAATCAAGAATAGCCCTCACCACAAACTGTAATACCAGAATTTTGAACCCCAGTCCACTGCCCATTTTGTTTCTACACGTTTTTGATCTCCAAATCAAAAAACCCATCATCATTAACAAACAAACCACCGCCTGGACCACGGTCACCATCGCCTCTGTCCACCTCACAAATCGCAACCCAAGACCCAAATCAAAAACCCAAAAATGGAGAAGAATCGAAGCCAGTTATTTGCCTTAACCACCTCTGAACCTTCGCCGGAAAAATCACAGCACAAACTCAAACTTCAAGCTTCGTCTCCGCCCCGATTCTTGCTTCGATTTTGATACCCAATCTCACACCAAACTTGAAACCACCCTTGACGCTACTCCCCGCCTCCTTGCGCCGGTGTTGCGCCGGCGAGTCACCGGCTGAAGGTCGGATTTTGGATCGTATCGCCTCTCGCCGTCTCACTCTCTGCCTCTTCAAATGAAGAGAGAAATGGAAAAATCTGATTTTTAATATTTGTTTTAACTTTCCGAAATTGCAAGCCTAGTCCTCAACTTTTAAAGTTATTTAAATCAGTCCTTAAGCTTGAAAATATTTTATTTCGGTCCTTTCTGCTTTAATTTCATTCATTAAGTTTTAAATAAGTTTAATCAGCCCTTCATTTATAAAATATATTATTTCAGCCCCATATTTTTATATTCATTTTAAGTTTCAACTCAACTTTTGAAGATTTACATTTTAGTCCCTCAACTTTCAAAACATCAATTTCAGTCCTCAAATTGTAAATTATCATTTTGAACTATATATTTCAAAAGACTAAGGCGACTTATTGGCTAAGACGAAGCGTACGGAGAATTAAAGAATGGAAGTCATTCCCGCTCAACATTGCACTCGTCGGATTTAAGGTAGACTCGCCCCTATTAATTGATTTAAATTACGATTGCAGGTGAATGTGTATGTTGTGACTTGTGAAAGTCATTTTTATGAAAAGAAATGAGCCTATATTCCCTCGTCAGGAATAATGATGATATGAGTATGCGGCATGAATCCGCTACAAGAGAAATGAGAATGTTATGCATAACTTACGTGCCTTGTGTGCAGGAGACGTGCCTTGTGTGCACGAGATGAGACGAGACTACCCACACCCTATGATTTCAAAGAGCCTATGATTTTCAAAATGACCCGTGCTGTAATGCACAATATGATGACTATCAAGAGCCAATTTCAAAGAGCCTGCATTTATGTGTTCAATTATATTGTAAGTCTCGATAATATGATTTAAATCTCTATTTAGTGTCACTCGAATGGTCAAGAGTTTGGGTCGTCACACTGGGTATCAGAGCAAAAGGTATGCTTTCCTGTATACTCTTTAAATCATTTCAAAATATTTCTACAAGAAATGTTATTGCAATTAATCTATTTTAATTGCAGTTAAAGTAATTAATATTCGTCATATTTTACATCGTGTTTAAAAATAATAATAATAATTATTATTATTATTATAATATTCATTTAATGTTCACTATTCGTGAACAGTAAATATTACTGTTCACGACAGCACGTAATATGGAGCACTATTCACGCAGTGAACAGTGACCGAAGCACTGTTCACGTGAACAGTGCGCGGTCACTGTTCAAATGAACAAAGAACGCGTCACTTTAAAAAAAAAAAAAAAAAATTTATAAGTAAGATTTTGATCTAATCACTTATGCAAATTCTATTTTGATTACCAAATTATTTTATTTGGTAATTGGGCTCAATCATGTATGAAAATTTAAATTGGGCTAAGTAAATTACTATGTGTATTGTTATTGTATCAATTTGGTCAATCTCATGTAAAGATCCAAAATGGTTAATGAATATTTTCTAAGAAATAGACCATTATTTAATTATGAAAAATGTTACTCACCAATCCGCTACTCCACCTTCCATGTCTTGACTCTTCGAATCAGGTATGTTATATGTTTTGCTAGTCATTTACGATTTTATGGAGGCATGTTATAAAAAAAAAAAAAAAAATTTTACCTTGAGACTTTACATGTTATATCTGATTTGTAGTATAAATTGATAGAAGCCTCAATTTTAAATTTATTATTTCCAACGTAGAATCATGAGACATAGAAGATACATATTGGAATTTTGGTACATATTAAGCTTAGGAAGATTGACCCAATTAGATATTAAGTTAGTTGGTAAAAAAAAAAAAAAACTGTGGATGATTATTAGTACTTCCCCTTCAAGCTTACATCCTCTTAATCCGTACGATAATTCATCCCTTTATCACTACCTTTGTGTAAAAAGAAGGGAAAAACTGTGGATGGTTATTAGTACTTCCTCTTCAAACTTACTTCATCTTCAAGTTCCAACTAGCAGTTCGATAATTTATCCCTTTATCATTACCTTTGCGTAAAAGTAAGGAAAAACTGTGGATAATTATTTGCACCACTCTTTAAATTTCAAATTCTGAAAATTCCACTCCTCAAAATTTATAATTATTCTAATGAAACTATATATTTTTTTAAAAAAAAAAGTCTATTTTTGAAAGAAAAATAATTATGCTCCGTATTTTTGCTAGATGGTGAGTGGACAAGGTCAAACAACCCGAACTGATAGGCGCAATCATTTTACTTGGTTGCATAGAAATTACAAGAGAAACCTTAACCATGGTTTGCCACAACATTTGGATGCCATGGAAAAGATTTACCGATCGGCAAGGGCAAATGGATACCAATTTCATCGAGACGAAATTGTGTATCACCTAGATCGAACTCTCACTCCTTATTGGAGGAAATTCATCAAAAGAATTGAAGAGACATTCGACTACCAAACCTCCCCAGATATATTACTACGATGCATAAGGGAAAGGTGGAGGAATAGGGCGCCAGGATACGAACAAAATCCAAGCAATGTCCTACCAATACCTGAAGTTAATTACGAGGGACTATATGTTGAAGATGAACCAAGTGAGGAGTACAGCCCAGCGTCGTATTCTGCAATTGACCCAAGGCCAAATCCCGAGGGAAATCAACATGAGGGTGCTGATAGGAACTATTAGTTGACAATAATTTTTTTTATGCCTTTTAAATTATGAACCCCATTAAGTTTTAGTATGTTTGGACACTGGGTATGCCTGGTAGTCCATTATGTAAGTTAACTTATGAATGTTTATGAATAAAACATGTTATTTCTTTAAGTTCTTGCTTTCAAGTTGACTTCTTTCTAAATAGTCACCATTGTTTAATTAAGGCTATGGCACCATCAAGACGCGGAAGGACTAACAACAGAAATAACCAAACCCAAGAGCCCCCACAACCTATTGCAGTTGACCCACAGTTTGCTCAGCAATTTCTCGCTATGATGCAAACTTTTGTGCAAACTACTGCACCACCACCGACACCTACTCAACAGCCAACACCAACGCCACCACCTTCTCCGACACCTCCTCAACCAGAGCAACAGCAGGAAGTTGTGCTCGACACTAGGACCACTATCGCTGTTGTTGAGCAATTCAGGAAACAGCAACCCCCTATCTTCTATGGCAGTACGGATCCCTTGGAAGCGGAGGATTGGCTAGTAGGAATGGAGAGGATTTTCGAACTCATTGACTACCCGAACCCTAGAAGGGTGATCTGTGCAACCTTTATGCTACATAAAGGAGCTAGATGTTGGTGGGACACCACTGCTAGATCGAGGGCTCCTGGTCATGTTTGGATGTGGGATGAATTCAAGGAGGTATTTTTGAAAAAATACTACCCCACGAACATTCGAAATCGGAAGGAAGCTGAATTTCTCACTTTGACTCAGGGATCGATGTCCTTGATCGAGTACGAGCAGAAGTTTGATGAGTTGGCTCATTATGCTCCTGAATTTGTGGATACGGAAGAGAAAAAGGCAAGACGTTTCGAGCAAGGTTTGAGGGATGACTTGAGACGGACTGTTATTGTGCTCCAGCTTGAAAGTTACCATGATGTGTTGGCAAGGGCACAACTGGCAGATTTCAAAAATCACACTAGCGAGGAAGATAAGCAGCATGGTGAACAGCCAGAAAAGCAAAAGTGGGTTAATAACAAACAGCCAGAGAAGCGAAAGTGGATGGATAACAAGGGCAAAGGAAAACAAAATTTTTCCAAGAAAGGAAGAGGAGATTCGACACAAGGTAGCAACAAGAGCTACCCACGCTGTGAAAAATGCCAGAAGCATCATCAGGGAACTTGTCTTATGGGGACGAATTCATGTTTTCAGTGTGGAGAACAAGGACACATGGCTCAATGTTGTCCTAAGTATAGTCAGCCTGGAAACAACCAGCAAAAGCCTCAGGGTAACAATCAGCAGAGGCCGCATGGAAACAATCAACAGAGAAATAATCATAATAAACAAGGCAATGCACCCGGAGGACAGGCTAGGGTTTATGTATTGGGAGGACAAGATGAGGATCAGAATCGAAATGTCCTGGCAGGTAAAGTCCTCATATCCAACTTACAAGCATATGTATTAATTGATTCGGGTGCCAGATTAAGAGGAGGAATAGGAAAATCAGTGTTATAATTTATTTGAGTGATTGGACAGTGAAGAAGAAAAAGACCAGAACTACACGGCTCATCTATCATCCGAGGAGGAGGCTTCTTTGAGAGAGCTCCGAAGCAAGCAGGACAGGGATTTGGGAAGAGGAGAGGCTATGGGCCCTTCTTCATGTCACCAGGACCTCGGATTAATTGTTAGGGTCCCATTTAGGGCACATAAGGAAGAGCTGGGGCTTTCTGAGGAGGAAATAGCCCAGGTTGAAGGTTGGGTAGACCGGGTGAATAAAGTATCAGGGTATCATGTAGACCCTGATCCGAACCCAGAGTCGTGGAAAAGCAACGAGATAGCCACTGAAATTCAAGGGGTTGATTTGGCTGGAGCCTCGACGAAATTCAGAATGCCAGAAGGGATTCGATTAGTGCACCCTACACCTTCTTGCCGACCTTGCAGCCCTCCCCCAGGTCAAGTAGCCATATGTTATGATTTTCTATCTTGCGGGATGAGGCTACCCCTGCACCCCTTCTTGAGGGCACTGCTCAGGAGCTACAACCTATGCCCCTACCAGCTGGCTCCCAACTTCTGGATGCAGGGTACTTGGCTAGTTGCAAGAGGTGAACCCCGACTATCCCATCTCACTACACATCATCCATACCTTGTATACTTTGAAGAAATCAGTTAGAAGGGAAAAAGATGTGAGGTCGGACGTCAAAGACCGGTATTACTTGTCTCCTAGGGGCTCATACCCTCCCGTTATTACTGGTAATCCTACTTCGATAAAGAACTGGAGGAACCAATGGTTCTGGGTTGCGGGGGAGTGGCAGATCTCTCATGTGGACCCTAGTCCAGAAAATACAGTTCCCCGAACTCTTTCCCCACATTGTGAGTCTTGCATTTGCTTTAGTGTCCTTGAGTGTCATGCATCATTCGTTTTTTATTTTCTATTCACGTTTCTTTACTGGTTCCTAACATACTATTGGTTTATGGTAGGGGACACTTTTGCCTGCCTCCTCTCTGACGCAGACTTAGCGGCAGTAAGGCGCTTGTTTGCTTACATGGGCACTTTTCAGGGGGTCATTCAACAAAATAAATTATTTGTTAAGCACGGCCTTATGCAAGCCATGAGTAAGTTTGTTTCCTTATTGCCTTCATAACTTCATTTCCCTTCTTTTCTCGCTAGGTTCCAAGGATTTTCCGAAGATTCCTTTGAAGGGTCTCATGGCCAAAAAGATCCCTCCTGCTCTTCGCCACGACAGCGAAATCGAGAAGAGGCAGAAAGCAGTACTTGCTAACCTGCAGGTAGGGGTGGCAAAAGAGGTATCTGAGGCGTCCACAGCCCAACTTCAGGGTCCTCACAATTATAGAAAAATTGATTTACCCATTTCAGTAGATGGAGACCAAGTTTATATTGTCAACGCCATTTGAAGAATTGTTGAACTAAAGTTATGTGTTGAGAAATATCTCAATCATGGTGAATGGGAAGGAGTAGATGATGGATTTCATAACCCTGAATACCCATAAACTTGATGTCATACTAGGAATGGAATGATTATTATGGTATAAGGTTTCAATCACTGGCTACGTTAAGTTGGTATCTGAACCTTCAAATGAAACCCTTTTTCGCCTTGTTGAGGTAAAGGTAGAACTTTTCATATCGATATTATCAGTGATGAATGCTCGTCAATTGATGAATAAGAGTTATTAGGCCTACCTAGTTGCAATAATTGAAGTGTCTAAGGTGAATACTTCTCTCGAACAAATTTCTGTTATTCGAGAATGACTAAATATGTTCTCAGAAGATCTTGGTGATTTATCGCCTAAAAGAGAGATTGAATTCGTCATCGATTAAGTGCACAACTCTAGTATCCAAGGTATAATGTCGGATGGCTCCTTCGTAACTTAAGAGAGCTCAAAGTGCAACTATAGAATCTCGTGGACAAAGGTTTTGTTCGATCTAGCTTTTTGCCATGGGGTGCTCAGGAGCTATACATGAAGAAGAAGATGATTTTATTGAGACTTTTATGAGAAGAACTATGAAATTAGAGGTTTAAAGATTTGGTTCTTAGTTATTGGGAATTAAGTAATGGATATTGTGTTGAGTATGTGAATTATTCCTCTATTTTGAGAGAAATTTATTATTTAGTTTGGTCTTGTGATTAAATTTTGGGAATATGATTTGTGGCATGTATTTATAAGTATGAGTAGTCTTTTGAGCCAATTAATGTATTGAAGGAAGTGAGATATTGATATTGGAAACTATGATTTGAAATTGTTATGTTGAGGAATTAAGAATTGATTTTTCTAGGATATCAAGGTATACATGAAGTTATGTGATGACTTGATGCGTATATTGGGAAATGATAAGTTATACTTTGAAAAGATGAGTGAAGACAAGTATTATGGCGATATTGGGAAGAATCTTAATTATTCTTGGGAACGGATTGATCACTAGTAAGGAATGATCACTTGTATTGGAGAATATTATAAATTATGAGGATATGAGATAATACTGTTGATTTATTTTGGAATTTGATCGGGAAGATATGTTAAAGATTAGCTGATGATATTATGTTGATTTGTGAATAATATGTTATTGGATATACTACATAGAGAGAATATTCAGGTAATTTCTATCATTTTAATTATTTTGGTGATATTTGGTGATAAAGAAGTTTTAGAGATGACAAATTATTATGGTTTGATATGTTTTTTAAAGAAATAGTAAAGATTTATTGAAATTTGGAGAGAATTTTCCATGGGCTTACAGAGATTAGTGAAGAGACGTGATGTCATTTGGGTTATTGAATAATAACTTAAGTAATCAGCAAATATTTCTTTATACAGAATTTAGAGGCTATGTTGAGAGCTTGCATTTTAGACCTTTGTGATGGTTAGGAAAACCATTTACCGTCTGTTGAATTTACATGTAATATGATTATTGGGATTAGTCAGTTATCATGAATGGGAGATATTGAAAATATTTTATGGTGAGATGCCTTAAAGGAGTAACCATTTATTCAAAGTGAGAAATTGGGGAATGCGATTGAATGTTTGGGATTATGTGAGATAATGATTGTCATAAGGTCAATTGTATATAAAAGGTATAATAGATGATTGTAAGGAATAATGTGATGATGAGAACTGAAGGTGATAATGTATTGAAATTATGAAATAGGATGGTCATCCATGAATAAGTTATGTTGTAATTGGTTCTAAGTGGAAATTCAAAGAATGATGAATCTCAGTCATGGAAAATGAATAAGGATTTCCTCATAATGTGAATGATTCACTGATGTACATTAAGTTTTCAATATTGATGAAAGAAACTTTATCAGGTCCTAGATTTGTACAAGTATTGCAGAAGTAAAGCATCTGATCGTAGGAAAGTTTATGATAGTACATACCATGAAATTGTAGAGATTATTATTGATGGTATCTTGATTCAAAAATAAGAAATGAAATTTTAGGCAATTGTCTTTGTGGATAGGATTTATGGAAAATGAGAATAAGACTTCACAATGATTATTTATTATGGAGTAGTGTGCAGAAAGAGTGACAATGGCAGAATCCAAGATTTATTGAGTTTGAGAGATTGAGTAAAAGGTTTGTGTGAAGGATATGATGGTTATTATGTTGTAATCTCAGAGAGATTGATATGATTATTTGAGATCAGTTGTGTGACTTTTACTTATAATGGGATTGTATCTTTGGGTTAAGTAAACTTGATGAGGAATTCTATATGAATCACAAAAGTTTTATTCATTGGTGATAGGTCAATGATTTATTTATAAAATACTTGGTTAGAGTATTATTATGATGATTTTGAAAGCATGGATTCTTAAATTAGTACCTTGGATTTAGTTTTAAGATGAGTGTATGATGTTGAATACTTGATTGCAATATATAAGTATGGATTACAGGATTTAAGTTGATACTCCGATTTTAAAAGAAATGTCAGCATGTTCAGAAAGGATTTCGTTTTGCGAATCTTTCCAGAAAGATTCTGTAAAAGTTTTAGTGTTTCTACTGTATATTTTGGTATGGATGTCAAGTTTCACTAATTCTGGAAATAGAGAGTTAGTGAATGAATTCATAAGTGGGATAATGTCGGTTGATGGTCTCCTACAACAATAACTATCAAACTTCGATCCGTATTGAGTACTATGCGATAGGAAGTGTAGATCGTCAGTTCACGAGGGTGAAGTAGGAGAAAGAAGATTATTGGGTCCTGAAAAGTACAGCAGATAACTGAAGTTGTTGAAAAGAGTCGTCAGTGGACGAAAACGACACAGAATAGACAAAAGGGTTATGAGGACAAAAGAAGTAAACCCTTGGAATTCGTTGCAGATGACATGATCTTTTTGAAGGTAGCTCCTATGAAAGGAGTTATGAGATTCGGGAAGAAAGGAAAGTTAAGTCCGCGATTTGTTGGTCCTTTTGAAATACTTGAAAGGGTGGGTGACCTAGCTTATCGGGTTGCATTGTCACCAGTGCTATCGGGTGTGCACGATGTTTTTCATGCATCAATGTTGATGAAGTATATCTCGGATTCCACCCATAGTCTCAGTTATGAGTCATTAGATTTTTGTGAGGATCTCACTTATGAGGAGTCACTTGTGAAAATCCTAATGAAAAATAAGGAACTTGGAAGAAAGAAGATTACGTTAGTTAAGGTTCTTTGGAGGAATCATGCAGTAGAGAAGACTACTTGGAAATGTGAGAACAAAATGCGTACTAAGTTTCAACAAGTTTTGGTAAATTTTTAATTTCGAGGACGAAATTTCTTTTAGGGGGTAAGGAATTGTAAGACCGCTTTTCATTTCTCGTGCAATTTTAAATTTCGCGTAATACTGTGATGAATATTATTATAAATTATGATTTTTGTTATCTTTAATGTCTATAATTGAAATTATTTTGCAGTGGAAGAACTTGGACGCCGGCTCGATCAATGTACCAATTTGAAAGATTATAAATTGGTTATTTAAATTAGTTACATGCAATTCTATGTAAATAATTGTTTTATTGCCTCAGCATGTTATTTTCTATTTTATTATGCCAATTTGAAATTTGGGGGACAAGTGTAGCGTCAATCGAGGGTAAATAAAACTTATAAACTTACTTAAACAAAGGAGAAGAGTTGAGGGACTGATTTGCAAATTCCAAAAGATTAAAAACCTTAACCTAACCTAATCACTCTCTCACTCACGCCTCTCTCTCACTCGGTCTCTCTCTCTCGAACCCGATCTCTCACCCTCGGCCTCTCCGTCTCTGTCTCGCTCTCTCGCCGCTCCTCTCCTGGCGACTTCGACGCCCACCCCCGGCCACTTTCCTCACGCAGCCGCCGACCTTCAAACCACCGGCGGTAAGACCCCTCTTCCCTCTTCCTCCCGCACACCGCGCACGCACACACTCGCACGATACTCACGATTTTAACCACCCTCTTTCACGCGCACACACGGGTTTATATGGATTGATGTATATATATTTATATGAACATTTCAGATTTTTCAGATTGAGTTGTAGCCAAATTTCGAATTTTTAATTGTTAACTTCAGATTTGGGGCATATATGTATATATGTGTGTATGTATATGTATGTGTGTATGCACATTTCAGATTTGGTAATGGAAAATTTATATAGGTAAATTTCAGATTGTATATATATAGATATATCGATTCAAAGTTTTAGTTAAAATTCAGATTTTTTATTTTTGCTTATATTTTAAATCATAGATTGTCAAATTGATAATTTTTTTGGAACCTTGATGAATTATTTAAATTTTAATTGTAAATGTAAAATGTTAAAGTTGTGAAATTGGAATTTAGTTAACTGTTTTTGGTAAAGGATTATGAAATTGGTATTTTGTAGGTTTAAGAACTTATTTGGAACTTTAAGATGGAATTTTAGATTTTGGAAACTATTAAAATGGGTTGTTTTGATTAATTGTAGTTAAATTGAGACCTTGATTATGATCTTACGTTCTTATGCATGTTAGGGATTTAGAATGTAATGTTTTGGGAGTTGAAGCATGAAACTCTTTCTTACTTTATGTGCTTTAAGCTAAACGTGAGGTCACGTTGTGAATTAAAAGTTATATTTATAAATGAATGTGAACAATTAGGATATTTGGTACATTGACGTCACGGATTTTTGGTACGTTGTGAATTAAAAGTCATGTCATTGCATCATCAAGCATGCATTGGCATCGAAATTTGGAAGTCAAATGTTTTAAATGAAAGAAATGTGTCAAAGTGCAAGTTTGCTCAAAAGTTATGTATCCCATGTTTTTAAAGAATGAATGGGTGTGCTTCTAGTTCATGAAAGTTGCGAGTGGGAAATGGGGCGCGGGGGACCGGCGTACCCGAATTAAGTCGCTTTGCGACGGAATGTTAAACCGCTTTGCGGTGGGAAAGTAAATGTTAAACCGCTATGCGGTGGGAAAGTAAATGTTAAACCGCTTTGCGGTGGGATCTAGTTCCAAATAAGTAAATGCCCACTGTATTCTTATTGACTAGAAGTTACACCAAGTGAGCTCAAAATGGAAAAGAAGTGAAAGTTTTGAAATGTTAAGTGAAAGTTTGAAATGTTCGAATGTTCTGGAAAGTAAAGAAAAAGGGGATACATGTATGGAATTTTTGAAAAGCATTCATATCAAAAGCATGCATTCATGCATACAGTTTACTTACTGAGCTTTAGCTCACCCCAATCCCTCCCCAACATTTCAGGTGATGAAAATTAGATGATCAGAGGGGAGCACTTGGCGGCTGACTCAGACAGTACCTGCTGTTGCTTTAATTAATAAAGTTAAATTTATTCAAGTTATCATTAAATTTATTCCTTCATTTATTATCATGGATAATGTTTTGGTTGAAGTTAGTTTTGATTACGTATGGGTAACGTATTAAGGGTTAAATTACCTCTTATTGCAATTGTCAATGTCCGTTGATTTTTGGGAAATCTTATGCTTGAGGAGTTTGGGGAATGAATGAATTGGTTTTGGCGATGATGAATGTGATTGTGGTGTGATTGATGCTTTGAATTTTGAAATGTTCTTGATGTTCCTCTACAGGTTGGCTATGTCCAATTTACAGAGGAGACTCTGTCGAAATTTCTGTAAAATTTTATAATAGATAAATGAATATTTTAATTGTGCAAACGTTTTAAATATATAATGTGAATGGAAGTTAACACGCCTAGGTTTTAGACTTTTGAACTTGGGGTGTTACATTTTTGGTATCAGAGCTAAGAGTTTTAAAAGCGATTCTGTAGACTTTTTCACATGAAGCATAAATGTTAGAAAAATCAGGGTCATCCAGATACATACTTTTAATATACTCGAACCCAAGCAACTTCGCATTTAAAGAAGTTAAGAGAACATACCTGCGAGAAAGGGCATCTGCTACCACATTCTCCTTACCTTGCTTGTAGCGAATGACATATGGAAAAGTCTCAATGAATTCCATCCAACGGGCGTGTCTTTTGTTTATCTTACCTTGTCCCTTGAGGTGTTTCAGTGACTCATGGTCAGTGTGTATGAAGAATTCCTTTGGCCACAGATAGTGCTGCCATGTCTCCAAGGCACGAACAAGAGCATAAAGCTCCTTGTACGGGTAGGATAATTCAATACTGCCCCACTCAGCTTTTCACTGAAAAATGCAATCGGTCTTTTTTCCTGCATAAGAACAGCTCCAATCCCTATTCCTGATGCATCACATTCAATCTCAAAAGTTTGGTTAAAGTTAGGTAAAGCTAAAACCGGTGCAGAACATAACTTATCCTTACTTTAAAAACATTTTCTTGTGCTTCCCCCCAATGGAATCCTACATTTTTCTTGACTATTTCCTTGAGTGGTGCTGCAAGTGTGCTAAAGTCTTTAACAAACCTCCTATAAAACCCAGCCAACCCATGGAAGCTCCTAACCTCGGTAATACTTTTGGGAGTTGGCCATTCTTTAATAGCACGAATTTTCTCCTCATCTACCTCAAAACCATTAGCACTAACAACAAACCCAAGAAAAATTACCTTTTCCATGCAAAAAGTACATTTTTAAAATTAGCATATAGTTTTTCAGTTTTCAACACTTCCAAAACAGATCTTAAATGTTTAATGTGATCACCTAAGTTCTTACTATATACCAGAATGTCATCAAAGTATACCACAACGAATTTACCATTGTAAGTACGTAAAACATGATTCATAAGTCTCATAAAAGTGCTAGGTGCATTCGAGAGGCCGAATGTCATAACCATCCATTCATATAAACCATATTTGGTTTTGAAGGCGGTTTTCCATTCATCACCTTCTTTAATACGAATTTGGTGGTAACCACTCTTAAGGTCTATTTTGCTAAACATACTAGCACCATAAAGTTCATCAAGCATGTCATCAAGTCTAGGTATGGGATGGCGATACTTTACCATAATATTGTTGACTGCTCTACAATCCACGTACATCCTCCAAGTCCCATCCTTTTTGGGTACCAACAGAACTAGTACAGCACATGGGCTCATGCTTTCCCGAACATAGCCCTTTTTCAGCAGCTCTTCAACCTGCTTTTGTAGCTCTTTGGTCTCTTCGGGATTGCTCCTATAAGCTGGGCTGTTTGGAATGACTGCTCCCGGCACGAAGTCAATCTGGTGTTCGATCCCTCGAATTGGTGGCAGCCCACTAGGAATTTCCTCAGGAAATAAATCTGCAAATTCCAGAAAAGGGACACAGCTAAACTGGGGAGGGAGTGGTTAGCTTCATCAAGTACAAGGAGGGATTCCTTATACATTAGTAAAATCACGGGGTGATTTCACTCTGTTTGGCGTAGAAGCTCACTTTTGTTTTCTCTCTTTTATTTTTACTGGCACTCTTCACACCTTCTCCTTTTTCCGGGATCGTGTTCCCGACCGTCTTCTGTTCACTCAACTCTCCTTTTTCCGGAATCGTGGTCCTGACAATCTTTCTCTCTTCCTCACATTTTAATTTCAATTGGTCTTCATAGACCTCTTGAGGTGACAACGGCATTAGTTTGACATTTTTCCCATCCTTAGTGAAGGTATACCTATTTTTAAAGCCATCATGAATAACCTTCCTATCGAATTGCCATGGCCTGGACAACAAGATGTGCCCTGCATGCATGGGTACCACATCACAAACCACCCTATCTTCGTATTTCCCAATTTCCAAATCAACCACCACTTGTTTATTTACCTCAATCTCACCCGATTCATTTAACCACTGTAGCTTATATGGCCTAGGGTGTTTTAGTATAGGTAGGCACAATTTCTCCACTAGAGTAGTGCTAGCAACGTTCGTACAACTGCCACCATCTATTATCAAACTACACACCTTGTTATTCACAAAGCACCTAGTATGAAATATATTTTCTCGCTGCTCACCCGACTCTTCCACCTTAACTTGAGTACTAAGGGCTCTCCTAGTGACAAGTGATTTAGCTATTGCATAGTCCCCATCATCATTTTCACTAACATCCTCTAGAGCTGGCATATCCTTGTACTCATCCTCCACTTCTTCCTCTTTCTCATCCTCCGAACTTAATACCCCATTACGCACAACCAATATTCGTTTATTTGGACATTGTGAAGAAATATGTCCTAATCCGGAACATTTAAAACAACGAATATCTCTAGTCCTAGAAGTTTGAGAGTCAGAAGCAATTTTACCATTGTTGGGTGCCTCAAATTTATTTTTCTGCACAACCCCATCATTTTTGGAAGTCCCGCTCCATGTAGACTTACCAAAAGAATTAGAACTTGTAGAGAATTTTGAATTTCCCTTCCTTTTTAGTTGTCGCTCTACCTTCATGGCCATGTGAAGCATCTCCTCCAAATCGATATAATGCTTGTTAACTTATTTTAAGTTATATTTATTGGCATTTTCTATTTTCCTATATGTTTGTAATTTGATAAATTTAGTTTATTACTAAATATTTTTATTTAGTAATTTATTAAGTTTAATTAAATTACTTAAACATTTATATTGTCTTTATCTCCTATATATTGTGATAATATTTGTTGCTTATCTTCTATGATAATGACAAGAAATATTGTGATAATATTTTGAAGATAATGTTGGTTGCTTATCTGATATGATAAGTATTGTGATAATGGTAGAAGTCTATCACTTATCTTTTGTGATAAGAATTGTGATAATATTTTACTTGGCTTGAAATTATATCTTTATCACTTATAAGTATTTTGATTATATTTTAAGTCTTGTTAAAATATTCAGATTGGCGGAAAATATTTTATCACAATCTCGAACTATGCGTAGATTTATCCTGTAGTTTAGATTGATCTGTATAAACTCTTTCCTTATATAGTGATTTGTTTTTGTTCGCAGGATGCCAACCGTGGGTTTTCCCTGTTAGGGTTTTTTTCCACGTTAAGCTCAAATTATTGTGTTCTTGTCCATTTATAATTCCGCACAATTTATTCTGATTGTTTACGTTTTACAATCCAGACGAATCTGCCTTAGCAGGATTCATCTGGTACTGCGCTAAACAACGATTAACGATTTACTGTTAACTGGTAGTCCAGACTTGTCTGTGACAATCTGTTTATAAAATTTAGACAACTTTAAATTTTCAATGCTGCAATTCAATAACATTAGCAATATCTCAATTTTAAACCACTTAAAAACCTAGCCATGGTTGGCTCCGGGTCTTCCTCTATATTTGCCCTAATCATGGCAACCTCCATCTCCCTATGGTAATCCTCCACACTCTTACTACCTAGGGAAAGGGTTTGTAGTTTTTGGTAGAGATCCCTATAGTAATGTCCATGCACAAATCGTTTTCTCATAAGGGCCTTCAACTCATCCCAAGTTTCAATAGGCCTCTCCCCATTCCTCCTTTTACTAGTAACCAATTGATCCCACCATACTATAGCATAATTAGTAAATTCTACGACTGCCAATTTAACCCTTTTTAGATTCGGAATAATTATGACAATAAAAAATCAACTCTACCCTCTTTTCCCATTCAAAATAAGTTTCCGGATTACTTTTACCTTGAAACGAGGGAATGGATATTTTTATATTACCAACATGTCCATCTACATCATCCCTACGATCACGCCTATATCCCCTATCACGTCTTTCTCCCCGATCTCGTCTCCTACCAACACTAGTAATAGACAATTCACCACTATCGTCATCACTATCAACAACCTCAACACGTTCATTCCTAGCTCTAATTTGTGGGTTGAAGTCATACCTTAGTGGTCTCCGTAAATTAGGTAAATTGCGCGGTTGATCTTGACGTGGTTGAGCAATTCCCGCACCACGTGTCTCCCCCGGATTATTTGCTCTTTCCACATTCACTCCGGATTGTGGACCAAATTTTGCTTCCAACTTGGCATCCAACCTCGCCTCCAATTTTGCAAACTGTTCCTCCATCATTGCAAGCATTTTAAAGTCTTGCAGATCATTTTCCGTCGATGAAGCTTCCTTCTGTGACATGGTTAGTAATAAAGAAAAGAAAAAATTTTAAATAAAGATCCTCACGTGTTTTATTGCTCGTGTATCACTTGATTTGACTTTTTCCCTCTATTAATCTCACCACTCTGCCTTTTTCCTCTCTATTCCCTTTTTCCCACGTTCTCAAAGAAACCACCAAACTAGTCACGGATTTGGTCCTTGTGGAATAAACCCCAAAGTGCAAATAAGGAAAGTTGGTGGAAAAATTGGAATTAGGAAGTTTAAGAAGGAAATTATGGAAACAAGAATTCTATTTCAAGAAGAAGTTTTATGAAATCAAGAATAAGGAATTTAATGGAAACAAGGATTGTTGGAAAGATTTGCCAAAAATTATTTTCCAAGAAAAGATTTCTTAAATCATCTTGAAAAAATTTTCTTGATTTCTTGAATCAAATCAACAACTTTTTTTGCTAATTTTTGGATTTTTTTTTTCTTCTTCCTTTTTTATTTTTTGCTACTCAACAAGAACAATCAAGAACGAGAAACGGAATTTGGCAAATCTTGAATTTCTGACGAATTTCAAGAAACGAGAATTGGAATGGAATTTTTTTTTTTTTTTGAATGAATAATATCTGGAAATAAAAGAAAAAGAACTGGAATACTAAATACTTGGATTTAGAGACAGGCTCTGATACCAGATGATGTGATCCGATATGGGGATTACCAAGAACATTCGGAATTAAACGCCGAAAAGCTCTAAAATCCAATTAGTAGACGATAACAATGCAACCCCGACCTCACGACGCAAGAACTATGGGTATATTAAACCCAAGACCCGTTACGATGCGGAGATAAGAACCACAAAGTGGGAACGCCACAAAGGTTGTCAAATCCTTTGATAAGTCCAAATTTGTTCAACGAGAACAAGAAGAAAATTAAGGGAATATCTCACCTTCAATATCATTAATATCAAGAATAAAAGTTGCGTTTTACAATGCTGAATGAAGCCAAATAAATAGGCTAAAAAAATAAAGAAACTAAAAATAACTAGAATTAAAACTAACCTAAAATGCCTAAACTAGGTTTAAGTTGCGGCGCTCAGTTACGGCCGTAAGTAACTTACGGTCTAAAAATTCAAAACACAATTTACAGCCGTGACAAGTTGTAGCGTACCCGGTCCTCAAGGGCTGCCGTCCGTCTACTCATGGTCTTTCCACTCTCCCCTGGTCATCCTGCTCCTCAAGTGCTGGCAGCCTCGTTTCCAGGAAGTGGATTTTTGCCTCCTCAGGGATTCGAACCTTGTACCTAGGGGTTAAGTACAAACTTCATGGTATCAGGGATTCTACGAAGTTTGTACTTAACCCCTAGGTACAAGGTTCGATCCCTGCGGAAGGCAAAAATCCACTTCCTGGAAACGAGGCTCCCAGCCTTTGAGGAGCAGGATGACCAGGGGGGGAGTGGAAAGACCATGAGTAGACGGCCGGCAGCCCTAGAGGACCGGGTACGCTACAAAAATTGTTTTAGTGATTTATTTATGTAGAAATATTCATGTGATATATATGATGGTTATTATACTGTGATCTTAAGGAGATTGATTAGTTAGATTTCAATTATTGCTATTGAAGTTAATCTCTTATTCTGAATGTAGTATGATTTGTATTTGAGATGGCTTAAGATTCCATTTGGTTTAAATTGTAAATCACCTGGTTTAAGATTCCATTTGAGATGGCTTAAGATTCCATTTGAGATGGCTTAAGATTCCATTTGGTTTAAGTTTCAAATGTAATTTTTTTGAACTAAAATTTTATTTCATTAAATGAATGAATATAACTAGGATTGTTGGTACATTGATGACACGGGCAGTCGAGGCTCCTCCACTTGCAAATCAAGAAAACGGTAAAAATTAAGGACGTCAGGTAAGTAAACTTTCCCCCCCAATTTTTATAGAAGTTGAATGTAAATGTGAAATGTGTAAATGACTGTCTTGCAACTTACTTGCTTTGATGAATTTCATTATTTTATGAAAGTATATGTTATTGAGAAGAATGTTCAAGCATGCACATTATCGTGTCATTGCATCATCAAGCATGCATTGGCATCAAAATTGGGAAGTGAAATGTTTTTAAATAAAATAAATGTGTCAAGGTGCAAGTTTGTTCAAAAGTTATGTATCCCAAGTTTTTAAGAAAGAATGGGTGTACTTCTAGTTCATGAAAGATGCGAGTGGGAAATGGGGTGCGGGGGACCAGCATACCCGAATGTAATGAGCCGCATTGCGGTGGAATGAAGTGAATGAGCCGCTTTGCGGTGGAATAAAGTGAATGAGCCGCTTTGCGGTGGAAATGTGAATGTGAATCTGGTTCCAAATTAGAATTGCCCACTGTTATCTGATTGACTAGAAGATACACCAAGTGAGCTCACGATGGAAATGAAGTGAAAGTTTTGAAATGTTAAGTGAAAGTTTGAAAAGTTTGAATGTTCTGGAAAGTAAAGTAAATGGGGATGCATATATGAAATTTTTAAAGCATTCATGTCATAAGCATGCATTTCATGCATAAAGTTTACTTACTGAGCTTTAGCTCACCCAATCCCTCCCCAACATTTCAGGTGATGAAAGTTAGGTGAGACGAGGAGAGCATTTGGTGGCAGACTCAGGCTATACCTGCTTTCAATTCTTGAAAATAAAATTAAATTAGAATTTATTTAAGTTCTAAGTAATTATTTCTTAATTCATTTATTTGACTCGGGCTATACCCGCTTCAACCCTTTTAAAATAAAGTTAAATTAGAATTTATTTAAATTTCTCATTATTTATTCTTTAATTCATGTATTATTGAGGTTAAATTTCCTCTTATTTCATTTGCTAAAGTTTATTTACTTGGAATTATATCGTTGAGGAGTTTGGGACTTATTGTAATGGTTTGGATGATATTTGGGATTGAATGAGTTGCGATGTGTATTTTAAAAATGGTTTTGATGTCCCTCTACAGGTTGGCTATGTCCAATTTACAGAGGAGACTCTGTCGAAATTTTTGTAAAATTTCATAAAAGAAAATGAAAATGTTGAGGTTTTAAATGATTTCTTTTCCGCATTTAAGTAAAGAAAAGTTAACACGCCTAGGTTTAAGATTTTGAACTTGGGGTGTTACACAAGTTATTTTACGGCCTTAAGTGACCTTCTGAACAAGAATAAAAGTTACAAAATTTTGGTTACGGCCGTGAGAATTTGATTACGGCCGTAAGTTCTTCTACTTCAGTTACGGCCGTAATGGCCTTTCTGTCCAATTTCGCCATGTTGATTTTACGGCCGTAAAAAGGGGTGTTACGGCCGTGAGAATGCTTCTGCCACAATTTCTTGTTGTTCTTTGATCCAAATGCATAGTAACAACTTTGGTTCCTCTTCCACTTTATTATGCAACGTGAATTAGGTTTTTTCACTCGAGCACTCATCCCATCCACGCTTGCTGAATCCTTGCATTGCCTACTTGATTCTTTTGGCTCTTTGTCTCGTTATTGGTCCTACGGGCACGTGCAACGGGTCAACATTCTTCGAGCCACTCCGGAACTCATCAAAACCTCCGCACCTCCGCCACCAGAGATTCAGGATTTGGAGGACGAGCCATCTGTGTCTATCCCAGATTTGGCTCACGAAATGACACCTAAGGGGGCAGAAGAGCTCAAGCACATTAGAGCCAGTGTTCTCCCCATAAAATATTACCTTCAGTCCTTCTTTGTTCGACTTCCCCAGTTCTCCTCTTGCCAGGGCTGCTTTAGTCACTGAGTAATTTTGGACAGAGGGCTGGTCTGCCTTTTCCTCTAGTGCCACTCCATCCCGGAAGCTGCTTGCTGCCAAGGCTATAAATGCTAGGGCCCTGGCCCTTATAGACGAGGTGGAGTCTTCTGTGGAGGAGGCGCAGGGGGACAAGAAGGACGCTGAGACTGCCCTTCGCCATGCGGACAATATGCTTAGAGAGGTTAAGGACCTCAAAGAGCATCTGTCCATTGCTCGCAAGGCCTCCTCGAAAGATAGGGTGACAGCCAAACGCCTTCAGGAGGACAATGAAAAGTTAAGGCACGACCTTCAGGCTTCCGAGGCAGACGTGGCGTCCCTTTGTAAAAAATTGGACGATTCCAACCGGGCTCAGTCCATAACTTCTGAGGGGACAGCAGCCAATGCGGCCAAGGTTAAGCTAGAGGCTGAGGTGGCAGCAGACTCTGAGAAATTGGGGAGAGAGGTGGAGGCTAGGTGGAAGGCAGAGGAGGACCTTGCAACGGTATATGCAATCTAGGATCATGGAAGTTCTGGAGCAGATCGTTGCATCACGAGTGGAGAAAGCTCTAAGTGCCAAGGTGTCTGAGGCAATCCAGAATTTCAAAGACACTTTTGAAGAGACACCAGAATATGAGGCCATGCAGAGGGTCTTTGGGAACATTGGGGCAATGATGGCTTTGGGGGACGTGAAGGAAGCCTTCCCATCCCTAGACCTATCCTCCATTGAAACCCTGTACCCCGAGCCTGAAGATGATTCCCTCGATGATTCCCCCGAGCCTGAAGATGATTCCCTCAATGATCCTCTTTTGTATTTGCCTTATTGTTTTTTTTTTTGTAAGTGCAATGGCACCTTATATTGCAAATGTAACAACATTCAAATTGTAAATACTTTGATTTTATGAATGCAATGATTTATTTATATTTAGTTCAATGTCTTAGTTTGTACGACCTTATCTGTTTAAGCGTGAACGCTTCTGTTTAGGCGTGAAATGGCGCCTTATATGAAGATATGTGTATAGTCCCTCAGATCTAAGTAGCTCAAGGCATTCATGTTTGCTGGTTAGATATGATTTTGACCAATTTTTGAACATTTTTGTCTTATACTCTGTAACGTTAACCTATGTATATAAATTTGTATGAACTCCTGTTGATGGTGTTAACACTTTCAACCCATACGCAGTGGTCGCAGTGTAGGCTTATAAGAGTCCCTTGTTTTTAACAAATTTCATGCATGTCGTAGACGTATGGTCTTATAACCAGAATAATCTAGGAATTTGTGTTTATCCATTATGTTTGTCTAATCAGTGCTTGGTATAATCCTCAACGTAACTCACTTAGGATTTTATAAAATTATATGGTAATGTTGTAACCGCTGAAGAGGAATTTGATTTATTGGGAATAACGACGAAGGTGATCCGTGTTCCAATGACTACATAAAGGTACCCCAGATAAGTCCTCGATCATGTACGTTATGGGTATCACCTCGGCAGTGACTTTGTAAGGGCCTTTCCAGTTAGGACCTCAAGTCCCTACTCCTGGTTCTTAAGTTGAGGGAAGAACATTTTTGAGGACTAAGTTCCCAACATTAAAGTGCCGACTCTTAACCCTTTTTTTATAATAGCGGGCCATTTTCTCATGGTACCTAGTCATCACCACTTGATAATCATTCCGTTTTTCTTGGAGGAAATCCAAATTAGCCCTTTGTGTTTCTTCGTTTCCCACTTCGTCATAATGGATTTGATGAAGAGAAGTGACCCCAATTTCGACTAGACATACCACCTCGGATCCATATGCCAAGGAGAAAGGCGTTTCACCAGTGGTAGTGTGCGAGGTGGTTCGAAGTGCCCATAATACTTGTGGGAGTTCATCTACCCATGCGCCCTTTTTGGACTCCAGCTTGCTTTTCAGGGTATTTTTTATGGTCTTGTTCACAGTTTCAACCTATCCGTTAGTTTGTGGGTGATGTGGAGATGAAAATAATTTCTTAATTCCCAAATCGTCGCACAATTCATCTATGCTTCTGTTTTTGAACTGTTTTACATTATCACTAACCAGCGAGTGCGGTATTCCGAATCGGCATATGACATTCTTCCAGATGAACTTTGTGGTGTTGGCCTCGGTAATCCTCATTAGGGGTTTTGCCTCGACCCACTTGTTGAAGTAGTCAATTGCCACTATTGCAAAGCAATTATTACCAGCACCCCTAGGCATATGACAAATAATATCAACCCCCAACTTCGCAAAAGGCCAAGGGCTAGTCACCACAGTTAGCTTGTGATACGGCTGATGCGGTATGGTTGCATGCCTTTGGCATTTATCATATTTACGCACGAAGTCATGGGAGTCCTTTCGCATAGTCGGCCAAAAATATCCCTGCTTAAGGGCTTTCCGAGCTAGTGATAACGCCCCGGCATGGTTGCCACATATGCCCTCATGGATTTCTTTCATTACATACCGTCCTTCCTCCGGACCCACACATCTCAGCAAAGGGGAGGTATAGCTCCGTTTATAGAGCAGGTCATCCAAAAGTATGAAATTTACGGCATATCTTTGCAACTTTCGAGTTGTTTCGAGCTCGTCTGGTTAGTCTGATGCTTCAAGTATGCCAGTATAGGATTCATCCAGGATCCTTCTTCTTCTATAGCCAAAATTTCCATCCCTGGCTCAATAGAAGAGGTCAACAAGTGCTCAATTGGGATCAGATTATGGAGCTCTGAATCATTGCTGCTTGCTAGTTTGGATAAAGAATCGGCGTTGGAATTCTCAGTTCTGGGAATGTGCCGTAACTCCATTTTTCCGAAGTGCACAGTCAAATCTCTTACTTTTTTCAAGTAAGCGACCATAGCTGGTTCTTTGGCAGAAAATTGTCCATTAAACTAACTCACAACGAGCTGCGAATCACTATTTACCACTACGGACTTAATCTTCAAAGCTTTCGCAAGTCTCAACGCAGGTAATAGCGCCTCGTATTCAGCAACATTGTTTGAGGCTTTAAAGTCAAAACGAATCGCACTGTGCAGTTTGAATCCTTCTGGGCTTATTAGCAATATTTCCGCACCGGATCGTACCTTAGCCGAGGACCCATCAACGAACAATTTCCACTTTCAGCTGTCATCCGTGTTATCAACCATCTCATACTTCGGCGGATGTGTAAACTCAATTATGAAATCCGCTAATGCTGGACCCTTTATAGCGGTCCGAGGCTCATAATGTAGGTCTAACTGGCTAATTTCAATCACCCACTTCATTATCCTTCCAGATATATCTGGCTTCTGCAACACCTGTCTCATAGGAAAGTTGGTGAGCACGTGTATGGAGTGCGGCTGAAAGTAGGGACGGAGCTTGCGAGATGCTGTGATCAACGAGAAAGCAAGTTTTTCCATATCTGGGTAACGTGTTTCAGCATCTAGCATGGCTTTGCTTACATAATACACCGGGAACAGATTCCCATCCTCCTCTCTGACCAATACCGAGCTAACAGCCTCTTTTGATACGGCTAAATTCAAGTAGAGAAGTTCGCCAGCCTTTGGTTTTGATAGTAATGGAGCCTGTCCCAAGAATGCTTTCAGGTCGGCAAAAGCCTGCTTATATTTTGGCGTCCATTGAAATCGCTTCCCTCCCTTCAAGACCTTAAAGAATGGCAAGCATTTGTCAGTGGACTTGGAAACGAATCGATTTAAGGCCGCAATTCTCCCCTTCAAGCTTTGCACTTCTTTTGGATTCCGAGGTGATCGCATGTTTAACAAAGCATTGATTTTATCGAGATTGGCTTCGATCCCTCTCCTATTCACCATGAATCCAAGAAATTTTCCGGACGCTACCCCAAAAGCGCACTTTGCTGGGTTAAGCTTCATTCTATATTTCCTCAAAACATCGAAGGCCTCTGACAAATGGCGGATATGCTTTGTGGCGACCATGCTTTTGACCAGCATGTCATCAACATATACCTCCATGGTGTTTCCTAATTGTTCTGAAAACATGCGATTTACCAACCTTTGATAGGCAGCTCCAGCATTTTTATGTCAAATGGCATAGCTTTGTAACAATAGAGTCCCCTATCTGTAATAAACGAAGTATGCTCCTCATCTAATTCATACATGGGGATTTGATTGTACCCGGAGTATGCATCCATAAAGCTCAGCATCTCATGTCCCGCTGTGGAGTCAACTAACTGATCAATCCGAATATGTTTTGGTACCAAAACAGGGTTTGATACCCACTTCGGATACCGGGATTCTTTGATAAAGCCATTTTTCAACAGCTTCGTAACCTCTTCTTTCAATGTCTCATATTTATCAGAACTCATAGGTCTTCTCTTTTGCCTATGCCCAGGGCTTCTGGGATCAAGCTGGAGTCTGTGACAGGCCACTTTAGGATCGATCCCAACCATGTCATCATGTTTCCATGCGAATACATCGAGGTTTTCAAGTAAGAAGCTTTTCAGGTGATCTTTGTATTCAACCGATGAATCCAATCCAATTTACAACTCCTTGATTGGGTCAAGTGGATCTACACCAAAGCATTCCAACCTTTCAACTGGGGTAGAGCATTTGCTTCCTGCCATTCTCAGGTCCAAATCTGCTAGATCTTCTTCCAGCGTCATTGTAACATCCTCATTTCCTGAGGGTCCTCCACCCAGTGTTTCAGGGTCTAGAGCAGCCTCGACCATTGCTACATCGCTAATCATGTTCAAGCTCCGGTCTTGAAATTTCCGGATTGCGTTTGTGTAACAGACCCGCGATTCAGTTTGGCTCCCCCTTACAGTCGCAGCACCATGCTCCATGGGGAATTTCAGCAAATGTATTTTGTATGAGTTGCAGCTCCCAAGTCAATGAGACCTGGCCTCCCAATTGAGCCATGATAGGAGGAGATTTTGTCCACAACCAAGAATTCCATGGGTATTCTGGAAAGAGTTGGTGCTTGCCCTACCTCAGTCATAAGGGTTATGGATCCTCTGGGAGTTCTGCTGTCCCCAGTGAATCCAAATATTGGATCCGGGACTGGAATGAGTGGAGTGCTGATCCCCATCTTATCAAAAGTTACCCCGTAAATCACATTTACCGAGGCACCATCATCCACCATCATTCGTGACAACCCATTTCGAGCCACTACTACCCTGATAACCAATGCATCATTGTGTGGAAAGTGTACTCCAATAGCATCGTCTTGGGTAAAGGTGATAGATTCTGTCCGAGGCATCCCAACAGGATGTGAATGGATATGGTAATTCACGTTGGCGGGCTGCTTGGCTTCTCTGATATATCTCTTTTGGGAGTTGTTTGTGCTCCCACCTGGGTGGGGGGATCCCAATATTGTGTCGATTTCACGAACAGGAGGGTCAGCCACAGGCGTAGGTGGTTCTCTTGTATCTTTAGCATGTGTCGAGGAGGTATCCTGCCCCTTGTTCCTGTCTCTCTGACGATTGGCAATCCTCTCTTTGGTCGAGTTCTTCCACGGATCTCTCCTGTCAGCTCGGTTGAACTTCTGACCACCTAGTTTTTGAGTTCTCCCCTTGTCAGGGGAGTAATCACTTCCCCTTCTTCCATGTTCCTTTTGGTCCGCTTACATGTGGATTTCCCTGCAATCTTCTGTTGAGTGATCGTAACACCTGTGGTAGGTGCAGTAAGCCCCAATCGTGGGCTGATTTCCACTTCGACTACTTTCCATTCTTCCTTGAGCCATGGGAGGATTCTGAGAAGGAGCGTTGGAGTGCAAGTTGGGGATAGCTTCCGTGATCTTTGCTGCATAGCTGGACCCTGTCCCCGGAAATGGACACGGCGCTCCACTTTGGTTACTGCTGAACCTATCCTTGTTACCTCCTTTCTTGAGGTTTGCTTCATTAGAATACCCAAGATTGTATCTCCCTTGAGGATGGTTGTCTCTGGCCCTAGCCATTTCTTCTGATACGATCTCCTCCTTCATCAGGTCTACTAGGGCGTTCTAATCCCTCGGTTTCCTGCTTTGGACATCCCTCCCAAACATGCTCGTCATACCTAGCCCTCCTTTAGATGCGGAAAACATCTCCGCCTCGGTAATGTTTCCACAAATGTGCATCTCTTCAGTAAACCGAGCTAGGTAACTTTTCAGAGATTCATCCCTTCCTTGCCTTAGATCCTGAAGACGTTGGAGTGGGAGTTGGCCAGGCCTGGAGGAAACAAAGCCATTTTTAAAGGCTGTGTTCAGATCTCTCCAACTGTGGATGCTACCAGGAGGGAGCTTTTTGTACCATCATATCGCACTTCCCTCAAGGGTCAACGCAAAAGCTTTGCACTTCAGTGCCGGAGTAGCTCCGACTGTTTCCATGCTAGCGCGGTAGTTTAGCAGGTGATCGTCAGGGTCACCTCGGCCAGAATACTTTGTTATTTCTGGCATTTCGAAGTTATGAGGCACTGGGCACCTACGGATGCCCTCCGTGAAGGGACTTATTTCCTCTTCGTCATCCAGCTCGTATGAGGGTAGTTCACTGTTCTCGTCATGACCGGAATACATTGGGTCATGGTATTGGTCGTAGGGCGGTGGAGCGTACTCCTGCCTTTGTGGTGGAAAAACTCGGCCGTAGTTTGGCCTTTCATGGGTTGGAAAATCATTACGAGATTTGGTTCGAGCTACTTCGGCTCTCCTTTCTTTCCTATTCCTAGGCTGATGCACGGGGGCCAACTTTTCTGCTCCCGTACCATGCTGGTCCCTATGCATTTGACTCCGCGACAAGGCTTCTTCAGTGCGTCGCTCCCGCCTATTTCTAGGCTCAGCTGCATTGTGCCGACCTTGATCAGTTCAACCCCCTCGCTTGCCTCTGAATAGCTCTCCTATCCAGCTGAAGACACTGCCAGATTTTGCGGGCGAAGCCTCCCTGTGTCTAGCTGCGAGTTGGTCTTGTTCTTCAGGTGCTTCATGCTCCGGGCCTTCTTCGTAGAGGGGCGCGGATTCCACCAAGACATATGCCTGTGGATCTAGATAATAATAGGAGGCAGTGGCCGCATCGGATGGTGAGTAATGTGGCTGTGAATATTGCGGGGGTATAATGGGCTCGTTCATAACATACCCTCTAGCCATGTAAGCGTTCATCGCAGCAGTTTGTTCAATCTGCTATTTCTGCATTTCCAGCATTTGGGCTGCCATGCGAGTCATGTCTCGAAGCATGCGGCGATTTCGGTTCCGGCGCGGAGGGTTAGGTTGAGCCATTCCCTCGTTTGCGTTCTCCTGAGGCCTCTGAGGAACCTCTTCCTCACTGTGCTGGTCATTTATACCCTTTCGAGGGTTAATATCATCATCACTTTCATTCATGTTTTAGAGCAATTGCTTGGTTTTACCTTCTCTTTTAAAGATGGGTTATCTTTTATCTCAAAGTCCTAAGCCGTTTTCCAAGGTTGTTAAACTTATGTTTCAAAGTTCCACGCCTTTTTCAAGGTCAATAAACTTATATTTCAAAGTTTTACGCCTTTTTCAAGGTTTTTTAAACTTATGTTTCAAAGTTCCACGCCTTTTTCAAGGTCAATAAACTTATGTTTCAAAGTTTTACGCCTTTTTCAAGGTTTTTAAACTTATATTTCAAAGTTCCACGCCTTTTTCAAGGTTATTAAACTTATATTTCAAAGTTCTACGCCTTTTTCAAGGTTTTTAAACTTATATTTCAAAGTTCCAAGCCTTTTCCAAGGTTATTAAACTTATATTTCAAAGTTCTTATGCCTTTTTCAAGGTGAACAAACTTATGTTTCAAAGTTCTTATGGTTCTTTGCTCTTTTGCAAGAGGTAGCTCGCCCATTTTTCAAGGTTTCCTTTTGCACGTGTAGCTTTTCACCATGAGTTTTCGTGGTTAGTAGTATGGCTTCCCACAGACGGCACCAAAATGTTGACCACAAAATCCGGCTAGACCTTGTGATGAGAATCATGGCGGGCTTGATGGAAAGAACTACAAATCAAGCCAAACAAACCTTTCCGCATGTTCGAAGAGCTTCACAGATCAAGCATTGCGAGAGTGAACAAGGTTCGAGGCTAAACCAAGTGAGCAAGCCAAGAGAAAAGCCGAGAATCGAGTTGGAAATCAAGAAAATAAAAAAATTAGGCAGAAGCAAAGTTACGGCCGTAACCAAAAATTCTCACGGCCGTAAGTCACTCTCGGATTAAAATGAAGAATTTAAGGTTTTCAAAGTTACGGACGTAAGTTTATGGTCACGGCCGTAATCCTTAAGCAGAAGTACAGTTATGGCCGTAAGGAATGTTGTCACGGCCGTAATTCCAAGATTTGCGGATTTTTATTTCCTTAATTATGGGATTAGATTTACTTTGTTTTGAACATTTTGTTTCCAATTAAATTAGGACTCTATTTTGATAGATTTTATCTATTCCCTAATTAGATTAGATTTTATTTAGTTTCCTAAGTAGATTAGGATTTTTATTCTGGTTGCCTATATAAAGGCGTCTTCATTGTATTACAAAAAACAGACTTTGATTATTGAATAAAATTATTGAGTGTTTTTACTCTCTAAAGGTGAGGATTTTCCTTTTAAACAACGAACTTATCAAGATTCAAATCTTGTGGCGTTCAACAATTGAACTTATCAAAGGCGTGGACAACCTTTGTGGCGTTCCCCCATTATGGTTCTTGTTTCCGCATCGTAACGGGTCTCGGGTTTAATATACCCCTGGTTCTTGTGTCGTGAGGCTCGGGTCGTAGTGTTACCGTCCGTTCCAACCTGAATTCGGAACTTTCCCGGCGTTAATTCCACGTGTTCGTCGTGACCCCCTCCCGGGATCACATCATCTGGTATCAGAGCTGGACTCTGGATTCAGGTTTTGTTTTTCTATTCTATCCAGTTTGATTTTGTGTTTTTATCATAGAGTCTGCACAAAATCATCCATATCTTGTTATTGAGTCTTTATTTTTTTCTTGAGTTTACTTTTTCTTCGTGATCTTCGTGCCAGTAAAATTTTTCAGTTTTTGATCCATACAAAATCCATCAAAAAATTCAATCTTGTTTATTTTATTCGATTCTTGTCCAAATCCTGTCCCGTTTGTCTTGTCGCGTTTGTTGTCGAATTTCGGATTTATATAAAAAAAAATCTATTTTTTTTTATTTTTTTTATTTAATCCGAAATTTCATCCAGTATTGAAAAAAAAAAAAGAGAGGAAGTATTCCAAAATTCAAGGACCACTTCCTTGAGTTTCATAACTCCTTGTTATCGAATCTTTCCATTCCATTCCACACCCAACTCCACAATGTCTAAATTCAGGGAAAAACATCAAACAGTTCCTAGAGTTAGGAGGGAGAATAGGATTGATCATAAACCTAGGGTTGGAATTCGGGATGAGCTGAAAGTATTGGAAGATGGTGCCTCAAAAATAGGGGATGGTGTCTCGGAAATGAGGGATGAAATTGATGAGGTGAGAATGATATTAAAGCAGTTAAAGGAGGAGACGATTGCAAAGAGAACAAGGGAAAAATTAGCCAAGTTACAACGGGAAAGGGAAAGGGCGGCTGATCCTGAATTACAAAGGGGAAGTGAGTGTGAGATTATAGTAGAGCCTCATGTTAAGAATATTGAATTTAAAGAGTTGAAAATTGAAGTAGTTGAACAAGCTCCGAATTTTGAGCTGGGAAGTGAGGAATTAGAAGATAAAATTTTGGGTAGCAATGAGGGACTGCAAGAAATTGTTGATAAAAATGTGGAGTTCGAAGAGGTTGTTGGGCTTGAAAGTACGAAAGGTGTGAAAGAAGTTTCAAAGGGAGAACGGGGTGAAGAGAAGGGCCTCATGATTCAGAAAGTGGAATTGGCGATGATGATTCATGAATACAAGGATCCATACCTTGTACCTCATGAAACTAACATTTCCCTCCCCATTTTATGTGACTCTTTTTTTGCAGGTTGATTACACATGGATGCTTGAGTCAAAGCCACCTTGGCAAATTAACCTCATTTTTCAATACATTCGTGTTCACCAATTGGAGGATTGCCACCTAATGAATTCATGTCCTGGCGTCCATAATTTCCCATTTGATCCAGGTGGGGCAGCTATAAATCACGAACCAAGATATGATTCGGGACGAATCATCCTAAAGAAGGGGGGAATGATGAGAATCATGGCGGGCTTGACGGAAAGAACTACAAATCAAGCCAAACAAACCTTCCCGCATGTTCGAAGAGCTTCACAGATCAAGCATTACAAGAATGAACAAGGTTCGGGGCTAAACCAAGTGAGCAAGCCAAGAGACAAGCCGACAATCGAGTTGGAATTCAAGAAAATAAAAAAATTAGGCAGAAGCAAAGTTACGGCCGTAACCAAATATTCCCACGGCCGTAAGTCACTCTCGGATTAAAATGAAGAATTTCAGGTTTTCAAAGTTACGGCCGTAAGTTTATGGTCATGGCCGTAATTCCAAGATTTGCGGATTTTTATTTCCTTAATTATGGGATTAGATTTACTTTGTTTTGAACATTTTGTTTCCAATTAAATTAGGACTCTATTTTGATAGATTTTATCTATTCCCTAATTAGATTAGATTTTATTTAGTTTCCTAAGTAGACTAGGATTTTTATTCTGGTTGCCTATATAAAGGCGTCTTCATTGTAATACAAAAAACAGACTTTGATTATTGAATAAAATTATTGAGTGTTTTTACTCTCTCTAAAGGTGAGGATTTTTCGTTTTAAACAACGGACTTATCAAGATTCAAATCTTGTGGCGTTCAACAATTGAACTTATCAAAGGCGTGGACAACCTTTGTGGCGTTCCCCCATTATGGTTCTTGTTTCCGCATCGTAACGGGTCTCGGGTTTAATATACCCCTGTCGTGAGGCTCGGGTTGTAGTGTTACCGTCCGTTCCAACCTGAATTCGGAACTTTCCAGGCGTTAATTCCGCGTGTTCGTCGTGACCCCCTCCCGGGATCACATCACCTTGGACCAACAATTCTCAGCTCCTCCCTCTTGAACACGTGGATCTCCTGCACAATGTGACAAACGATCAGTTTGCAAAGGGGGCCGAGGTGGCTCCCATTTGAACTTCGATGCCAAAGTCAATGCTCATTTCAAGCATCTATATAAATTGGGTGCGGGAAATATAAATGTGTAAAAGAGAGAAAAGGGAGTGAGAGTAAATATTTAGTTAAGAGTCTGAAATTGCTCTATTTATAGAGGAACTCGTTGTTTCGGATCGTGACACGTGGCGTACTTTACACTTGTATTTACCCTAACTTCTAAAAAGGAGATCTTGCCTTTTGATATTAATCATTACTATACTTTGTAGGGGATGGACGTCTGTCACTTCATGGTAAAGGTGGTGTCACATCTCTGACTCCATCCCTTGTCCCATCCCTCTTCTGCGCGTCACTGTAAAGCACCTCGACTAAATATAAAGCACATCGGCCAGACACAAATCAGTTCGGTCAAAGAGGTTCGCGTGATATTCCAACTCGGCAATTGACCCAAGGTGATATTCTAAGCTTTAACCATAGGCTAGAGTCCATTGGGTCCTCATTGGGCCTTCGCTGGTGGTCCAATGTGCCGCATTTTGGGTACGATCTCAATAGAACCCAAAAACAAAGCAACATATTGTAAAAAAATTAACAAAGAAGATTGCAATTATAGGACACAAGACAAAATTCAAACTTGTAAAACGCTAATTTCTATACCCACTCGATCGCGCAGGCATCACAGTGGCGATCACGTGGAGAGGCCAAAATCTCTCGGGTCTTCTTGTCAGCACAGGTAGCGATCGCCCTCAACTTTATACCACACGGTCGCGTGATTTAAATCCCCAACTCCTTGTTCTTGAACTTGATTCTCGGTCCAAATCACTTGCATCAACTTTGTCTCCTCTTCTATCGTGTCATGCGTCAAAAGTAGGGCCTTTGGTCTTGTACTTGAATGCTCATCCACCCAAGCTTGCATAAATCCTTACATGGCTTGTTTGATCTTCTTAGCCTTCAACCTCGTTATTGGTCCCACTGGCACATGCAACGGGTCCTTGCTCGTAGGGTCACTCTGGTATTCATCATCCCCTCCCTGTTGAAAATGATTCGTCCTCGAATCATCACCTGCATCAAACAGAGATTGATCCGCCACGTTAAAAGACGCAGATACATTATACTCACCTGGGAGATCTAGCTTGTACGCATTTTCGTTTATCTTCTCGATGACTTGAAAAGGTCCATCTCCCCTTGGCTGCAACTTTGATTTCCGTTGTTTTGGGAACCGCTCCTTTCGCAAGTGGACCCACACCCAATCACCTGGTTCGAACGTCACATGCCCCCGCCCTTTGTTTGCTTGGGATGCATGACGCTCGTTCTTCTTCTCTATTTGGTCCTTCACCTTCTCATGGATTGACTTTACAAGCTTGGCCTTTTTCTTCCCGTCCAAACCGCTCCTTTCATTTACAGGCAAAGGAATTAAATTAAGAGGAGTTAGTGAGTTGAAACCATAAACAACTTCAAAAGGTGAATATGATGTAGTAGAATTCACAGCTCTATTATACGCAAACTCAACAAAAGGCAAACATTCTTCCCAACTCTTCAAGTTTTTATTTATGATAGTGTGCAGAAGTTGAATTAATGTCCTATTAACTATCTCTGTATGACGATCAGTTTGGGGGTGACATGTAGTAGAAAATAACAATTTAGTACCCTTCTTCCCCCACAAGACTTTCCAAACGTAGCTAAGGAACTTAACATCCCGATCAGACACAATACTCCGAGGTACCCCATGGAGTCTTACAACCTCCCTAAAGAATAGGTCTGCTATGTTTGTTGCATCGTTAGTTTTATGACAAGGGATGATGAGTACCAGCGTGGCCCTACGAGCAAGGACCCGTTGTATGTGCCGGTGGGACCCATAATGAGGCTGAGGGCTAAGAAGATCAAACAAGCTATGTAAGGATTTATGCAAGCTTGGGTGGATGAGCATTGAGTACAAGACCAAAGGCCCAATTTTTGACTCTTGACAAGATAGAAGAGGAGCCAAAGTTGATGCAAGTGATTTGGGCTGAGAATCGAGTTCAAGAACACGGAGTTGGGGAATTAAACCACGCGATTGTGTGGCATTAACCCCATGGCGATCTCTAACTGCACTCAGAAGGAGACCCGAGAGTTTTTGATCTCGCCACGTGATCGGTGCCCTGATACCTACGATATCACGTGGGTATAGAAATTATGGTTTACGCGTTTTTTATTTCTTTTTCCGTTTTGGGCCCATATGTTGAGGCTTTGTCTTGTTTTCTGCGAAAATACTCTTTATTAGTTTCTTTTCATTCAATGTAAAAACAACTTTGAGATTTATGATATTTGAAGGTGAGATATTCCCTTATTTCTTCTCGTTCTTGTTGAACAAACTGAACTTATCAAAGGATTAGGCACCCTTTGTAGCGTTCCCCCTCTGTGGTTCTTATCTCCGCATCGTAACAGGTCTCGGGATTAATATACCCCTGGTTCTTGCGTCGTGAGGTCGGGGTTGCATCATTATCGTCTATCAATTGGATTTGGAGCTTTCCGGCGTTTCGAGTCGTAATTCCGCGTGTTCTTCGTGATTCCCATAATGGATCACATCATCTGGTATCAGAGCTAGTCTCTAAATCCCAGTATCCATTATTTTGTATTTTCTTTTTTATTTTATTCTAGTTCTTATAAAAAAAAAATTCCATTCAATTCTTGTTTCTTGAAATTCGTTAGGAAATCAAGATTTGCCCAAAATTAGATTCTGTTTCTTGATTATTCTTGTTGAGTAGCAAAAAAAAAAAAAAAAAAAGTACGAAAATTCAAAAAAAAAAAAAAACAAAAACAAAAAGAAAGGTGATTATTATTGAAACAAGATCAAGAAATTCCTTCCCCCCCACCCCCCACCCCCCCCCCCCCAAAAAGGAATTCAAGAAAGCTCTTCTTAAAAAATCTTGGCAAATCTTTTCTATAAATTCTTGTTCAGATTGATTGCAATCTTTCCTTCCTTATTGCATCAATATTCTTAATTCCAGAAATTTCCTTCTTAAAGATTCTTGAGTCCAATATTCCATCAATTTTCTTTTCATCAATTTGTGTCTTGCACTTGGGGTTTAATTCCACAGAGGCCAAGTCTGTGACTAGTTTGGTTGGTTCTTTGAGAACTTGAGAAAAGGGAATAGATAGGAAAAAGGTAGAGTGGTGAGATCAATAGAGGGAAAAAGCTGAATAGAGTGATACACGAGTGCTAAACACAAGAGGATCATTATTTAAATTTTCTTTTCTTTATTACTAACCATGTCACAGAACAAAACATCGTCCACAGCCGAGGATCATAAAAATTTCCAAATGCTTGCAATGATCAAGGAGCGGTTTGCAAAATTGGAGGCAAAGTTGGACGCAAAGTGGGATATGAAGTTTGGACCACAACCAGGAGTGAATGTAGGAGGGACTAATAATCCAGTGGATACACGTGGTGCGGGAATTGTTCAACCACGTCAGGGACAACCGCGCACATTCCCTAATTTGAGGAGACCACTAAGGTATGACTTCAACCCACAATATGAAGCTAGGAATGAACATGTTGAGGATGTTGATAGTGAGGGGGATAGTGGAGACTTGTCCATAGGCCTTACAGATTGTAGTGGTTAAATGAGTCGGGAGATATTAAGGTGAATAAGCAAGTGGTGATTGATCTCACAATTGGGAAGTATGAAGATCGGGGGGTTTGTTATGTGGTTCCGATGCTTGCGGGGCACATCTTGTTGGGTAGGCTGTGGCAATTTTATAGGAAGGTTATTCATGATGGTTAAAAAATAGATACACCTTCACCAAGGACAAGAAAAATATCAAACTTATGTCTTTGTCACCACAACAGGTCTATGGTGACTAATTAAAACTAAAAAGAGAGGAAGAGAAAAGGAGAGTTGGGACCACGTTCCCAGAAAAAAGAGAGTTGAGTGATCAAAAGTGTAGCGACCGAGAATTTTTGTAACTTAAATAAATATTATTTATCTTTAAAAAAAACATGTGTTGCTACGACTTTGCCATTTATTTTTAAAACTCGTGTGTGTCTAGCCATTTACAAGTGAAATTAAATTTATTTTAAATCTGAGTCAAATTCCAAATTTATTAAAAAAAAAAAAAATTCTCAATTTTCCTTATTTAATTATTTTAAGTCCAAAATACGTAATTCAATTTTATCTCAAAATTAATTTATCCTCAAATTTAATTTCAGTCCAAAATGTATCGGTTTTAATACATTGACTAATCGGGGTTAGTCTAATTTTTAATTATCCTAATCTATATCCACCTAATTGCACCCCACATTTTTCTTTCCACCAAGGCAACTATTCTCCACCAAGTTTTTCATCATTTTGTCCCAATCAATCACCATACTTTACACCACTTTCCACTTCATTCCAACCTAATCCCCCACTATTCTCTCCTATAATTCCTAATCAATATCACTGGCACCAGCCCATTTCCATAATCTGAACACCTCACACTACATCGACCACCATCACCAAATTGAGTTTACAAATTAAGCCAAGACACCACAATCACCAACCAACTCAATGCCTATTCAACAACAAGCAACCAAACTTCAATCCACAATTTACAATCAACCAACATCGATCGAACCACAAGTCCACTACCGAATCTGATACCAAGCAACCATAGTCCAACCACCACTGCCAATATACCACTCACCACCACCGCAATCAACCATCACCACCAACCCCCATAGCCGACCAGCATCACCAATGGAAACACCAAAATCAAGCTGCCCAGCCACAACCGTCGCCTGAAAACTCCAAACCACCACCTGCATCATCATCATCGGCCAACCCCAAGTTCACCGCAAGCAACCACGAACCCACCATCATCACTCCACGTTTTCTTCCTATAATTCACAGCCAAAATTCACTCACATGTTTATTTCCTCTAATTGGTCAGCACCCTAAATCTCTCCTTCAATCTCCCCTATTCAGCCAATATTTCTTTGCATATTCCCTCAACATTCCTAAACCAAAGGCTGCCACACATTAACCAAAATGATATAATCTCCCATTCACCTGCATCATTCACACAGACACATTCAGAACTTAAGCAAGATAGTCACCCATCTTCAATATGCATATTGCCTTGTTTTCAACCAATTCTGGAACCAACCTCGAACCCCATTACCGACTTGCAAAGTCACAACGCCACCAAACCAGTCACTGCCTCAACCAATTTCTCCCATCACTGCCTTCACCCACCATGACTGACACCACCGATGAAACTCAACCACTGAACGATCACCACGTCGAAACCATAATTTGTAACGCCGAGATTCACTCACATCCAATTGAACCTCCATAGTCGAAGCTCACCGACACCATCATACTCAACCCAAACCAAAAATCAATCCCACAACCCGCTGCCTCCATCGCTCATAACTGAGCCACCATAATTCCGCCACCCTAAACCACAGCCCCACACGAACGGCCGCACACCACCCAATCAACTGCCACTGCTTCACCCTAAAAATCTCATCCAAATCAAAATCTAAACCAAGAAATAATTTAAGCCAAGCACTTACCTCGACTCATGCCTCACTGCCGGACTCTTCACCGGAATTTCAGATCTAAACCGTCACCGTCTACTTTCGGTTTCACACCCAAAATCAAACTCTTTTTCTCTTCCTTCACACAGCGTCACCGCCACTGAATGACGGTGTTATCGTGGGCTTAAACGCCGGTGACCACCGGCGTGAAGAGGTTGATGTCGCCGGATCGCCAGTCTCTCTCTCCTCCTTCCTCTGTGCCGCCGATTTATGTGTTGAGAGAGAGAGAGAGAGAGAGAGAGAGAGAGAGAGAGAGAGAGAGAGAGATCTAAAATTGATAATATCATATATGAATATTTTGATTTTATAAATTTACATTTTAGTCCCCTAAGTATCAAACTTCAAATTCTGATTCCTAATACAATTTATTTCAGCCCTTGTTTTAAAAGAGTTTTATTAATCAGCCCTCATGTTTTTTAAAGCTCTTTTAATTTAGTCCCAAGTTTTAAAATATTTTAATTCGGCCCCTTTAGTTTTTAAAAGTATTATTTCGATCTTTTAATTTTTTTGTAATATTTTATTCAGCTCTTAAGTTTTGTAAATAATTTATCTTAGCCCCAACTATTTCGAAAATGAAAATAATTAGTACCCAATATATTTAAAATATATGAGTTAGCCCAATAGTTTTCAAAATCTTTTAGTATCAACTCGTTTCCAATCCCAACTATGTTTGGTTTTAATTTTAATCCCTAAACTTTTATTTCTTCTTTTAAAACTCTTTCAATTGAAACATTTGATTTCCAAATACCATTTTAAGGTTTGTTTACTATTGGCTAGACGAGGCGCTTGGACATTTAGAAAAACAACGTGAACTTTCTTGCTCAACTTTCAATTGAGGTAGACTCGCCCTCACTAATTTATTTAAATTATAATTGCATGTTTTATGTGAAAGTACGTGATTTACATGCTTTGATGCATGAGACGAGACAAGAATATCTCTTATGAGATAAGATGAGAAATGGACTACCTACACCCTATGATTTTTAAAGAGCCTTGATTTTGAAAATAAAATAGCCCAAGAATATGATGATGATGTCACTGTATGATTGCATGATTACGTGTTCAATTATTTTGTAAATTAATTATTGGCGATGAGTCTACTGAGTATTTTTCGAAATACTCATTCCATTATTTTAACAGTTTTCGCAGATTTTGGAGATGGTAGCGAATGAAATGGCAGCGGTGGAAAAATCAGAAATACTGTTAATTTTCTTTTTAAGTCAAGTTTCATAAATGTCATCAATTTAATTATTTATCGTTACTTTACTTAAAAACTTAAGGTGGCGTTCTGTTTGTATTTTATTTTGTATTTTCATTTTGGAAAATGTTTTGTATTTCATGTTTTTATTTTTATTTTCAATGTTGCTGAAAACGTGTTCTGTTTGTCATTTCTGAAAACTGTTTTTGAAAATGAAAAGCTGGAAAACACGTTCTGTTTGAAATTTTGCAGAATACAACTTATACTATTTTCAATGAATTTGCTTCTGAATTATATTAAACAATCTATATTGTTTAACTTTTTTTTGGACCAAATAATAATGTCATTAATGTTCAACTCCAAAAAAATATTATAAGAAATTAATAACATAATATTCAAGTCCAAATTACTTCCATAATACATGTAACTCTAATTACTCATACAGAGTTTGATTAAACAAAATAAATTTAAAAGTCATCTTGACCTTGTGGAGTAATCAGTCCACATTTGATTCAGGCACATTTCTAGGATTAATCATAGATCTTGCCTGCTACAATTCTCATGTGGTACATTTCTAGAATTTTAGTAGATTTTTGTGCATTTTGATAAATTTCATTTAACTTGGTTTGTTTTCTTGTATTTTGGTACATTCGCACACTGGTACGATTTGCGCATTTTGGTCGATATCATGCATTTTGTATATTTTGGTGAATTCTGGTATATATAGTGTATTTTAGTACATTTTGAAGCATTTTTTAACATTTCACACATCTTGGTTAGCACAGTACAATTGACATTGTTTTCGTAAATTTTAGAGCTATTTGCGCATTTTGGTAAATTTCTTGGGCACAATTTGAAACATCTCACAATTTGGTACATATCGCGCTTTTGGTATTAGATTAGGCATCTTGGTGAAATTTTGCTCTTTTTTGGTAGATTTAGCTTTGTTTAGTAGAGTTTTGCGTGTTTGGTACATTTTGATTCCATGCAGTTTGGTGCATTTTTTGAAATATAATAATAAGAATTCTCACTTAATTTTTTTTGTAATGTTGATATTGAATTTAATAAAACTTTATTTAAGCTTAGTTCCAAGTTAGAATAATTCTCAAAAAAAAAAAAAAATTAATCTTTATTTAGGCTTAGTTCCAAACTAGGATAATTCTAAAAAAATAATAAAAAAATAAAAACTTTATATTAAGCTTAGTTCTAAGTTAAGATAATTCTATTAAAAAAAAAAAAAAATCCCAAAACGCGTTTTCCGCGTTTTGGACATTTTTTGTCGAAATACACACAAAACGCCCAAAACGATGTTTCGGGCGTTTTCCGATTTGTGTACAATTTTTTTTTTTGTTTTCCAAAATGCGTTTTCGAAAATGGTAAAGAGAACGCGTTTTTAGCGTTTTCGAAAATAAAAACAGAAAACGACCTCAAAACAGCAAACAGAACAGGGGCTAAGGTTTTCGGTTTTTATGAATTTGTTAGAATTATGTTCCACTACATTTTTTTAAATAATAGATGTGATGTTTTTATAAATTCATTTCTTCCGCAAAAATGTTGTTTCAAAGGTTCCAAATAATAAATATGATTTTTGAAATTTTTAAGTATTTTCGCAATAAAATCAGATTTAAAGGACGACGTGGCGGGGGCTTCGCGAAATTCGGGGCGTTACAAAAAGAGAGTTGGGACCACGATCCCAAAAAAAGGAGAGGGTGTGAAGAGTGCCAGAAAAGGAATAAGAGAGAAAACCGCCTTCAAAACCAAGTATGGTTTATATGAATGGATGGTTATGCCATTCGGCTTCTCAAATGCCCCTAGCACTTTTATGAGACTTATGAACCATGTTTTTCGTGCTTACATTGGTAAATTTGTTGTGGTATACCTTGAAGACATTTTGGTGTATAGTAAGGACCTAGGTGATCACATTGAACATTTAAGATCCGTATTGGAAGTTTTGAAAACTGAGAAACTATATGTTAATTTTAAGAAGTGTACCTTTTGCATGGAAAAGGTTATTTTTCTAGGATTTGTAGTTAGTGCAAATGGTGTTGAGGTAGATGAGGAGAAAATTCGTGCTATTAAAGATTGGCCAACTCCCAAAAGTATTACGGAGGTTAGGATCTTTCACGGGTTGGCTGGGTTTTATAGGAGATTTGTTAAAGACTTTAGTACACTGTCAGCACCACTCACGGAAATAGTCAAGAAAACTGTAGGATTTCATTGGGGGGTAGCACAAGAAAATGCTTTTAAAGTACTTAAGGATAAGTTATGTTCTGCACCAGTTTTGGCTTTACCTAACTTTAACCAAACCTTTGAGATTGAATGTGATGCATCAGGAATAGGGATTGGAGTTGTTCTTATGCAGGAAAAAAGGCCAATTGCATTCTTCAGTGAAAAGCTTAGTGGGGCTGCTTTGAATTAACCTACTTATGACAAGGAGCTTTATGCACTTGTTCGTGCTTTGGAGACATGACAGCATTATCTGTGGCCAAAGGATTTGTCATACACTCTGATCATGAGTCATTAAAGCATCTCAAGGGGCAAGGAAAGTTAAATAAAAGGCATGCTCGATGGATGGAATTCATCATTAAAACTTTTCCCTATTTCATTCGCTACAAACAAGGTAAGGAGAATGTGGTGGCAAATGCCCTTTCTCGAAGGTATGTTCTTTTAACTTCTTTGAATGCGAAGTTGCTTGGGTTTGAGTATATAAAAGGTATGTATACTGGTGGTCCTGATTTTTCCTCTATTTATGCTTCATGTGAAAAATGTGCTGTTGAAAAGTTTTATAGGCATGATGGATATCTGTTTAGGGAAAATAAGCTATGTGTGCCAAATTGTTCTATGCGTGAACTATTAGTGCGTGAAGCTCATGGTGGGGGGTTAATGGGACATTTTGGTGTCTTGTAGACTTTAGAAACACTGCAGGAACATTTTTATTGGCCTAAAATGAAAAGGGACGTTCACCATATTTGTGACAGATGCATAACTTGTAAACAAGCTAAGTCTAGGGTCCTACCACAGGGATTGTATACACCTTTAACTATACCTAATGAGCCTTGGGTAGATATATCTGTGGACTTTGTTTTAGGTTTGCCTAGGAGAAGAAAAGTTAGGGACTCTATATTTGTGGAAGTGGACAGGTTTAGTAAAATGACACATTTCATCCCTTGTCATAAAACTGACGATGCAACAAACGTAGCAGACCTATTCTTTAGGGAGGTTATTAGACTCCATGGGGTACCTCGGAGTATTGTGTCTGATAGGGATATTAAGTTCCTCAGCTACTTTTGGAAAGTCTTGTGGGGGAAGATGGGTATACTAAGTTGTTATTTTCTACTATATGTCACCCTCAAACTGATGGTAAACCAGAGGTAGTTTATAGGACATTAATTCAACTTTTGCGCACTATCATAAATAAAAATCTGAAGAGTTGTGAAGAATGCTTGCCTTTTGTTGAGTTTGCATATAATAGAGCTGTGCATTCTACTACATCATATTCACCTTTTGAAGTTGTTTATGGTTTCAACCCGCAAACTCCTCTTGATTTAATTCCTTTTCCTGTAGATGAAAGGAGCAGTTTGGATGGGGAGATTGGGTGTGGGTGCACTTATGAAAGGAGCGGTTTCCAACAGAAAGGAAATCAAATTTGCAGCCAAGGGGAGATGGACATTTTTTCAAGTCATTGTAAAGATAAACGACAATGCATACAAGCTGGATTTCCCAGGTGAGTATAATGTTTCCGCTTCTTGGGTTTCCAGCACAAAGGAAATCAAAGTTGCAGCCAAGGGGAGATGGACTTTTTCAAGTCATTGAAAAGATAAACGAAAATGCATACAAGCTGGATCTCCCAGGTGAGTATAATGTTTCCGCTTCTTTTAACGTTGTTGACCTTTCTCTGTTTGATGTAGGTGATGATTCGAGGATGAATTCTTTTCAACAGGGAGGGGATGATGAGTACCAGAGTGGCCCTACGAGCAAGGACCAGTTGCATGTGCCGGTGGGACCCATAACGAGGCTGAGGGCTAAGAAGATCAAACAAGCTATACAAAGATTTATGAAAGCTTGGGTGGATGAGCATTCGAGTACAAGACCAAAGGCCCAACTTTTGACTCATGACATGATAGAAGAGGAGCCAAAGTTGATGCAAGTGATTTGGACCGAGAATCGAGTTCAAGAACACGGAGTTGGGGAATTAAACCACGCGATCATGTGGCATTAACCCTACGGCGATTTCTAACTGCACTAAGAAGGAGACCTGAGAGTTTTTTACTTCGTCACGCGATCGCCGCCCTGATACCTGCGCGATCGCGTGGGTATAGAAATTAGGGTTTACGCGTTTTTTATTTCTTTTTCCGTTTTGGGCATATGTTGCGGCTTTGCCCTTGTTTATTCTCGTTCTTGTTGAATAAACCGAACTTATCAAAGGATTAGGCACCCTTTGTGGCGTTCCCCCTCTGTGGTTCTTATCTCCGATTCGTAACGGGTCTCGATTTTAATATACCCCTGGTTCTTGTATCGTCAGGTCGGGGTTGCATTTTTTATCGTCTATCAATTGGATTTGGAGCTTTCCGGTGTTTCGAGTAGTAATTCTGCGTGTTCTTCGTGATTCCCATAACGGATCACATCAAGGGATGAAATGTGTCATTTTACTAAACCTCTATACTACCACAAATATAGAGAGTCCCTACCTTTTTTTTGTCCTAGGAAAACCTAAAACAAAGTCCATATATAATCTACCCAAGGTTCATTAGGTACAGGTAAAGGCGTATACTATCCCTGTGGCAGGACCCTAGATTTAGCTTGTGTAAAGTCATGAATCTGTCACAAATATGGTGAACATCCCTTTTCATTTTAGGCCAATAAAAATACTCCTGCAACATATCTAAGGTTTTTAAGAAACCAAAATGTCCCATTAACCCTCCACCGTGAGCCTCACGTACTAACAACTCACACATAGAGCAATTTGGCACACAAAGTTTGTTTTCCCTAAACAAGTATCCATCATGCCTATAAAACTTATCAATCGCACACTTTTCACAAGAAGCATAAATGGTAGAAAAATCAGGGTCATCAACATACATACCATTAATATATTCAAACCCAAGAAAACTCGCATTTAAAGAGTTTAGAAGTACGTACCTGCAAGAAATGGCATTTGCTACCACATTCTCCTTACCTTGTTTGTAGCGGATGACATAAGGAATGATCTCTATGAATTCCATCCATCGCGCATGCCTTTTATTTAACTTACCTTGCCCCTTGAGATGCTTTATAATGCTGCCATGTCTCCAAAGCTCAAGTGCATAAAGCTCCTTGTCATAAGTAGGATAATTCAAAGCTGTCCCACTAAGCTTTTCACTGAAGAATGCAATTGGCCTTCTTTCCGGCATAAGAACAACTCCAATCCCTATTCCTGTTGCATCACATTCAATCTCAAAGATTTGGTTAAAGTTAGGTAAAGCCAAAACTGATGCAGAACATAACCTATCCTTAAGCACTTTAAAAAGCATTTTCTTTTGCTACCCCCCAATGAAATCTTACACGTTTCTTGACTATTTCCGTTAGTGGTGCTGCAAGTGTGCTAAAGTCTTTAACATATCCCCTATAAAACCTAGACAACCCGTGAAAGCTCCTAACCTCCGTAATACTTTTGGGAGTTGGCCACTCTTTAATAGCATGAATTTTCTCCTCATCTACCTCAACACCATTAGCACTAACAACAAATCCCAGAAAAATCACCTTTTCAATGCAAAAGGTATGCTTCTTAAAATTAACATATAGTTTCTCAGTTTTCAAAACTTCCAATACGGATCTTAAATGTTCAATGTGATCACCTAAGTCCTTACTATACACCAAAATGTCATCAAAACAAGGTTCATAAGTCTCGTAACAGTGCTAGGGGCATTTGAGAGGCTGAATGGCATAACCATCCATTCATATAAAACCATACTTGGTTTTGAAGGCGGTTTTCTATTCATCATCTTCTTTCATGCGAATTTGGTGATAGCCAATTTTGAGATCTATTTTGCTAATCATACAAGCCCCATGCAACTCATCAAGCATATCATCTAATCTAGGTATAGGATGGCAATACTTTACCGTGACATTTTCGACTTCCCCTACAATCCACGCACGTCCTCCAAGTTCCATCCTTCTTGGGAACTAGCAACACTGGTACTGCACATTGGTTCATGCTTTCTCTGATATGGCCCTTGTTCAACAATTCCTCAACTTGCCTTTAAAGCTCCTTTGTTTCTTTCGGATTACTCCTATAAGCTGACATGTTTGGTATGACAGCTCCGGGCACGAAATCAATTTGGTGCTCAGTCCCATGAATAGGCAGGCGGAAGCCCACTAGGGATTTTCTCGGGAAACAAGTCTTCAAATTCCTGCAAAAGAGACAGCTAAATTGGGGAGGGGTGGTTAGCTTCATCAAGTGCAAGGAAATATTCCTTGTACAATAACAAAATCACTAGTTTGTTTTCAAAAATGGCTCTGGTGATTTCACTTTGTTTTGCGTAAAAGGTCACTTTTGTTTTCTTTTTCTTTTTTTTTTCTTTTCTGGCACTCTTCACACCCCCTCATTTTTCTGGGATCGTGGTTCCAACTCTCTTTCGATCACTCAACTCTCCTTTTTCTGGGACGCGGTCCCAACTCTATTTTTCTCTTCCTCACTTTTTAGTTTTAACTGGTCCTCATAGACTTGTTGTGGTGACAAAGGCATAAGTTTGACATTTTTCCAGTCGTTGGTGAAGGTGTATCTATTTTTATAACCTTCTTGATGTGATCCGTTGTGGGGATCACCAAGAACACGCGGAATTAAACGCCAGAAAACTCTAAAACCTAAGATAGTAGACGATAACAATGCAACCCCGACCTCACGACGCAAGAACTATGGGTATATTAAACCCAAAACCCGTTATGATGCGGAGATAAGAACCACAAAGGGGGAACACCACAAAGGTTGTCAAATCCTTTGATAAGTTCAATTTGTTCGACGAGAACACGAAGAAATTAAGGGAATATCTCACCTTCAATATCATTAACCTCAAGAATAAAAGTTGTTGTTTACAATGCTGAATAAAGCCATATAAATAGGCTAACAAAATAAAGCAACTAAAAACAAACTAGAATTCAACCTAAACTAAAACGCCAAAAAGGCCTAAACTAGGTTTTAATTTGCGGCGCCAAGTTACGGCCGTAAGTACGCTACGGATTAAAAATTAAAAACATATGTTACGGCTGTGACAAATTTATATACGGCCGTAATCGACTCTGTATAAAAAAATATAAACTACTAAACTTTATTTACGGTCGTGAGGATTTGTATTACGACCGTAAGTTCTCTTCTGCATAATTTTGTGTTGATGATGTTACGGCCGTGAGATCATAGTTACGGCCGTAATCGCCTTTCTGCACAATTTTGCCATTGTTGATTTTACGGCCGTAAAAGAGGTGTTACGGCCGTGAGAATGCTTCTGCCCCAATTTCTTGTTGTTCTTTGATCCAAATGCATAGTAACAACTTTGGTTCCTCTTCCACTTTGTTATGCAACATAAATGAGGTCTTTGCAATCGAACACTCATCCATCCACGCTTGCATGAATCCTTGCATTGCCTGCTTGCTTCTTTTGGCTCTTTGTCTCGTTATTGGTCCTACGGGGCACGTGTAACGGGTCAACGTTCTTCGAGCCACTCCGGAACTCATCACTTCTTGAATAACCTTCCTATCAAATTTCCACGGCCTGCCCAACAAGATGTGCTCCGATGAATTGCAAGATCAATTACCACTTGCTTATTCACCTGATCCCGACTCATTTAACTACTGCAATCTGTAAGGCCAAGGGTGTTTTAGCACAAGTAGACTATAACGTTTCGAAACTTTCATATCTTTATTTAATTAGTTTAATACAAAGCTTTGAGGGATGATAAGGAAATCTTAAGAATGTGCGAGAAAAATATCCTTAATTATGATTTCAAGGACCAAATTGGCTTAAAATAAATTTATTAATAGTATTTGGATTCAATTATAAATTAAATTATATAATAAGGATCAAGCTGAAACGTTGGTGAAGATTCAGCTTAAATTACGGAATTACCATTGTAGAGTACTCGACTTTATGACCTTAGAAAATGATATGTGTTGAGCCATTTCTGATGCACGTTACACCATCTTTTAATTCACAATGAGTTCTACAGGTCACAGAATTGAGATCATCTAAGACCGGGAGTCACTTGAAAAATCGAGCCAAAGCTACATACATGAAAATGTAAGAAAACCTGAGAAAAATTTGAAATTTGACTATGTATAAAATCTTGTCGAACACCCAACTTTGGAGGACAGGTTGGAACTGGGTATTGGTCCATTCTCTTTGCATGTATGGCCGTTACGAAGTTGGTAACATGAGCTTTCCAATGGTAAAAAGAATGGCCAAAACGGACCCCGTTTCGACCTTCAAATATTAGCCTAAAAGTGACCACATGGAATAAGAAATCTGGGAATTTTTCTATTAAAATAAGGAAAAAGTTGGACACCTGTCCCACTTCACCAGATTTCATTAGGACCAGTTTGGCAGTGATAATTTGAACTGGAAACAAGCTCGATACATATTTGTACAAATAACTGTTGAATTATAATAAATATAACATGAAGTATTAAATAAGTAGAAATGTGACATTGGAACCTGATGTGATCCGATATCGGGATCACCAAGAACACGCGGAATTAAACGCCAGAAAGCTCTAAAATCCAATTAGTAGACGATAACAATGCAACATCGACCTCACGATGCAAGAACTATGGGTATATTAAACCAAAAACCCGTTACAATGCGGAGATAAGAACCACAAAGGGGGAACACCACAAAGGTTGTCAAATCCTTTGATAAGTTCGAGTTTGTTCAACGAGAACAAGAAGAAAAATAAGGGAATATCTCACATTCAATATCATAAATCTCAAGAATAATAATTGTTTAATACAATGCTGAATTAAGCCTTTAAACAGGCTAACAAAATAAAGTAACCAAAAATAAACTAGAGTTAAACTAACCCTAGCCGCCTAAATTAGGTTAAATTTGCGGCGCCTAAGTTACGGCCGTAACTTTTAAGTTTAAGGTCGTAAGTGACTTACGGTTTAGATGATGAGTTCCGGAGTGGCTCAAGGAGCGTTGACCCATTGCACGATCCCGTGGGACCAATAACGAGGCAAAGAGCCAAAAGAATCAAGCAGGCGATGCAACGATTCATGCAAGCGTGGATGGATGAGTGCTCGAGTGCAAAGACCTCATTTACGTTGCATAACAAAGTGGAAGAGGAGCCAAAGTCATTATAATGCATTTGGATCAAGGAACAAGAAAATTATGCAGCAGCTGACTTACTAAAGCCCAAAATTACGGCCGTAACATCACCATGGAGAAATTATGTAGAAAGGAAATTACGGCCGTAAGTGACTTACGGTTTAAAAATAAAAACATATGTTACGGTCGTGACAATTTTATTTACGGCCGTAAGTGACCTTCTGAACAAAAAAATAAAAAGTTACAAAACTCTGTTTACGGCCGTGAGAGTTCCGATTACGGTCGTAAGCTCCAATCCAGTTACGGCCGTGAGATCATAGGTTACGGCCGTAATTTCCTTTCCGCATAATTTCTCCATGGTGATGTTACGGCCGTAATTTTGGGCTTTACGACCGTAAGTCAGCTGCTGCATAATTTTTTTTGTTGTTCCTTGATCCAAATGCATTGTAATAACTTTGGCTCCTCTTCCACTTTGTTATGCAAGGTAAATGAGGTCTTTGCACTCGAGCACTCATCCATCCACGCTTGCATGAATCCTTGCATCGCCTGCTTGATTATTTGGCTCTTTGCCGCTTTATTGGTCCCACGGGCACGTGCAACGGGTCAATGCTCTTCGAGCCACTCCGGAACTCATCATCCCCTTCCTGTTGAAAATGATTCGTCCTCGAATCATCATCTGCATAAAACAGAGAAAGATCAGCAACATTAAAAGAAGCAGATACGTTATACTCACCTGGAAGATCGAGCTTATATGCGTTCTCATTTATCTTTTCAATGATCTGGAAAAGTCCATCGCCTCTTGGCTGCAACTTAGACTTCCTTTGGGTTGGGAATCGTTCCTTTCGCAAGTGCACCCACATCCAATCACCCGGCTCGAACGTCACTTGCCTCCTACCTTTGTTGGCATGAGTCTCATAACGCTCATTTTTCTTTTGAATTTTCCCTTTCACCTTCTCATGAAGTGCCTTCACAAGCTTAGCCTTTTTCGCCCCTCCAAACTGCTCCTTTCAACTACAGGTAAAGGATCAAGAGGAGTTAGCCGGTTGAAACCATAAACAACTTCAAAAGGTGAACATAAAGTAGTAGAATGCACAGACCGATTATAAGAAAATTCCACAAATGACAAACATTCCTCCCAATTTTTTAAATTCTTATTTATTATAGTGCGCAAAAGTTGGATTAATGTCCTATTAACTACCTCCGTTTGACCATCAGTTTGCGGGTGACATGTAGTAGAATATAGCAATTTAGTGCCCATCTTTCCCCTCAAGACTTTCCAAAAGTAGCTTCTGAACTTGACATCCCTATCAGACACAATACTTCTAGGTACCCCATGGAGTCTCAGTACTTCCCTAAAGAATAGGTCCGCTATGTTTGTTGCGTCATCAGTTTTATGACAAGGAATAAAATGTGCCATTTTGGTAAATCTGTCTACCACCACAAATATCGAGTCTCTACCTTTTTTTGTCATAGGCAGACCTAACACAAAATCCATAGATATATCTACCCAAGGTTCATTAGGTACGGGCAAAGGTGTATACAAACCTTGTGGTAAGACCCAAGACTTAGATTGTTTACAAGTTATGCACCTACACAAATATGGTTAACATCCCTTTTCATTTTAGGCCAATAAAAGTGCTCTTTTAAAGTTTCTAACGTCTTAATAACACCAAAGTGTCCCATTAACCCCTCACCATGAGCCTCATGCACTAGCAATTCACGCATAGAACAATTAGGCACACAAAGTTTATTTTCCCTAAACAAATAGCCATCATGCCTATAAAATTTATTAATTGCACCCTTTTTCGTATGAAGCATAAATGGTAGAAAAATAAGGGTCATCAGTATACATACCTCTTATATATTCAAACCCAAGCAACTTAGCATTTAAAGAGTTTGGAAGTACATACCTACGAGAAAGGGCATCTACTACTACATTCTCCTTACCTTGCTTATAGCGAATGACGTATGGAAAAGTCTCAATGCATTCCATCCAACGAGCGTGTCTTTTGTTTAGCTTACCTTGTCCCTTGAGGTGTTTCAGTGACTCGTGGTCAGTGTGTATGACGAATTCAATTGGCCAAAGATAGTGCTACCATGTCTCCAAGGCACGAACAAGAGCATAAAGCTCCTTGTCGTAGGTAGGATAATTCAAAACTGTCCCACTCAGCTTTTCACTGAAAAATGCAATCGGCCTTTTTTCCTGCTTTAGAACAGCTCCAATCCCTATTCCTGATGCTTCACATTCAATCTTAAAGTTTTGGTTAAAGTTAGGTAAAGCCAAAACCGGTGCAGAACATAACCTATCCTTAAGCATTTTAAAAGCATTTTCTTGTGCTACCCCCCAATGGAATCTTACACTTTTCTTAACTATCTCTGTGAGTGGTGCTGCAAGTGTGCTAAAGTCTTTAACAAATCTCCTATAAAACCCAACCAACCCGTGGAAGCTCCTAACCTCCGTAATACTTTTGGGAGTTGGCCATTCTTTAATAGCACGAATTTTCTCCTCATCTACCTCAACACCATTAGCACTAACAACAAACCCAAGAAAAATTACCTTTTCCATGCAAAAAGTACACTTTTTAAAATTAGCATATAGTTTTTTCAGTTTTCAAAACTTCCAAAACAGATCTTAAATGTTCAATGTGATCACCTAAGTTCTTACTATATACCAAAATGTCATCAAAATATACCACAACGAATTTACCAATGTAAGCACGCAAAACATGATTCATTAGCCTCATAAAAGTACTAGGTGCATTTGAGAGGCCGAATGGCATAACCATCCATTCATATAAATCATATTTGGTTTTGAAGGCGGTTTTCAATTCATCACCTTCTTTCATACGAATTTGGTGATAACCACTTTTAAGGTCTATTTGGCTAAACATACTACCACCATAAAGTTCATCAAGCATGTCTAGGTATGGGATGGCGATACTTTACCGTAATATTGTTGACTGCTCTACAATCCACGCACATCCTCCAAGTCTCATCCTTTTTTGGGTACCAAAAGAACTGGTACTGCACATGGTCTCATGCTTTCCCGAACATAGCCCTTTTCCAGCAGCTCTTCAACCTGCTTTTGTAGCTCTTTGGTCTCTTCGGGATTGCTCCTATAAGCTGGCCTGTTTGGGATGACTGCTCCCGGCACGAAGTCAATCTGGTGTTCAATCCCACGAATTGGTGGCAGCCCACAAGGAATTTCCTCGGGAAATAAATCTTCAAATTCCTGCAAAAGAGACACAGCTAAACTAGGGAGGGAGTGGTTAGCTTCATCAAGTACAAGGAGAGATTCCTTGTACATTAGTAAAATCACTGGTTTATTTGTAGAAATACTTTTGGTGATATCACACTATTTTGCGTAAAAGCTCACTTTTGTTTTCTCTCTTTTATTACTGGCACTCTTCACACCCTCTCCTTTTTCTGGGATCCTGGTCCCAACTCTCATTTTTTCACACAACTCTTCTTTTTCCTGGATCGTGGTCCCGACCCTCTATCTCTCTTCCTCACTTTTTAATTTCAATTGGTCTTCATAGACCTCTTGAGGTGACAACGGCATTAGTTTGACATTTTTCCCATCCTTAGTGAAGGTATACCTATTTTTAAAGCCATCATGAATGACCCTCCTATCGAATTGCCATGGCCTTCCCAACAAGATGTGTTCCGCATGCATGGGAACCACATCACAAACCACTCTATCTTCATACTTCCCAATCGCCAAATCAACTACCACCTGTTTATTCACCTTAATCTTACCCGATTCATTTAACCATTGCAGTTTATGTGGCCTAGGGTGTTTTAGCATAGGTAGGCATTATTTCTCCACTAGTGTAGTGCTAGCAACGTTCGCACAACTACCACCATCTATTATCAAACTACACACCTTGTTATTCACAAAGCACCTAGTGTGAAATATATTTTCTCGCTGCTCACCCGACTCTTCCACCTTAACTTGAGTACTAAGGGCTCTCCTAGTGAGAAGTGATCTAGCTATTGCATAGTCCCCATCATCATTTTCACTAACATCCTCTAGAGCTGGCATATCCTTATACTCATCCTCTACTTCTTCCTCTTTCTCATCCTCCGAACTTAATACCCCATTACGCACAACCAATATTCGTTTATTTGGACATTGTGAAGAAATATGTCCTAATCCAGAACATTTAAAACAACGAATATCTCTAGTCCTAGGAGTTTGAGAGTCAGGAGAAATTTTACCTTTGTTGGGAGGCTCTACTTTTCCTTTTGCTGCCTCAAATTTATTTTTCTGCACAACCCCATCATTTTTAGAGGTCCCAGTCCATGTAGACTTACCAAAATGATTAGAACTTGTAGAGAATTTGGAATTTCCTTTCCTCTTTAGTTTTCGCTCCACCTTCATGGCCATGTGAAGCATCTCCTCCAATCGATATAATGCTGCAATTCAATAACATTAGCAATATCTCGATTTAAACCACTTAAAAACCTAGCCATGGTTGCCTCCGGGTCTTCCTCTATATTTTCCCTAATCATGGCAACCTCCATCTCCCTATGGTAATCCTCCACACTCTTACTAACTTGGGAAAGGGTTTGTAGTTTTTGGTAGAGATCCCTATAGTAATGTCCCTGCACAAATCGTTTCCTCATAAGGGCCTTCAACTCATCCCAAGTTTCAACAGGCCTCTCTCCATTCCTCTTTTTACTAGTAACCAATTGATCCCACCATACTATAGCATAATCTATAAATTCTACGACTGCCAATTTAACCTTTTTAGATTCGGAATAATTATGACAATCAAAAATCAACTCTACCCTCTTTTCCCATTAAAAATAAGCTTCCGGATTACTTTTACCTTGAAACGAGGAAATGGATATTTTTATATTACCAACATGCCCATCTACATCATCCCTACGATCACGCCGATATCCCCTATCACGTCTTTCTCCTTGATCTTGTCTCCTACCAACACTAGTCATAGACAATTCACCACTATCTTCATCACTATCAACAACTTCAACACGTTCATTCCTAACTCCAAATTGTGGGTTGAAATCATACCTTAGTGGCCTCCGTAAAATAGGGAAATTGCGTGATTGTTCTTGACGTGGTTGATCAATTCCCGCACCACGTGTCTCCCCCGGATTATTTGCTCTTTCCACATCCATGCCGGATTGTGGACCAAATCTTGCTTCCAACTTTGCATCCAACCTTGCCTCCAATTTTGCAAACTGTTCCTCCATCATTGCAAGCATTTTAAAGTCTTGAAGATCCTTTTCCATCGACGAAGCTTCCTTCTGTGACATGGTTAGTAATAAAGAAAAAAAGAAGAAAATTTAAATAGAGTGCCTCACGTGTTTTATCGCTCGTGTATCACTCAATTTGGCTTTTTCCCTCTATTAATCTCACCACTCTGCCTTTATCCTCTCCATTCCCTTTTTCTAACGTTCTCAAAGAACCCACCAAACTATTCACAGATTTGGTCTTTGTGAAATTAACCCCAAAGTACAAGAAGGAAAGTTGATGGAAAAATTTGGAATCAAGAAATTTGAAGAAGGAATTATGGAAACAAGGATTCTTGGAAAGATTTGCCAAAGATTGTTTTCCAAGAAAAGATTTCTTGAAATGTCTTGGAATGAATTTTCTTGATTCTTGTTCAAATCAACAACTTTTTTTTTTTTTTTTTTTTGCTATTCAACAAGAATAATCAAGAACAAGAAACAGAAATTGGCAAATCTTGAATTTCTGACGAAGTCAAGAAACAAGAATTGGAATGGAATTTTTTTTTTTTTGAATGAATAGAATCTGGAAATAAAAGAAAAGAACTGGAATACTAAAAAACTTGGATTAGAGACAGGCTCTGATACTAGATGATGTGACACGATATGGGGATCACCAAGAACACATGGAATTCAACGCCGAAAAGCTCTAAAATCCAATTAGTAGACGATAGCAATGTGTAGCGATCCAGAATTTTTACGCAATTAATAATTATTTTAATATTTAGAAAATTGTGTCGCTACTATTTCACCTATTGTTTTGAAGTTAACGCCGCGACGGATTCGTCTAGCCAAGTCAAGAAATATCGAATTTATTCTATTTTGAATTAAATGTCCGAATTTCTAAAATTATGTTATTTTAATTATTTATTCAAAGTATTATTTTCAAAATCATTTTTCAGTCCAAAATATATCAGTTTTAAATATATTTTCAAATTGAAGTTAGTCTAATTTTTTAGTTAGTTATCCTAAATTGACCCTATCTAATTAAACCAAATTTTCCCCACATGTTTTTCTTCTTTACACCAAGACAACAATTCTTTACACAAAAACATCATCATTTTATACAAAGAATTTTACACCATTTTCCATTTCATATTCCACTTAATTCTACACTATCCTATTCTATAATACCTAATCAATACATATATTCTTCCCCATCACAACTCACGTCCCCTACATTTTTTCTTCCTTCTTTATCATTCTTTCCACCTCAATATACCATCATCAAAGCATCTTCAACATGGGCACACAAAGCACCATCATTTTATCTCAATCATTACACCATTTTCTCTTCACTTTCCACTTCATTTCCAACTCATTTATGAATCAACCATCCACTACCAAACTCTGCCCACTATCATCAATCATGAACCAATTTAAATCATCAACTACAAACTCCACCAGCATCACATTCTGATCATTATCATCACCACCAACCATTTCGTTTCTCCCTGTTTTGATCTCCAAATCAGACAATCAGCAGCATTATGATCAGAATTTAACACACACGAGCTCTATCACCATCACCTAAATCAGAAACCAGAATCACCACCTCCAGCCCCAGTCACCAATTCCACCATTAACTCCAAGATCCCCTCTGCAGTCACTCGCGACCACTACCGCCTCAACACTGCCCAACCTCGAATCTCCAAGTTCGGCCCAAACTCAAAATCAAAACCCAAATTGAAACCCAATGATAAATGAACCCAGTAACCTTACCTCAGTAGCGGATCACTTTTCCACCGGATTTCCTCTAGCCACTGCGTCGCCTCCTCTGCCTTTCTCTAGTCTCTCTCTCTAACGCTGAATAATGAAATATAGAAAGTAAAGGTTGATTTTAATATTTAAAATTTTCAGAAATTACAGCTTGGTCCCTGAAGTTTTAAAGGTTTTCAAATCAGTCCCCAACTTTTAAAGTTATCCATTTCAGTCCCAAAGTTTTAAATGATTTTAATCAGCCCTTTCATTTTAAAAATCTGATCAATTCAGTCCCTACTGATTTACTTTATTTGATTTTAAGCTCAAGTTTCAAAGATATTCATTTTAGTCCCTCAACTTTCAAAACATCAATTTCAGTCCTCAAATTATAATTTATCATTTTGAACTATATATTCGAAAGACTAAAGTGACTTATTGGCTAAGAAGAAGCGTACGGAGAATTAAAGAAATTGAAGTCATTCCCGCTCAACTTTGCACTCGTCGTATTTAAGGTAGACTCGCACTTATTAATTGATTTAAATTATGATTTCATATAAATGTCATGTGACTTGTGAAAGTCAATTTTTAAGAAAAGTAAGTATGTTTTTATGAAAAGAAAATATACTTTATGTTTTTACGAAAAGTAAGTATACCCTATGCTTCACGAAAATGTTTTGGATCATTGCTATGAAATCAATCTCACAAGATTGCTACACATAAGAATTCTTGCCACCTAAGTTCGGTAAGATTCTTGTGTCTCCCTATGTTTATGAGGATTTCGATCCTATCCTATGTTATGATGGAAATGATCCCTATGAATTTCAAAAATTATGCTTGGTATACTTACTGCATAAGAATTCTTGCCACCTAAGTTCGGTAAAATTCTTGTGTCTCCCTATGTTTATGAGGATTTTGATCCTATCCTATGTTATGATGAAAATGATCCCTATGCTTTCAAAAGAAAATTATGCTTGGCATAATTAAAATGTGTTTTTATAAGTATATGGTTTTCAAAGAGCTGTTTTCAAAGAGCCTATTATTTTCAAAATATGTCCCGTGCTGTAATGCACAATATGAGATCTATCAAGAGCCGTTTTATAAAGAAGCTCTATCAATGCCCGTTTTATAAAGAGTCGGCATTTATGTGTTTAATTATCTTATAAATTAATTAATTTGCGATGAGTCTACTGAGTATTTCCCCCATGAAATGCTCACCCTACTTTTTAACAGTTTTGCAGATTTCGGAGACGGTGGCGAGCGATGAATGATGGTGGCAATAATTGTTAAACGGTTGAAAGTTTGACATTAATGATTTTCGTATTTTCCAAACAATCGAATAATTTAGAGAAGTTCATTTATTTGAGAAATTATGACATTGTCAATTTCTTTACAATATTAATGGTCGATTTACTATTTCAAATGGTTTCATAAATGTTTTCAATTTTATCGGCCATTACAGTTTATTAAATGTTGTCAAAAATGAATTTCAATTATTTCTTCCGCAAAAATATTATTCGAAAAATTTAGACCAGAAAATGACGTGGTTAACCGGGTATACGGAACTCGGGGCGCTACACAATGCAACCCCGACCTCACGACGCAAGAACTATGGATTCATGCTTGATATGAATTATTCTAACACTTAATTAAGATCTTGTTTATGAAATTACTTGACTGATTAAGGGATAAAGTTTATAGGATAAAAATCTGTATATAGTTCTAATGTTGCTGCCCAGATTTTCATTTAACATCAAAACTCTATGTTTAACTGGAAATTTCAATTTATACCCTGAGAAAGATGTTAATGATTGAATTATTGAATTACAGAATATAAATTATACCATGAGTTATCATATCTAAGTAATGCATGTGTCAAAAAGCTGATTCTGTGATGATTGTAATTCCAATAAAGTTTGATTCTATAAGTAAAGATGTTTATTCTTTCAATTTAAGTATTGTTTGTCATTAGGTATGATTCAAGAGAACCAATTTAGAGAAATAACCTATCAGTAGGTGGCACTAAGCAAGGATCACATGCATGTATTTAGGAAATGTTACCTTTACATTGAGAAATGCAGAATGTGATGGTTAAAACTTAGGGTGTATTTAGCTTAAGTGGAGGAGGTATAAAAGAAAACTAGAATTTTTAAACACGAAAAGAATTGGGCTAAGATCTTTATCTAAAATACATATTCAGCCTACCATACTGGGAGAAATCTTCTAGTTTTAGTTTTAGCACTTTTATTTCAGCTAGATGTTTTGTGGTACACTAAAATATTATGATAATGATAGTAATGGTTGATACTTGCATCATAACATTTACATACATTCATGATCATTACATTAGTGAAAGATAAATCATAAAGAAAGAAAGATTTTAAATCTATAAAAAGGTCCCTGTTTAGGTGGTACACCTAGGGAGAAAGTCTCTAATTGAGGTCACGGGCTATTAGATGCCCTTAGAAGAAAGAAACATTCGAGCTAGTTGGGAGCAAATTGCTCTAGAAAAGAAAGAAGAAGAATCGAGTTAGTAAACTCGTGAGTGTAAAGAACACTCTTGCGACCTTGTGCTTGATTAAGCACTCTTGCGCGCGGGTGTACATCCTTAATAGGGAAGGGCACAAGAGAATAAAGAAAGAATGGAAAAAGAAAAGTATATAAATGGTACATGCATCATATTCAAATAAAGAAAATAGAAGAAAACGGAATGAAAGAACGTGTACCATCATGCATTGCATTTTATAAATCATTTTCATACTTGTTTAATTTGAATTGAAGGTGAGAATTTTAAGCATTAGTAAATCATATCAGAGTTTTGTACCATATTCACTAACATATGCAAGGTAATATTCAAAGTTCATAGGTAAAGTTAAATCACTCCATGAATTATGATTGTTCATACTTTACTCACTAAGCTTCTGATGAGTTCCGAGATGGCTCGAAGAGCGTTGACCCGTTGCACGTGCCCGTAGAACCAATAACGAGACAAAGAGCCAAAAGAATCAAGGAGGCAATGGAAGGATTCATGCAAGCGTGGATGGATGAGTGCTCGAGTGCAAAGACCTCATTTACGTTGCATAACAAAGTGGAAGAGGAACCAAAGTTGTTACAATGCATTTGGATCAAAGAACAACAAGAAAATAAGGCAGAAGCATTCTCACAGCCGTAACACCCATTTTTACGGCCGTAAAATCAACATGGAGAAATTGGACAGAAAGGTCATTACGGCCGTAACATATCATCTTACGACCGTAACTGAAGTAGAAGAACTTACGGCCGTAACCAAAATTTTGTAACTTTTATTTTTGTTCAAAAGGTCACTTAAGACCGTAAAATAACTTGTCACGGCCGTAAATTGTGTTTTGAATTTTAGACCCGTAAGTCACTTACGGCCGTAAACATAAAAGTTAAGGCCGTAACTTAGCGCCGCAAAATTTAACCTAGTTTTAGCGTTAGGGTTTCGTTTTAATTCTAGTTTATTTTTGGTAGCTTTATTTTGTTAGCCTATTTAAAGGCTCAGTGATGTGATCCGGAAAAGGCGTGAGAAATGAGAAATCAAGATACGGGCAATTCAACAATATTCTACATGGAAAAATGAACAAGTTTCATGTTGGGCTCGAGTCGAGATTCAAATCAGATCAATTAATGTCAAAGGATCATAAAATTGGGCAGAAGCAGACTCACGGCCGTAACACCCATTTTTACGGCCGTAAAATCAATATGACGAATTTGGACAGAAAGACCTTTACGGCCGCAACATATCATCTCACGTTCGTAAATGAAGTAGAAGAGTTACGGCCGTAATCAAAATTCTCACGGCCGTAACAAACTAAACCACATTTTGATCCGAGAGGCTATTACGGCCGTAAATACAATTGTTACGGCCGTAATTCAAGTAACGCGTTTTTGGGCCTTGTTTTGCGGCTAGGGTTTAGTTGGTTATTTTTTGTTTTAATTATTTTTAGTAATTTTGGTTGTTTTGGTATTTTAGTTATTTTAGGTATTTTAGCCTAATTAGAATTCTATTCAGAGTCAGTTAGCGACTAGGGTTTATTTTGCCTATTTATATGCTTTTCCATTCAATGTAAAAATAGAAGACTTTTGATGAATAAAATTATTGAGTGTTTTTACTCTCTCTAAAGGTGAGGATTTTCCCTTTAAACAACGAACTTATCAAGATTCAAATCTTGTGGCGTTCGAAACAATTGAACTTATCAAGGATCTGGACATTCCTTGTGGCGTTCCCCCTTTGTGGTTCTTATCTCCGCATCGTAACGGGTCTCGGGTTTAATATACCCCTGGTTCTTGCGTCGTGAGGTCGGGGTTGCATTGTTATCATCCGTTCCAACCTGGATTCAGAACTTTCCTGTGACGACCCGAATTCTCGACCATTCGAGTGCCACTAAAAGTGACTCATGTCATATTATCGAGACTTAAATAGTAATGTAAAATTATTCAAAAGAATAATTAGAATCCCATAATTTTATTTTTGAATAAAAATAGAACATAATTTTCTTACATAAAGTTCAACATAATTATCTCATCAATCTTAACCACTTTTGCCACTTCCATGTTGACCGCCTCGAACCTTCAATTATCTGAAAATGGTAAATATCGTGGAGTGAGATTTATAAAATCCCCGTAAGTATACCAAGCATAATTTTCTTTTGAAAGCATAGGGATCATTTTCATCATAACATAGGATAGGATCAAAATCCTCATAAACATAGGGAGACACAAGAATTTTACCGAACTTAGATGGCAAGAATTCTTATGTGTAGCGCTACTAAACTCCGGTCCCCTTAGCATAATCATAAACATATCATATGGGACCCATAGCAATCTTGTGAGATTGATTTCATAGCAATCTTGTGAGATTGATTTCATAGCAATGATCCAAACATTTTCGTAAAAACATAGGGTATACCTAATTTTCGTAAAAACATAAGGTATACTTACTTTTCATAAAAACATAAGGTATATTTTCTTTTTATAAAAACATACTTACTTTTCTTAAAAACATAAGATATATTTTCTTTTCATAAAAACATACTTACTTTTCATAAAAACATAAGATATATGTTCTTTTCATAAAAACATACTTACTTTTCTTAAAAACATAAGATATACTTACCTTTTAAAAGATTAAAATTAAGTGTAGTAGTAAATGGACCAAAACTTTCTTGATCACCTTGAATTTCTCTTACTTGTGAATTTTGTCAAGAGATTGGAAATAAGTGTATATGTGTAGAGTTGTGTGTAAAAGAGATGGATTTAAATAGATGTATAAAGTTGGCATAATGTAAACATCATCATTCAATTCTATTAATTTTAACACATCCTTTTCTTAAAGTAAAGCTCCATTCATATATTTTTCCATATTTATACAAATAATATGCTCTTCATGATTATATATAATGGAGTCTATCAACCATTCATATACTTTTCCATATTTATACAAATATTATGCTCTTCATGATTACATATAATGGAGTCTTATCAACCATTCATATACTTTTCCATATTTATACAAATATTATGCTCTTCATGATTACATATAATGGAGTCTTATCAACCATTCATATACTTTTCCATATTTATACAAATATTATGCTCTTCATGATTACATATAATGGAGTATATCAACCATTCATATACTTTTACATATTATTAAATTAAGATTCTCATAATTATTACATATAATGGAACCCCTCATGCTTGCATATATTTTCTTAATTTCAATAATAAAAGTAATTTGGAAATAAATAAATATTGGGATAACATTGAATTAAGTACTTGGACTTAATATACTTTAAATCAAGAGAATGGAGATAGTTTTAGAAATTCGAAATTTAATTTAAAATCGAACGATCTCGATTATTTCTTGACTTGGCTATACGAATACGTCGCGGCGTTAACTTAATAAAAATGGGTGAAATAGTAGCGACACGATTTTCTATTAAAATAATTATTAATCGCGTAAAAATTCTTGGTCGCTACATTTCCAAGCGTTATTCCGCGAGCTACGACGAGGACCCCCTCCCGGGTTCTCATCATATGGTATCAGAGCTGGACTCTGGATTCAGGTTTTGTTTTTTCTATCCAGTTTGATTTTTATGTTTATCATCGAGTCCCATAAAAATCATCCATATCCTATTTTTGTTATCTGAGTCTTTGTTTTCAACTTTTCTTGTTCTTCTTGCCAGTAAATTTTTTTCCAGTTTGATCCATAAGAGTCAGTCCCAAAAAAACCAAAAGTGTTTTTCTTGTTCTTTTTTCATCCAAATCCAGTTCCGTTTGTTTTGTTGCGTTCGTGTCGAATTTTTGAATTTTATTAAAAAAAAAATTATTTTTTTTTATTAATTCCGAAAATTCATCATAAAAAAAAAAAAAAAGTCATTCCGAAATTCAAGAACCACTTTCTTGAATTTCCTTAAATTCTTGATAATTCCTTGCCTTCCAAGTCAAGTCAAAATTCAAGAACCACTTTCTTGAATTTTCATTATTAGTCCTTGTGTCAAACTATTATTCCATTCCATTTCACAATGTCCAAATTTCACGAAAATTCATTATGGGAGAAACAGTTTGAGGAGTTAGCTGCAAAATTGGAAGCGAAATTTGATGCGAGATTAGATACGAAGTTTGGGAAGGTTAAGAGCTCGGTAGACATGCATAGTGCAGAACTTGCTCAACGACGTGAAAGGGAATATAGGCGTAACCATAAACCCAGGATTGGGATTGGAGTTGATTGGGATGAAGAGATTAATGCGAGGGCGCTTTTGAAGATTCGAACAGAAATTTATGAGGAAAGGATGATGTATGAACGGAAGGTTAGAAAAGAAGCAAAGTTAAAAAAGAGGGAGAGTGAAAAGGAGGCTGAAGCTAAATTACAACAGGGTGAAAGTGAGATTGGAGGGGATTTAAAATTGGAGTGTCAGGATATGAATGTTAAGAAGAATGAGGGAGACTTGAGGAACGAGTTAGAAGATAAAAATTTGTGTAGTGTTGAGGAGGTGCATGAGCAAAAGCATGAGAAATTAGAAGAGGAGATTGAAAATAACATTGTTGACAATGATAGGAATAAATTGGAAGTTGGGGTAGAGAAGTTCAACATTTGAATGTTGAAATTGTCAATAAAAATATTGAAGAGGTTGAGCAAGAAATTGCAAAGAAGGAAGGAGGTGAAGAGCGGAATTTTGTTGTCGGGAAAAATGAATTAGAAATAATTCATCATGAATACAAGGATCCATACCTTGTGCATGGAGACGCTAACATTTCCCTCCCCATTTTTTTTAAACCTGTCTTGCAGGTTTATTGTGAATGGAATTTTGATTTACATCGACCTTGGTCAATTCCCCTCGTGTTTCAATACCTTCTTGTCTACAAATTGGAGGAGCACCATTTATTGAATGCATGTCAGGGAATCGACAATTTTCCGTTTGATCCAGGAGGAACAGTTTGATTTTTCAAGAACAACACCATAATTCGGGACAAATCATCCTAAAGAAGGAGGGAATGGTACGGATCAGGGTGGGCTTGACGGGAAAATCTATAATTCAAGCCAAAACAAGAAATCAACCAGGTTCGAAGAACGTCAAAGATCAAACATTGCTTGTACGAAGAAGGTTCGTTGCTAAACCAAGTGAGCAAGCCAAGAACAGCTTTATGATTCGGGACGAATCATCTTAAAGGAAGAGGGGATGATGTGATCCGGAAAAGAAGCTAAAAATGTTATGATTCGGGACGAATAATCTTAAAGGAAGAGGGGATGATGTGATCCGGAAAAGGTGTCAAAAATGAGAAATCAAGATACGGGCAATTCAACAATATTCTACATGGGAAAATGAACAAGTTTCATGTTGGGCTCGAGTCGAGATTCAAATCAGATCAATTAATGTCAAAGGATCAGAAAATTGGGCAGAAGCAGACTCACGGCCGTAACACCCATTTTTACGGCCGTAAAATCAATTTGGCAAATTTGGACAGAAAGACCTTTACGGCCGTAACATATCATCTCACGGCCGTAAATGAAGTAGAAGAGTTACGGCCGTAATCAAAATTCTCACGGCCGTAACAAACTAAACCATATTTTGATCCGAGAGGCTATTACGGCCGTAAATACAATTGTTACGGCCGTAATTCAAGTAACGCGTTTTTGGGCCTTGTTTTGCGGCTAGGGTTTAGTTGGTTATTTTTGGTTTTAATTATTTTTGGTAATTTTGGTTGTTTTGGTATTTTAGTTATTTTAGGTATTTTAGCCTAATTAGAATTCTATTCAGAGTCAGTTAGCGACTATGGTTTATTTTGCCTATTTATATGCTTTTTCATTCAATGTAAAAATAGAAGACTTTTGATGAATAAAATTATTGAGTGTTTTTACTCCCTTTAAAGGTGAGGATTTTCCTTTTAAACAACGAACTTATCAAGATTCAAATCTTGCATTCAAAACAATTGAACTTATCAAGGATCTGGACATTCCTTGTGGCGTTCCCCCTTTGTGGTTTTTATCTCCGCATCGTAACGGGTCTCGGGTTTAATATACCCCTGGTTCTTGCGTCGTGAGGTCGGGGTTACATTGTTATCGTCCGTTCCAACCTGGATTCGGAACTTTCCAAGCGTTATTCCGCGAGCTACGACGAGGACCCCCACCCGGGTTCTCATCACTCAGCATTGTAAAACACAACTTTTATTTTTGAGATTTATGATATTGAAGTTGAATTATTCCCTTATATTTCTTGTTATTCTCGTTGAACAAATTGAACTTATAAAAGGATTTGACAACATTTGTGGCGTTCCCCCTTTGTGGTTCTCATCTCCGCATCGTAACGAGTTTTGGGTTTAATATACCCATAGTTCTTACGTCGTGAGGTTGGGGTTGCATTGCTATCGTCTACTAATTGGATTTTAGAGCTTTCCGGCGTTTAATTCCGCGTGTTCTTGGTGATCACCATATCGGATCACATCATCTGGTATCAGAGCCTGTCTCTAAATCATTTTAGTATTCCAGTTCTTTTCTTTTATTTCCATTTTTTTTATTCATTCAAAAAAAAAAATTCATTCAAATTCTTGTTTCTTGAAATTTCGTCAGAAAATTCAAGATTTGCCAATTTCTGTTTCTTGTTCTTGGTTATTCTTGTTGAATAGTAAAGAAAAAAAAAGGAAGAAATCCGAAAATTACAAAAAAAAAAAAAAAAAAAAAAAAAGAGAAGTGCTGTTGATTTGAACAAGAATCGAGAAAATTTTTCCAAGATAATTCAAGAAATCTTTTCTTGGAAAATAATCTTTGGCAAATCTTTCCAACAATCCTTGTTTCCATTAAATTCCTTATTCTTGATTCCATAAAACTTCTTCTTGAAATAGTATTCTTGTTTCCATAATTTCCTTCTTACACTTCGTAATTCCAATTTTTTCCATCAACTTTCCATATTTGCACTTTGGGGTTTATTCCACAAGGACCAAATCCGTGACTAGTTTGGTGGGTTCTTTGAGAAAGTGAGAAAAAGGGAATAGAGAGGAAAAAGGCAGAGTGGTGAGATTAATAGAGGGAAAAAGCCAAATTGAGTGATACACGAGCGACAAAACACGTGAGGATCTTTATTTAAATTTTTTTTCTTTTCTTTAATACTAATTGTAGCGCCCCGAGTTCTAATCACCCGGTTCACCACTTCATCGTCTAATCTAATTTCTCTAATAATATTTTTGCGGAAAAATAACTGAAATTCATTTATGGCAACATTAATTAAACTGTAATGGTCGATAAAATTTAAAACATTTCTGAAACCATTTGAAATAATAAATTGAGCCATTAATATTGTAAAGAAATTTACAATGTCATACTTTCTCAAATAATTGAAATCCTCAAAATTATCCCAATGTTGGATATACGAAAATCATTGAAATAAGATTTTCAACCATTTAAAGATTATTGCCACCATCATTCATCGCTTGCCACCGTCTCCGAAATCTGCAAAACTGTTAAAAATAGACATGAGCATTTCATAGAAATACTCAGTAGACTCATCGCCAATTAATGAACTTACAAAATAATTGAACACATAAATGCAGGCTCTTTACAAACATAGGGTATTGTTAGGGCTTCTTTTGAAAAATCATATACTCTTTAAAAATATTGTATGTGGGTAGCGGATTGGCTCCCTCAAGGGGCCTTTTTCCCAATATTGCCGCATACCCATTATCTTTCCACTTTTGTAGCGTTCCCGGTCCTCAAGGGATACGTCCGTCTACTCATTATTTGTAGCGTTCCCGTTCCTCAAGGGATACGGCCGTCTACTCATGGCTTGTAGCGTTCCCGTTCCTCAAGGGATACAGTCGTCTACTCATGGCTTGTAGCGTTCCCGTTCCTCAAGGGATACGGCCGTCTACTCATGGCTTGTAGCGTTCCCGTTCCTCAAGGGATACGGCCGTCTACTCATGGCTTGTAGCGTTCCCGTTCCTCAAGGGATACGGCCGTCTACTCATGGCTTGTAGCGTTCCCGTTCCTCAAGGGATACGGCCGTCTACTCATGGCTTGTAGCGTTCCCGTTCCTCAAGGGATACGGCCGTCTACTCATGGTTTGTAGCGTTCCCGTTCCTCAAGGGATACGACCGTCTACTCATTGAACTTTCCAAGTTTTCTTTTCATAAGAATCATAGACTCTTTAAAAAAACATAGGATATGTAACTCACATCACGTTCACAAACATTCACATGCAATCATAATTTAAATCATTTAATAGTGACGATTCTACACATTGATCTTTCCACGAAAAATACATTTTCATTTCTTCTCATAAAATATGACTTTCACAAGTAACATGACATTCACATGCAATTATAATTTAAATAAATTAATAAGGAGAGTCTACCTTAAATCCGATGAGTGCAAAGTTGAGCGGGAAACGACTTCCATTCTTTAATTCTCCGTACGCTTCGTCTTAGCCAATAAGTTGCCTTAATCTTTTTGAAATATATAGTTTAAAATGATAATTACAATTTGGGGACTGAAATTTATGTTTTGAAAGTTTAGGGACCAAAATGAATACTTTGAAAGTTGAGGGACTAAAATGAATACTTTTGAAACTTGAGATTTATAAATATACATATATACATATATATATCATTTTAAATCAATATGAACAAAATCGAAAAGGCTTTAAAATATGGGGCTTAAATAATTGCTTTTAAACTTTTGAGGACTAAAATGTAAATCTTTTAAAACTTAGGCTTAAAATCAAATAAAGTAAATTAGCAGGGACTGAAATAAAATGGTCTTGATACTTGAGGGTTTGAAATAATAACTTTTGAACTTTAGGGCTGAAATGATAGGTTTAAAGCTGAAAGGACTGAAATAAAACATTTTTTAAAACATAGGGACCAAACTGCAATTTCTGAAAACTTTTCAAAATAATAAAATCAATTACATATCATTTCCCTTTCTATTTCAAATCAGACAGAAAGGTTCGAGAGAGAAGAGACACAGGGAGAAAGGGGCGATCGACTGCCCTCTAGCGAAACCGGCGAAGGTGCGTTCTGCCGGCGATTCGCCGACGCATGGTGCGGCAAGAGGCGGTTCAAGAGGGTTCAAGTCTTGTGAAACTTTTGGTGCCTTGTGGTGCGAGATTGGCGAAAAAGACCGAAGTGAAATCAAGGCTCAAATTTCGATCTTGGCTGCGGTTTTCCGATGATGGTTGAGGTAAGTGGATGCGTGATGTTTGATTATGGGTTTTTGAGTTTGATTTTGGTTTATGGGCGTGGTGTGGTGGCGATGTGGGTGGTAATGGAATTGGGTTGAGTTTGTGGCTGGTAGATGGGGTTCGATGTTGAGCAGTAGGCGGTTGAGGTGGTTACAGGCGATGATGGTGCGATGATGCTGGGTGGTGATGATTCGGTGTTTTACAGTGAATATGTTGGTGATGAATTTTTGTAAAATTGGCGATAATGGAGGTTCTGCAGATGGGTTGTGGATTGAGGTGGATGGTTTGACGATTTTGGAGGTGTTCTGGGATAGGTGGTGGATGTGGTGGATTTGGCAGTGATTCGAGGTGATGATGCTGCTAATATGATGATGATGGATCAATTGCTATGGTGAACTGGTTGTTTGATGGAAAGTGATGGAGCTGGGTTTGCACTTAGTTCCGCAGGTTGCAGTGTGAAGGGACTTGAAAAATGGATGATGCTGAAATGGCTGGGAAGGGGTTATGGTGAACTGGTTGTGCATATGACCGTTGCCATGAAGTAGGCTTTCGGCCATAAAGTCAGGGTTGTGGGGTGGGGTGATGATGGTGTTTTGTGGAATCTAGGTAGTGGGGTTGGATTAGGCGATTAGATATAATTTTGGTTAATACATGTATTTAAAACATATATATTTTGGACTGAAAATAAATTTGAGAATAAATAAATTTTGAGATAAAATTAATTTACGTATTTTGGGACTTAAAATAATTTAATAAGGAACATTGGGATATTTTTAATAAATTTGGAATTAAAAATGATTTTGAAAATAATACTTTGAATAAATAATTAAAATAATATAATTTTAGAAATTCGGACATTTAATTTAGAATCAAACAAATTTGATATTTCTCGACTTGGCTAGACGAATCCGTCGCGGCATTAACTTCAAAATAATAGGTGAGATAGTAGCGACATGATTTTCTAAATATTAAAATAATTATTAAATGCATAATAATTCTTGGTCGCTACAACCTTACCCCCTTAAAATAATTTCGTCCTCGAAATTTAAATTTTACTTGATCTATGATATCTGGATATTTAACCAGAACCTCTTCTTCTTTCTTTCTCTCAGGTAGTCTCATTACTACCATATCTAACCCACTGGACTTTGACTAAAATGCATCTCTTTGTTTTCTTAAGAACATGGATTTTTCTATCAATAATGAACATAGATGTCTTCTCATAAAATAGATTCTTCTGAATTCCATTTTGAATCAAACACAACATAACTTATTCATGAAAGATCAACTTATTTCATAATCTCAATACATTATCACCTTCGATTCTAATCATCACATTATATCACATATTTTCAATTTCTCAACATAGTCTCTAAACTCTGTATAAAAATATTTGCTGACCACTCAGGTCATTATTCAATAATCCAAATGACATCACGTCTCTTCATTAATCTCTGTAAACCCATGAAAAAAATTCTCTTCAAGTTTAAATAAATCTTTACTAACATATCAAATCATAATAATTTGTCATCTTTAAAAACTTCTTATCATCAAATATCACAATATTTCCTGCAAGATATTTCTTTCACTTGTACATACGTATGAACTCTGATTCGATACGGTCATCATTTCACTTTCACGTGTCATCTCATTATACCTTGCTTATTATTATACTCAAAAATATCAGTACTAAAATCCAAGAATATATTCCATATCTCCAAAATCCGATCCTCAAATATTCCTTTATCGAGAAACGTTAACAGCGCATTAACTCTTGTCTCCTCTTTTCATTATTCTATTCCATGCTTTCTAGCTGGACACAACATCACGCGAATTCACTCAGATCTTTTATGCTTTTAAATAGTTCGTGCTGGGAAGAGGTGAGATCCATCAAAACATGGATATCATCCTTTCAAACATTCGCAAGTATTGTTCCAGTCTTCTTATGAATGATCTGAGAAAAATTTATAGAATTAGGCTCGAAAGATTGAGGTTGCTGATGGCTCATGGCATCCCAGAAGATGTTCGCTGGTTGATCGAAGCAAAAGTTCGATTTGCTGGTGAATTGCCATCGACATTTACTAAACACATGCCTGGTTTAGGTAAAAGCACTTTCGCAAAGAAACGAAGAGCAAAAAGGCTGAATGGTTGCTACAAATGTGCTCGTTGGAACTGTAATACTCGTTGCAAATCAGTAGGATATTCTTCTAACAATCGGGATGATAAAATTGAATTCATAAAGGGTGGGCTGAGTAAGGAGTCTTTGGATGATATTCGACTGACTCTTGAGACGCACCCAAGTGGGTATGTGCAACGTGAACTCCTTTCCTTATACGCTCATTTTAACGAAGACAAGAATCGTTATAATCTCAAAAATATAACTGCAAAAGATCCTATCTGCCAGTCTGTTTTACACAATGAGGTTTCTGGAAACTTAGCATTTATATAAGGTAAATCTTTTGATACGCATTTAAAATATTTCTCTGTTTTCTTTCACGCGTTTTGATAAAAGTTGGTTTAAAATATAATTTCCTTTCTCGAGTTTTGGTAAAGCTGGAAATAAATGGCCAAAAGGTGAAAACTTTGATACGTTTTCAAAAGTAGGTCGATTTTGTCAAAAGTAAATCTTTACTTTTTCAAAATATAATCAGAAACAGTGTAGTTTTTCGACTTTAAATAACCAAACATTTTCATAGTTCAGACATCCCAAAATCATTTCATCGTAAGTTTTCCCTTCTATACTTAAAAAAAAATGGAAGGATCAAAACTTCGACAGATCAAAACAATTTGTGTATTTTGTGGATCAAAAGTGGGGAAGGGTTTTGGTTATCTAGAAGCTGCAGTAGATCTTGGAAAGAAACTGGGGGATAAAGGTATAACTCTTGTGTATGGGGGTGGTAGCAGTGGTCTGATGGGTTGTGTTTCCCAATCTGCTCTTGCAGAGAAAGTAAAAGTGATCGGTGTTATACCTGTCCCTTTGGTAGATATTGCAGGCAAAACACGAGGGCATGAAGTACAAACCCTATCCATTCATGAACGCATAACTTGCATGCTATATGGTTCTGATGCCTTTATAGCCCTGCCCGGAGGTTTTGGTACTCTGGAAGAAATCTTTAATATTACCTCATGGGCTCAACTGGATCTCCATACTAAGCATATTGGGCTTCTGAATGTTAACAATTTCTTTGATGGTTTGTTAACCTTTCTTGATTATGCTGTGGAATAGGGATTCATCTCTCCATTTTCCAGAAGGCTCCTTATTTCTGCTCCTACTATTGATGAACTACTGGATAAGCTGCAGTCATATATCTCAATACAAGATCCAGCAGGAATTAAGATAGATTGGTCGCAAGGAAGGGGAATCAAGAGAAAATGGAGTCCGGTTAATGTAAACTTAACTCTGTGAATCTTAGAATAGGTGGGGGTAGAGTACGGAGTATTCTTACTGTAGCGACCAAGAAATTTTACGCAATTAATAATTATTTTAATATTTAGAAAATCATGTCGCTACTATTTCACCCATTATTTTGAAGTTAACGTCTCGACGTGTTCGTCTAGCCAAGTCAAGAAATAATTGAGATTGTTCGATTTTAAATTAAATTCCGAATTTCTAAAATTGCATTATTTTAATTATTTATTTGAAGTACTATTTGTAAAATCATTTTAAATTTCAAATTCAGTTGAAATATCTCAATGTCCCTTATTAAATTATTTTAAGTCCAAAATACGAATTTCAATTTTTATCTCAATATTTATTTATTCTCAAATTTATTTTCAGTCCAAAATATATCTGTTTTAAATACGTTTCTTGATCGAAGTTAGTCAAATTTTTAGTTAATTACCCTAAACTAAGTTTTCTTTTCCCCACATGATATTCCCTCGAGACCTTAAACCTGCAGCACAACATCATTACTCCATTTTTATATCAAACCTACATCATCTTCATCAAACCAACATCAATCCATTTCCACCACTCTGCCCACTTCCAAATCAACCACCAATTTGCAAACAACCAAAATTGATCACAAACACTGAGTGGCAATCACTGCCGAATCAATCTCAGCCCCTGCAGCTCCAATGTATCACCACAGTTCATCCCCACCACCCCGGCCAAGATCAAACAACCAGCATCATCATCATCGTCACCTCGATCAACCAGACCCCCAAACCATTTTCATTCCAGTCGAACCAATCTCCATCTCCAGCCACCAACATCTACAGATCACCAACCATCGCTACAATCACCAAGGCTTGAGCAGCCACCATCGCACCAGCTCCAAACTGCCTTCCACCATAATCATCATCATCCGCCGCCAACCACCAATACAGCAAGCACTCCTGTCCCCAACGCCATCAGTTACCTACCTAAACCGTTGATTCACCATCGGAAATTATGATTTCCAGCCTCGGTTCAAGCTCCAAATCGCAGCCAAGATCGGACTTTAAGCATCATTTTTGTCTCGGTTCTCGCAACCAATCTGCCCCAAAAACCTTAACCCTCCTTGGCCGCCTTCTTGCCGCACCCTACGCCGGTGTGCGCCGGCGACTGGATTTCGCCGACGATCGCACTCGCTTCTCTCTGCCCTGTGTCTCTCTGATCCAATTCGAAATGAGAGAGAGATAAGAATCTGAAATATATAATTAATTTTCTAAAATTGCAATGTTGGTCCCCAAATTTTAAATGTTTAAAAATCAGTCCCTGACGTTTTAAATTGTTTCAATTCAGTCCATTTTTGTTTCAAATCCTTTTATTTCAGCCCTTAAGTTTTAAACGAGTTTTAATAAGCCCTTTCATTTTCAAAATATATTATTTCAGCCCTATAATAATATTTATTTGAGCTTTGACCCAACTTTTGAAAATTTACATTTTAGTCCCTCAACTTTCAAAAAATATTCAATTTGGTCCCTCATCTTTCAAAAGTATTCATTTTAGTCCCTGAACTTTCAAAAGTTATCATTTTAATCTCTAAGTATCAAAACCATTTTTACTCAGTCCCTGTCGATTAAATTCATTTGATTTTAAGCCAAGTTTTCAAAGTATTCATTTTAGTCCCTAAACTTTCAAAGTATTCATTTCGGTCCCTAAACTTTCAAAACATCAATTTCAGTCCTCAAATTATAATTATCATTTTTGAACTAAACGTTTCAAAAGACTAAGGCGACTTATTGGCTAAGACGAAGCGTACGGAGAATTAAAGAATGGAAGTCATTCCCGCTCAACTTTGCACTCGTCGGATTTAAGGTAGACTCGCCCCTATTAATTGATTTAAATTATGATTGCAGGTGAATGTGTATGTTGTGACTTGTGAAAGTCATTTTTATGAAAAGAAATGAGCCTATATTATCTTGTCAGGAATAATGATGATATGAGTATGCGGCATGAATCCGCTACAAGAGAAATGAGAATGTTATGCATTACTTACGTGCCTTATGTGCACGAGACGAGACGAGACGACCCACACCCTATGATTTCAAAGAGCCTATGATTTTCAAAATGACCCGTGTTGTAATGCACAATATGATGAGGGACCAAATTGAATATTTTTGCAAGTTGAAGGACTAAAATGTAAATTTTCCAAAAGTTGGGTTGAAGCTCAAAATAAATATTACTATAGGGCTGCAATAATATATTTTGAAAATGAAAGGGCTGATTAAAACTCATTAAAACTTAAGGGACTGAAACGATAGGTTTTAAAACTAAAAGGACTGAATTAAAATATTTTAAAGTTAAAGGGGCTGAAATAGCTGAGTTGAAAACTTGGGATCAAAGTGCAAATTTCGAAAATTAAATATTAAAATATACAAATATATCTTCTCTTCCTTTACGTTTTAGATCAGAGAATTTCGAGAGAAAACGAGAGACAGAGAGTTGCGGCTGAAACTGGTGGATTTGAGAAATATCCGGTCTACTGCCGGCGCAACTCCGGCGGTGGTTCGGCCATCATGTGGCAGTGACTGGTTCAGTAAATGGTTAGCGATTTGGAGCGAATTTGATGTGAAACCTAGACACTGGAGGCTGAGTTTGGAGATGCGATTTTCGGTGGGACTCTGGTCAAAACTGATTGGAGTTCGAGGTAAGTGCTATGGGTAAATTGATTCTTGGTTTTTGTTTTGGGTTTTATTTTGATTTGGGGCTTTGGCACTGAATTGGAGTTGGTCAGAGACTCGATTGGTTGATGGCAGTTGGGTTGATTAGGATTTGGGAATGCAGACTGTGTTGGGTGGTGATGGTGGTGGTTTGATTTGCAGATTGGTAATTGAAGTTTGGTTGTTTGATTCGGTGAAGGTATTGAACTCCTGTGAATTGCAGAGGATTGAATTTGGGTTGATGAAGATGGTGCAAGGCAGTAGGCAGTATGATTGGTCTGGTTTGGCAGTGGGGGATTCTGTGATTGGTGGTGATTCAGTGGGCTTGGTGGTGGTGACAGTGATGGAGGAGGGATGAAGTATTACATGGTATGTTGATTGTTGAAATTCTGTGAAGTGAGTGATGAACATGACTTTGGAAATGATTGGTGAATTTGTGGATTGAAGTTCGCAGGCCGTCGAGATCATGGAATGTAGTTGGTGTTGAATTGGTGGTGAAATTATAGGAGATAAAGTGGGAGTAGTGGAGAGAATGATGAAGAAATAAAAAAAAAAAGGATTAGTGGAGACAAAGTTGAGTGGTAGATTGATGATGCTTTGTTTGTACAATTATGGTTGAATTGTTTTCGTATGATGAATAATGGTGTTGGTGATGATAATGATGGTAATGGTGATCTTGGGTTTGCTGGAATGGGATTGAAATGGATGGAGCTGAAATGGAGGAAAAAGAAAAATAAAATAAAATAAATTGAGTGGGAAACATTATGATGATTTTATTTTATTTTATTGTAGTGGGAAACAAAACTTATGGGTTGGCCAGTGATGATAATGGTGGTGGTGGTGGAAATTCTTTGATAAAATTGGTGTAAAGATATGATGGGGATGCTTGTATAAGTGGTGGAAAGGAGCATAAATAGAAAGCAAAACGTGTGAAAGTGTGAAAATTTTGGTAGGATTAGTTTAGGATAATTAACTAAAAATTGGACTAACTTCGATTTGGAAATGTATTTAAAACAGATATATTTCGGACTGAAAATAAATTTGAGAATAATTAAATATTGAGATAAAAATTTAATTACGTATTTTGGACATACAATAATTTAATAAGGAAAATTGAGATATTTTTATAAATCTGGAATTTAAAATGATTTTGAAAACAATACTTTGAATAAATAATTAAAATAATATAATTTTATAAATTCGGACATTTAATTTAAATCGAACGAATTTGATATTTTCTCGACTTGGCTAGACGAACACGTCGCGGCGTTTACTTAATAAAAAAATGAGTGAGATAGCAGCGACACGATTTTTCTAAATATTAAAATAATTATTAATTGCGTAAAAATTCTTGGTCGCTACAAACCCCGACCTCACGACGCAAGAACTATGAGAATATTAAACTCAAAACCCGTTACGATGCGGAGATAAGAACCACAAAGGGGAACGCCACAAAGGTTGTCAAATCCTTTGATAAATTCAATTTGTTCGACGAGAACAAGAAGAAAATTAAGGGAATATCTCAGCTTCAATATCATTAATCTCAAGAATAAAAGTTGTTGTTTACAATGCTGAATAAAGTCATATAAATAGGCTAACAAAATAAAGCAACTAAAAATAAACTAGAATTCAACCTAAACTAAAACGCCAAAAACGCCTAAACTAGGTTTTAATTCGCGACGCTAAGTTACGGCCGTAAGTAAATTACGGTCAAAAATTCAAAACATAACTTACGGCCGTGACAAGTTTTTTTACGGCCGTAAGTGACCTTCTGAATAAAAATAAAAGTTACAAAATTTTGGGTTACGGCCGTAAGTTCTTCTATTTCAGTTTACGGCCATAAGATGACATGTTACGGCCGTAAAGGTCTTTCTATCCAAATTTGACCTGTTCATTTTACGACCGTAAAAGTGGGTGTTACGGTCGTGAGAATGCTTCTGCCCCAATTTCTTGTTGTTCTTTGATCCAAATGCATAGTAACAAGTTTGGTTCCTCTTCCACTTTGTTAGGCAACGTAAATGAGGTCTTTGCACTCGAACACTCATCCATCCACGCTTGCATGAATCCTTGCATTGCCTGCTTGATTCTTTTGGCTCTTTGCCTCGTTATTGGTCCTGCGGGTACGTGCAACGGGTCAACGCTCTTCGAGCCACTCCGGAACTCATCATCCCCTCCCTGTTGAAAAACATTCGTCCTCGAATCATCACCTGCATCAAACAGAGAAAGATCAGCAACATTAAAAGAAGCAGACACATTATACTCATGAAAGACTTTAAAATATGAAGGCTTAAATGATTGTTTTAAAACATTTGGAACTAAAATGTAAATCTTTTAAAACTTGGCTTAAAATCAAATAAATTAAATCTGCTGGGATTGAAATAAAATAGGTTGATACTTAGGGACTAAAATAATAACTTTTGAAAGATGAGGGACCAAATTGAATATTTTTGGAAGTTGAAGGACTAAAATTGAATACTTTGAGATTGAATGTGATGCATCAAGAATAGGTATTGGAGCTGTTCTTATGCAGGAAAAAAGACCGATTGCATTTTTCAGTGAAAAGCTGAGTGGGGCAGTCTTGAATTATCCTACCTACGACAAGGAGCTTTATGCTCTTGTTCGTGCCTTGGAAACATGGCAGCACTATTTATGGCCAAAGGAGTTCGTCATACACACTGACCACGAGTCACTAAAACACCTCAAGGGACAAGGTAAACTAAACAAAAGACAGGCCCGTTGGATGGAATTCATTGAGACCTTTCCATACGTCATTCACTATAAGCAAGGTAAGGAGAATGTGGTAGCAGATGCCCTTTCTCGCAAGTATGTTCTCTTAACTTCTTTAAATGCGAAGTTGCTTGGGTTCGAATATATTAAAGGTATGTATGCTAATGACCCTAATTTTTCTACCATCTATGCTTCATGTGAAAAAGGTGCAATTGATAAATTTTATAAGCATGATGGCTATTTATTTAGGGAAAGTAAACTTTGTGTGCCTAATTGTTCTATGCGTGAATTGCTAGTGCGTGAGGTTCATGGTGGGGGGTTAATGGGACACTTTGGAGTTATTAAGACGTTAGAAACTTTACGAGAGCACTTTTATTGGCCTAAAATGAAAAGGGATGTTCACCATATTTTTGATAGATGCATAACTTGTAAACAATCTAAGTCTAGAGTCTTACCTCAAGGTTTATATACACCTTTTCAAATCATTGAAAAGATAAATGAGAATGCATATAAGCTCGATCTTCCAGGTGAGTATAATGTGTCTGCTTCTTTTAATGTTTTTGATCTTTCTCTGTTTGACGCAGGTGATGATTCGAGGACGAATCATTTTCAATAGGGAGGGGATGATGAGTTCCGGAGTGGCTCGACGAGCATTGACCCGTTGCACGTGCCCGTAGGACCAATAACGAGAAAAAGAGCCAAAAGAATCAAGCAGGCAATGCAAGGATTCATGCAAGCGTGGATGGATGAGTGCTCGAGTGCAAAGACCTCATTTATGTTGCATAACAAAGTGAAGAGGAGCCGACGTTATTACAATGCATTTGGATCGAAGAAAAACAAGAAATTGAGGCAGAATCGAATTCACGGCCGTAACCCTACTTTTACGGCCGTAAGATCATGTGGCGAAATTTGGACAGAATGGAAATCACGGCCGTAAGCCATGTTCTCACGGCCGTAACATCATCAAGATAAATTATGCAGAAGAGGACTTACGGCCGTAATAGCAATCCTCCCGGCCGTAAGTAAAGTTTGGTAGTTTTTATATTTTTATTCAGAAAGTCGATTACGGCCGTATATAAATTTGTCACGACCGTAACATATGTTTTTAATTTTAATCCGTAGCATTCTAACGGCCGTAAACTCATAAGTCACGGCCGTAACATAGGATCCACAATTTAGGATAATGTTAGGCGGATAGTTTATTGTTTGGTTTATTTACAATTCTAGTTAATTTAGGTTGTTTTATTTTCTTAGCATATATATATGGCTTTATTCAGCATTATAAAAAACAACTTTTATTCTTGAGATTAATGATATTGAAGGTGAGATATTCCCTTATATTTTCTTCGTGTTCTCGTCAAACAAATTGAACTTATCAAAGGATTTGACAACCTTTGTGGCATTCCCCCTTTGTGGTTCTTATCTCCGTATCGTAACGGGTTTTGGGTTTAATATACCCATAGTTCTTGTGTCTTTTGTTTAGCTTACCTTGTCCCTTGAGGTGTTTCATTCAATAATCAAAGTCTGTTTTTGTATTACAATGAAGACGCCTTTATATAGGCAACAAGAATAAAAGTCTTAGTCTACTTAGGAAACTGAATAAAATCTAATCTAATTAGGGAATAGATAAAATCTATCAAAATAGAGTCCTAATTTAATTGGAAACAATAATAAAAACAAAGTAAATCTAATCCTATAATTATGGAAATAAAAATCCGCATGATTTGCATTAATTTGGAATTACTGCTGTGACAACATTCCTTACGGCCGTAACTGTACTTCTGCTTAAGGATTACGGCCGTGACCACAAACTTACGGCCGTAACTGTTAAAATCTTGGGACTCTTTAATTTCCACCCGAGGATGACTTACGGCCGTGACAAGCTAGCTTACGGCCGTAAATATGATTTGATCCATTTTGACCTGGTTTGATCGTTGAAGCTCTCCGAACCTGTTTGAATTCTTGTTTTGGCTTGAATATTTAAGTTTTTCTGTCAAGCCCGCTATGATTCTCATCATTCCCCCTCTTCTTTAGGATGATTCGTCCCGAATCATAGCTTTGTTAATGATGTTTTTGTGCACCCTCTGGATCAAATGGAAATCCTTTGCTTTCATGCCATAGGACCAACTGATAGATCCCCATTACTTGAATTATATGGATTGATCGAAATGAGAGCTTCCTTGGCCATATATGGTGGTGCTCAAACTTCTGGTTATTTCGAACCTGCAAGAAGGATTTAAAAAAATGGGGGGGGGAATTATTAGTTTCATAAGGAACAAGGTATGGAACCCTGTACTCATGAGGAATCATCACCACCTCCTCTCTTCCCACAACGAGGCTATTTTTTTCCCCTCTTTCAATCTTTTCACTCTCTTGCTCAATATTTTTACTCTCACGCCCGACCACACATTCATTTTCAAAATTCTCAAGCTCAAAAACCTCCACCACACTTTTATCCTCTACTTCAAAATTCAACTCTTCAAATTCAATATTCTTAACATGAGGCTCTACCATAATCTCACACTCACTTCCCCTTTGTAATTCAGGCTCAGCTTCCCTTTCACTTTCCCGTTGCAACTTGGCTCATTTTTCCCTTGCTCTCTTTGCGATCATCTCCTCCTTTAACTGCTTTAATATCATTCTCACCTCATCAAATTCATCCCTCAATTCCGAGACACCATCCCCTATTTTTGAGGCACCATCTTCCAATACTTTCATCCTGATGTGATCCGGAAAAGGCGTCAAAAATGAGAAATCAAGATACGGGCAATTCAACAATATTCTACATGGAAAAATGAACAAGTTTCGTGTTGGGCTCGAGTCGAGATTCAAATCACGTCAACGGATCATAAAATCAGAAAATTGGGCAGAAGATGCGTTACGACCGTAACATTGTTTCTCACGGCCATAACTTATGGATTTCACGGCCGCATCACATTCCTCACGGCCGTAAATGAAAATTGGTATTTTTGTTCAGAGGGAGATTTACGGCCGTAACATCAATCTTCACGGCCGTAACTAATATTGTGACGTTTTGATCAGAGAAGGACATACGGCCGTAAGTCCGACTTTTACGGCCGTAATTGACGCAAATTAGATTTTTCGGGATTTTAGTATTTCAGTTGATTTGTGTTTCCTTTATTGGTTTTTAATTATTTTTCCAATTTTGGTAATTTTTGTATTTTAGTATTTTAGGAATTTTAGCCTAATTAGAATTCTATTCAGAGTCAGTTAGCGATTAGGGTTTATTTTGCCTATTTATATGCTTTTCCATTCAATGTAAAAAAGGAGAATATTTTTGATGAATAAAGATTATATTGAGTGTTTTCTCAACATTGTTCTGGAATTGAACAAACTTCGAACTTATCAAATATTTTGGGATATTTGTGGTGTTCAACAAATCGAACTTATCAAAGGCGTGGGCATCCTTTGTGGCGTTCAAACCATTACGGTTCTTGTTTCCGCATCGTAACGGGTCTTGGGTTTAATATACCCATGGTTCTTACGTCGTGAGGCTCGGGTTGTAGTGTTACCGTCCGTTGCAACCTGGATTCGGAACTTTCCAAGCGTTATTCCGCGAGCTACGACGAGGACCCCCTCCCGGGTTCACGTCATATGGTATCAGAGCTGGACTCTGAATTCAGGTTCTTGTGTTTTTTCTATCCAGTTTGATTTTTATGTTTATCATCGAGTCCCATAAAAATCATCCATATCCTATTTTTGTTATTTGAGTCGTTGTTTTCAATTTTTCTTGTTCTTCTTGCCAGTAAATTTTTTTTTCCAGTTTGATCCATAAGAGTCGTCCTAAAAAAATCAAAAGTGTTTTTCTTATTCGATTGTTTTCCAAATCCTGTCCTGTTTGTTTTGTTGCGTTCGTGTCGAATTTTCGAATTTTATTAAAAAAAAAAATTATATTTTTTTATTTTTATTAATTCCGAAAATTCATCATAATTCACAAAAAAAAAAGTCACTCCGAAATCAAGAACCACTTTCTTGAATTTCCTTAAATAATTGATATTCCTTGCCTTCCAAGTCAAAATTAAAATTCATTATTAGTCCTTGTGTCAAACTATTATTACATTCCATTCCACAATGTCCAAATTTCACGAAATTTCATCATCTAGGAAAGATCACCATCAATCTTCTCTGCTTGTCATGATGGAGAAACGGTTTGAGGAGTTATTTGCAAAATTGGAAGCGAATTTTGATGCGAAATTAGAAGCGAAGTTTGGGAAGGTTAAGAACTCAGTAGATACGCATAGTGCAGAACTTGCTCAACGACGTGAAAGGGAATATAGGCGTAACCATAAACCTAGAGTTGGGATTGGAGTTGATTGGGATGAAGAGATTAATGCGAGGGCGCTTTGGAAGAGTCGAACAGAAATTTTTGAGGAAAGGATGAGGTATGAACGGAAGGCTAGAAAAGAAGCTAAGTTAAGAAAGAGGGAGAGTGAAAGGGAGGATGAAGCTAAATTACAACAGGGTGAAAGTGAGATTGGAGGGGATTTAAAATTGGAGTCTCAGGATATGGATGTTGGAAAGAAGGAGGGAGACTTGAAACATGAATTAGAAGTAGTCGAAGAAACCCCGAATTTTGTGGTAGGATATGAAAAGGTGGAGTTAGGTGATCAAACTCCAATAATTGATGAGGAAAAATTGGAAGTTGGGTATGAAGAATTAGAAGAGGTGGTAGAGTCCAAAAATTTGGAAGAGGAGGTTGTGCGTGAGAACGTGGAGCTAGAAGAATTGGTTGAGTTTGGGAGTAAAAAGATAGAAGTGGTTGAGCAAGAAATTGCAAAGAAGGAAGGAGGTGAAGAGCGGAATTTTGTTGTTGGGAAAAATGAATCGGAAATAATTCATCATGAATACAAGGATCCATACCTTGTGCATGGAGACGCTAACATTTCCCTCCCCATTTTTGTTAAATATTTCTTACAGGTTTATTGTGCATGGAAGTTTGATTTGCATCAACCTTGGTCAATTCCCCTCATGTTTCAATACCTTATCGTGTACAAATTGGAGGAGCATCATTTATTGAATGCATGTCAGGGAATCGACAATTTTCCGTTTGATCCAGGAGGTACAGTTTGATTTTTTAAGAACAACACCATGATTCGGGACGAATCATCCTAAAGAAGGAGGGAATGGTACGAATCAGGGTGACGGGAAAATCTATAATTCAAGCCAAAACAAGAAATCAATCAGGTACGGAGAACGTCAAAGACCAAACATATCTTGTACGAAGAAGGTTCCAGGCTAAACTAAGTGAGCAGGCCAAGAACAGCTTTATGATTCGGGACGAATCATCTTAAAGGAAGAGGGGATGATGTGTTCCGGAAAATAAGTTAAGAACAATGTTATGATTCGGGACGAATCATCTTAAAGGTAGAGGGGATGATGTGATCCGAAAAAGGCGTCAAAAATGAGAAATCAAGATACGGGCAATTCAACAATATTCTACATGGAAAAATGAACAAGTTTCGTGTTGGGCTCGAGTCGAGATTCAAATCACGTCAACGGATCATAAAATCAGAAAATTGGGCAGAAGATGCGTTACGACCGTAACATTGTTTCTCACGGCCGTAACTTATGGATTTCACGGCCGCATCACATTCCTCACGGCCGTAAATGAAAATTGGTATTTTTGTTCAGAAGGAGATTTACGGCCGTAACATCAATCTTCACGGCCGTAACTAATATTGTGACGTTTTGATCAGAGAAGGACATACGGCCGTAAATCAGATTTTTCGGGATTTTAGTATTTCAGTTGATTTGTGTTTCCTTTATTGGGTTTTAATTATTTTTCCAATTTTGGTAATTTTTGTTATTTTAGTATTTTAGGAATTTTAGCCTAATTAGAATTCTATTCAGAGTCAGTTAGCGATTAGGGTTTATTTTGCCTATTTATATGCTTTTCCATTCAATGTAAAAAAGGAGAATATTTTTGATGAATAAAGATTATATTGAGTGTTTTCTCAACATTGTTCTGGAATTGAACAAACTTCGAACTTATCAAATATTGTGGGATATTTGTGGTGTTCAACAAATCGAACTTATCAAAGGCGTGGGCATCCTTTGTGGCGTTCAAACCATTACGGTTCTTGTTTCCGCATCGTAACGGGTCTTGGGTTTAATATACCCATGGTTCTTACGTCGTGAGGCTCGGGTTTGTAGTGTTACCGTCCGTTGCAACCTGGATTCGGAACATTCCAAGCGTTATTCCGCGAGCTACGACGAGGACCCCCTCCCGGGTTCACGTCACATCCCCAATTCCAATCCTAGGTTTATGATCAATCCTATTCTCCCTCCAAACTCTAGGAACTGTTCGAGGTTTTTCCCTAAATTTAAACATTGTGGAGTTGGATGTGGAATGGAATGGAAAGATTTGATAACAAGGAGTTATGAAACTCAAGGAAGTGGTCCTTGAATTTTGGAATACTTCCTCTTTTTTTTTTTTTTTTTTTTGAATAATGGATGAAATTTCGGATTAAATAAAAAAGTAAAAAAAATTAATTTTTTTTTTCAAATCCGAAATTCGACAACAAACACGGAAAAACAAGCGGGACAGGATATGGACAAGAATCGAATAAAATAAACAAGATTGAATTTTTGATGGATTTTTGTATGGATAAAAAACTGAAAAATTTTACTGGCACGAAGAACACGAAGAAAAAGTAAACTCAAGAAAAAAAAAACTCAATAACAAGATATGGATGATTTTTTGTAGACACTATGATAAAAACACAAAATCGAACATGATAGAATAGAAAAATAAAACCTGAATCCAGAGTCCAGCTCTGATACCAGATGATGTGATCCCAGGAGGGGGTCACGACGGACACACGGAATTAATGCCGGGAAAGTTCCGAATTCAGGTTGGAACGGACGGTAACACTACGACCCGACACTCACGACGCAAGAACTAGGGGTATATTAAACCCGAGACCCGTTACGATGCGGAAACAAGAACCTTAATGGGGGAACGCCACAAAGGTTGTCCACGCCTTTGATAAATTCAATTGTTGAACGCCACAAGATTTGAATCTTGATAAGTTCGTCATTTAAAGGGAAAATCCTCACCTTTAGAGAGAGTAAAAACACTCAATAATTTTATTCAATAATCAAAGTCTGTTTTTGTATTACAATGAAGACGCCTTTATATAGGCAACCAGAATAAAAATCTTAGTCTACTTAGGAAACTAAATAAAATCTAATCTAATTAGGGAATAGATAAAATCTATCAAAATAGAGTCCTAATTTAATTGGAAACAATAATAAAAACAAAGTAAATCTAATCCTATAATTAAGGAAATAAAAATCCGCATGATTTGCATTAATTTGGAATTAGGCCGTGACAACATTCCTTACGGCCGTAACTGTACTTCTGCTTAAGGATTGCGGCCGTGACCACAAACTTACGGCCGTACCTGTTAAAATCTTGGGACTCTTTAATTTCCACCCGAGGATGACTTACGGCCGTGACAAGCTAGCTTACGGCCGTAAATATGATTTGATCCATTTTGACCTGGTTTGATTGTTGAAGCTCTCAGAACCTGTTTGAATTCTAGTTTTGGCTTGAATGTTTAAGTTTTTCTGTCAAGCCCGCCATGATTCTCTTCAAATAACGAGACAAAGAGCCAAAAGAATCAAGCAAGCAATGCAAGGACTCATGCAAGCGTGGATGGACGAGTGCTCGAGTGCAAAGACCTCATTTATGTTGCATAACAAAGTGGAAGAGGAGCCAAAGTTATTACAATGCATTTGGATCAAGGAACAACAAGAAAATTATGCAACAACTGATTCACGGTCATAAAGCCGTAAAGCCCAAAATTACGGCCGTAACACTACTATGGCGAAATTAAGCAGAAGAGGACTTACGGCCGTAAACCAAATCCTCACGGCCGTAAATAAAGTTTAGTAGTTTTTATTTTTTTTGTTCAGAAGGTTGATTACGGCCGTAAAATACATTGTCACGGCCGTAACATATGTTTTGATTTTTAGACCGTAAGTCACTTATGGCCGTAAACTTAAAAGTTACGGCCGTAACTGAGCGCCGCAATCTAAACCTAGTTTAGGCGTTTTAGGATAGTTTTAATTCTAGTTATATTTGGTTACTTTATTTTGTTAGCCTATTTATAGGGCTTCATTCAGCATTGTAAAACACAACTTTTATTCTTGAGATTAATGATATTGAAGGTGAGATATTCCCTTAATTTTCTTCTTGTTCTCGTTGAACAAATTCGAACTTATCAAAGGATTTGACAACCTTTGTGGCGTTCCCCCTTTGTGGTTCTTATCTCCACATCGTAACGGGTTTTGGGTTTAATATACCCATAGTTCTTGCGTCCTGAGGTCAGGGTTGAATTGTTATCGTCTACTAATTGGATTTTAGAGCTTTCCGGCGTTTAATTCCGCGTGTTCTTGGTGATCCCCATATCGGATCACATCAAATCTCCAAATCAACTACCACTTGTTTATTCACCTTAATCTCACCCGATTCATTTTACCATTGTAGTTTTAGCATACGTAGGCATAATTTCTCCACTAGAGTAGTGCTAGCAACGTTCGCACAACTACCACCATCTATTATCAAACTACACACCTTGTTATTCACAAAACACCTAGTATGAAAGATATTTTCTCCCTGCTCACCCGACTCTTCCCCCTTAACTTGAGTACTAAGGGCTCTCCTAGTGACAAGTGATCTAGCTACTGCATAGTCTCCATCATCATTTTCACTAACATCCTCTAGAGCTGGCATATCCTTATACTCATCCTCCTCTTTTTCCTCTTTCTCATCCTCCGAACTTAATACCCCATTACGCACAACCAATATTCGTTTATTTGGACATTGTGAAAAAATATGTCCTAATTCAGAACATTTAAAACAACGAATATCTCTAGTCCTAGAAGTTTGAGAGTCAGAAGCAATTGTACCTTTGTTGGGTGGCTCTACTTTTCGCTTCGGTGCTTCAAATTTATTTTTCCGCACAACCCCATCATTTTTAGAAGTCCCGCTCCATGTAGACTTACCAAAAGGGTTAGAACTTGTAGAGAATTTTGAAGTTCCCTTCCTTTTTAGTTGTCGTTCCACTTTCATGGCCATGTGAAGCATCCCCTCCAAATCGATATAATGCTGCAATTCAATAACATTAGAAATCTCTCGATTTAAACCACTTAAAAAATCTAGCCATGTTTGCCTCCGGGTCTTCCTCTATATTTGCTCTAATCATGGCAATCTCTGTCTCCCTATGGTAATCCTCCACACTCTTACTACCTTGGGAAAGGGTTTGTAGTTTTTGGTAGAGATCCTATAGTAATGTCCAGTCACAAATCTTTTTCTCATAAGGGCCTTCAACTCATCCCAAGTTTCAATAGGTCACTCCCGATTCCTCCTTTTACTAGTAACCAATTGATCCCACCATACTATAACATAATCAGTAAATTCTACGACTGCCAATTTAACCTCTTTAGATTTGGAATAACTATGACAATCAAAAATCAATTCTACCCTCTTTTCCCGTTCAAAATAAGTCTCAGGATTACTTTTACCTTGAAACGAGGGAATGGACATTTTTATATTACCAACATGTCCATCTACGTCATCCCTACGATCACGCCTATATCCCCTATCACGTATTTCCCCCCGATCTCGTCTCCTACCAATACTGGCAATAGACAATTCACCATTAACTTCATCACTATCAAATACCTCAACACGTTCATTCCTAACTCCATATTGTGGGTTGAAGTCATAACTTAGTGGTCTCCGCAAATGAGGGAAATTGTGCGGTTGTTCTTGACGTGGTTGAACATTTCCTGCACCACGTGTCTCCACCGGATTATTTGCTCTTTCCACATTCAAGCCGGATTGGGGACCTAATTTTGCTTCCCACTTTGCATCCAACCTCGCCTTCAATTTTGCAAAACGTTCCTCCATCATTGCAAGCATTTTAAAGTCTTGATGATCCTTTTCCATCGATGAAGCTTCCTTCTGTGACATGGTTAGTAATAGAGAAAAAAAACTTAAATAAAGATCCTCACGAATTTATCGCTCGTCCATCACTCAATTCTTCTTTTTTTCCTCTATTAATCTCACCACTCTGCCTTTTTCCTCTCTATTCCCTTTTCCTCACGTTCTGAAAGAACCCACCAAACTATTCGCAGATTTAGTCTATGCGGAATTAACCCCAAAGTGCAAAGAAGGAAAATTGATGGAAAAATTGGAATCAAGAATTTTAAGAAGGAAATTATGGGAACAAGAATTCTATTTCAAGAAGAAGTTTATGGAATCAAGAATTTGATTCAATAAGGAAATTAATATGAACAATAATTGTTGGAAAGGTTTGACAAAGATTTTTTTTTTCCAAGAGAAGATTTCTTGAATAGTCTTGGAATGACTTTTTCTGATTCTTGTATCAAATCAAAAACACTTTTTTTTTTTTTTTTTTGGAATTTTCGAATTTCTTCCTTTTTTTTTTTTTTTTTTTTTTTGCTACTCAACAAGAATAATCAAGAACAAGATACAGACTTTGGCAAATCTTGAATTTCTGACGAATTTCAAGAAACAAGAATTGGAATGAATTTTTTTGTTTTTTTTTGAATGAATAAAATCTGGAAATAAAAGAAAAGAACTGGAATACTAAATACTTGGATTTAGAGACAGGCTCTGATACCAGATGATGTGATCCGATATAGGATCACCAAGAGCACGCGAAAATAAACGCCGGAAAGCTCTCATATCCAATTAGTAGACGATAGCAATGTAACCCCGACCTCATGACGCAAGAACTATGGGTATATTAAACCCAAAACCCGTTGTGATGCGGAGATAAGAACCACAGAGGGAGAACGCCACAAAGGTTGTTAAATCCTTTGATAAATTCGAGTTTGTTCAACGAGAACAAGAAGAAATTTAAGGGAATATGATGTGATCCGGGATAGGATCTCAAAGGAGAAGTCAAGTCACGGGCTACTCAACGACATTCTATATAGGAAAATGAACAATTTCCATGTTGGAGTCGAGCCGAGGAGACGAACGGATCAAGCCGAGTCGAAAGATCAAAGTTTGAGGACGAAAAGGGCTTTCACGGCCGTAACCAACATATGTCACGGTCGTAACCTCCCCTCGGGTGAAAACGCAGGATTCCAAGATTTTCATATTTACGGCCGTAAGTATAAGTGTCACAGCCGTAACTTTAAATAGAAACCCACTTACGGCCGTAAGTGTCATCTTTACGGCTGTAACTACGCAACGGATTAGATTTCACATATTTTTATTTCCTTATCAGTTTTAATTATTTTAGTTTAATTAGAATTCTATTTTGTGCCCAATTAGCGGCTAGGTTTATTTTGTTTATTTATACGCTTTTTCTATTCATTGTAAAGGAGACTTTTTATTAATGAAAATTGTGATGAGTTATTTCTCTCCCAAATATTGTTCTTGATTGAACTTTCGAACTTATCAAATATTGTGAGATATTTGTGGCGTTCACCAAATCGAACTTATCAAGGATCTGTACATTCCTTGTGGCGTTCACCCCTTTGTGGTTCTTATCTCCGCATCGTAATGGGTCTCTGGTTTGATATACCCCTAGTTCTTGCGTCGTGAGGTCGGGGTTGCATTGTTACCGTCCACGCCAGCCTGAATTCGGAACTTTCCCGACGTTATTCCTCGAGTTTATCGTGACCCCCTCCCGGGATCACATCAGTTGGTATCAGAGCTGGACTCTGAATTCTGGTTTTTATTCTATCCAGTTTAATTCTTATGTTTATCATCGAGTCTGCCATAAGAATTATCCATATCTTGTTGTTGAGACTTTCTTTTCTTGAGTGTTCTTCGTGCCAGTAAATTTTTTCAGTTTTAACCCATATAAAAATCCAACAAAAATTCAAGAGTGTTTATTTTATTCGATTCTTGCCCAAATCCTGTCCCGTTTGTTTTTCCGCCTTTGTTGTCGAATTTCGGATTTATAAAAAAAGAAAGGAAGTATTTCAAAATTCAAGAACTACTTTCTTGAATTTCCATTAATTATTGATATTCGTTTCCTTCCAAGTCAACATTAAAATTCGTTCTTGTTGTTTGATGTCTAAATCCTCTTCGTTCTTGAATTTTTGAAACGCCAAATAAGGAATGGATTATGATTCGGGCTATTTATTCCAAACTAGATGTTATGTGGATCATAAGGGGTGCAGTCTGGCGATTGAGGGAAAGTGCTTTACTAATTTCGTTAGTAGCACCGTGGTTGAAAAAATAGGATTGCCCCTAGAACCACACTATAAACCTTATAGGATGACGTGGATGAGGGAGTTTGGGAATTTCAAGTAACCAAACAAGTTCTAGTGTCTATCGCCCAGGGAAGGTATAGTGAGGATGTGTGGTGTGATGTAGTGCCATTAAAATCTTATCATATTTTATTGGAAAAACCATGGAGACGTAAGAGGGAGGCTATTTATGATAAGAGTATGCACATATACAAATTCCTTAAAAATGGGAAAACATGCGCACTATATGGGTTGACCTTAGAGGAAGCACTAGAAGATTCACGGAGGGTAAGGAAGGAGAGTGAAAGATGGTGTAACAGGAAGCATCGTGGGGATAAGGTTATTGAGAAGAAGGCCCGCTGAAATTAAAATTAGATGATCAATCTCCAAAATTTGATGAGGAAAAAGAGTTGGGTAGCGAGAAAGTGATTGAGAATGCAATTGTTGAAGATGAGAATGAAGAATTAGAAGTGGTGGTTAAACAAGAAATTGTGAAATTAGAGGAGATGGTGGAGTGTGAGAAGAAAGAAGAAGAGGGTCATCGAGCCACTCCGGAACTCATCACTACTACTCTCATACTCTTATGAAATGAGAATCTACTCCTACTTTTACTCATAAAATTTAAGTACCTACTCCTACTCGTACTCCAGTAGCTACTTCTACTAAAAAATATTCAGTACTTACTCCGATTCAATGTGATACGAATCGTGGTGGGCTTGACAGAAAGAACTACAATTCAAGCCAAAACAAAAATTCAAGTAGGTTCGGAGAGCTTCAAAGATCAAACCGGGTCAAAATAGATCAGAACCCTATTTACGGCAGTAAGTTATCCTCGGGTGGAAATTGAATAGTTCCGACATTTTGACAGTTACAGCCGTAAGTTTATGGTCACGGCAGTAATCCTTAAGCAGAATTATAATTACGGCCGTAAATCCAGATTAACGCAAATCATGCGGATTTTATTTCCTTTTTGTATTTTTAATTCCTTTTTCTGTTTTAGCTATTTTAGGTTAGTTAGAACTCTATTTTGAGTTCATTAGTGACTAGGGTTTTTTTTTGCTTATTTATACGCTTTTTCCATTCATTGTATTACAGACTTTGATGAATAAAAATTGTGTTGAGTGGTTTCCCTTAAATTTTGCTCTGGATTAAACACTTTTAAACTTATCAAATATTGTGAGATATTTGTGGCGTTCACCAAATTGAACTTATCAAGAATCTGGACATTCCTTGTGGCGTTCACCCCATTATGGTTCTTGTTTCAGCATCGTAACGGGTCTCGGGTTTAATATACCCCTGGTTCTTGCGTCGTGAGGCTCGGGTCGTTGTGTTATCGTCCGTTCCAACCTGAATTCGGAACTTTCCCGGCGTTCTTCAAATAATTCCGCGAGTTCTTCGTGATTCCACTATCGGGATCACATCAGTTGGTATCAGAGTTGGACTCTGGATTCAGGTTTTGTTTTTCTTTTTTATCCTAGTTTGATTTTGTGTTTTTATCATCGAGTCTACACAAAAATCATTCATGTCTTATTGTTGAGTCTTTCTTTTCTTATTTTCTTATTCTTCCTGTCAGTCATAATTTTTCTAGTTTGATCCATATAAAAATCCAACAAAACTTCAAAAGTGATAATTTTGTTCGATACTTATCCAAATCCTGTTCTGTTTGTTTTGTTGCGTTCGTGTAGAATTTTCGGATTTATTATAAACAAGCGGAATTATACGAAGAACGCCAGGAAAGTTTCGAATTCAGGTTGGAACGGACCATAACACTACGACCCGAGCCTCACGACGCAAGAACCAAGGGTATGTTAAACCCGAGACCCATTACGATGCGGAAACAAGAACCATAATGGGGTGAACGCCACAAGGAATGTCCAGATTCTTTATAAGTTCGATATGGTGTACGCCACAAATATCTCACAATATTTGATAAGTTCAAAAGTGTTCAATCCAGAACAAAATTTGAGGGAAACCACTCAACACAATTTTTATTCATCAAAGTCTGTAATATAATGAATGGAAAAAGCGTATAAATAAGCAAACAAAAACCCTAGTCGCTAATGGACTCAAAATAGAGTTCTAACTAACCTAAAATAGCTAAAACTGAAAAAGGAATTAAAAATACAAAAATGAAATAAAATCCGCATGATTTGCGTTAATCTGGATTTACGGCCGTGAAAACATTTTTTATGGCCATAACTATACTTCTGCTTAAGGATTACGGCCGTGACCATAAACTTATGGTTGTAACTGTCAAAATCTTCAAACTCTTCAAATTCCACCCTCGGATGACTTACAGCCGTGACAAGGTAGCTTACGGCCGTGAATACGGTTCTGATCTAGTTTGACCTGGTTTGATCTTTGAAGCTCTCCGAACCTACTTGAATTCTTGTTTTGGCTTGAATTGTTGTTCTTTCTGTTAAGCCCACCACGATTCATATCACAGTGCCTACTCCAACTCATTAAATTTCAGTACCTATCATGGCATGCTTGATAGAAAGTTAAATATTCAAGCCAAACAAGAGTGCATAATATATGTTTTTCGAGTAGAAATAGGTCACTGAGCAAAACTCATGGGCCGAAGCCCTTGAGCCCATTGATTTTAGGACCTAATTCCATCGTTTGGGACTTTAAATCGGGAAATCAATGATACTGATGGAAATTTACAATATTTCCTTAATTTTAGGATTATATTTACTTTGTTCTTTATTATTCTTTCCAATTAAATTAGGACTCTATTCTTAGAGATTTTATGTATTCTCTAATTAGATAAGATTTTATTTAGTTTCCTGAGTAGACTAGGATTTTTATTCCGATAGCTAATATAAAGGCGTCTTCACTGTAATATTAAAAAGACTTTTGATGAATAAAATTATTGAGTGTTTTTACTCTCCCTAAAGGTGAGGATTTTCCCTTTAAAAAATGAACTTATCAAGATTCAAATCTTGTAGCGTTCAAAACAATTGAACTTATCAAGGATCTGAACATTCCTTGTGGCGTTCCCCCATTATGGTTCTTGTTTCCGCATCGTAGCTGGTCTCGGGTTTAATATACCCCTGGTTCTTGCGTCGTAAGGCTCAGGTCGTAGTGTTTCATCCGTTCGAACCTGAAATCGGAACTTTCCCGATGTTCTTCATATAATTCCTCGAGTTTGACGTGATTCCCCTCCCGAGATCTCATCATTTGGTATCAGAACTGGACTCTGAATTCAGGTTTTTTTTTATTTATTCTATCCCAGTTTAATTCTTATGTTTATCATCGAGTCTTCCATAAGAATTATCCGTATCTCATAGTTGAGTCTTTTAATTCTTTTTCAGTTTCTTGAGTATTTGATCCAGAAAAATTCCAAAATTATTTTTACGTCTATTTTTGTCTAAATTAAGTCTCGTTTGTTTCCCATATTCGTAGTCGAATTTTCGGATTTTTTAAAAAAAATATTTTTTAATTTTTTTTATTTATTCCAAAAATTCCAAAAAAAGAATCGAAAATTCTAGAATCACTTTCTTGAGTTCCCTTAAACATCTTATTACTCCTATCAAATTCTTCTAACGTTTGATGTCTATTGTTGAGATTTTTTTGAATTTTTGAATCGCCACGTAAGAGATGGATTATGATCCTAGTTCTGTTTTCAAAACTAGATGTTTTGCGGGCGATAAGGTGTGATAGTTTAGCTATTGGTGGGGGAATGCTTCTCTAATTTGGTTAATATCACACTGGTTGAGAAATTGAGATTAACTCTAGTACCTCATTCTAGACCTTATAGAATGATGTGGATAAAGGAGTGCGGGAAGTTCAATGTGACTAAACAAGTTTTAGTGACTATCACTCGTGGGAAATATATTGATGAAGTATGGTGTGACGTAGCCTCTAGAGTCTTGTCATATATTGTTGGGAAAACCATGGAGACGTGAGAGGAGGGCAGTTTATGATAAGAGTATGCACATATACAAATTTTTTATGGATGGGAAATCAGTTGTACTAGGTGGTTTAACATTTGAACAAGCACTTGAAGATACAAAAAAGGTGACGAAGGAGAGTGACCCAATGTTATGTTTGAAGAGGCAATTAAAACGTCGAGAACAAAAGATTATTCCACAGAAGGGAGAAAAGGTAGTTAAATTGTAAGAAGAGCCTCAGAATGAGAATGTTGACAAGCAGGAGGGGGAGTTGAAAATTGAAATAGTTGAACAAACTCCGAATTTTGAGGTAGAAAATAAAAATCTGTGTAGTGATGAGGATGTGCCTCAACAGGATGATAAAATTATTGATGAGGAGGTGCATGAGCAGAAGAATGATAATGTGGAAGAGGAGGTTGGGCATGAAAAATTTAGGAGAGGAGGTTGAGTCCAAAAATCTTAAACAAGTGTTTTGAGTGTGAGAATTTGGAATTAGAAGGTGTGGTTGGGCTTGAGAGTAAAAATATTGAGCAAGAGAGTGAGAAGATTGAAAGAGGAGAAGAAAATAGTCTTGTTGTGAGAAAAGAGGAGGTGGTGATGATTCCTCGTGTACAAGGATCCATAACTTGTACATGGAGAAACGAACATTCCCCACCCTATTTTGCTTAATTCTTTCTTGCAGGTTGATCACATGGGAGTATGAGTCACACCAACCACGACAATTCATGCTCGTGTTTCAATACCTTCTTGTCTACTTCCAATTGAAGAAGAAGCCCAATTTATTTAATTCATGTCACGGAGTCCATAATTTTCCATTCGATCCAGGTTGGCCAGCAGCTGTAAATCATGAACAACGCTGTGATTCGGGACGAATCATCCTGAAGGAGGGAATGATGAAAATCATAGGATGCTTGACAGCAAGTTAAATATTCAAGTCAAACAAGAGTGCAATCCAGTCAACCATGTCGGAATTGGATGCATAATATATGTTTTTCCAATAGAAATAGGTCACTGAGCAAAACACATGGGCAAAAAAGCCCATGAGCCCATTGATTTTAGGGCCGAATTTTATCGTTTGGGGCTTCAAATCGGAAAATCAATGATACAGACGGAAATTTACAATATTTTCATAATTTTAGGATTATTTACTTTGTGATGTGATTCGATATGGGGATCACCAGGAACGCGCGGAATTAAACGCCGGAAAGCTCTAAAATCCAATTAGTAGACGATACCAATGCAACCCCGACCTCAGGACGCAAGAACTATGGGTATATTAAATCCAAAACCCGTTACAATGTGGAGATAAGAACCACAGAGGGGGAACGCCACAAAGGTTGTCAAATCCTTTGATAAGTTCGAATTTGTTCAACGAGAACAAGAAGAAAATTAAGGGAATATCTCACCTTCAATATATTAAATCTCAAGAATCAAAGTTGTTTTACATAATGCTAAATGAAGCCTTTAAATAGGCTAACAAAATAAAGCAACAAAAAATAAACTAGAATTAAACTAACCCTAGCCGCCTAAATTAGGTTAAAATTGCGGCGCTTAGTTACGGCCGTAACTTTTACGTTTACGGTCGTAAGTGACTTACTGGTTTAAAAATCAAAACATATGTTACGGCTGTGACAAGTTCTTTTACGGCCGTAAGCGACTCTGTGAATAAAATCAAAAGTTACAAAACTCTGGTTACGGCCGTGAGTATTTGGATTACGGTCGTAAGTACTTCTACTTCAGTTACGACCGTGAGATCATGCATTACGACCGTAATTGCCTTTCTGCCCAATTTCGTGATGTTGATGTTACGGTCGTAAGTCAGCTTTTGCATTATTTTCTTGTTCTTCTTTGATCCAAATGCATTGTATTGACTTTCGCTCCACTTCCACTTTGTTATGCAATGTAAATGATGTCTTTGCACTCGTGCACTCGTCCATCCACGATTGCATGAATCCTTGCATTGCCTGCTTGATTCTTTTGGCTCTTTGCCTCGTTATTGGTCCCGCGGGCACGTGCAACGGGTCAACACTCGTCGACCCACTCCGGAACTCATCATCCCCTCCCTGTTGAAAAGGATTCGTCCTCGAATCCTCACCTGCATCAAACAGAGAAAGATCAGCAACATTAAAAGAAGCAAACACGTTATACTCACCTGGAAGATCGAGTTTATATGCATTCTCATTTATCTTTTCAATGATTTGAAAAGGTCCATCGCCTCTTGGCTGCAACTTAGGCTTCCTTTGGGTTGGGAATCGCTCCTTTCGCACGTGTACCCACACCGATTACCTGGCTCGAACGTCACTTGCCTCCTACCTTTGTTGGCACGAGTCGCATAATGCTCATTTTTTTTTTCAAATTGTCCTTTCACCTTCTCATGAAGTGCCTTCACAAGCTTAGCCTTTTTCGCCCCGTCCAAACTTCTCCTTTCATCTACAGGTAAAGGAATTCAATCAAGAGGAGTTAATGTGTTGAAACCATAAACAACTTCATAAGGTGAACATGGAAGTAGTAGAATGCACAGACCGATTATAAGCAAATTCCACAAATGACAAACATTCCTCCCAACTTTTTAAATTCTTATTTATTATAGTGCGCAAAAGTTGGATTAATGTCCTATTAACTACCTCCATTTGACCATCAGTTTGCGGGTGACATGTAGTAGAAAATAGCAATTTAGTACCCATCTTCCCCCACAAGACTTTCCAAAAGTAGGTTAGGAACTTCACATCCCTATCAGACACAATACTCCTAGGTACCCCATGGAGTCTCACAACTTTCCTAAAGAATAGGTCTGCTATGTTTGTTGCATCATCAGTTTTCTGACAAGGAATAAAATGTGCCATTTTGCTAAATCTGTCTACCACCACAAATATCGAGTCTCTACCTTTTTTTTTCCTAGGCAGACCTAACACAAAATCCATAGATATATCTACCCAATGTTCAATAGGTATGGGCAATGGTGGATACAAACCTTGTGGTAAGACTCTAGACTTAGATTGCTTACAAGTTATGAACCTTTCACAAATATGGTGAACATCCCTTTTCATTTTAGACCAATAAAAGTGCTCTTGTAAAGTTTCTAAAGTCTTAATAACACCAAAGTTTCCCATTAACCCCTCACCATGAGCCTCACGCACTAGAAATTCACCCATAGAACAATTAGGCACACAAAGTTTACTTTCTCTAAATAAATAGCCATCATGCCTATAAAATTTATCAATTGCACCCTTTTCACATGCAGCGTAAATAGTGGAAAAATCAGGGTCATCAACATACATACCTTTTATATACTCGAACCTAAGCAACTTCGCATTTAAAGAGTTTAGAAGTACATACCTGGGAGAAAGGGCATCTGCTACCACATTCTCCTTACCTTGCTTATAACGGATGACATAGGGAATAGTCTCAATGAATTCCATCCAACGGGCGAGTCTTTTGTTTAAGCCTTGTCCCTTGAGGTGCTTCAGTGACGGTCAGTGTGTATGACGAATTCCTTTGGCCACAGATAGTGTTGTCATGTCTCCAAGGCACGACCAAGAGCATAAAGCTCCTTGTCGTAGGTAGGATAATTCAAAACTGCCCCACTCAGCTTTTCACTGAAAATGCAATCGGCCTTTTTTCCTGCATAAGAACAGCTCCAATCCCTATTCCTGGTGTATCACATTCAATCTCAAAGGTTTGGTTAAAGTTAGGTAAAGCCAAAACCGGTGCAGAACATAACTTATCCTTAAGCATTTTAAAAGCATTTTCTTGTGCTACCCCCCAATGGAATCCTACACTTTTCTTAACTATCTCTGTGAGTGGTGCTGCAAGTGTGCTAAAGTCTTTAACAAATCTCCTATAAAACCCAGCCAACCCGTGGAAGCTTCTAACCTCCGTAATACTTTTGTAAGTTGGCCATTCTTGTGGCGTTCATCCTATTATGGTTCTTTTTTCAGCATCGTAACGGGTCTCGGGTTTAATATACCCTCGATTCTTGCGTCATGAGGCTCGGGTAGTAGTGTTATCGTCCGTTCCAACCTGAATTAGGAACTTTCCCGTCGTTCTTCATACCATTCCGCGAGTTCGACGTGATTCCTCTCCTGGGTGATCATCACCCACTGTCACTATCACTTTCAACATTCCCAACATTATCATTCCTAGCTCCTTGTTGAGGGTTAAAGTTATACCTTAGTGGTCTCTTCATATTGGGGATCGTCTGGGGTTGCTCTTGACGCGGTTGAGTAGTGTCTGTAGCACACAATCCAACCAAATCTTTAACCTTCCCCAACCTTGCACCCAATTTTGCAACAAATTTTGCTTCCCATTTCACAAACTGTTTTTCCATCATGGCAAGGAGGTGAGTAGTGTTGGTAATCCTCCCCTGTTGATGATACGTCCTTCTGTGACATGGTTAGTGATCAAGTAAAAGAAAAAAAAAAGACAATGAAAATATGGAAGATATCCTCACGTGTTTGGCACTCGTGTATCACTCACTTTTGGCTTTTACCCTCTAATATTCTCACCACTCTTGGCTTTTTCCTCTCATTTTCCCTAGTTCTCAATGAACCAACCAAACTAATTAAGGTCTTGATCTCCGTGGAATTAACCCTAAAGCTCTAGAAACAAGAATTGAACGAGAACACAACATCAATCAATGGAAGAACGAATTGAAGATTTTCGGGAAGGTGATTTTCTGGAAATAGAAATTTGATTGCACGAACCAAGAATGAATTTTAGCGTAGTAATGGACAATGAGAAACTATCAAGAATGTAGGAAATATTGTAAAAGATATCAAGAAAGGTCTTCTTGAATTTGGAATTGTGTTCTTGATCTTGATTTCAATAATAATTTCTTTTTTTTTTTTTGGCTAATTGAGAACAATCAACAAGAACAAGAATTGAAAATGCAACCAATCTTTAATTAGTGAAGAGTTTCAAGAAATCCAAAAACTGAATAAAATTTCAATAAAGGAATAAAAACAAAAACCAAAACAGGAAATATAAAAAGAATTGGATTTAGAGACCAGCTCTGATACCAGAATATGTGAGATCACATCATCTGGTATCAAAGCAGATCACATCATCTGGTATCAAAGCTGGTCTCTAAATCCAATTCTTTTCATATTTCTTGTTTTTAATTTTTAGTTTTTGTTCCTATATTGAAATTTCATTCAATTGTTGGATTTGTTGAAATGCTTCACTAATTCAAGATTGGTTGCGGTTTAAATTCTTGTTCTTGTTGATTGTTCTTGATTAGCCTAAAAAAAAAGTGATTATTATTGAAATCAAGATGAAGAACACAATTCCAAATTCAAGAAGACCTTTCTTGATATCTTTTACAATATTTCCTGCATTCTTGATAGTTTCTCATTGTCCATTACTACGCTAAAATTCATTCTTGGTTCGTGCAATCAAAATTTTTATTCGTTCTTCCATTGATGTTGTGTTCTCGTTCAATTATTTGTCTTTGAGCTTTCGGGTTAATTCCACTGGAGGTCAAATCCTTAACTAGTTTGGATGGTTCATTGAGAACTAGAGAAAAGGGAAAAAGAGAGGAAAATGGCAAGAGTGGTGAGAATATTAGAGGGAAAAGCCAAAAGTGAGTGATACACGATTTCCAAACACGTGAGGATATCTTACATATTTTAATTTTCTTTTTTCTTTTACTTGATCACTAACCATGTCATAGAAGGACGTATCATCAACTGGGCTATAACCAACAATGTCACATCCTTGCCATGATGGAAAAACAGTTTGAGAAGTGGGAAACAAAACTGGATGTGAGGTTCGGAAAGGTTAATGATTGGGTAGGAACGCGTGCTACAGACACTACTCAACCGCGTCACGAGCAACCACAGACGCTCCCCAATACGAGGAGACCACTAAGGTATGACTTTAACCCTCGACATAGGGCTAGGGATGATAATGTTGGGAATGTTGAAAGTGATAGTGACAGTGGGGATATGTCTTTTTCCTATTGCGGTAGAAGGAGAGATCGAGGTGATAGATGCGAAAGGGAATATAGGCGTGAACATAGGGAGAGATGAAATGGATGGGAGTATTGGAAACATTAAAATGTCAATTCCACTGTTCCAGGGTAAAAGCAGTCCGGAGGTTTATTTTGTATGGGAAAAAAAGGGTAGAAATGATTTTTGACTGTCATAACTATTCCGAGGAGAAAAAGGTAAAATTTGCGGTAGTAGAATTTACTGATTATGCTATAGGGTGGTGGGATCAATTGGTAATGAGTAAAAGGAGGAACCATGAGAGACCAATTGAAACTTGGAATGAGTTGAAAGCCCTTATGAGAATAAGGTTTGTACCCAACCATTACTACTGGGACATTTACCTAAAATTACAAACCCTGGATGGAGTGGGAATTCCAAAAATGATGGAGCTATGCAAAATAGGGATGTTCGAGTCACCAAAGGGAAAGGAGGAGCCACCCAACAAAGGTAAAACTAATTGACTCTCAAACTCCAAGGAGTAGAGATATTAGATGTTTTAAATGTAGGGGTCTTGGGCATATTTCTTCACAATGTCCAAACAAAAGGGTGTTGGTTGTGCGTAACGGGGTATTGTTGTCAAAAGATGAGGAGGAAGTAGAGGATGAATATAAGGATATGCTTGCGTTAGAAGATGCTAGTGATTGTGAGGATGGGGACTATGTCGTAGCTCAGTCACTTATTACTAGGCGTGCCCTTAGTACACAAGCTAAGATTGAGGAGTTGGGTGAGCAAAGAGAGAATATTTTCCATACTAGGTGTTTTGTGAACAACAAAGTATGTAGTAAGATAATTGATGGGGGTAGCTGTACAAATGTGGCCAGTGCTACACTCGCGGAGAAGTTGTGCTTGCCTTTGATAAAACACCCTAGGCCCTATAAATTGCAATGGTTAAATGAATCGGGGGAATTAAAGGTGAATAAGCTAGTGGTAATTGATCTTGCTATTGGAAAATATGAAGATATGGCGGTTTGTGATGTGATTCCCATGCATGCGGGATACATCTTAATGGGTAGGCCATGGCAATTTGACAGAAAGGTAGTACATGATGGTTACAAAAATAGATACACTTTTACCAAGGATGGGAAGAATAAAAAACTTATGGCTTTAACACCACAAAAGGTCTATGAGGACCAACTGCAATTAAAAAGTGAGGAAGAGAACAAGAGAGTTGGGACAGAGATCCCAGAAAAAGGAGAGCTGATTGATCAAAAGAGAGTTGTGACCAAGATCTCAGAAAAACGAGAGTTGAGTGATCAAAAGGGAGTTGGGACCACGATCCCAGAAAAAGGAGAGGGTGTGAAGAGTGCCAGAAAAGAAAAAAGAGAGAAAACAAAAGTGAGCTTCTATACAAAGTAAAGTGAGATTACGAGGGCGACATTTGAAAACAAACCAGTGATTTTGCTAATGTACAAGGAATCTTTCCTTGCTCTTGATGAAACTAACCTCCCCCTCCCCAGTTTAGCTGGGTCCCTTTTGCAGGAATTTGAAAATCTGTTTCCTGAGGATTTCATATTTTCTTTGGGGGATTGCCCAAGAAAATGCTTTTAATTTGTTTAAGGATAGGTTATGTTCTGCATCGGTTTTGGCCTTATGATGTGATTCTTGTTGGGGAATCACGGGATCTCGCGGAAATTGAATTAACACTTGGAAAGTTCCAAATCCAGATTAATTGACGATAACAATATGACCCGACACTCACGACTCAAGAACCAAGGGTGTATCAAATCAAAGACCCGTTAAAATGCGGAATGAAGAACCATAAAGGGGCGAACACCACAAAGGTTGTCAAATCCTTTGATAAGTTCAAAGGGTTCAATCAAGAACGAAGAAGAATAGGGATAAACTCACCTAATTCAAGCAATCTCATTAATCATAAAAGTTATGGTTTTACAATGGTAAAGAAAACCTAATTATAGTGCAAAACGCGTCCAAAATAATCCTAGCCGTAAAATACCAAAAATACAACGCGGCGCATTTTCACGGCCGTAAAAATCAACCTTACGACCGTAATTGACCCTCGGGTCCAAAAACTGTCTGAACTCTTACGGCCATGACATTGGTGCTTACGGCCGTAAGACACCTTCTGAATAAGAAACTGCTTAACTCTGTTACGGCCGTGAATTGATTGTTACGGCCGTGCGACAGCAAAGTTACGGCCGTAACTCCAAAACTTACGGCCGTAAAAGGCCTTCTGAATTGTTTTCTCCTTGTTCTTTGACCCAAATGCCTTGTAACGGTTTTGGCGCCTCTCCCATATTGTCATACATTGAAAATGGAGCCTTTGACCTTGCATTTGAATATTCATCCACCCAAGCTTGCATAAACCCCTGCATTGCTTGCTTGATCTTCTTAGCCCTCAGCCTCGTTATTGGTCCCACTGGTACATGCAACGGGTCCTTACTCTTAAGGTCACTCAGGTACTCATCATTCCCTCCCTGTTGAAAAGGATTCGTCCTCGAATCATCACCTGCATCAAACAAAGAGAGATCAGCAACGTTAAAAGTAGCAGATATATTATACTCACCTGGGAGATCCAACTTATAATAAGCATTGTCATTGACTCTCTCAATGACTTGAAACGGCCCATCTCTTCTAGGCTGCAGCTTAGATTTCCGTTGTGCTGGAAATCGTGCATGTGAACCCACACCCAATCGCCTGGTTCAGAAATCACCTGCTTTCTGCCCTTATTCGCATGGGACGCATAGTGATCATTCTTCTTTTCTATTTGTAGCCGGACCTTTTCATGGAGTGACTTCACAAGCTCGGCTTTCTTCTTGCCATCCAAACTTGATGTGATTCTTGTTGGAGAATCACGGGATCTCGCGGAAATTGAATTAACACTTGGAAAGTTCCAAATCCAGATTAATTGATGATAACAATATGACCCAACACTCATGACTCAAGAACCAAGGATGTATCAAATCCAAGACCCGTTAAGATGCGGAATGAAAAACCATAAAGGGGCGAACGCCACAAAGGTTGTCAAATCCTTTGATAAGTTCAAGGGGTTCAATCAAGAACGAAGAAGAATATGGATAAACTCACCTAGTTCAAGCAATCTCATTAAGCATCAAAGTTGTTTTCTTTACAATGACAAAGACAAGATAAATAGTCCTGAAAACGCGTCCTAGCCGCGTAAACCCTAAAAAAGACGCCGTAGCATATGTGTTTACGGCCGTAAAAAGTGTTTTACGGCCGTGAATAATTTGTTACGGCCGTAAATCACTTTCTGCCCAAAATTGTGATATCCAAGTTACGGCCGTAATTTCAGCACTTACGGCCATAAAAGGCCTTCTGATCCATTTCTTCCTTGTTCTTTGACCCAAATGCCTTGTAATGGTTTTGGCGCATCTCCCATATTGTCATGTATTGAAAATGGAGTCTTTGACCATGCATTTGAATATTCATCCACCCTAGCTTGCATAAACCCCTGCATTGCTTGCTTGATCTTCTTAGTCCTCAGTCTAGTTATTGGTCCCACTGGTACATGCAACGGGTCCTTACTCGTATGGTCACTCAGGTACTCATCATTCCCTCCCTGTTGAAAAGGATTCGTCCTCGAATCATCACCTGTGTCAAACAAAGAGAGATCAGCAACGTTAAAAGTAGTAGATATATTAAACTCACCTGGGAGATCCAACTTATAAGCATTGTCGTTGATTCTCTCAATGACTTGAAATGGCCCATCTCCTCTAGGCTGAAGCTTAGACTTCCGTTGTGTTGGAAATCGTTCCTTTCGCATAACCCACACCCAATCGCCTGGTTCAAAAATCACCTGCTTCCGACCCTTATTCGCATGGGACGCATAGCGCTCATTCTTCTTTTCTATTTGTAGCCTGACCTTTTCATGGAGTGACTTCTCAAGCTCGGCTTTCTTCTTTCCATCTAAACTGTTCCTGTCATCTACAGGCAAAGGAATTAGGTCCAAAGGGGTTAGTGGATTGAAGCCATACACAATTTCAAAAGGAGAGTAAGTAGTAGTAGAATGTACAGCCCTGTTATATGCAAATTCCACAAAAGGTAAACATTCCTCCCAACTCTTCAAATTTTTATTTATGACAACACGTGATGTGATCTGGACTAGGCATCGAAGGGTAAAGTCGATCCATCGACAATATGATAGTGATCTACATGCAAAACGGAGCAAGTTCCGTGTTGGGGTCGAGCCGAGAAGAGGGACGGATCGAGCCGAATCGAGTAAAAGAAATTATTTATGCAGGAATTTCATTACGGCCGTAATCAATTAACGAGGAAAAATGAAGATTTTCTGCAGAAGGAGGCTTACGGCCGTAAGCCTGGAAGTTACGGCCGTAACGTTCAAAAAAGGGAAACTTCACGGCCGTAAGAAATTCGTCACGGCCGTAACTAATGAATCAGATTTTGGACCAGATAAGGCTTTACGGCCGTAAATGTATTCTTCACGGCCGTAAATGAGGAGCGGGCCAAATTTCCGGATTTTTTATAATTATTTTATTTCCTTTTTGGTTTTTAGGTTATTTTCCTATTTTAGAATTTTAGTATAACTAGAATTCTATTTTGAGTAAATTAGATGCTAGGTTATTTTGCTTATTTATATTCTTTCCATTCATTGTAAAAACAGTTTAAGTTTGATTTTGAGATTAATAAAGTTGAGAGAGTTTTCTCCAATTAAAAGGTTGAGGAGTCCCTTTTGTGTTCTTCGAGAACAAATCCAACCTATCAAATATTGTGGAAATATTTGTGGCGTTGTACTTATCAAATATTCGCGAGAATATTTGTGGCGTTTTCCAATTAGAATCTTATAAAGGAAAATGACAGGTCCTTGTGGTGTTTCGAAAACCTTGGATCTCGATTCCGCATCGTCAATTTCTTGCGTCGTGAATCTTGGGTCAAGGTCCTATCGTCAATCTATCTTTTAATTTCTGTTCAATTATTCGTGTTCTTGTTAATTTTCGTGTCAGATCTGATTTAGATCTTTCTTAGGGTTTTAGATTTATCGTTATTCCGCGTGTCCGACGAGATTCCCCGACTGGGATCGCGTCATCTGGTATCAGAGCTTGGATCTATTTCAGATTCTTGCGTTTCTCGATTTTTCGTGTTCTTCGCGTTCTTCGTGTCAGTCATAAATTTTTCCAGTTTGATCCATAAGAGTCAGTCCCAAAAAATTCAAAAGTATTTTTCTTGTTCGTTTCTCGTCCAAATCCAATTCCGTTTTTTTCGCCATATTCGTAGTCAGATTGTCTAACAGTTTAGAAAAAAAAAATTCCATTATTTTCCTAAATATTCCGAATTTGTTTCTGTGAGGACTAATAATGTCTAGCAGACGGGATTCATCATCTTCATCAGTGGGAGACAACCAGGGAATTTACAAAAGGGAGCCAGCAGCTCTATCAACGAGCCACAACAAACGACCGGAAGGTATGAATAGAGTGAATAAAAATGAAGTAGGTGTGATGGAAACGATACATGAGCAGTTTGAGAAGTTGATGACTAGGATGGATAAGCAGGAGGAAACTATTAACAAGTTGCGTAGGGAACAAACTCGTGCGGGTCCTAGGGATAGGAGGGAAGACCGGAGGGATCATAGGGGGAGATATAATCAAAAGGGTTAAGGTTTGGCGACCAAGACCACATTCACGGCCGTAAAACCAGTGTTCACGGCCGTAACTTTGCTATCGCACGGCCGTAACTCCAGATTCACGGCCGTAACCAAGTTATACAGTTTTTTATTCAGAAGGTGTCTTACGGCCGTAAGAATCAATGTCACGGCCGTAAGACACAAAATCAGTTTGGACCCGAGGGTCAATTACGGCCGTAATGTATATTTTCACGGCCGTAATTCCAACGCGTTTTAATTTGTGTTTTTGCGGCTAGGTTAACTTTGGACGCGTTTTTTGGTTATATTATGCTTTCTTTATCATTGTATGGAACAACTTTTGAATTATTTGAATGAATGTGAGATTTTCTCTCTCTAAAAGGAGGATTCCTTTTTTCTTGTTCTTGAAGAACAATTCATAGAACTTATCAGATATTTTCTTGAATATTTGTGGCGTTCCAATCAGAAACTTATCAAGGAATTTGGCATCCCTTGTGGCGTCTCGAAAACCTCGGTTCTTCAATCCGCATCGTCAATTTATTGCGTCGTGATTGTTGGGTCCAGGTCCTATCGTCAATCTATCTTTCCTAGGGTTTTAGATTTATCGTTATTCCGCGTTTCGACGAGATTCCCGACTGGGATCGCGTCATCTGATTTAGGCTTACCTTTAACGAAACATCCAACGCCGTATAAATTACAATGGTTGACTGAGTCAGTGGAAATTAAAGAAAAGAGAGTTGAGGCCACAACCTCAGAAAAAGGAGAGGGAGTGAAAAATAAAGAAAAAAGGGTTGAGGTTCAAACCTCAGAAAAAGGAGAGACTGAGTGCAAAAGGCAAAACAAAAGAGAGTCTACCACAAAAATGAGTCTATTTGCACCTACTAACGCTAACACATCCCTCCCCAGTTCTTTAAATTCTGTTTTACAGGTACCGAAGTCAAACCATGAGCTTAAAACAGGAAAGAAACTTGTTGGCACAAGTGAGCAGCCCAAAAAGCCGAGAAAGTTGAAGGAGAAAAATGGGCAGCCCAAAATGTTGAAAGCAAGCACGAGGCATAAAAATGATCATCGAGCCCAGGAAAGCAGGAGGAGTTTGAAAAGCCGACCAAAATAGGATTCGAGGTCGAATCCTTTTCAAGAGAGGGAGTATGATGTGATCCGGACTAGGCATCGAAGGGTAAAGTCGAGCCATCGACAATATGATAGTGATCTACGTGCAAAACGGAGCAAGTTCCGTGTTGGGGTCGAGCCGAGAAGAGGGACGGGTCGAGCCGAATCGAGTAAAAGAAATTATTTATGCAGAAATTTCATTACGGCCGTAATGGATGACCTTCACGGCCGTAACCCATGTATTCACGGCCGTAAATCTTACAATCACGGCCGTAATCAATTAACGAGGAAAAATGAAGATTTTCTGCAGAAGGAGGCTTACGGCCGTAAGCCTGGAAGTTACGGCCGTAACGTTCAAAAAAGGGAAACTTCACGGCCGTAAGAAATTCGTCACGGCCGTAACTAATGAATCAGATTTTGGACCAGATAAGGCTTTACGGCCGTAAATGTATTCTTCACGGCCGTAAATGAGGAGCGGGCCAAATTTCCGGATTTTTTATAATTATTTTATTTCCTTTTTGGTTTTTAGGTTATTTTCCTATTTTAGAATTTTAGTCTAATTAGAATTCTATTTTGAGTAAATTAGATGCTAGGTTATTTTGCTTATTTATATTCTTTCCATTCATTGTAAAAACAGTTTAAGTTTGATTTTGAGATTAATAAAGTTGAGAGAGTTTTCTCCAATTAAAAGGTTGAGGAGTCCCTTTTGTGTTCTTCGAGAACAAATCCAACCTATCAAATATTGTGGAAATATTTGTGGCGTTGTACTTATCAAATATTCGCGAGAATATTTGTGGCGTTTTCCAATTAGAATCTTATCAAGGAAATTGACAAGTCCTTGTGGTGTTTCGAAAACCTTGGATCTCGATTCCGCATCGTCAATTTCTTGCGTCGTGAATCTTGGGTCAAGGTCCTATCGTCAATCTATCTTTTAATTTCTGTTCAATTATTCGTGTTCTTGTTAATTTTCGTGTCAGATCTGATTTAGATCTTTCTTAGGGTTTTAGATTTATCGTTATTCCGCGTGTCCGACGAGATTCCCCGACTGGGATCGCGTCATCTGGTATCAGAGCTTGGATCTATTTCAGATTCTTGCGTTTCTCGATTTTTCGTGTTCTTCGCGTTCTTCGTGTCAGTCATAAATTTTTCCAGTTTGATCCATAAGAGTCAGTCCCAAAAAATTCAAAAGTATTTTTCTAGTTCGTTTCTCGTCCAAATCCAATTCCGTTTTTTTCGCCATATTCGTAGTCAGATTGTCTAACAGTTTAGAAAAAAAAAATTCCATTATTTTCCTAAATATTCCGAATTTGTTTCTGTGAGGACTAATAATGTCTAGCAGACGGGATTCTTCATCTTCATCAGTGGGAGACAACCAGAGAATTTACAAAAGGGAGCCAGCAGCTCTATCAACGAGCCACAACAAACGACCAGAAGGTATGAATAGAGTGAATAAAAATGAAGTAGGTGTGATGGAAATGATACATGAGCAGTTTGAGAAGTTGATGACTAGGATGGATAAGCAGGAGGAAACTATTAACAAGTTGCGTAGGGAACAAACTCGTGCGGGTCCTAGGGATAGGAGGGAAGACCGGAGGGATCATAGGGGGAGATATAATCAAAAGGGTTAAGGTTTGGCGACCAAGACCACATTCACGGTCGTAAAACCAGTGTTCACGGCCGTAACTTTGCTATCGCACGGCCGTAACTCCAGATTCACGGCCGTAACCAAGTTATACAGTTTTTTATTCAGAAGGTGTCTTACGGCCGTAAGAATCAATGTCACGGCCGTAAGACACAAAATCAGTTTGGACCCGAGGGTCAATTACGGCCGTAATGTATATTTTCACGGCCGTAATTCCAACGCGTTTTAATTTGTGTTTTTGCGGCTAGTAATAAGGGATTGAGCTACAGCATAATCTCCATCATCACAATCACTAGCTTCTTCTAAGGCAGGCATATCCCTAAACTCATAATCATCCTCAACCTCATCCTCCGACACCACCACCCCATTTCGCACCAGCATTAATTTCTTGTTCGGGCATTGTGATGCAATGTGTCCGATTCCCATACACCTAAAACACTTGATGTCCCTACTTCTCGGAGGTTGAGAGTTAGAAGCAGGGTTACCTTTATTGGTAGACTCCTCTCGAGCCTTTGGTGGTTCTGGCTTCCCTTTTTGAGTAGCTCCTTCATTTTTGTTATTTCCACTCCACGTAGGTTTCCAAGGAGTGGAACCCGAAGAGTATTTCGTTGTTCCTTTCCTCTTCAGCTGCCTCTCCACCTTCATCGCCATGTGCAACATCTCCTCCAGTTCAACATAATGTTGCAGTTCTATTACATTTGCAATGTCCTTGTTCAAACCACTCAAAAACCTGGCCATTGTGGCCTCCGGATCCTCCTCAATATTCGCTCGGATCATAGCAATCTCCATCTCTTTATGGTATTCCTCTACACTCTTCGAACCCTGAGACAAAGTTTGGAGTTTCTGGTACAAGTCCCTATAGTAATGGTTGGGCACAAACCATTTTCTCATCAAACCCTTCAACTCGTTCCAGGCCTCAACAGGTCGTTCACGGTTCCTCCTCCTACTTGTCACTAATTGTTCCCACCACACAAGTGCATAATCTGCGAACTCTATAACGGCTAACTTCACCTTCTTTTCCTCTGCGTTGTTATGGCACTCAAAAATTAGTTCGACCTTCTTCTCCCACTCAAGGTACACCTCCGGATCACTTTTACCCTGGAAAGCTGGTATAGACATTTTATTGTTTCCCAGGCTTCTATCCATCCCATCATCATCCCTATATTCACGCCTATTGCCCCTTCCACGCCGACCACCTCGACATCTTCTCCTACCCAAGCTAGCCACTGACACATTTCCACTATCATCATCAACACTGTCACCTATCTCAACATCATCATCATCATCCCAATCTCTATTTCTAGGATTACGGTCATACCTTTGTGGCCTCCGGATATTAGGAGCCGTGCGCGGCTGCTCTCTATGTAGTTGGGCAATATCTGCACTATTCGTGTCCACAGAGTTTTTAATTTCCCCCAACCTCGCATCCAACTTCTCGAATCGTTTTTCCAACATTGCAAGAAAGTGGAACTGTTCGTTATCTTCCCCTGTCGATGATGCGTCTTTCTGTGACATGGTTAGTGATCAAAAGAAAGAAAAAAAAAGATATATAAATAATTTTCAAGAAAATATATCCTCACGTGTTTAGCACTCGTGTATCTATTCGGCTTTTTCCCTCTATTGATCTCACCACTCTGCCTTTTTCCTCTCTATCCCTTTTCTCAAGTTCTCAACGAACCCACCACACTAGTCACGGACTTGGTCCTTGTGGAATTAACCCAAGGTGAAAGACACAACAGATGAAAAGAAGATTTGATGGAATATTGGACTCAAGAAACTGATGTAACGGGAATGAACGAATTTGCAGGTAGTGACGGATGACGAAAACTACTATGAATGTGGGAAAAAATTAAAAGGTATCAAGAAAGGTCTTCTTGACTACGGAATGATGTTCTTGGTCTTGCTCTTCAATAATAATCACTTTTTTTTTTCTTTTTTTTTTTTAATTTCGTACTTTTTTTTTTTAATCAAGAGCAATCAACAACGACAAGAATTGAAACTAAGACCAATTTCGTAACCGTGCAGAATTTCCAAGAACAATGAAATCTAATGAAGAAAACAAAAAAAAAATGAAACAAAACAAGAATTATATCAAAACCTGGATTTAGAGCCAAGCTCTGATACCAAATGATGTGATTCTTGTTGGGGAATCACGGGATCTCGCGGAAATTGAATTAACACTTGGAAAGTTCCAAATCCAGATTAATTGACGATAACAATATGACCCGACACTCACGACTCAAGAACCAATGATATATCAAATCCAAGACCCGTTAAGATGCGGAATGAAGAACCATAAAGGGGCGAACACCACAAAGGTTGTCAAATCCTTTGATAAGTTCAAGGGGTTCAATCAAGAACGAAGATGAATAGGGATAAACTCACCTAATTCAAGCAATCTCAATAATCAAAAAGTTATGGTTTTACAATGGTAAAGAAAACCTAATTATAGTGCAAAACGCGTCCAAAATAACCCTAGCCGCAAAATACCAAAAATACAACGCGGCGCATTTTCACGGCCGTAAAAATCAACCTTACGGCCGTAATTGACCCTCGGGTCCAAAAACTGTCTGAATTCTTACGGCCGTGACATTGGTGCTTACGACCGTAATACACCTTCTGAATAAGAAATTGCTTAACTCTGTTACGGCCGTGAATTGATTGTTACGGCCGTGCGATAGCAAAGTTACGACCGTAACTCCAAACCTTACGGCCGTAAAAGGCCTTCTGAATTGTTTTCTCCTTGTTCTTTGACCCAAATGCCTTGTAACGGTTTTGGCGCCTCTCCCATATTGTCATGCATTGAAAATGGAGCCTTTGACCATGCATTTGAATATTCATCCACCCAAGCTTGCATAAACCCCTGCATTGCTTGCTTGATCTTCTTAGCCCTCAGCCTCGTTATTGGTCCCAGTGCTACATCTAACGGGTCCTTACTCTTAGGGTCACTCAGGTTCTCATCACCTTATGATGTAATCCGATATGGGGATCACCAGAACTCGCGAAAATAAATGCCGCAAAGCTCTAAAATCCAATTAGGAGACGATAGCAATGCAACCCCGACCTCACGACGCAAGAACTATGGGTATATTAAACCCAAAACCCATTACGATGCGGAGATAAGAACCACAGAGGGGGAACGCTACAAAGGTTGTCAAATCCTTTGATAAGTTCGAGTTTGTTCAACGAGAACAAGAAGAAATATAAGGGAATATCTCACCTTCAATATCATAAATCTCAAGAATAATAGTTGTTTAATACAATGCTGAATGAAACCTTTAAATAGGCTAACAAAATAAAGTAACAAAATTAAACTAGAATTAAACTTAACCCTAGCCGCCTAAATTAGGCTAAATTTGCGGCGCCTAAGTTACGGCCATAACTTTTAAGTTTATGGTCGTAAGTGACTTACGGTTTAAAAATAAAAACATATGTTATATCCGTGACAATTTTATATACGGACGTAAGTGACCTTCTGAACAAAAAAATAAAAGTTACAAAACTCTGTTTACGGTCGTGAGTGTTCTGATTACGGTCGTGAGTGTGTTACGGCCGTAATTCCTCTTCTGCTTAATTTCACAATGATAGTGTTACGGCCGTAATTTCGGGATTTACGGCCGTAAGTCAGCTGCTGCATAATTTTCTTGTTGTTCTTTGATCCAAACGCATTGTAATGACTTTGGCTCCTCTTCCACTTTGTTATGCAATGTAAAGGAGGTCTTTGCACTCGAGCACTCGTCCATCCACGCTTGCATAAATCCTTGCATCACCTGCTTGATATCATCTTTTGGCTCTTTGCCTCGTTATTGATCCCACGGGAACGTGCAACGGGTCAACACTCTTCGAGCCACTCCGGAACTCATCATCCCCTCCCTGTTGAAAATGATTCGTCCTCGAATCATCACCTGCATCAAACAGAGAAAGATCAGCAACATTAAAAGAAGCAGACACGTTATACTCACCTGGAAGATCAAACTTATTTACGTTCTCGTTTATCTTTTCAATGATTTGAAAAGGTCCATCGCCTCTTGGCTGCAACTTAGATTTCCTTTGGGTTGGGAATCGCTCCTTTCGCAAGTGCACCCACACCCAATCACCCGGCTTGAACATTACTTGCCTCTTACCTTTCTTGGCATGAGTCGAATAACGCTCATTTTTCTTTTCAATTTGCCCTTTCACCTTCTCTTGAAGTGCCTTCACAAGTTTAGCCTTTTTCGCCCCGTCCAAACTGCTCTTTTAATCTACAGGTAAAGGAATTAAATCAAGAGGAGTTAGCAGGTTGAAACTGTAGCGACCAAGAATTTTTATGCAATTAATGATTATTTTAATATTTAGAAAATCGTGTCGCTACTATCTCACTTATTATTTTGAAGTTAACGCCGCGACGGATTCGTCTAGCCAAGTCAAGAAATAATTGAGATTGTTCGATTTTAAATTAAATTCCGAATTTCTAAAATTATATTATTTTAATTATTTATTTGAAGTATTATTTGCAAAATCATTTTAAATTCCAAATTCAGTTGAAATATCTCAATGTCCCTTATTAAATTATTTTAAGTCCAAAATACGAAATTCAATTTTATCTCAATATTTATTTATTTTCAAAGTTATTTTCAGTCCAAAAATATCTGTTTTAAATACGTTTCTTGATCGAACTTAGTCCAAATTTTATTTATTTATCCTTCTCCACCTACCAAAACACCATCATTACACTCTCACCCCTCGAGACCCCAAACCCATTTTGCCAAGATTCTCTCACATTTCCCTACCCCTCTTTATCATCATCACCAACCAACCCCACAACCCTGTACCTTTACTTTGTCGCCGAAAGCGTACATCTTCATCACCATCACAGGAATCAAAAACCACCAACACTGCCTACTTCACAACGCTGCCTAACAGTCACTGCCAATCTGTGGCGAATCTACCATGTGGCGAGCTAGCGCAGCCGCGCTAGCAGGCCGCCGACAGATCCGTCGGTGCATACTAGTGGCGTGTAGCAAGATGGAGAGAAACGTTGTTCCAACAAAGAATTGGAAAGGGCCGGACACTGATGCAAATGAGCTCTGCAGGCTGTAGTGCCATCATTGTTGCCAACTTTGATTTTTCTTCTGCGATAAAAAGCTTCAGATTTTAGTTTGTTACCACACCCAAGTGAATTGAGAAGAGACGAACGAACTTTTTTGTATGGAGGTAGATAAGTTTCGTTTAAATTGGGAAAAAAGGCACCTTTTTACTCCATGATTGTAGCGTGAATTTGTGTTAAATTCTTGGCCAGAATGATGCTCCAGCTGCTGCGTATTTCTATCTGTAAGCACACTGCCTTTTCAACCTCTATGAGTAATGTGTGTGCCCCAGACTTTGTTTGTATTTCTAAGAAAAGTCAAAAACCCTAAAATCAATATTGCAACAATAGTCCTCCAAGTTCCATTCTATGATTAACTTGGGTTGGAACTTTCTATTAATATAATAATGGGCCTATTAGTTAATAGACCCAATAATTGTGAATTATGATTATTGATTAAAGGTTATGAAACGTGAATTATGAAACGTGAATTGTGATTTGATGAATATTTGATTTGATTTGTGATTATTGATTTACATATTGTGGAACTTTTTTCTAACCTAAACGAAAGTCCCAACCCATTTTACCTCTTATTTTGTTTTGAATTGGATTATATTTTCATATTTTATAATAACGTTTTTATGTGTTCCTATATCGATTTAATAAATTTTAATATTAAATTAAATAATAAAAATAATAAATGTTCTTGTTATTGCGATCGTTGACCTTCGTCAGTCGCCACTCTAGCTGGAATTTAATCCTGGATCCGCCACTGCTGCCAATGCCAAACCTGCAACACCACCAACCTCCAACTCACCACTTCCATCACGCCACTAATTCACCATTTTTGAAACCAATTCAAACTCCCAATTTTTCCTCAACTCCAACCACTATCTCCATTCACAATAGCCTGCAATCTCCACCAACCTCACGACTGCCATTAACCTTGCCACTCCAAATCAAGCCACAACCACAACACAAATGAACCAACCACCAATCATCAGAATCAAACACCACCACTGCAACCCCTGTTTCCAGGCCACAGTCCAACACCACCACATTCTGATCCTTATCATCACCAATCCACCATCACAGCACAATCCTACAATCCAGTCAAACCACCCCTGCCACTCGAATCGTAAATCACAACTGCCACCACCACCGCACGCAGTTAACCCAAAAATCAACCCAAACCCAAGAAACAGAGTAACCAGATAATCACCTACCTCAAATGCCGGATTTTCGTCGGAAAAACCCCGACCTAGAATCTCGGATTTCAGCCCCAAATCGCACCAATCTCCGCCTTTCTTGCTACCACACCTTCCTCTTTGTTATCACCATTCAACGGCGGTGATACCGCCGTGGAATCACCTACGATTTTGCGCAGTACACGCCGGAGTTCCTTGCTTCCCTATCACCGTTCTGAAATCGCGCGCGAGAGAGAAAGAGTGTGTTTTGAGTAAAGTGAGAGAGAGAAGATAGATCTGACGTTATAATATTAACTTTCAAATATTTCACTTTAGTCCCTAAGCTTTAAAGTTATTCAAATCAGTCCCCAAATTTTATAGTACTCCAATTCAGCCCTTAAGTTTTAAACTAATCATTTCAGCCCCTTTAAAGTTCTAAATTATTTTTAATCAGTCCTTTCATTTTAAAACCTATTATTTCAGCCTTATAGTAATATTCATTTTGAGCTTCGACCCAACTTTTGGAAAATTTACATTTTAGTCAGGTTTTATATATATATATATATATATATAAAACTCAAGTTTCAAAGTATCCATTTTAGTCCCTCAACTTTTAAAGTATTCATTTTAGTCCCTCAACTTTTAAAATATTCATTTTGGTCCCTCATCTTTCAAAAGTTATCATTTCAGTCCCTAAGTATAGAAAACATTTAAATTCAGTCCCTGTCGATTTAATTCATTTGATTTCAAGCCAAGTTTCAAAAGTTTTCATTTTAGTCCCTCAACTTTCAAAGTATTCATTTTGGTCCCTAAACTTTCAAAACATCAATTTCAGTCCTCAAATTGTAATTTATCATTTTTAAACTATACATATTTCAAAAGACTAAGGCGACTTATTGGCTAAGACGAAGCGTACGAAGAATTAAAGAAATTGAAGTCATTCCCGCTCAACATTGCACTCGTCGGATTTAAGGTAGACTCGCACCTATTAATTGATTTAAATTATGATTGCATTTGAATGTCATGTGACCTGTAAAAGTCAATTTTTATGAGAAGAAATGAAAATGTATTTTTCGTGGAAAGATCAATGTGTAGAATCGACAATATTAATTGATTTAAATTATGATTGCACGTGAATGTTTGTGAACGTTATGTGATTTACATATCCTATGTTTTTAAAGAGTCTATGATTCTTATGAAAAGAAAACTTGTACAAACCATGAGTAGACGGCCGTATCCCTTGAGGAACGGGAACGCTACAGTAGACGGCCGTATCCCTTGAGGAACGGGAACGCTACAAATTATGAGTAGACGGCCGTATCCCTTGAGGAACGGGAACGCTACAGTAGACGGCCGTATCCATTGAGGAACGGGAAAGCTACAAATTATGAGTAGACGGCCGTATCCCTTGAGGAACGGGAACGCTACAGTAGACGGCCGTATCCCTTGAGGAACGGGAACGCTACAAATTATGAGTAGACGGCCGTATCCCTTGAGGAACGGGAACGCTACAGTAGACGGCCGTATCCCTTGAGGAACGGGAACGCTACGAATTATGAGTAGACGGCCGTATCCCTTGAGGAACGGGAACGCTACAGTAGACGGCCGTATCCCTTGAGGAACGGGAACGCTACAGTAGACGACCGTATCCCTTGAGGAACGGGAACGCTACGAATTATGAGTAGACGGCCGTATCCCTTGAGGAACGGGAACGCTACAGTAGACGGCCGTATCCCTTGAGGAACGGGAACGGTACAAAAAGTGGAAAGACCATGAGTAGACGGCCGTATCCCTTGAGGATCGGGAACGCTACAAAAGTGGAAAGACTATGAGAATGCGGGCAATATTGGGAAAAAGGTCCCTTGAGGGAGCAAATCCGCTACCCACATACAATGTTTTTAAAGAGTATATGATTTTTCAAAAGAAGCCCTATCAATACCCTATGTTTCTAAAGAGCCTGCATTTATGTGTTCAATTATTTTGTAAGTTAATTAATTGGCGATGAGTCTACTGAGTATTTCATTTATGAAATGCTCACTACACTTTTAACAGTTTTGCAGATTTCGGAGATGGTGGCAAGTGATGGACGATGGTGGCAATAATCGATAAATGGTTGAAAGTTTGACTTTCATGAATTCCGTATTTTCCAAACATCGAATAATTTTGTGAAGTTCATTTATTTGAGAAATTATGACATTGTAAATTTCTTACAATATTAATGGTTCGAGTTACTATTTCAAATTGTTTCATAAATGTTTTTTTAAATTGTTTCATAAATGTTTCAAATTGTTCCCATAAATTCGAGTTACTATTTCAATTTAGTACCATCTTTCCCCACAAGACTTTCCAAAAGTAGCTTAGGAACTTGACATCCCTATCAGACACAATACTCCTAGGTAACCCATGGAGACTCACAACTTCCCTAAAGAATATGATGAGGACCGGAGTGGCCCAACGAGTAAGGACCCGTTGCATGTACCAGTGGGACCAATAACGAGGGTGAGAGCTAAGAAGATCAAGCAGACAATGCTAGGGTTTATGGAAGCTTAGATGGATGATTGCTCAAGTGCAAGGCCGAACAATCCATTTGCAATGCATGACAAGATGGAAGAAGAGCTAAAGCCATTACTTTGCATTTGGGTCAAGGAACAACAAGAAAAGAAGGAAGAAGGCTTTTTACGACCGTAAATTCTGAAGTTACGGCCGTAACTTCATCATCGCACAAATTGGACAGCAAGGGACTTACGGCCGTAAGAATCCATGTCACGGCCGTAACTTCAGTATGTGACTTACGGCCGTAAGAATCCATGTCACGGCCGTAAGAGATAAAACTGTTTTTGGACCTGAGGGTCTGTCGGGGTTGCATTCCTATCGTCTACTAATTGTATTTTAGAGCTTTCCGGAGTTTATTTCTGCCTGTTCTTGGTGATCCCCATATCGGATCACATCATCTGGTATCAGAGCCTATCTCTAAAGTCTAAATTCAAGTTTTAGTATTCCAGTTCTTTTCTTTTATTTCCAGATTTTATTCATTCAAAAAAAAAAATCATTCCAATTCTTATTTCTTGGAATTGGTCAGAAATTCAAGATTTGCCAGATTTTGTTTCTTGTTCTTGATTATTCTTGTTGAGTAGCAAAAAAAAATTACAAAAAAAAAAAAAGAGAGAGTGTTTGAGTTGATACAAGAATCAAGAAAATTCTTTCCAAGACAATTCAAAAAAAAAAAAATCTTTGGCAAATCTTTCCAACAATTCTTGTTCATACTAAATTCCTTATTGCATCAAATTCTTGATTCCATAAACTCCTTCTTGAAATAGAATTCTTGTTCTCATAACTTCCTTCTTAAAATTCTTGATTCCAATTTGATGCGAACCCGGGAGGGGTCCGCGTCGTAGCTCGCCGAATAACGCTTGGAAAGTTTCGAATTCAGGTTGGAACGGACGAGAACACTACGACCCGAGCCTCACGACGCAAAAACCAGGGGTATATTAAACCAGAGACCCGTTACGATGCGGAAACAAGAACCATAATGGGGTGAACGCCACAAGGAATGTCCAGATCCTTGATAAGTTCGATTTGTTGAACACCACAAATATCTCATAATATTTGATAAGTTCGAAGGTATACAATCAAGAACAATATCTGAGAGGGAAAACCACTCAACACAATTTTCATTAATCAAAATCTGACTTTTACATTCAATGGAAAAGCATATAAATAGGCAAAATAAAACCTAATCGCTAACTGACTCTGAATAGAATTCTAATTAGGCTAAAATAGCTAAAATAACTAAAATTACCAAAATTGGAAAAAAAATTAAAAACTAAAAATAACCAACTAAACCCTTGCTTGATGTAACAATTGTCTTTACGGGCGTAATAGCCTCTCGGATCAAAATGTAGTTTAGTTTGTTACGGCCGTAACATTTGTCCTTACGGGCGTGAGATACTTGCTGAATAACAAAATTACCAAACTTCAGTTACGGCCGTGAAATCATTCCTTACGGCCGTGAAATTACATGGATTAGTTACGGCCGTGAGAACCCAGGTTACGGCCGTAAACGCTGTTCTGCCCAAATTGTGCGCTGATAATGTTACGGTCGTAATTATGGAAGTTACGGTCGTAAAAGCCCTTCTGCCTTGATTTTCTGATCCTTTGACGTGAATTGAATCTTGACTCGAGCCAAACATGAAACTTGTTCATTTTCCCATGTAGAATATTGTTGAATTGCCCGTATCTTGATTTCTCATTTTTGACTCCTTTTCCGGATCACATCATCCCCTCTTCCTTTAAGATGATTCGTCCCGAATCATAACATTGTTCTTAGCTTCTTTTCCGGATCACAACATCCCCTCTTCCTTAAAGATGATTCATCCCGAATCATAAAGCTGTTCTTGGCTTGCTCACTTGGTTTAGCCTCGAACCTTCTTCGTACAAGCAATGTTTGATTTTTGACGTTCTCCGAACCTGCTTGACTTCTTGTTTTGGCTTGAGTTATAGATTTTCCCGTCAAGCCCACCCTGATTCGTACCATTCCCTCCATCTTTAGGATGATTCTTCCCGAATAATGGTGTTGTTCTTGAAAAAAAATCAAATTGTACCTCCTGGATCAAACGGAAATGTAGCGACCAAGAATTTTTACGCATCTAATAATTATTTTAATATTTAGAAAATCGTGTCGCTACTATCTCACCTATTATTTTGAAGTTAACGCCGCGACGGATTCGTCTAGCAAAAGTCGAGAAATATCAAGTTTATTCGATTTCGAATTAAATGTCCGAATTTCTAAAATTATATTATTTTAATTAAAGTATCATTTTCAAAACCATTTTAAATTCCAATTTTCCTTATTTAAATTATTTTAAGTCCAAGTGCATAATTCAAATTTTTTATCAAAATTTATTTATTCTCAAATTAATTTCAGTCCAAAATATATCAGTTTTAAATACAATTCTTAATCAAAGATTCCTCCAATTTTGATATATTCCACTCTACTTTACTTTAATTCCTAAATCAATACAATAATCCTAACCTATTGAAGCACCATCATTCAAACGGACCTGCCAAGATTCCCTCACTCCACCTTTACAGCTCCATCTTCACTTTCCCAACGACTCTTTCCAAAAGCCAAACCTCACGCAGCCATTATCATCATCATCACCACCACCATTTTTAGTCGACCAAGTTGGAGAAGAACCACAGATTTTGCCTTCCATCCTCACCACCCCAACGCAACTCAATTTGCAATTAGCCTCCAACCACCGGATTTCCACCACTGCCCAAATCACCATTTTGACACCATCAGTCCACTGCAGCACTTCAATCATAACCATAACACCATCTAAGCACAATCAGTACGCCACCAAGAAATCATCACTGTCCAATTCAAGAAAATCACTCAACCTATACAAATCCCAAGCTGGCAACCATCGTTACATCACTGCCAAACCAGTTCACTGCCATGACTTCGCAGCCACCTCTATTGCCGATCGAACCCCCGTCACTACCCCAGAATTATCATCACTGTTCAATCCCAACCCAAAACCTGCAGCTGCCCTTCGTTCCCAAGAACCACCACCCCTGCAGCCGCGACACCACCGCCACTACCCAACTCAAGAATCAAATCAAAAACCCAAGAACACCCACATACTTACCTCAATACTCGACCCTTTTCTGGCCGGATTTTCTCCGGAGAAATCACAACATTTAAACCTCGGATTCCAGCCCTAACTTCGCACCCAAACTCGCACCAACTCTCTCGAAATAACTGATCCACCTTCCTGCCGCCGCTTGCCCCCACCTGGCGACGGTGTTCCACCGGCTGTAGCCGGATTTCAACCACCGAAAATGTATTTATGAGTAGATGCCCGTATCCCTTGAGGACCGGGAACGCTACAAAAGTATTCTATGTTTTTAAAGAGTATGAAAAGAAAACTTGGAAAGTCCAATGAGTAGAGGGCCGTATCCCATGAGGACCGGGAACGCTACAAAAAGTGGAAAGACCATGAGTATGTTTTTAAAGAGTATGAAAAGAAATGAGAATGTGTTTCCTTTGTGGAAAAGATTATGAGTAGACGGCCATATCCCTTGAGGAACGGGAACGCTACAAAAGTGGAAAGATTATGAGTAGACGGCCGTATCCCTTGAGGAACGTGAACGCTACAAAAGTAGAAAGATTATGAGTAGACGGCCGTATCCCTTGAGGAACGGGAACGCTACGAAAGTAGAAAGATTATGAGTAGACGGCCGTATCCCTTGAGGAACGGGAACGCTGCAAAAGTAGAAAGATTATGAGTAGACGGCCGTATCCCTTGAGAAACGGGAACGCTACAGAATGAGTATGCGGGCAAGATTGGGACAAGGCCCCTTGAGGGAGCCCAATCCGCTACCCCATACAATGTTTTTAAAGAGTATATGATTTATGAAAAGAAGAGACTACCCACACCTTATGTTTCTAAAGAGCATGCATTTATGTGTTTCAATTATATTGTAGATTAATTAATTGGCGATGAGTCTACTGAGTATTTCTATGAAATGCTCATGTCTATTTTTAACAGTTTTGCAGATTTCGGAGACGGTGGCAAGCGATGAATGATGGTGGCAATAAACGTTAAATGGTTGAAAGTATTATTTCCGTATTTCCAAACATTGAATAATTTGAGAAGTTCAGTTTATGAGAAATTATGACATTGTCAACTGCTTTATAATATTAATTAATGGTTCGATTTACTATTTCAAATGGTTTCATAAATGTTTACAATTTTATCGACCATTACAGTTTATTCAATGTTGCCAAAAATGAATTTCAATTATTTCTTCCGCAAAATATTAATTGAAAAGTTAGATCAGAAGATTTAAGTGGTGAACCGGGTATACGGAACTCGGGGCGCTACAGTTGGTATCAGAGCCAGTCTGCGTTTCTGTAGACTGGTAAGTTTTCAAAAGAAAATTTCAAGAAACATTTTCCATTACGAAATTATTATGGATAAAGATTGCCACTGCCATCATTCGTTTCCACCAACTCCGAGGTAAAGAAGTTTATGATGTTTAAAGTTATTTCAGTATTTCGGATACTTATTTTAATGATGTTGTTATGCTTGTCATAATTTATATGCTTTAAATGCATGAGACTTGAACTTTTATATTCATGATAATTACTTGCTTAAATGCATGAGAAAGAAGTAAAGACTATGAGATTTTGACTCGGAAAAGGCCCCAGCGAGGGAGCCGGGTCGTTACTAAAGAGAAAGAGATTGTATCCGAATAAGAAAGAAAGAAAGAAATGATTTTTTTTGAAGCATAATGAGAAATGTTTTTCAGAAAGAAAAGAAAGAAAGAGAACGAGTGTTGAGCATAATGGGAATAATATGATTTAAGAATGATTTCAAAATAAATTTTGTCCTCAAGTTTAGAAATGATGAACCCTAACTGGACTTTGCATAATTGATTTTAGACATGGCAATAAGTATGAGAAGTCAACAGAAATGATTAGACAACATGTTCAGATTATCTATCGTTTAGATTAAACGAGAAATAGCAAGCCAATGTTATGAAGTTTTATGAGATGTTGAGATTATAAGTGATGTGATTTTATTGAGGCTTTTATGAGAAGAATTATGGAGTTAGAGATTTAAAGAATTGTGATATTTACGAATATGATTTGAAATTCTTATGTTGAAGAATTATGAATTGAATTATGAGATATTTTTGATGATATTGAAGTGTTGGAATCGTGGTCAATATTTTATATTGGTGTGAACAAATGTGGAGTTATGTTATTGTTGATTATGAAGTATACCTACGGGTTGGATAAATCCAAATTACAAGGGAGACTCTGTCCAAAATTTTATCATTTGGAATTAAGAGCATAATATGATAAGCATCCACTAAGAGAATTGAGGTTTGACATGCAAGTTCATTTACATCACAGCAAGATTTAGTAGACGATAACAGAGATATTATTATTTCTCATGAAGAGAACACACAAGAGTCACACTGGAAAGGAAATACATGAAACACACAAAAGCAAACGAGAAAAACATGGATAGATCCTCAGAATGAGAGATGTGTTTCCGGAGTAGCCGTATCCTACCACCTCTGATCTTTTGAGGAATAGAGACAAACCTTCAAAGAGGTGTGTTTCGAGAGTAAGAATACTCCGCAATCTACCACCTTGAAACTTTGAGGTACACACAAGATTTATTTAAACATAAAGGAAATCCTACGAACTGGAGGGGTGTCTCGAGAGTGAGAATACTCCGTAGTCTACCCCCACCTATTCTAAGATTCACAGAGTTAAATTTACATTAACCGGACTCCATTTTCGCTTGATTCCCCTTCCTTGCGACCAATCTACTTTGAAACCTTCTGGATCTTGTATTGGGATATATGACTGCAGCTTATCCAGTAGTTCATCAATAGTAGGAGCAGAAATAAGGATCCTTCTGGAAAATGAAGAGATGAATCCCTGTTCCACAGCATAGTCAAGAAAGGTTAACAGACCATCAAAGAAATTGTTAACATTTAAGAGCCCAATAGGCTTAGTATGGAGATATAGTTGAGCCCAGGAGGTAATATTGAAGATTTCTTCCAGAGTACCAAAACCTCCGGGCAGGGCTATAAAGGCATCGGAACCATATAGCATACAAGTTATGCGTTCATGGATAGACAAGGTTTGCACTTCATGCCCTCGAGTTTTGCCTGCTATATCTGCCAAAGGGACAGGTATAACACCGATCACCCTTACTTGCTCTGTGAGAGCAGATTGAGAAACACAACCCATCAGACCACTGCTACCACCCCCATACACAAGATTTATACCTTTCTCTCCCAGTTTCTTTCCAAGATCTACATCTGTTTCTAGATACCCAAAACCTTTCCCCACTTTTGATCCACAAAATACACAAATAGTTTTGATCTGTCGAAGTTTTGGTGTTTCCATCTTTGATAGTAAAGAAAGGAAAACTTACGAAGAAGATGTGATTTTGGGATGACTGAACTATGAAAATGTTTGGCTATTTAAAGCCGAAAACTACACTATTTTTGATTGATTCTGAAAAAGTAAAGATTTACTTTTGACAAAATCGGCCAACTTTTGACTGTTTTACCAAAGATATCACCTTTCGGTGATTTATTTCCAGCTTTATCAAACCTCGAGAAAGGAAAATATATTTATTTTCAGCTTTATCAAAACTCGAGAAAGGAAATTATATTTTATTCCAACTTTTATCTAAACGCGTGAAAAGAAAACAACAAATATTTTAAAAGCGTATCAAAATATTTACCTTATATCATTGCTGAACTGCCAGAAGCCTCATTTTGTAAAACCGACTGGCAAACAGGGTCTTTCGATATTATATTTTGAAGACTATAACGATTTTTGTCCTCATTAAACTGAGAGTATAAGGAGAGAAGTTCACGTTGCACATACCCACTTGGGTGCGTCTCAAGAGTCAGTCGAATATCATCCAAATACTCCTTACTCAGTCCACCCTTTATGAATTCGATTTTATCATCTCGATTGTTAGAAGAGTATCCTACTGATTTGCAACGAGTATTACAGTTCCAACGAGCACATTTGTAGCAACCACCCAGTCTTTTTGCTCTTCGTTTCTTTGCAAACGTACTTTTGCCTAAACCAAGCATGTGTTTAGGAAATGTCGATGGCAATTCACCAGCAAATCGAACTTTTGCTTCAATTAACCAGCGAACATATTCTGGAATACCATGAGCCATCAGCAACCTCAATCTTTCGAGCCTTATTCGATAAATTTTCCTCAGATCATTCATAGGAAGACTGGAATAATACTTGCGAATGTTTGTAAGGATGATATCCATGTTTTGATGGATCTAACCTCTTCCCAACATGAACTATTTAAAAGTGTAAAGGATATGAATGAATCCGCGTGATATTGTTTCCAGCAAGAAAGCGCGGAATAGAATAATGAAAAGAGGAGACAAGATTGATGCGCTGTTAACGTTTCTCGATAAAGGAAGATTTGAGGATCGGATTTTGGAGATATGGAATATTTTCTTGGATTTGATACTGATATTTTGTTATAATAATAGAAATCAAAGTATAGTGGGATGACACGTGAAAGTGAAATGATGACCGTATCGAATTAGAGTTCATACGTATGTACAAGTGAAAGAAATATCTTGCGGGAAATATTGTGATAATTGTGATGAGAAGTTTTAGATATGACAAATTATTATGGTTTGATATGTTAGTAAAGATTTATTGATAATTTGAAGAGAATTATTTTTTCATGGGTTAACAGAGATTAGTAAAGAGACGTGATGTTATTTGGGTTAGTCATTAATGACTTAAGTATTCAGTAAATATTTTTATACAGAGTTTAGAGACTATGTTGAGAAATTGAGAATATGTGATTTAATGTTTGAGATTATGTGAGATAATGATGAATCTCAGTCACTTACGATTCAGAAGAATCTATTTTATGAGGAGACATCTATGTTCATTATTGAGAGAAAAGTCCATGTCTTAAGAAACAAAGAAATGCATTTAGTCAAAGTCCAGTGGGTTAGATATGGTAGCAATGAGACTACCTAAGAGAAAGGAAGAAGAAGAGATTCTGGTTAAATATCCAGATATTAAAGATCAAGCAAGTTTAATTTCGAGGACGAAATTATTTTAAGGGGGTAAGGTTGTAGCGACCAAGAATTTTTACGCATTTAATAATTATTTTAATATTTAGAAAATCGTGTCGCTACTATCTCACCTATTATTTTGAAGTTAACGCCGCGACGGATTCGTCTAGCCAAAGTCGAGAAATATCAAGTTTATTCGATTTCGAATTAAATGTCCGAATTTCTAAAATTATATTATTTTAATTAAAGTATCATTTTCAAAACCATTTTAAATTCCAATTTTCCTTATTTAAATTATTTTAAGTCCAAGTGCATAATTCAAATTTTTTATCAAAATTTATTTATTCTCAAATTAATTTCAGTCCAAAATATATCAGTTTTAAATACAATTCTTAATCAAAGATTCCTCCAATTCTGATATATTCCACTCTACTTTACTTTAATTCCTAAATCAATACGATAATCCTAACCTATTGAAGCACCATCATTCAAACGTACCTGCCAAGATTCCCTCACTCCACCTTTACAGCTCCATCTTCACTTTCCCAACGACTCTTTCCAAAAGCCAAACCTCACGCAGCCATTATCATCATCATCACCACCACCATTTTCAGTCGACCAAGTTGGAGAAGAACCACAGATTTTACCTTCCATCCTCACCACCCCAACGCAACTCAATTTGCAATTAGCCTCCAACCACCGGATTTCCACCACTGCCCAAATCACCATTTTGACACCATCAGTCCACTGCAGCACTTCAATCATAACCATAACACCATCTAAGCACAATCAGTACGCCACCAAGAAATCATCACTGTCCAATTCAAGAAAATCACTCAACCTATACAAATCCCAAGCTGGCAACCATCGTTACATCACTGCCAAACCAGTTCACTGCCATGGCTTCGCATCCACCTCTATTTCCGATCGAACCCCCGTCACTACCCCAGAATTATCATCACTGTTCAATCCCAACCCAAAACCTGCAGCTGCCCTTCGTTCCCAAGAACCACCACCCCTGCAGCCGCGACACCACCGCCACTACCCAACTCAAGAATCAAATCAAAAACCCAAGAACACCCACATACTTACCTCAATACTCGACCCTTTTCTGGCCGGATTTTCGCCGGAGAAATCACAACATTTAAACCTCGGATTCCAGCCCTAACTTCGCACCCAAACTCGCACCAACTCTCTCGAAATAACTGATCCACCTTCCTGCCACCGCTCGCCCCCACCTTGCGACGTTGTTCCACCGACTGTAGCCGGATTTTAACCACCGGAACTTGATTATCGCAGCCTTCGTCTTCTTCGATCGCGTTTTGAGAGAGATTGAGTGAAGAGTAAGAGTGAGGTCGAGAGACAGTAAAGTGAGAGAGAGAAATGAGAATCTGATTTTTAAAATATTAAATTCTCGAAAATTTGCACTTTAGTCCCTGAAGTTTTAATCTGTTTCAATTCCGTCCCTTTTGGTTTCAAATCATCAACTTCAGTCCTTAAGTTTTAAATAAGTCTTAATCAGCCCCTTTATTTTTAAAATCTATTATTTCAGTCCCTACTGAATTACTTTATTTGATTTTAAGCCCAAGTTTTAAAAGATATACATTCTAGTCCCTCAACTTTCAAAGTATTCATTTTAGTCACTGAACTTTCAAAAGTACTCATTTTAGTCCCTCAACTTTCAAAACATCAATTTCAGTCCTCAAAGTGTAAATTATCATTTTTAAACTACAAATTTCTAAAGGCTAAATTATGGGCTAGACGAAGCGTACGGAGGATTTAAAGAATGGAAGTCATTTCCCGCTCAACTTTGCACTCGTCGGATTTGAGGTAGACTCGCACCTATTAATTTATTTAAATGTTATGTGATTTGTGAAAAGTTATGTTTATGAAAGGAAATGAAAATGTATTTTTCATGGAAAGAACAATGGGTAGACTCGCACCTATTAATTTATTTAAATTATAATTGCATATGAATGTTATGTGATTTGTGAAAAGTTATGTTTATGAAAGGAAATGAAAATGTATTTTTCATGGAAAGAACAATGGGTGTTCGCACCTATTAATTTATTTAAATTATAATTGCATATGAATGTTATGTGATTTGTGAAAAGTTATGTTTATGAAAGGAAATGAAAATGTATTTTTCATGGAAAGAACAATGGGTAGACTCGCACCTATTAATTTATTTAAATTATAATTGCATATGAATGTTATGTGATTTGTGAAAAGTTATGTTTATGAAAGGAAATGAAAATATATTTTTCATGGAAAGAACAATGGGTAGACTCGCACCTATTAATTTATTTAAATTATAATTGCATATGAATGTTATGTGATTTGTGAAAAGTTATGTTTATGAAAGGAAATGAAAATTTATTTTTCATGGAAAGAACAATGGGTAGACTCGCCCCTATTAATTGATTTAAATTATGATTGCATGAGAATGTTATGTGACTTATGAAAGTCATTTTTATGAAAAGAAATGAGAATGTTATGTGACTTAGGAAAGTCGTTTTTATGAAAAGAAAACTTGGAAAGTCCAATGAGTAGAGGGCCATATCCCATGAGGAACGGGAACGCTACAAAAAGTGGAAAGACCATGAGTATGCGGGCAAGATTGGGAAAAGGCCGCCCAATCCGCTACCCACATTCTATGTTTTTAAAGAGTATGAAAATGTATTTATGAGTAGACGGCCGTATCCCTTGAGGACCGGGAACGCTACAAAAGTATTCTATGTTTTTAAAGAGTATGAAAAGAAAACATGGAAAGTCCAATGAGTAGAGGGCCGTATCCCATGAGGACCGGGAACGCTACAAAAAGTGGAAAGACCATGAGTATGTTTTTAAAGAGTATGAAAAGAAATGAGAATGTGTTTCCTTTGTGGAAAAGATTATGAGTAGACGGCCGTATCCCTTGAGGAACGGGAACGCTACAAAAGTGGAAAGATTATGAGTAGACGACCGTATCCCTTGAGGAACGGGAACGCTACAAAAGTAGAAAGATTATGAGTAGACGGCCGTATCCCTTGAGGAACGGGAACGCTACGAAAGTAGAAAGATTATGAGTAGACGGCCGTATCCCTTGAGGAACGGGAACGCTACAGAATGAGTATGCGGGCAAGATTGGGACAAGGCCCCTTGAGGGAGCCCAATCCGCTACCCCATACAATGTTTTTAAAGAGTATATGATTTGTGAAAAGAAGAGACTACCCACACCTTATGTTTCTAAAGAGCATGCATTTATGTGTTTCAATTATATTGTAGATTAATTAATTGGCGATGAGTCTACTGAGTATATGAAATGCTCGTGTCTATTTTTAACAGTTTTGCAGATTTCGGAGACGGTGGCAAGCGATGAATGATGGTGACAATAAACGTTAAATGGTTGAAAGTATTATTTCCGTATTTCCAAACATTGAATAATTATAGAAGTTCAGTTTATGAGAAATTATGACATTGTCAACTGCTTTATAATATTAATGGTTCGATTTACTATTTCAAATGGTTTCATAAATGTTTACAATTTTATCGACCATTACAGTTTATTCAATGTTGTCAAAAATGAATTTCAATTATTTCTTCCGCAAAATATTAATTGAAAAGTTAGATCAGAAGATTTAAGTGGTGAACCGGGTATACGAAACTCGGGGCGCTACAGTTGGTATCAGAGCCAGTCTGCGTTTCTGTAGACTGGTAAGTTTTCAAAAGAAAATTTCAAGAAACATTTTCCATTAAGAAATTATTATGGATAAAGATTGCCACTGCCATCATTCGTTTCCACCAACTCCGAGGTAAAGAAGTTTATGATGTTTAAAGTTATTTCAGTATTTCGGATACTTATTTCTCATGCTTTTGCTCATGCTCCACCTCATAAATAATTTTATCGACATGATTAGGCACCTCCTCAACTGTAGCGATCCAGAATTTTTACGCAATTAATAATTATTTTAATATTTAGAAAATTGTGTCGTTACTATTTCACCTATTATTTTGAAATTAACGCCGCGACGGATTCGTCTAGCCAAGTCAAGAAATATCGAATTTGTTCGATTTTAAATTAAATGTCCGAAATTCTAAAAATATACTATTTTAATTATTTATTCAAAGTATTATTTTCAAAATCAGTTTAAGTTCCAATTTTCCTTATTTAAATTATTTTTAAGTCTAAAGTGCGTAATTCAATTTTATCTCAAAATTTATTTATTCTCAAATTTATTTTTCAGTTCAAAATATATCTGTTTTGAATACGCTTCTTAATCGAAGTTAGTCAATTTTCTAAACTAATACTAAACTAATCCTATCCCATGTGCATCTTCCAGCATCCCTGTCTCCCCTTCTCTTTTACGCCGAAAGCTAAAGCCATAGCCACCACCCACAAATTCCTTTACTGCTCCATTATCATCATCATCAATCCATAGCCACGAACCTCCATTATATTAAACCTATATATATACAAACCTCCCTTTTCTGCAAAGAAAAATTCACAATCATCATCATCATGGGACACTACCAATTCACTGCACAATTCAGAAATCAAACCCTCTGCACTCATCGCCTGCAATCACCAAAATTACCAACAACTGAATCAGTCAGCATCTTCAAGATTTGAAACCAGTCCACCATTTTCAACATCACAAGAAAGTCACTACACTATCACTGCAATCTTCACCTCCTCTGTTTAAGCTCCATTCACAACCGCCACTGCCCATTTCACATTCACCCAATCAAACCCAAAATAACCACAAAATCCAAAATAAACCCAAACCCAAGTTCTTACCTCAGCTGCAGATCGTTTTTTCGCCGGAATTATCACCAGATTTCGCAGCTAAGATCGACCTTCAAAACCGCGATCTAAGCCTCGGTTTCGTCTCATTTTCTCACACCCAAATTGCACCGAACCCCTAATCTTCAACCCCATCCCTTGCCGCACCTGCGCCGGCTAGTTCGCCGGCGAATCACCGGCAGCGACTTTGGACTCGTATCAGCCGCGCTCTCTCTTTTTCCCTTCGCTGTTGAGTTCGAATGAAAGAAGGGAAAGCAATTGGTTATATTTTAACTTTTACAAAATTACACCCTAAGTCCTAAGTTTACAAAATATTTTATTTCAGCTTTTAAACTTATCAATTTCAGCCCTTAAGTTTTAAATGAGTTTTAATCAGTCCCTATGTTTTTAAAATGTTTTATTTCAGTCCTTTCAGTTTTAAACCATTTTATTTCAGCCCCTGATTTACTTTATTTGATTTTAAAACTCAACTTTCAAAAGTATTCATTTTAGTCCCTCAACTTTCAAAACATCAATTTTAGTCCTCAAATTATAATTTATCATTTTGAACTATATATTCGATAGACTAAAGTATCTTATTGGCTAAGACGAAGCGTACGGAGAATTTAAAGAAATTGAAGTCATTCCCGCTCAACTTTGCACTCGTCGGATTTGAGGTAGACTCGCACTTATTAATTGATTTAAATTATGATTTCATATAAATGTCATGTGACTTGTGAAAGTCAATTTTTAAGAAAAGTAAGTATGTTTTTATGAAAAGAAAATATACTTTATGTTTTTACGAAAAGTAAGTATACCCTATGCTTCACGAAAATGTTTTTTTGGATCATTGCTATGAAATCAATCTACCAAGATTGCTATGGGTCCCATATGATAAGTTTATGATTATGTTAAGGGGACCGAAGTTTTAGTAGCGCTACACATAAGAATTCTTGCCACCTAAGTTCGGTAAAATTCTTGTGTCTCCATATGTTTATGAGGATTTCGATCCTATCTTATGTTATGATGGAAATGATCATAAGAATTCTTGCCACCTAAGTTCGGTAAAATTCTTGTGTCTCCATATGTTTATGAGGATTTCGATCCTATCCTATGTTATGATGGAAATGATTCCTATGAATTTCAAAAATTATGCTTGGTATACTTACTGCATAAGAATTCTTGCCACCGAAGTTCGGTAAAATTCTTGTGTCTCCCTATGTTTATGAGGATTTCAATCCTATCCTATGTTATGATGAAAACTTACTATGATTTTACTGCATAAGAATTCTTGCCACCTAAGTTCGGTAAAATTCTTGTGTCTCCCTATGCTTTCAAAAGAAAATTATGCTTGGCATAATTAAAATGTGTTTTATAAGTATATGGTTTTCAAAGAGCTGTTTTCAAAGAGCCTATTATTTTCAAAATATGTCCCGTGCTGTAATGCACAATATGAGTTTTATCAAGAGCCGTTTTATAAAGAAGCCCTATCAATGCCCGTTTTATAAAGAGCCGGGATTTATGTGTTTAATCATCTTATAAATTAATTAATTTGCGATGAGTCTACTGAGTATTTCCCCCATGAAATGCTCACCCTACTTTTTAACAGTTTTGCAGATTTCGGAGACGGCGGCGAGCGATGAATGATGGTGGCAATAAACATTAAATGGATGAAAGTTTAACATTAAAGATTTTCGTATTTTCCAAACCTCGAATAATTTGAGAACTTCAGTTATTTGAAAAATAATGACATTGTCAATCTCTTTACAAAATTAATGGTTCGATTTACTATTTCAAATGGTTTCTTAAATGTTTTCAATTTTATCGGCCATTACAGTTTATTTAATGTTGCCAAAAAATGACTTTTCAATTATTTCTTCCGCAAAAAAAAAAAAAAAAACATTATTTGAAAAGTGAGAAGAAGAAGATGAAGTGGTGAACCGGGTATACGGAACTCGGGGCGCTGCAAGTTGGTATCAGAGCTAGTCTGCGTTTCTGTAGACTGGTAAAATTTTCAAAAAAAAAAAAAGAATTTTCAAAAAATATTTTCCATTATAAGATTTTTATTGATGAAGATTGCCACTGCCATCATTTCGTTCCACCGACTCCGAGGTAAAGAAGTTTATGATGTTTAAAGTTATTTCAGTATTTCGAATACTCATTTTATTGATTTATGAGAAAGAATGAAGAGTATTTCGGATACTTAAGATTTATGAGAAATGAGAATGTATTTCTTCGGAAATAATGATGTTGTTATGCTTTGTCATAACTTATATGCTTTAATGCATGACTATGAGAAATTTTTCAGAAAGAAAACGAGTGTTGAGCATAATGGGAATAATATGATTTAAGAATGATTTTTAATAATTTTTGTCCTCGAGTTAAAAATGATGAACCCTAGATGGACTTTGCATAATTGATTTTAGACATGGCACTAAGTATGAGAAGTCAACGGAAAGGATTAGACAATATGTTCAGATTATCTATTGTTTAGATTAAACGAGAAATAGCAAGCTAGTTATGAAGTTTGGCCTTGTGAATAAATTTTGGGAATATGATTTATGGCATATATTTATAAGTATGAGTAATCTTTTGAGCCAATTAAGGTATGGAAGGAAGTGATATTGTGATATTAGAAGTTATGGTTTGAAATTTCTATGTTGAGGAATTATGAATTGAATTATGGGATATTTTTATGATATTGAAGTGTTGGAATTATTGTCAATTTTAGATCGTTGTGATTAAATGTGGAGTTAGTTATTATTGTGAGTTATGAAGTATGCTTATGGTTTGGATAAGTCCAAATTACAAGGGAGACTCTGTCCAGAATTTTTATCATTTGGAATTAAGAGCATGATATGATAAGCATCCACTAAAGGAATTAAGGTTAGACATGCAAGTTCATTTACATCACAAACGAGATTTAGTAGATGATAGCAGAGATTTTATTATTTTCTCATAAGGAGAACACTCAAGAGTTACACTGGAAAGGAAATACATGAAACACATGAAAGCATAAGAGAAAAAAAACATGGAAAGATCCTCAGAATGAGGGATGTGTTTCCGGAGTAGCCGTATCCTACCACCTCTGATCTTTTGAGGATATAAAGAGAAAACCTTCAAAGAGGTGTGTTTCGAGAGTAAGAATATTCCGTAATCTACCACCTGGAACCTTTGAGGTACACACAAGATTTAAACATTAAAGAAATCCTAGTAAATGGAGGGGTGTCTCGAGAGTGAGAATACTCCGTACTCTACCCCCACCTATTCTAAGATTCACAGAGTTAAGTTTACATTAACCGGACTCCATTTTCGCTTGATTCCCCTTCCTTGCGACCAATCTATCTTAACTCCTGCTGGATCTTGTATTGAGATATATGACTGCAGCTTATCCAGTAGTTCATCAATAGTAGGAGCAGAAATAAGAAGCCTTCTGGAAAATGGAGAGCTGAATCCCTGTTCCACAGCATAATCAAGAACTGGTACCACGAGGTAATGTTAAAGATTTCTTCTAAGGTACCAAAACCTCCGGGCAGGGCTATAAAGGCATCAGAACCATATAGCATACAAGTTATGCGTTCATGGATGGATAAGGTTTGAACTTCATGCCCTCGTGTTTTGCCTGCAACATCTACCAAAGGGACAGGTATGACATCGATTACTTTTGATTTCTCTGCAAGAGCAGATTGGGAAACACAACCCATTAGACCACTGCTACCACCCCCATACACAAGAGTGATACCTTTTCCCCCAGTTTCTTTCCAAGATCTACGGCCGCTTCTAGATAACTGAAGCCTTTCCCCACTTTTGATCCACAAAATACACAAATAGTTTTGATCTGTCGAAGTTTTGGTGCTTCCATCTTTGATAGTATAGAAGAGAAAACTTACGAAGAAGATGTGATTTTGGGATGCCTGAACTATGAAATATGTTTGGCTATTTAAAGCCGAAAAAATTTACTGTTTTTGATTGATTATGAAAAAGTAAAGATTTACTTTTGACAAAATCGGCCAACTTTTGACTGTTTTACCAAAGATATCACCTTTCGGTGATTTATTTCCAGCTTTATCAAAACTCGAGAAAGGAAAATATATTTTATTTCCAAAACGCGTGAAAGAAAACAGCAAAATATTTTAAATGTGTATCAAGAGATTTACCTTATATCATTGTTGAACTGCCAGAAGCCTCATTTTGTAAAACAGACTGGCAAACAGGATCTTTTGCTATTATATTTTGGAGACTATAACGATTTTTGTCCTCGTTAAACTGAGCGTATAAGGAGAGAAGTTCACGTTGCACATAACCACTTGGGTGCGTCTCAAGAGTCAGTCGAATATCATCCAAAGACTCCTTACTCAGTCCACCCTTTATGAATTTGATTTTATCATCCCGATTAGTAGAAGAATATCCTACTGTTTTGCAACGAGTATCACAGTTCCAACGAGCACATTTGTAGCAACCATTCAGCCTTTTTGCTCTTCGTTTCTTTGCGAAGGTGCTTTTGCCTAAACCAGGCATGTGCTTTGGAAATGTCATAGGTAATTCACCAGATAGTCGAACCTTTGGTTCGATCAACCAGCGAACATCTTCTGAAACACCATGAGCCATCAGCAACCTCAATCTTTCGAGTCTTATTCGATAAATTTTCCTCAGATCATTCATTGGAAGACTGGAATAATACTTGCGAATGTTTGTAAGAATGATATCCATGTTTTTGATGGATCTAACCTCTTCCCAGCATGAACTATTTAAAAGCATTAAGGATCGGAGGGAATCTGCGTGATATTGATTCCAGCAAGAAAACGCGGAATAGAATAATGGAAAAGAGGGAACAAGAGTTTATGCGCCGTTTACTTTCTTGATAAAAGGAAGATTTGATGATGACGGGATTTGAGATATGGAATATTTTCTTGGATTTTGGGTACTGATATTTTGATATAATAATCAAGGTATAGAAATAATACGGGGATACGTGAAAGTGAAATAAGGACTGTATTGAATCAGGATTAATAAGTTTGTGCAAGTGAAAGGAATACCTTACGGGAAATGTTATGATATTTGAGTTAAGAATTTTAATTATTTGGGAGATATTTGTTTATTGAATTTTGCAGAAATTTTGGGTTACAAATATTGGAAAGATAAACTGATGATTATGTTGATATGTGAATAACATGTTTGGGTATATTACATAGAGAATATTCAGGTAATCGTTTTAATTATTTTGGGATATTTGGTGATAAGAAGAAATGACAAATTATTATGGTATGATATGTTAGTAAAGATTTATTGAAATTTTAGAGATATTAATACGAATATTTGAGGTCACATGATACGATGATAAATGACAAGTTACATGAATACTACAAGATATGATGAAATATCACATACGATTGGGAATTTTCATTTTGATTCAGAAGAATTTATGAGTAGACATATGTCTATTATTGATAGAAAAGTCCATGTCTTAAGAAAACAAATTGATGCATTTAATCAAAGTCCAGTGGGTTAAATATGGTTGGGTTAAATATGGTAGCGATGATGCTACATAAGAAGAAGAAGAAGAGATTCTGATTAAGTGTTCAGAAATCATAAGATCAAGTAAGATTAATTTCGAGGACGAAATTATTTTAAGGGGGTAAGTTTGTAGCGACCAAGAATTTTTACGCGATTAATAATTATTTTAATAGAAAATCGTGTCGCTACTATTTCACCCATTTTTATTAAGTTAACGCCACGACGTATTCGTATAGCCAAGTCAAGAAATAATCGAGATCGTTCGATTTTAAATTAAATTCCGAATTTCTAAAAATATCTCCATTCTCTTGATTTAAAGTATATTAAGTCTAAGTACTTAATTCAATGTTATCCCAATATTTATTTGTACAAAAATTACTTTTATTATTTAAATTAAGAAAATATATGCAAGCATGAGAGGTTCCATTATATGTAATCATGAAGAGCATAATATTTGTATAAATATGGAAAAGTATATGAATGATTTATATACTCCATTATATATAATCATGAAGAGCATAATATTTGTATAAATATGGAAAAGTATATGAATGATTGATAAGACTCCATTATATGTAATCATGAAGAGCATAATATTTGTATAAATATGGAAAAGTATATGAATGATTTATATACTCCATTATATATAATCATGAAGAGCATAATATTTGTATAAATATGGAAAAGTATATGAATGATTTATATACTCCATTATATATAATCATGAAGAGCATAATATTTGTATAAATATGGAAAAGTATATGAATGATTTATATACTCCATTATATATAATCATGAAGAGCATAATATTTGTATAAATATGGAAAAGTATATGAATGATTTATATACTCCATTATATATAATCATGAAGAGCATAATATTTGTATAAATATGGAAAAGTATATGAATGATTGATAAGACTCCATTATATATAATCATGAAGAGCATATTATTTGTATAAATATGGAAAAGTATATGAATGGTGCTTTACTTTAAGAAAAGGATGTGTTAAAATTAATAGAATTGAATGATTATGTTTACAATATGCCAACTTTATACATCTATTTAAACCCATCTCTTTTACACACAACTCTACACATATACACTTATTTCCAATCTCTTGACAAAATCCACAAGTAAGAGAAATTCAAGGTGGTCAAGAAAGTTTTGGTCCATTTACTACTACACTTCATTTTAATCTTTTAAAAGGTAAGTATATCTTATGTTTTTATGAAAAGTAAGTATGTTTTTATGAAAGGTAAATACACCTTATGTTTTTATGAAAAGTAAGTATGTTTTTATGACAAGTAAGTATATCTTATGTTTTTATGAAAAGTAAGTATGTTTTTATGAAAGGTAAATACACCTTATGTTTTTATGAAAAGTAAGTATGTTTTTATGACAAGTAAGTATATCTTATGTTTTTATGAAAAGTAAGTATGTTTTTATGAAAGGTAAATACACCTTATGTTTTTATGAAAAGTAAGTATGTTTTTATGACAAGTAAGTATATCTTATGTTTTTATGAAAAGTAAGTATGTTTTTATGAAAGGTAAATATACCTTATGTTTTTATGAAAAGTAAGTATGTTTTTATGAAAGGTATTACCTTATGTTTTTATGAAAAGTAAGTATGTTTTTATGAAAGGTAAATACACCTTATGTTTTTATGAAAAGTAAGTATGTTTTTATGACAAGTAAGTATATCTTATGTTTTTATGAAAAGTAAGTATGTTTTTATGAAAGGTAAATATACCTTATGTTTTTATGAAAAGTAAGTATGTTTTTATGAAAGGTATTACCTTATGTTTTTATGAAAAGTAAGTATGTTTTTATGAAAGGTAAATACACCTTATGTTTTTAAGAAAAGTAAGTATGTTTTTATGAAAAGTAAAATACATTATGTTTTTAAGAAAAGTAAGTATGTTTTTATGAAAAGTAAATATACCTTATATTTTTACGAAAATGTTTGGATCATTGCTATGAAATCAATCTCACAAGATTGCTATGGGTCCCATATGATATGTTTATGATTATGCTAAGGGGACCGGAGTTTAGTAGCGCTACACATAAGAATTCTTGCCATTTAAGTTCGGTAAAATTCTTGTGTCTCCCTATGTTTATGAGTATTTCGATCCTATCCTATGTTATGATGAAAATGATCCATATGCTTTCAAAAGAAAATTTATGCTTGGTATACTTACTGGGATTTTATAAATCTCACTCCACGATATTTACCATTTTCAGATAATTGAAGGTTCGAGGCGGTCAACATGGAAGTGGCAAAAGTGGTTAAGATTGATGAGATAATTATGTTGAACTTTCTGTAAGAAAATTATGTTCTATTTTTATTCACAAATAAAATTATGGGATTCTAATTATTCTTTTGAATAATTTTACATTACTATTTAAGTCTCGATAATATGATATGAGTCACTTTTAGTGGCACTCGAAAGGAAGAGAATTCGGGTCGTCACAGTTGGTATCAGAGCAAAGAGTTTTAAAAATGATTCTGTAGATTTTTGAAATTTTATTTCTTTAAAAAAAAAAAAAAAAAAAATCACTATTCACGTGAACAGTAAAACGACGTGCTATTCATGATGAACAGTGAACGAAATCACTATTCATTATAAAAAAAAAAGTTGAATTTTCACATGTCAAGTATGGTTATGATTTTGAAAAGCGTGATGAAATTTGATGTGCGAATTTCAAGGACAAAATTTATTTTAAGCAAGGGAGTTTGTAATGTCCTGAAAATTTTATGGAATATAATTAGTTAGTGATATGATGTTTATATTGATGTCTTTGATAAATTTCTAGAAGTTCGGGGACTAAAGGAAAAATAAGATTTGACGATAAAATTTTATTTGGGTTAAGTTATTAATTATTGATGGGGAGATAATTACTATATCGATATTGGATTTGTTTTGAAGACTGTGATTAATTAGGAATTATGATTCAAGAAAATGTTGATTTGGATACAACCACATTAAATTATTGTTGATTAAAGGAAAATAAGATTATATGAAATATTTTAACTCATCACTCTACTATGTCACTCTCCACGTATTGACTCCTCGAACCAGGTATGTTATATGCTTTGCAAGTCATTTACGATTTTATTAAGACATGTTAAGTATGAAATCTTCATATGTTATGAATCTTTATGTGTTACACATAATATACATGTCAAGTATGATATAAATTGATAGAAGACTCAATTTTTTTATTCTTTTCAATGTAGAATCATGAGACAGAGAGGATATTTATATGAATTTTGGTGCATATTAAGCTTAGTAAGATTGACTCAATTAGAAATTAAGTTGGGTTGTAACTTTTGCCCAAAATATATGGAATAATATATTAAACAAACAAAATTGATAATGAATTCGTACAATAATTTATCCCTTTATCACTACCTTTGTGTAAAAACAAGGGAAAAACTGTGGATGGTTATTAGTACTTCCTCTTCAAGTTTCAATTTTCGGTTCAATAATTTATCCCTTTATCACTACCTTTGCTTAAAAGCAAGGAAAAACTGTGGATGATTATTGGTACCACTCTTCAAGTTTCAATTCTGAAAAAAAAAAAAAAAAAAAAAAAAAATTCAGAAAGAAAAGAAAGAAAGAGAACGGGTGTTGAGCATAATGGGAATAATATGACTTAAGAATGATTTTCAAAATAATTGTTGTCCTCGAGTTTAGAAATGATAAACCTTAAATGGACTTTGCATAATTGATTTTAGACATGGCATTAAGTATGAGAAGTCAACAGAAATGATTAGAAATATGTTCAGATTATCTATCATTTAGATTTAATGAGAAATAGCGAGCCAATTTTATGAATTTTTATGAGATGTTAAGATTATAAGTGATATGATTTTAATGAGACTTTTATGAGAAGCATTATGAAGTTAGAGATTTAAAGATTTGGTTATTGGGAATTAAGTAATGGATATTATGTTGAGTAAGTGAATTATGCCTCTATATTGAAGAGAAATTTATTATGAACTTTGGCCTTGTGATTAAATTTTGGGAATATGATTTATGACTTATAAATATAAGTATGAGTAATCTTTTGAGCCAATTAAGGTATTGAAGGAAGTGATATTGTGATATTGACGACTATGATTTGAAATTTCTATGTTGAGGAATTATGAATTGATTTTCTGGAATATTTTTTTATGATATTGAAGTTTGATGAAATTGTGGTCAATTTTTAGATCGTTGTGATCAAATGTGGAATTATTTATTATTGTGAGTTATGAAGTATGCTTACGGTTTGAATAAGTCCAAATTTCAAAGGAAACTCTGCTTAGAATTTTATCGTTTGGAATTAAGAGCATAGTATGGTATGCAATCACTAAGAGAATTGAGGTTAGACATGCAAATTCATTTACATCACAAACGAGATTTAGTAGATGATAACAGAGATATTTATTATTTTCTCGTAAGGAGAACACACAAGAGTCACATTGGAAAGAAATACATGAAACACGCAAAATCAAAAGAAAGCAACATGGGAAATTCCTCAAATTGAGAGATGTGTTTCCGGAGTAGCCGTATCCTACCACCTCTGACCTTTTGAGGAAATAAAGAAACCTTCAAAGAGGTGTGTTTCGAGAGTAAGAATACTCCGTAATCTACCACCTGGAACCTTTGAGGTACACACAAGATTTAAACATTAAGGAAAATCCTAGGAAATTAGAGGGGTGTCTCGAGAGTAAGAATACTACGTACTCTACCCCCACCTATTCTAAGATTCATAAAGTTAAGTTTACATTAACCGGACTCCATTTTCGCTTGATTCCCCTTCCTTGCGACCAATCTATCTTAACCCCTGCTGGATCTTGTATTGAGATATATGACTGCAGCTTATCCAGTAGTTCATCAATAGTAGGAGCAGAAATAAGAAGCCTTCTGGAAAATGGAGAGATGAATCCCTATTCCACAGCATAATCAAGAAAGGTTAACAAACCATCAAAGAAATTGTTAACATTCAGAAGCCCAATAGGCTTAGTATGGAGATCTAGTTGAGCCCACGAGGTAATGTTAAAGATTTCTTCTAAGGTACCAAAACCTCCGGGCAGGGCTATAAAGGCATCAGAACCATATAGCATACAAGTTATGCGTTCATGGATGGATAAGGTTTGAACTTCATGCCCTCGTGTTTTGCCTGCAACATCTACCAAAGGGACAGGTATGACATCGATTACTTTTGATTTCTCTGCAAGAGCAGATTGGGAAACACAACCCATTAGACCACTGCTACCACCCCCATACACAAGAGTGATACCTTTTCCCCCAGTTTCTTTCCAAGATCTACGGCCGCTTCTAGATAACTGAAGCCTTTCCCCACTTTTGATCCACAAAATACACAAATAGTTTTGATCTGTCGAAGTTTTGGTGCTTCCATCTTTGATAGTATAGAAGAGAAAACTTACGAAGAAGATGTGATTTTGGGATGCCTGAACTATGAAATATGTTTGGCTATTTAAAGCCGAAAAAATTTACTGTTTTTGATTGATTATGAAAAAGTAAAGATTTACTTTTGACAAAATCGGCCAACTTTTGACTGTTTTACCAAAGATATCACCTTTCGGTGATTTATTTCCAGCTTTATCAAAACTCGAGAAAGGAAAATATATTTTATTTCCAAAACGCGTGAAAGAAAACAGCAAAATATTTTAAATGTGTATCAAGAGATTTACCTTATATCATTGTTGAACTGCCAGAAGCCTCATTTTGTAAAACAGACTGGCAAACAGGATCTTTTGCTATTATATTTTGGAGACTATAACGATTTTTGTCCTCGTTAAACTGAGCGTATAAGGAGAGAAGTTCACGTTGCACATAACCACTTGGGTGCGTCTCAAGAGTCAGTCGAATATCATCCAAAGACTCCTTACTCAGTCCACCCTTTATGAATTTGATTTTATCATCCCGATTAGTAGAAGAATATCCTACTGTTTTGCAACGAGTATCACAGTTCCAACGAGCACATTTGTAGCAACCATTCAGCCTTTTTGCTCTTCGTTTCTTTGCGAAGGTGCTTTTGCCTAAACCAGGCATGTGCTTTGGAAATGTCATAGGTAATTCACCAGATAGTCGAACCTTTGGTTCGATCAACCAGCGAACATCTTCTGAAACACCATGAGCCATCAGCAACCTCAATCTTTCGAGTCTTATTCGATAAATTTTCCTCAGATCATTCATTGGAAGACTGGAATAATACTTGCGAATGTTTGTAAGAATGATATCCATGTTTTTGATGGATCTAACCTCTTCCCAGCATGAACTATTTAAAAGCATTAAGGATCGGAGGGAATCCGCGTGATATTGATTCCAGCAAGAAAACGCGGAATAGAATAATGGAAAAGAGGGAACAAGAGTTTATGCGCCGTTTACTTTCTTGATAAAAGGAAGATTTGATGATGACGGGATTTGAGATATGGAATATTTTCTTGGATTTTGGGTACTGATATTTTGATATAATAATCAAGGTATAGAAATAATACGGGGATACGTGAAAGTGAAATAAGGACTGTATTGAATCAGGATTAATAAGTTTGTGCAAGTGAAAGGAATACCTTACGGGAAATGTTATGATATTTGAGTTAAGAATTTTAATTATTTGGGAGATATTTGTTTATTGAATTTTGCAGAAATTTTGGGTTACAAATATTGGAAAGATAAACTGATGATTATGTTGATATGTGAATAACATGTTTGGGTATATTACATAGAGAATATTCAGGTAATCGTTTTAATTATTTTGGGATATTTGGTGATAAGAAGAAATGACAAATTATTATGGTATGATATGTTAGTAAAGATTTATTGAAATTTTAGAGATATTAATACGAATATTTGAGGTCACATGATACGATGATAAATGACAAGTTACATGAATACTACAAGATATGATGAAATATCACATACGATTGGGAATTTTCATTTTGATTCAGAAGAATTTATGAGTAGACATATGTCTATTATTGATAGAAAAGTCCATGTCTTAAGAAAACAAATTGATGCATTTAGTCAAAGTCCAGTGGGTTAAATATGGTTGGGTTAAATATGGTAGCGATGATGCTACATAAGAAGAAGAAGAAGAGATTCTGATTAAGTGTTCAGAAATCATAAGATCAAGTAAGATTAATTTCGAGGACGAAATTATTTTAAGGGGGTAAGTTTGTAGCGACCAAGAATTTTTACGCGATTAATAATTATTTTAATAGAAAATCGTGTCGCTACTATTTCACCCATTTTTATTAAGTTAACGCCACGACGTATTCGTATAGCCAAGTCAAGAAATAATCGAGATCGTTCGATTTTAAATTAAATTCCGAATTTCTAAAAATATCTCCATTCTCTTGATTTAAAGTATATTAAGTCTAAGTACTTAATTCAATGTTATCCCAATATTTATTTGTACAAAAATTACTTTTATTATTTAAATTAAGAAAATATATGCAAGCATGAGAGGTTCCATTATATGTAATCATGAAGAGCATAATATTTGTATAAATATGGAAAAGTATATGAATGATTTATATACTCCATTATATATAATCATGAAGAGCATAATATTTGTATAAATATGGAAAAGTATATGAATGATTGATAAGACTCCATTATATGTAATCATGAAGAGCATAATATTTGTATAAATATGGAAAAGTATATGAATGATTTATATACTCCATTATATATAATCATGAAGAGCATAATATTTGTATAAATATGGAAAAGTATATGAATGATTTATATACTCCATTATATATAATCATGAAGAGCATAATATTTGTATAAATATGGAAAAGTATATGAATGATTTATATACTCCATTATATATAATCATGAAGAGCATAATATTTGTATAAATATGGAAAAGTATATGAATGATTTATATACTCCATTATATATAATCATGAAGAGCATAATATTTGTATAAATATGGAAAAGTATATGAATGATTGATAAGACTCCATTATATATAATCATGAAGAGCATAATATTTGTATAAATATGGAAAAGTATATGAATGATTGATAAGACTCCATTATATATAATCATGAAGAGCATATTATTTGTATAAATATGGAAAAGTATATGAATGGTGCTTTACTTTAAGAAAAGGATGTGTTAAAATTAATAGAATTGAATGATTATGTTTACAATATGCCAACTTTATACATCTATTTAAACTCATCTCTTTTACACACAACTCTACACATATACACTTATTTCCAATCTCTTGACAAAATCCACAAGTAAGAGAAATTCAAGGTGGTCAAGAAAGTTTTGGTCCATTTACTACTACACTTCATTTTAATCTTTTAAAAGGTAAGTATATCTTATGTTTTTATGAAAAGTAAGTATGTTTTTATGAAAGGTAAATACACCTTATGTTTTTATGAAAAGTAAGTATGTTTTTATGACAAGTAAGTATATCTTATGTTTTTATGAAAAGTAAGTATGTTTTTATGAAAGGTAAATACACCTTATGTTTTTATGAAAAGTAAGTATGTTTTTATGACAAGTAAGTATATCTTATGTTTTTATGAAAAGTAAGTATGTTTTTATGAAAGGTAAATACACCTTATGTTTTTATGAAAAGTAAGTATGTTTTTATGACAAGTAAGTATATCTTATGTTTTTATGAAAAGTAAGTATGTTTTTATGAAAGGTAAATACACCTTATGTTTTTATGAAAAGTAAGTATGTTTTTATGACAAGTAAGTATATCTTATGTTTTTATGAAAAGTAAGTATGTTTTTATGAAAGGTAAATACACCTTATGTTTTTATGAAAAGTAAGTATGTTTTTATGACAAGTAAGTATATCTTATGTTTTTATGAAAAGTAAGTATGTTTTTATGAAAGGTAAATATACCTTATGTTTTTATGAAAAGTAAGTATGTTTTTATGAAAGGTATTACCTTATGTTTTTATGAAAAGTAAGTATGTTTTTATGAAAGGTAAATACACCTTATGTTTTTAATAAAAGTAAGTATGTTTTTATGAAAAGTAAAATACATTATGTTTTTAAGAAAAGTAAGTATGTTTTTATGAAAAGTAAATATACCTTATATTTTTACGAAAATGTTTGGATCATTGCTATGAAATCAATCTCACAAGATTGCTATGGGTCCCATATGATATGTTTATGATTATGCTAAGGGGACCGGAGTTTAGTAGCGCTACACATAAGAATTCTTGCCATTTAAGTTCGGTAAAATTCTTGTGTCTCCCTATGTTTATGAGTATTTCGATCCTATCCTATGTTATGATGAAAATGATCCATATGCTTTCAAAAGAAAATTTATGCTTAGTATACTTACTGGGATTTTATAAATCTCACTCCACGATATTTACCATTTTCAGATAATTGAAGGTTCGAGGCGGTCAACATGGAAGTGGCAAAAGTGGTTAAGATTGATGAGATAATTATGTTGAACTTTATGTAAGAAAATTATGTTCTATTTTTATTCACAAATAAAATTATGGGATTCTAATTATTCTTTTGAATAATTTTACATTACTATTTAAGTCTCGATAATATGATATGAGTCACTTTTAGTGGCACTCGAAAGGAAGAGAATTCGGGTCGTCACAGAGAAGGTACTTGCAAAGTATTACAATGAGCTTGCCAATTTGGATGAAGAGGGTATGCTTATGGGGGATGCCATGTATTGGGAAGGATTCCAAATGTGGGGGTATAATCCACTCTTGGGAATTAATAGGAAAAACTTGACGTTGCCCATGGATTCAAATTTTGGATCGGTCATTCAATCCGAGGAGACATCAACTAAGGAAGATGAGCTTGAAGAGAATGACAATTTAATCACAAAAGAGTCTCTTGGAGAAGTGGCAACTAATGAGGAAGAGATTAAATCAGATTCTCTCAACTTCATTGATTGTCCAATAATTGAATTTGTGATTAAGCCACTAGAGGAGGTGCAAGTCTATTTAGTTGAGTTTGAATTGGATGGAATAGGCAAGTCTTATGACTTTGGAAGGGGCAAAGTGCAAGTATTTCGAATCAATGAAGAGTGGAGCAAAATCAAAATAAGCAAAATGAGCAAGGCATCAAAAGCTATGTTTAGAGTGCCATGAAGTGCTTATGCGGAGAGTCGAGCTAATGACTTTAAAATAAGCGCTTAATGGGAGGCAACCCATTCTCTATCATTTACTTGCTTTATTTTTATTTTTTGCATATTATTTACTTTCTCGCATTTTATTTACTTTTTTGCAAATAAGTTGGCTAGGTCAAATCTCTATTTCTACATTTATTTTCCTCAAATTGGGTATTGTGAAATAGCTCCAATGCATTCTCATTTAATTCTAGCATGCACTCATATCAAACTTTCAAAGTCAAAATTTGCTTAAAACTCATTTTTAAATCACTTGGTTCATATTGTCTTTTATCTTCAAGTGTGATTTAATATTGATATGGATGTGCAAATTGTATTAGATTTATGAGTTAGAATTGAGATGTTAAATGTGATTTAAATTTTTGGGTCATTCACCACTTAATATCCACTCTTTTCTTGTGTTTTCATAGGATGCTCACAAAGTGTTCGATGAAATGCCTCACTGGAGAAATTTGTATTCAATTAATTGGAGGCTTTAACACAAGTTTGGGGGTGGATTGTTGGTGATTGCAATGAGAGTTCACATACCCAAGACTACTTATGAGTACCCCACCACTTCTTGGGATGTCTAGTAACTTCTTTACTCTTACTTAGATTTTATTTTACACATTGAGGACAATGTGCATTTCAAGTTTGGGGGTGATTTCCTATTGTGTATTGACATGTTAGATAGTCTTGCCGGCCAGGATTACTTGATGTTCAAAATTGTTATTGATTCATGATTTATGACCAATATGCTACTTGTGTCTACTTTTACAAAATGTTTATCCATGCAAGATCATATTTTTCTTGAGTACAATAGTCATAATTGATTGTTGGTGAAGTTTAGGAATTGTTGAAGGGTGAAGAGGTTAATGGAGTAGAAGAATTAGGTTGTGAGCTTGTATTTTTAATTTTTATCAACCTATCAAATGTTTCCCAAAACTCTAAATCTCTTGATCCTATTGTAAGACAAGTTTGGGGGTGGTCGACCCGGTGAAGGAGATGGTCTAGACGTGTGGTGATTCCATGCATGTTGGAAATAAATTTTGTGTGGAGTGTATTTCGCCAAGTATAAGCTAAGTAATGACCGTATGCTAGAGTTCTAAGCCCATTTTAATTTTTGCATTGCATTGCCCTGTCTCGAAGCCTTTTTTGACTCGAGTAATTAAGCCCGTAGGAGTATCTTGAAACTTGGTGCCTTAAGTTTGAAACTTGGGAGTCATCGGCCGAAAGCTCGCTATATGGATCAATTAGAAAGCTTAATGAGTAGGGTACTCACACACACACACTTGAAAAAAAATAAAAAATAAAAAAAGGGCACATTATCATTGCTTCGCTTAATAAGTCTACCCCACTTCGTAACCTTTTTGACTCGAGTTAATAAGTCCGTAGGGGTATTTTGAAACCTGGTACCCTTTGATCTAAAAAATCGGGGAGTTACCGACCTAAAGCTCGCTACATGGGTCAATTAGAAAGCTTAAGGGAGTGGGGAAGACACGAGCATTCATCACGTTAGTTGTTAGAAATCATGCATTTGTACTTGCATAAGGGCTTTTAGATTATGTAGCGCCCCAAGTTCTAATCACCCGGTTCACCACTTCATCGTCTGATCTAATTTTTCGAATAATATTTTTGCGGAAAAATAACTGAAATTCATTTATGGCAACATTAATTTATCTGTAATGGTCGATAAAATTTAAAACATTTATGAAACCATTCGAAATAATAAATCGAGCCATTAATATTGTAAAGAAATTTATAATATCATACTTTCTCAAATAATTGAAATTCTCAAAATTATCCCAATGTTGGATATACGAAAATCATTGAAATAAGACTTTCAACCATTTAAAGATTATTGCCACCATCATTCATCGTTTGCCACCGTCTCCAAAATCTGCAAAACTGTTAAAAATAGACATGAGCATTTCATAGAAATACTCAGTAGACTCATCGCCAATTAATTAACTTACAAAATAATTGAACACATAAATGCAGGCTCTTTAGAAACATAGGGTATTGATAGGGCTTCTTTTGAAAAATCATATACTCTTTAAAAACATTGTATGTGGGTAGCGGATTGGCTCCCTCAAGGGGCCTTTTTCCCAATATTGCTCGCATTCTCATAGTCTTTCCACTTTTGTAGCGTTCCCGGTCCTCAAGGGATACAGCCGTCTACTGTAGCGTTCCCGTTCCTCAAGGGATACGGCCATCTACTCATAGTTTGTAGCGTTCCCGTTCCTCAAGGGATACGGCCGTCTACTCATAGTTTGTAGCGTTCCCGTTCCTCAAGGGATACGGCCGTCTACTCATAGTTTGTAGCGTTCCCGTTCCTCAAGGGATACGGCCGTCTACTGTAGCGTTCCCGTTCCTCAAGGGATACAGCCGTCTACCCATAGTTTGTAGCGTTCCCGTTTCTCAAGGGATACGACCGTCTACTGTAGCGTTCCCGTTCCTCAAGGGATACGGCCGTCTACTCATGGTTTGTAGCGTTCCCGTTCCTCAAGGGATACGGTCGTCTACTGTAGCGTTCCCGTTCCTCAAGGGATACGGCCGTCTACTCATAGTTTGTAGCGTTCCCGTTCCTCAAGGGATACGACCGTCTACTCATAGTTTGTAGCGTTCCCGTTCTTCAAGGGATACGGCCGTCTACTCATAGTTTGTAGCGTTCCCGTTCCTCAAGGGATACGGCCGTCTACTGTAGCGTTCCCGTTCCTCAAGGGATACGGCCGTCTACTCATGGTTTGTACAAGTTTTCTTTTCATAAGAATCATAGACTCTTTAAAAACATAGGATATGTAAATCACATAACGTTCACAAACATTCACGTGCAATCATAATTTAAATCAATTAATAGTGACGATTCTACACATTGATCTTTCCACGAAAAATACATTTTCATTTCTTCTCATAAAAATTGACTTTTACAAGTCACATGACATTCATATGCAATCATAATTTAAATCAATTAATAGGTGCGAGTCTACCTTAAATCCGACGAGTGCAAAGTTGAGCGGGAAACGACTTCCATTCTTTAATTCTCCGTACGCTTCGTCTTAGCCAATAAGTCACCTTAGTCTTTTGAAATTTATAGTTTAAAAATAATTACAATTTGAGGACTGAAATTGATGTTTTGAAAGTTTAGGGACTAAAATGAATACTTTGAAAGTTCAGGGACTAAAATGAATACTTTTGAAACTTGGCTTAAAATTAAATGAATTAAATTGATAGGGATTGAATTAAAATAGGTTGATTCTTATGGACTGAAATAATAACTTTTGAAATTTAGGGCTGAAATGATCATTTTAAAAACATAGGGACTGAATTAAATCATTTCACAAACTTAGGGACCAAGTTGAAATTTTCGAAAATTAAAATATATACTCAGATCCTTTCTCTCTCTCATCCGTACTCATCTGAAAATTTAGAGAGAAAGTGACAAGCCAAAACAGAGAAATCGACGCCGCGGAATTTCTCACTCAAATCCAGCGAAGGGAGCGATTGAGGTGAGGTAAGTGTTGGGTCAATAATTTCTTGGTTTATTTCTGGTTTGGATGAGAATTGAAGTTGAGCAGGGGTGATTGGGGTGTAGCTGCCGGTTATGGAGGGGTCGAAATTGGTAGTGTTTGGCTGCAAATTGGGGATCAAAGTTTGTGGCTGCGATGGTGGTTTTGCTAAATTGTGCAGTGGAGTTTGGGTTGACTGTGAATGGAGGTGAGTTGGAGGTGGATATGGTGACCGTGACTGAAAGCAGTGATCCGGTAGTTGGGCATTGGTTGTAACTGAGCAGTGATGGGTTATGCAGGGGACGAATGTGGTGGTTCAATGGATATTGGATGCAGGTGACTGAGGTGATGATAACGTTGGTGATTTTGATGGAGGAGGGCTGTTGTTTGAGGATTACAGGCTGTGGTAGTGATGATGAAGGTGAATCAAGAGTTGTTGGATTGGCAATAGGTAATGGCTTTGCAGTGGTGAGGTTGGCCTGTGATTGAGGTTCTCCCGTGTACTGATGGTTGTGTGAGGGATATTGTAGTTGAGGCATTTGGGTCCTCTTCTCACGTTCTCTCAAACTTTGCAGCTTCTTTCCAGCCTGTGAAACCATGTGATTAGTAGTGTGGAATCTAGGTAGGTGGAGTGAGGGGAGGCTATAGTGAGGATGATGATGATGATGTTGGGAAATAATATAATAAAGATAGTGGAAAATTGTGGGGAAATTGTTTGGTATGAAAATGATATGGAAAGTGATCAATGTGGGAGACATTATAATTTGGGAAAAGAATCATTGAATGAAATAATTGAGTGGAAATCATAATTTGATTTAAAGATGGAAAAACGTGGGGGTTGAAATTAGTTTTAGGTTAAATAAGATTAATTTAACTAAAAATTTGATTAACTTCGATCAAGAAAAATATTTAAAATTGATATATTTTGGACTGAAAATAAATTTTGAGAATAAATAAATTTTGAGATAAAAATGAATTTCGTATTTGGACTTAAAATAATTTAATAAGGAAAATTGGAATTTAAAATGATTTTGAAAAATAATACTTTAAATAAATAATTAAAATAATATAATTTTAGAAATTCGGACATTTAATCTAAAATCGAACAAACTCGATATTTTCTCGACTTGGCTAGACGAATCCGTCGCGGCGTTAACTTCAAAATAATATGTGAGATAGCAGTGACACGATTTTCTAAATATTAAAATAATTATTCAATTGTGTAAAAATTCTTGGTCGCTACAGATTAATAGTGGGTTTGAATTGCTTAGTATAAGCTTGAATGTCGAAGCACTCATTAGTAGAGAGTCACCGCATTTCTAGGTTTTCGAGATTGTCGGTAAAACACACCCAAACTAGAGTGGAAAAAGAAAAGAGTGATTTGAGAGTACCCTCTAGAATTGCATCCCTGGAAAGGAAAGAAAAATATTTACTGGGGGATGAATGTCACGAGTGGGAAAGAAAAAGAATTGACCACTAATGGTGGGTAGTTTTGATTTGAAACCTCTTTACTCTTCAATATTCTCAAAACTTAATTGACAATTGAAAGTGACTTTGCACACAGACACCGATCGAACATCGGATAAGCTAAACTTCTTTTTGGTAGCATTATTTGGAATTATACTTTTGAATTGATTATACAATTTTGCACTCATGAGTAATTTGCAAGGTATCTAACATTGTTGATCTATATTCCATGTTACTTGATTGCACTAGTAGATAATTTTGCTCGAGACGAGCAAAAGCTCAAGTTTGGGGGTGTGATAAGTGTGCTTTACACACTTATTTAATTCCTAAATTAGCAATTTAATTGACAAATTGAGCAAATATCTACTTATAAATTGTGTTTATCTTGTACAATTAGGTACAAACTATATTGGAAAGAAAATGGACAAGATTGGAGAGCAATTGAGCTTAAAGAGGAGCAAATTTGACGTTCAATGACCAAATTGAAAGAAATCAAAAGTTTGAGGACTCAATTGCAACATCCCAAAAAGTTGAGGACCAAGGTTTACTACTCAAGTTCAAGGAGAAAATCACAATAGAAAGCAAAATGATTGCTTAATTGATGAATTTGAGTGAAAATTGATCAATCACACACAAAAAGTAAAGTTGGGGACCAAAGTGCACAAATGTCAAAAGTTGAGGACTTGGGCTGCAAAATCAAAGTTGAGGGACTTGGAAACATTTTAAAATCTATTTTATCACTTTTCCACAGATTTTTGTGCTTGGACACATCAACTAAGAGAAAAAAAGAGTTTGGGGACTATTTTGCTTAACTTCCAAAACTCAAGGACCAAGGATGCAATTTTCGGAACTTTTATATGATAAAATTTGATTTGGACAGCAGCTAGGTCATTCTGTCTTCTTCTTCTTCATTTTTGGCAGCAGCCGTTTTTCTCTTCTTCCTTCTTCTTTTCTTTTCTTTTCTTTTCTTTGTCTTTTCTTTTTCTTTTCTTTCAACTACTTCATAAATATTTGGGGTTGCTGAAAATCTGCTGTGCTGGAGTTGCTGGGAAGCTGTTGGTGCTGGTGCTGGTGCTGCTGGAGTTGCTGGGAAGCTGCTGGTGCTGGTGCTGGTGCTGGTGCTGCTGGAGTTGCTGGGAATCTGCTGTGCTGGAGAAGGTTGCTGGTGCTGTGCTGGAGAAGGCTGCTGGACTGCAATGGAGAATGCTGCCATGGCTGGACTGATTTGCACAAAGCTGGAAGATAAGGGACTGAAATGCAACACCTTGATAGTTGGAGGACCTTGATGCAATTTCCACAATTTTCAAATTTCGGGTTTTTAATTTTAATGCTTATTGTTATTTTTATTTTTAAACGCATGTTTAGCTAAATTTTACATGTTGAGATGATTGATGTAGCTTAACTTAGTTTAAGTAATTTTAATGTTTGTTTATTAATTTTGAACTTATTTCATGTGTGTTTGTTATTGAGATTATTCCATGTGTTTGATTGATCAAGAAATATATGTTTGGTGAAGTGTATGATAATCGAGAGATATTATGCATTTTAGACCAAATAACAAATGCTCTAGGTTCTTGTTAATGATAGAGATATACCTTAAACCCTAGATGATCCATTGAGCTATTTTCACAAAGAGTTAATGCAATTGATTGTGCCTTAATCGACATAGAGATATAGTAGGTTAGACCAATTGATTAGGGTTAATTTCACTCGAGAGAGGTAATTAGCTAAGCTTGGAAAATCGGGTCTAACATTGTAAATGAGTAATTTATTAATTTGCATGTGTTGAGAAATTACTTAAGCGAGAGTTAAGTGAAATCATGAATCCCAACTATTTTATCTTTCATTTTTCTTATTTTAATTTGGTTTAAAATTAGTTTCTTTAATTTAGAATTTCCAAAAATCCATCTTTTTAATTGTGTATTTCTCTTTGTTGTTAGAATTAAATTAATTAAAGTTATATAATCTAGAGTATACATTCCTCGTGGGATCGACAATCCGAACTCAAAAAGTCTACTTTATTACTTGTACGCGACCCGTGCGCTTGCGGTACACTATTTTGAGCGAACAAATCTCCTCGGGAAATAAATCTGCAAATTCCTGCAAAAGAGACAGCTAAATTGGGGAGGGAGCGGTTAGCTTCATCAAGCACAAGGAGGGATTCCTTGTACATTAGTAAAATCACTGACTTATTTGTAGAAATAGCTTTGGTGATATCACTCTGTTTTGCGTAGAAGCTCACTTTTGTTTTCTCTCTTTTACTGGCACTCTTCACACCCTCTCCTTTTTCTGGGATCGTGGTCCCAACTCTCGGTTTTTCACACAACTCTCCTTTTTCCGGGATCGTGGTCCCGACCCTCTTCTGTTCACTCAACTCTCCTTTTTCCGGGATCGTGGTCCCAACCCTCTTTCTCTCTTCCTCACTTTTTAATTTCAGTTGGTCTTCACAGACCTCTCGAGGTGACAAAGGCATTAGTTTGACATTTTTCTCATCCTTAGTGAAGGTATACCTATTTTTAAATCCATCATGAATAACCTTCCTATCGAATTGCCATGGCCTGACCAACAAGATGTGCCCCGCATGCATGGGTACCACATCACAAACCACGCTATCTTCATACTTCCCAATCGCCAAATCAACTACCACCTGTTTATTTACCTTAATCTCACCCGATTCATTTAACCACTGTAGCTTATATGGCCTAGGGTGTTTTTGTATAGGTAGGCACAGTTTCTCCACTAGAGTAGTGCTAGCAACGTTCGCAGAACTACCCCCATCTATTATCAAACTATAGACCTTGTTATTCACAAAGCACCTAGTATGAAATATATTTTCTCGCTGCTCACCCAACTCTTCCACCTTAACTTGAGTACTAAGGGCTCTCCTAGTGACAAGTGATTGAGCTACCGCATAGTCCCCATCATCATTTTCACTAACATCCTCTAGAGCTGGCATATCCTTATACTCATCCTCCACTTTTCCCTCTTTCTCATCCTCTGAACTTAATACCCCATCAGGCAAAACCAATATTCGTTTATTTGGACATTGTGAAGAAATATGTCCTAAACCCGAACATTTAAAACAACGAATATCCCTAGTCCTAGGAGTTTGAGAATCAGAAGCAATTTTACCTTTGTTGGGTGGCTCTACTTTTCCCTTCGGTGCCTCAAATTTATTTTTCTGCACAACCCCTTCATTTTTGGAAGTCCCACTCAATGTAGACTTACCAAAAGGATTAGAACTTGTAGAGAATTTTGAAGTTCCCTTCCTTTTTAATTGTCGCTCCACCTTCATGGCCATGTGAAGCATCTCCTCCAAATCGATATAATGCTGCAATTCAATAACATTAGCAATATCTCGATTTAAACCATTTAAAAACCTAGCCATGGTTGCCTCTGGGTCTTCCTCTATATTTGCCCTAATCATGGCAACCTCCATCTCCCTATGGTAATCCTCCACACTTTTACTACCTTGGGAAAGGGTTTGTAATTTTTGGTAGAGATCCCTATAGTAATGTCCAGGCACAAATCGTTTTCTCATAAGGGCCTTCAACTCATCCCAAGTTTCAATAGGCCTCTCCCCATTTCTCCTTTTACTAGTTACCAATTGATCCCACCATACTATAGCATAATCAGTAAATTCTATGACTGCCAATTTAACCTTTTTAAATTCAGAATAATTATGACAATCGAAAATTAATTCTACCCTCTTTTCCCATTCAAAATAAACGTCCGGATTACTCTTACCCTGAAACGAGGGAATGGACATTTTAATGTTACCAACATATCCATCTATATCATCCCTGCGATCACGCCTATATCCCCTATCACGTCTTTCTCCCCGATCTCGTCTCCTACCAACACTAGTAATAGACAATTCACCACTATCCTCATCACTATCAACAACCTCAACACGTTCATTCCTAGCCCTAAATTGTGGGTTGAAGTCATACCTTAGTGGTCTCCGTAAATTAGGGAAATTGCGCGGTTGTTCCTGTCGTGGTTGAACATTTCCCGCACCTCGTGTCTCCCCCGGATTATTAGCCCTTTCCACATTCACGCCGGATTGTGGACCAAATTTTGCTTCCAACTTAGCATCCAACCTCGCCTCCAATTTTGCAAAACTTTCCTCCACCATTGCAAGCATTTTAAAGTCTTGAAGATCTCTTTCCGTCGACGAAACTTCCTTCTGTGACATGGTTAGTAATAAAGAATAGAGAAAAAATTAAATAAAGATCCTCACGTGTTTTATCACTCGTGTATTACTCGATTTTGGATTTTTCCCTCTATTAATCTCACCACTCTGCCTTTTTCCTCTCTATTCCCTTTTTTTCTCACGTTCTCAAAGAACCCACCAAACTAGTCACGGATTTGGTCCTTGTGGAATAAACCCCAAAGTGCAAATAAGGAAAGTTGATGGAAAATATTGGAATTAGGAAATTTAAGAAAGAAATTATGGAAACAAGAATTCTATTGCAAGAAGAAGTTTTATGGACACAAGAATATGGAAACAAGGATTTGTTGGAAAGATTTGCCCAAGATTATTTTCTTGATTTCTTGTTCAAATCAACAACTACCTCTTTCTTTCTTTCTTTTTTTTTTTTTGTAATTTTCGGAATTTTTTTTTTCCTATTCAACAAGAATAATCAAGAACAAGAAAACAGAAATTGGCAAATCTTGAATTTTCTGGAGAAATATCAAGAAACAAGAACTGGAATGGAATTTTTTTTTTTTTTGAATGATTAATAACTGGAAATAAAAGAAAAAGAACTGGAATACTAAATAATTGGATTTAGAGACAGGCTCTGATACCAGATGATGTGATCCGATATGGGGATCACCAAGAACACGCGGAATTAAACACCGGAAAGCTCTAAAATCCAAGATAGTAGACGGTAAAAATGCAACCCCGACCTCACGACGCAAGAACTATGGGTATATTAAACCCAAAACCCGTTACGATGCGGAGATACGAACCACAAAGGGGGAACGCCACAAAGGTTGTCAAATCCTTTGATTAGTTCAATTTGTTCGACGAGAACACGAAGAAAATAAGGGAATATCTCACCTTCAATATCATTAATCTCAAGAATAATAGTTGTGTCTTACAACACTGAATAAAGCCATATATATAGGCTAACAAAATAAAGAAACCTAAATAAACTAGAATTGCAAATAAACTAAACGCTGAAATTAGGTTTTAATTACGGCGCCAAGTTACGGCCGTGACTTATACTCTTACGGCCGTAAGCAAGCTACGGATTAAAATTGAAAACACATGTTTCGGCCGTGAAAATGCCCTTTACGGCCGTAGTCAACCTTCTGAACAAAAAATATAAAATCTGCTAACTCTATTTACGGCCGTGAGGATTTGGTTTACGGCCGTGAGTCCTCTTCTGCATAATTTCGTCTTGATAATATTACGGCCGTGATATCATAGTTTACGGCCGTATCCGCCTTTCTGCACAATTTTGCCTTTGTCCATTTTACGGCCGTAAAAAGGTATGTTACGGCCGTGAGAATGCTTCTGCCCCAATTTCTTGTTGTTCTTTGATCCAAATGCATAATAATAACTTTGGTTCCTCTTCCACTTTGATATGCAACGTAAATGAGGTCTTTGCACTCGAACACTCATCCATCCATGCCTGCATGAATCCTTGCATTGCCTGCTTGATTCTTTTGGCTCTTTGCCTCGTTATTGGTCCTACGGGAACGTGCAACGGGTCAACGCTCGTTGAGCCACTCCGGAACTCATCAAATAGTTTGACACAAGGACTAATAATGAATTTTAATTTTTGACTTGGATGGCAGGGAATATCTAGAATTAAGGAAATTTAAGAAAGTGGTTCTTGAAATTTGACTAGAAAAGAAAGAATATCAAGAATTTTAATTTGACTTGGAAGGCAAGGAATTATCAAGAATTTAAGGAAATTCGAGAAAGTGGTTCTTAAATTTCGAAGTGACTTTTTTTTTTTTTTTGAATTAAGATGAATTTTCGGAATTAATAAAAATAAAAAATATATATATATTTTTGATAAAATTCGAAAATTCGACACGAATGCAACAAAATAAACGGGACAGGATTTGGATAAGAATCGATTAAAATAAACAAGATTGAATTTTGATGGATTTTTGTATGGATCAAATAACGAAAAAGTTTTACTGACACGAAGAATAAGATATGGATGATTTTGTGTAGACTCTATGATAAAAACGCAAAATCAAACTGGATAGAATAGAAAAACAAAACCTGAATCCAGAGTCCAGCTCTGATACCATATGATGCAAACCCGGGAGGGGTCCACGTCGTAGCTCGCGGAATAACGCTAGGAAAGTTCCGAATTCAGGTTGGAATGGACGAGAACACTACGACCCGAGCCTCACGACGCAAGAACCGGGGGTATATTAAACCCGAGATCTGTTACAATGCGGAAACAAGAACCATAACAGGGTGAACGCCACAAGGAATGTCCAGATCCTTGATAAGTTCGATTTGTTGAACGCCACAAATATCTCACAATATTTGATAAGTTCGAAGGTGTTCAATCCAGAACAATATTTGGGAGGGAAAACCACTCAACACAATTTTCATTAATCAAAATCTAACTTTTACATTCAATGGAAAAGCATATAAATAGGCAAAATAAAACCTAATCGCTAACTGACTCTGAATAGAATTCTAATTAGGCTAAAATAACTAAAATAACCAAAATTACCAAAATTGGAAAATGAATTAAAAACTAAAAATAACCAACTAAACCCTAGCAGCAAAGCAAGGCCAAAAAACAAGTAACTTGAATTACGGCCGTAACAATTGTCTTTACAGCCGTAATAGCCTCTCGGATCAAAATGTAGTTTAGTTTGTTACGGCCGTAACATTTGTCCTTACGGCCGTGAGATACTTGCTGAATACCAAAATTACCAAACTTCAGTTACGGTCGTGAAATCATTCTTTACGCCCGTGAGAACCCAGGTTACGACCGTAAACGCTGTTCTGCCCAAATTGTGCGCTGATAATGTTACGGCCGTAATTATGGAAGTTACGACCGTAAAAGCCCTTCTGCCTTGATTTTCTGATCCTTTGACGTGAATTGAATCTTGACTCGAGCCCAACATGAAACTTGTTCATTTTCCCATGTAGAATATTTTTGAATTGCCCATATCTTGATTTCTCATTTTTGACGCCTTTTCCGGATCACATCACAATTTTTCCGTCAATTTTCCTTCTTTGCACTTTGGGGTTAATTCCCTAAGGACAAAATCTGTGAATAGTTTGGGGGGTTCTTTGAGAACTGAGAAAAATAGTAATAGATAGGAAAAAGGCAGAGTGGTGAGATTAATAGAGGGAAAAAAGCCAAATTGAGTGATACACGAGCAATAAAACACGTGAGGATCTCTATTTAAATTTTCTTTTTTTTCTCTATTACTAACCATGTCTCCGAAGGAAGCTTCGTCGACGGAAAATGATCTTCAAGACTTTAAAATGCTTGCAATGATGGAGGAACAGTTTGCAACATTGGAGGCGTGGTTGGATGCAAAGTTGGAAGCAAAATTTGGTCCACAATCCGGCGAGAATGTGGAAAGAGTAAATAATCCGATGGAGACACGGGGTGCGGGAAACGTTCAACCATGTCAAGAACAACCGCACACTTTCCGTAATTTGGCAGGCCACTAATGTATGACTTCAACCCACAATATGGAGTTAGGAATGAACGTGTTGAGGTTGTTGATAGTGATGAAGATAGTGGTGAATTGTCTATTACTATTGTTGGTAGGAGACGAGATCGGGGAGAAAGACGTGATAGGGGATATAGGCGTGATCGTAGGGATTAGGGCTGTACGACGAAACCATCAAACTGCTAAACCGAAATGAAACCGCAATTTTAAACCGTTGGTTCGGATCCACGCGGACCCGTCAACGTTTCGGGTTTGACCCAAACCGAACCGCTTTTAAATGGTTTGGTTTAGGTTTCATTTTTTAAAACCCGTTTCAAACCGCCAACCCTCTAAACAATTACAATTAAAATTTAATTTTTTAATTACAAAAAAAAATACAGAATTTATTACTACTTTTATTTTCAATTTACACTTTACTTCAAATTTTATACACATTGTTGTCTTATTTTTCCCCCAGCTCCAACCCACCCCAAGGCCTAAACAAACCAAGCCCAACAAAATGAAATAATCTAATAAACTTAGTCACTTAGTTGCTTCTCGCCCAGAAGCATCAAATTAGTTCCTCCACTTCCACAATCAAGAATTCAAGGCTTGCCCTAACTAGTTCACCGACCTTTTCTTTTGCTGTGGTGCGAGCTGTGCTCCTTGATCCTCGTCGCGCCGTCTGTCTCCGATGGAAATTAACATCATTCACGACGTCTTCCAGCCGGTATTTTACTATTTTTCAATTGTTTAGAGTTTGAAGCCGTCTGTGTTCGGTTTGCACTTCCCACTTTGGTCTGACCTTTTTTTTATTATACAATGTCAAAGGAAGTTACCATTAGGCAAAACATTTTAGTATTGTATTGGAATTTGCTTATTTTGTATCTATTTTGGAATCAATAAATCTATTTTGTAATGTTGTGATCACTAGTTTATGCTTTTGTGTTATCTATTAGGTTTTTTTGATATTATTGTAATCGTTTGCTTGTGTTTGTGCCATCGCCTTTGTATCTATCTTAGAAGTTGTTTACCTATATGTTTTAATTTTGTTAGTCTTATAACATCTATTCATAATATCTTTGGGTTATTTGCAATTAATTTTGATGTCTTCATTTAAAATTCTATTTCAATAGTTATTTTAACTCAGTCTACATATATTAGTTTAGTTTCGTTTGTAAACTGCGGTTTAAAACCGCACCAAACCGCAAAAAATGGTTTGGTTTGGTTTGGTTTAGGAAATAAAATGGTTTGGTTTGGGTTGGAAAAAAGTCAAACCGCTTTAAACGGTTTGGTATGAAAAATTATCAAAAACTGCCCAAACCAAACCGTTTACACCCCTAGTAGGGATGATGTAGATGGACATGTTGGTAATATAAAAATGTCTATTCCCTCGTTTCAAGGTAAAAGTAATCCGGAAATTTATTTTGAATGGGAAAAAAGGGTAGAATTGATTTTTGATTGTCATAATTATTCCCGAAGCTAAAAAGGTTAAATTGGTAGTCGTAGAATTTACTGATTATGCTATAGTATGGTTTGATAAATTGGTTACTAGTAAAAGGAGGAATGGGGAGAGGCCTATTGAAACTTGGGATGAGTTGGAGGCCCTTATGAAAAAACGATTTGTTCCTAGACATTACTATAGGGATCTCTACCAAAAACTACAAACCCTTTCCCAAGGTAGTAAGAGTGTGGAGATGATGAGTTCCGGAGTGGCTCGACGAGCGTTGACCCGTTGCACGTGCCCGTAGGACCAATAACGAGGCAAAGAGCCAAAAGAATCAAGCAGGCAATGCAAGGATTTATGCAAGTGTGGATGGACGAGTGTTCGAGTGCAAAGACCTCATTTACGTTGCATAACAAAGTGGAAGAGGAACCAAAGTTGTTACTATGCATTTGGACCAAAGAACAACAAGAAATTGAGGCAGAAGCAGTCTCACGGTCGTAACCCTCCTTTTACGGCCGTAAAATCGTGTTGGCGAAATTTGGACAGAAAGGCCATTACGGCCGTAACATATCATCTTACGGCCGTAACTGAAGTAGAAGGACTCACGGCCGTAATCAAATTCTCACGGCCGTAACCAGAATTTGTAACTTTTAAATTTTGTTCAAAAGGTCGCTTACGGCCGTAAAATAAATTGTCACGGTCGTAACATATGTTTTGCTTTTTAGTCCGTAAGTCACTTACGGCCGTAAACTTAAAAGTTACGGCCGTAAATTAGGCGGCGTATTTTTAACCTAGTTTCAGCGTTTAGTTTATTTGCAATTCTAGTTTATTTAGGTTGCTTTATTTTGTTAGCCTATATATATGCTTTATTCAGCATTGTAAAACACAACTTTTATTCTTGAGATTAATGATATTGAAGGTGAGATATTCCCATAGTTTCTTCGTGTTCTCGTCGAACAAATTGAACTTATCAAAGGATTTGACAACCTTTGTGGCGTTCCCCCTTTGTGGTTCTTATCTCCGCATCGTAACGGGTTTTGGGTTTAATATACCCATAGTTCTTGCATCGTGAGGTCGGGGTTGCATTGTTACCGTCTATTATCTTGGATTTTAGAGCTTTCCGGCTTTCAATTCCGCGTGTTCTTGGTGATCCCCATATCGGATCACATCATCGGTATCAGAGCCTGTCTCTAAATTCAAGTATTTAGTATTCCAGTTCTTTTTCTTTTATTCCCAGATATTACTCATTCAAAAAAAAAAAAATTTCATTCCAATTCTTGTTTCTTGAAATTCGTTAGAAATTCAAGATTTGCCAATTTACGTTTCTTGTTCTTGATTGTTCTTGTTGAATAGTTTAAAAAAAAAAGGGAAGAAATCCGAAAATTAGCCAAAAAAAATAAATAAATAGTTGTTGATTTGAACAAGAAATCAAGAAAATAATCGTTGGCAAATCTTTCCAATAATTCTTGTTACCATTAAATTCCTTATTCTTAATTCCATAAAACTTCTTCTTGCAATAAAATTCTTGTTTCCATAATTCCTTCTTCAAATTTCCTAATTCCAATTTTTTTCCATCAACTTTCCTTATTTGCACTTTGGGGTTTATTCCATAAAGACCAAATCCGTGACTAGTTTGGTGGGTTCTTTGAGAATGTGGGAAAAAGGGAATAGAGAGGAAAAAGGTAGAGTGGTGAGATTAATAGAGGGAAAAAGACAAATTGAGTGATACACGAGCGATAAAACACATGAGGATCTTTATTTAAATTTTTCTCTTTTCTTTATTACTAACCATGTCACAGAAGGAAGTTTCGTCGACGGAAAAAGATCTTCAAGACTTTAAAATGCTTGCAATGGTGGAGGAACATTTTGCAAAATTGGAGGCAAGGTTGGATGCCAAGTTGGAAGCAAAATTTGGTACACAATCCGGCGTGAATGTGGAAAAAGCTAATAATCCGGGGGAGACACGTGGTGCTGGAATTGTTCAACCACATCAGGAACAACCGAGCAATTTTCCTAATTTACGGAGGCCACTAAGGTATGACTTCAACCCACAATTTAGAGCTAGGAATGAACGTGTTGAGGTTGTTGATAGTGATGAAGATAGTGGTGAATTGTCTATTACTAGTGTTGGTAGGAGACGAGATCGGGGAGAAAGACGTGATAGGGGATATAGGCGTGATCGTAAGGATGATGTAGATGGACATGTTGGTAATATTAAAATGTCCATTCCCTCGTTTCAAGGTAAAAGTAATCCGGAAACTTATTTTGAATGGGAAAAAGAGGGTAGAATTGATTTTCGATTGTCATAATTATTCTGAATCTAAAAATGTTAAATTGGCAGTCGTACAATTTACTGATTATGCTATAGTATGGTGGGATCAATTGGTAACTAGTAAAAGGAGAAATGGGGAGAGGCCTATTGAAACTCGGGATGAGTTGAAGTGTAACACCCCGAATTCCGCGGAGCCTGGGACGCCACTTCGTCCTTTAAATCTCACTTTATTGCGGAAAATAAATTTAATTCAAAACATCACATTCATCGTTTGAAACATCAACGGAAACTTAATTACTTGAAATATAGAACAATTCATAAAAATTTAAATCCCAATTGTTTAAAAGAAATTAGCGATAAAAAATCTAATCAGTAACGTTCATAAAGTTGGCTAAAAATTATCATCATTTATTAAATTTGCCACCGCTGTCATTCCATTCGCCGCCTTCTCCGAGATCTGCAAAAACTGCTAAAAAAAAGGAATGAGCATTTCGAAAAATACTCAGTAGACTCATCGCCAATAATTAATTTACAAAATAATTGAACACATAATTATGCAATCATACAGTGACATCATCATCATATTCTTGGGCTATTTTATTCTCAAAATCAAGGCTCGTAAAATCATAGGGTGTGGGTAGTCTCGTCTCGTGCACTTAAGGCACATAAGTTATGCATAACATCATCATTTCTCATCTTATCTCATAAGAGATATTCTTTCTCGTCTCATGCATCAAAGCGCGTAAATCACGTAATTTCACATAAGACATGCAATTATAATTTAAACTAATTAGTGGGGGCGAGTCTACCTCAAATCACGAGTCTGAAAGTTGAGCAAGAAAGTTCACGTTGTTCTTCTAAATGTCCAAGCGCCTCGTCTAGCCCATAAGTTACATTAGCCTTTAGAAATTTATAGTTTATTAAAATTTGAGGACTGAAATTGATGATTTGAAAGTTGATGGACTAAAATGAATACTTTGAAAGTTGAAGGACTAAAATGAATACTTTGAAAGTTTAGTTGAAACTCGAAACGAATATTAAACTATAGGGCTGAAATAATTGATTTTCAAAATGAAAGGGCTGATTAAAACTCATTCAAAACTTAAGGGTTAAAACTCATTTTAAACTTAAGGGCTGAAATTGATGATCTGATACCAAAAGGGACTGAATTGAACAACTTTTCAAACTTGGGGCTTAAGGGGTAATTTCCCAAAATCAAAATAAATTAAATCTGCAGGGACTGAAATGAAATGGTTCATAAATCTTGGGACTAAAATAATAACTTTTGAAACTTAAAGTAAGATTTAAAACATTTAAAGCTGTAGGGACTGAAATAAAAGAGTTTAATACTTAGGGGACTAAAACGCAATTTCCGAAAAATAAATTATTAAAACAAATCACTTCTCTCTCTCTCCCTCACCATTTCTCTCTCTCACTCTCTCTCAAAACGGCGACGCGAGGTCGGCGATAACGCCGCCGAAACATGGCGGCGATGGGACGAGCATGGGTGTGTGGAAAATATGGACTTTGGGCTGATTTTGGGTGCGAAACCGAGAGTAACTCGAGGCTGGGTTAAGGTGTTTTTGGGAGTTTTCCGGCGGTAATAGCGGTCGAAAGTGGTCGCGGGTCGAGGTAAGTTTTGGGTAAAGTTTATTCTTGGTTTTGTGTTTTGATTTGGGGTGAGTTTGAGGGTGATTGAGAAGTGGGCAGTGGCGGATGGAGGTGGTGCGCGGTGTTCCCGGTCGTGAAATTGATTTTTGGTTTTTGATTTGAATATGGTGGTGTGTGCGATTCCCGTATGCAGATCGTGGGTTGTGAATTTTGTCTATGGAAAAACGGAGTTTGGGCAGTGGGTGTGGTGACTCGGCTGATGATGATGATTCCGATGGTTTGGGTTGGTTTGGATTCTGCGTGACGGGGTGTTGAAGTGGCAGTAGGTGGTCGTTCGTTGGTAAGGTTCGACTATTGGATTGGTCATTGAATGAGTTTGGATGTGGAGTTGAGGCTGGTGGATTTGCAGATAACAAACTTTGGCTATGGTAGGAATTGAGAGAAAATTATACCGGTCTGGGTGTCGTGAATGCAAGGGATAGGGATCCAATTAATAGTTGATTTAAGTGTTAAACATAGTAGTTTAGGTTAAATCTTGAGTTATGGAAAATTGTGAGAATTTTGGGAAGTAAATATGGTTGTGTAAGAAAATACTTGGAAAATAAGTTGTTGATTTAGTTGGGCCAAGAATTTATTGATTGGGTTGTTAAAAGGGCTTGAATGATCGGTAAAACATTTGGGCATTAGATGTTGGATTGAATTAAAACAGTTGACATTTGGACTTTTGAAAATAAATTGTGATATTAAAATATTTTGATAAAAATTGAAATTTGACTAAGTTTTTGAATAAATTTAATTTCACTTAATTGGCTAGACGAGCATGCGTTTAAAAATAAATGAATGAATGAGCAAAGTCGAAGCGACACATTTTTAAAATAAAAATATTTATCACGAAAATTCTTGGTCGCTACAGCCGGCCGTCTACTCATGGTCTTTCCACTCCCCCCCTGGTCGTCCTGCTCCTCAAGGGCTAGCAGCCTCGTTTTCAGGAAGTGGATTTTTGCTTGTACCTAGGGGTTAAAATTGATGGGGTTGTGCAGAAAAATAAATTTGAGGCACCGAAGGGAAAAGTAGAGTCACCCAACAAAGGTAAAATTGCTTATGATTCTCAAACTCCTAGGACTAGAGATATTCGTTGTTTTAAATGTTCCAGCTTAGGACATATTTCTTCACAATGTCCAAATAAACGAATATTGGTTATGGGTGATGGGGTATTAAGTTCGGAGGATTAGAAAGAGGGAGAGGTGGATGATGAGTTGATATGCCAGCTCTAGAGGATGTTAGTGAAAATGATGATGGGGATTATGCTGTAGCTAAATCACTTGTCACTAGGAGAGTCCTTAGTACTCAAGTTAAGGTGGAAGAGTCGGGTGAGCAGCGAGAAAATATATTTCATACTAGGTGCTTTGTGAATAACAAGGTGTGTAGTTTGATAATAGATGGGGGTAGTTGTCCGAACGTTGCTAGCACTACTCTAGTAGAGAAATTGTGCCTACCTATGCTAAAACACCCTAGGCCATATAAGCTACAGTGGTTAAATGAATCGGGTGAGATTAAGGTAAATAAACAGGTGGTATTTGATTTGGAGATTGGGAAGTATGAAGATAGGGAGGTTTGCGATGTGGTACCCATGCATGCGGGGCACATCTTGTTGGGCAGGCCATGGCAATTCGATAGGAAGGTTATTCATGATGGCTTTAAAAATAGGTATACCTTCACTAAGGATGGGAAAAATGTCAAACTGATGCCATTGTCACCTCAAGAGGTCTATGAAGACCAATTGAAATTTAAAAGTGAGGAAGAGAAAAAGAGGGTCGGGACCACGATCCCCGAAAAAGGAGAGTTGTGTGAAAAACCGAGAGTTGGGACCACGATCCCAGAAAAAGGAGAGGGTGTGAAGAGTACCAGTAAAAATAAAAGATGAGCTTCTACGCCAAACAGAGTGAAATCACCAAAGCTATTTCCACAAATAAACCCGTGATTTTGCTAATGTACAAGGAATCCCTCCTTGTACTTGATGAAGCTAACCACTCCCTCCCCAGTTTAGCTGTGTCTCTTTTGCAGGAATTTGCAGATTTTTTTCCAGAGGAGATTCCTAGTGCGCTGCCGCCGATTCGTGGGATTGAACACCAAATTGACTTCGTACCAGGAGCGGTCATTCCAAACAGGCCAGCTTATAGGAGCAATCCAGAAGAGACCAAGTGATGCGAACCAGGGAGGGGGTCCGCATCGTAGCTCTCGGAATAACGCTTGGAAAGTTCCGAATTCAGGTTGGAACGGACGATAACACTACAACACCAGCCTCAAGACGTAAGAACCATGGGTATATTAAACCCAAGACCCGTTACGATGCGGAAACAAGAACCGTAATGATTTGAACGCCACAAAGGATGCCCAGGCCTTTGATAAGTTCAATTTGTTGAACGCCACAAATATCCCACAATATTTGATAAGTTCGAAGTATGTTCAATTCCAGAACAATGTTGAGAAAATACTCAATATAATTTTCATTCATCAAAATATTCTGTTTTTTTACATTGAATGGAAAAGCATATAAATAGGCAAAATAAACCCTAATCGCTAACTGACTCTGAATAGAATTCTAATTAGGCTAAAATAGCTAAAATAACTAAAATAACCAAAATAACCAAAATTGGAAAAGAATTAAAAACCAATAAAGGAAATACAAATCAACTAAAATACTAAAATCCCGAAAAATCTGATTCGCGCCACTTACGGCCGTAAGTCCTTCTCGGATCAAGATGTCTCAATATTAGTTACGGCCATGAAGATTGATGTTAAGGCCGTGAAATTCCATGGATTAGTTACGGCCGTGAGAACCCAAGTTACGGCCGTAAACGCTGTTCTGCCCAAATTGTGTGCTGATAATGTTACGGCCGTAATTATGGAAGTTACAGCCGTAAAAGCCCTTCTGCCTTGATTTATGATCCTTTGATGTGAATTGAATCTCGACTCGAGCCCAACATGAAACTTGTTCATTTTTCTATGTAGAATATTGCTGAATTGCCCGTATCTTGATTTCTCAATTTTGACGCATTTTCCGGATCACATCATCCCCTCTTCCTTTAAGATGATTCGTCCCGAATCATAACATTGTTCTTAGCTTCTTTTCCTGATCACATCATCCCCTCCTCCTTTAAGATAATTCGTCCCGAATCATAAAGCTGTTCTTGGCTTGCTCACTTGGTTTAGCCTCGAACCTTCTTCATACAAGCAATGTTTGATCTTTGACGTTCTCCGAACCTGCTTGACTTCTTGTTTTGGCTTGAATTATAGATTTTCCCGTCCAGCCCACCCTGATTCGTACCATTCCCTCCTTCTTTAGGATGATTCGTCCCGAATCATGGTGTTGTTCTTGAAAAAAAAATCAAACTGTACCTCCTGGATCAAACGGAAAATTGTCGACTCCCTGACATGCATTCAATAAATGATGCTCCTCCAATTTTTAGACAAGAAGGTATTGAAATACGAGAGGAATTGACCAAGGTTGATGTAAATCAAACTTCGATGCACAATAAACCTGCAAGAAAGATTTAAAGAAAAATGGGGAGGGAAATGTTAGCGTCTCCATGCACAAGGTATGGATCCTTGTATTCATGATACAAAAACTCCACAACTTTTTTTCCCACCACGAGGCCCTTCTCGTCGCCTCCAAAAGTCAATATACTTTCTTGCTCATTCTCTTCTTTTTTCTCAACCACTTCTTCTAATTTTTCACATTCAACCACCTCTTCAATAATTTTATTGACAATTTCAACATTCAAATATTGAACTTCTACCCCAACTTCCAATTCATTACTATCATTGTCAACAATGTTATTTTCAATCTCCTCTTCCACAAGTCTATTTTCTACTTCAATTTCTTTTTTCGCACACTCAACCGCCAGTTCTAAATTTATGGGTTCAATCACCTCTCCTAATTTCTCATGCTTTTGCTCATGCACCACCTTATAAATAATTGTATCGACATGATTAGGCACCTCCTCAACACTACACAAATTTTTATCTTCTAACTCGTTCCTCAAGTCTCCCTCCTTCTTCATAACAATCATATCCAAAGGCTTTTCTTGTAATTTAACTACCTCCTCTCTTCCCCTTTCTCTCTCTTGCAACTCGGCTAACTTTTTCCTAGCCTCTTGTTCCTTCATCTCTTTATTTAAATGTATTAATTTCTTGGCCATCTCTATGAATTCATCCTTCATACTCCATTCATCATCTCCGAATTTTCTTTGCTCATCTCTCTTTTCTCGCAATACTTTCTCTTCAAGTATTTGTTCTGGGGTTAACGACATAAGCTTAATACTTCTCCCATCCTTAACAAATTTATATATATTCCTACGCTTATCGTAGACTGCTTTCCTCACACACTTCCACGATCTACTCAACAAGATGTCACAAGATTCTAGAGGCACCACATCACACCACAGTTCATCGCTATATCTTCCAAGAGTTAATTTCACCATAACCCCATGGGTTACATTTACCTGCCCACACTCCTTTAACCATGTCACCCTATAAGGATCGGGATGTGGAAGTAAAGGTAAGCCCAACTCCTCAACCATGGTGGTACTGGCCAGATCGCAATAATACTCCTTATCAATAATAATATTGCACACTTTACTGTCCACATGACACCTAGTCTGGAAGGTAGGATCGAACTCATAATTCATCCCTTTATGTAGCTTTCAAAAATTTGAGAGACTCAAAATAAGAGGGTCCAGATATTGACAAATATCAAGAAGGAATTTAATGTTAACTCGAAAAGGAAAACAATATCAAGAATTTTAAAGAAATTCAAGAAAGTGGTTCTTGAATTTGACTCAAAAGGAAAGAATATCAAGAATATTGTAGAAATTCAAGAAAGTAGTTCTTGAATTTTGACCAGAAAGGAAAGAATATCAAGAATTTTAATTTGACTTGGAAGGCAATGAATTATCAAGAATTTAAAGAAATTCAAGAAAGTGGTTCTTGAATTTGGAATACTTCCTTTTTTTTTTTTTAATTATGATTAATTTTCGGAATTAATAAAAATAAAAAAAATAATTTTTTTTAATTTTTTTTTTAATAAAATCCGAAAATTCGACACGAACGCAACAAAACAAACGGGATAGGATTTGGGTAAGAATCGAATAAAATAAACAAGATTGAGTTTTTGATGGATTTTTATATGGATCAAATAACGAAAAAAAAATTTACTGACACGAAGAACAAGATATGGATGATTTTGTGTAGACTCTATGATAAAAACACAAAATCAAACTGGATAGAATAGAAAAACAAAACCTGAATCCAGAGTCCAGCTCTGATACCATATGATGAGAACCCGGGAGGGGGGTCCGCGTCGTAGCTCGCGGAATAACGCTTGAAAAGTTCCGAATTCAGATTGGAACGGACGATAACACTACAACCCGAGCCTCACGACGTAAGAACCATGGGTATATTAAACCCAAGACCCGTTACGATGCGGAAACAAGAATCGTAATGGTTTGAACGCCACAAAGGATGCCCACGCCTTTGATAAGTTCAATTTGTTGAACGCCACAAATATTCCACAATATTTGATAAGTTCGAAGTATGTTCAATTCCAGAACAATGTTGAGAAAATACTCAATATAATTTTCATTCATCAAAATATTCTTTTTTTTACATTGAATGGAAAAGCATATAAATAGGCAAACTAAACCCTAATCGCTAACTGACTCTGAATAGAATTCCAATTAGGCTAAAATAACTAAAATAACTAAAATAACCAAAATTGGAAAAGAATTAAAAACCAATAAAGCAAATACAAATCAACTAAAATACTAAAATCCCGAAAAATCTTATTCGCGCCACTTACGGCCGTAAAAGTCGGACTTACGGTCGTAAGTCCTTCTCGGATCAAGATGTCTCAATATTAGTTACGGCTGTGAAGATTGATGTTACGGCCGTGAAATTCCATGGATTAGTTACGGCCGTAAACGCTGTTCTGCCCAAATTGTGTGCTGATAATGTTACGGCCGTAATTATGGAAGTTACAGCCGTAAAAGCCCTTCTGTCTTGATTTATGAACCTTTGACGTGAATTGAATCTCGACTCGAGCCCAACATGAAACTTGTTCATTTTCCTATGTAGAATATTGCTGAATTTCCCGTATCTTGATTTCTCATTTTTGAGAGTGGTTATCACCAAATTCGTATGAAAGAAGGTGATGAATGGAAAACCGCCTTCAAAACCAAATATGGTTTATATGAATGGATGGTTATGCCATTCGGCCTCTCAAATGCACCTAGCACTTTTATGAGATTAATGAATCATGTCTTGCGTGCTTACATTGGTAAATTCGTTGTGGTATACTTTGATGACATTTTGGTATATGGTAAGAACTTAGGTGATCACATTGAACATTTAAGATCTGTTTTGGAAGTTTTGAAAACTGAAAAACTATATGCTAATTTTAAAAAGTGTACTTTTTGTATGGAAAATGTAATTTTTCCTGGTTTTGTCGTTAGTTCTAATGGTGTTGAGGTAGATGAGGAAAAAGTTCGTGCTATTAAAGAATGACCAACTCCCAAAAGTATTACGGAGGTTAGGAGCTTCCACGGGTTGGCTGGGTTTTATAGGAGATTTGTTAAATATTTTAGCACACTCCCAGCCCCACTCACAGAAATAGTCAAGAAAAGTGTAGGATTCCATTGGGGGGTAGCACAAGAAAATGCTTTTAAAATGCTTAAGGATAGGTTATGTTCTGCACCGGTTTTAGCTTTACCTAATTTTAACCAAACCTTTGAGATTGAATGTGATGCATCAGGAATAGGTGTTGGAGCTGTTCTTATGCAGGAAAAAAGACCGATTGCATTTTTCAGTGAAAAGCTGAGTGGGGCAGTTTTGAATTATCCTACCTATGACAAGGAGCTTTATGCTCTTGTTCGAGCCTTGGAGACATGGCAGCACTATCTGTGGCCAAAGAAATTCGTTATACACACTGACCACGAGTCACTGAAACACCTCAAGGGACAAGGTAAACTAAACAAAAGACACGCCCGTTGGATGGAATTCATTGAGACCTTTCCATACGTCATTCGCTATGCCCTTTCTCCCAGGTACGTACTTCTAAACTCTTTAAATGCGAAGTTGCTTGGGTTCGAGTATATTAACGGTATGTATGCTAATGACCTTGATTTTTCTACCATTTATGCTTCATGTGAAAAATGTGCAATTGATAAATTTTATAGGCATGATGGCTATTTGTTTAGGGAAAGTAAACTTTGTGTGCCTAATTGTTCTATGCGTGAATTGGTAGTGCGTGAGGCTCATGGTGGGGGTTAATGGGACACTTTGGTGTCATTAAGACGTTAGAAACTTTACAAGAGCATTTTTATTGGCCTAAAATGAAAAGGGATGTTCACCATATTTGTGAAAGATGCATAATTTGTAAACAATCTAAGTCTAGAGTCTTACCACAAGGTTTGTATACACCTTTGCCCGTACCTAATGAACCTTGGGTAGATATATCTATGGATTTTGTGTTAGGTCTGCCTAGGACAAAAAAGGGTAGAGACTCGATATTTGTGGTGGTAGACAGGTTTAGCAAAATGACGCATTTTATTCCTTGTAATAAAACTGATGACGCAACAAACATAGCTGACCTATTCTTTAGGGAAGTTGTAAGACTCCATGGGGTACCTATAAGTATTGTGTCTGATAGGAATGTTAAGTTCCTAAGCTACTTTTGGAAAGTCTTGTGGGGGAAAATGGGTACTAAATTGTTATTTTCTACTACATGTCATCCGCAAACTGATGGTCAAACCGAGGTAGTTAATAGGACATTAATCCAACTTTTGCGTACTATAATAAATAAGAATTTAAAAAGTTGGGAGGAATGTTTGCCATTTGTGGAATTTGCTTATAATCGATCTGTGCATTCTACTACTTCATGTTCACCTTTTGAAGTTGTTTATGGTTTCAACCCGCTAATTCCTCCTGATTTAATTCCTTTACCTGTAGATGAACGGAGTAGTTTGGACGGGGCGAAAAAGGCTAAGCTTGTGAAATAACATCATAAGAAGGTGAAGGGGCAAATTGAAAAGAAAAATGAGCGTTATGCGACTCATGCCAACAAAGGTAGGAGGCAAGTGACGTTCGAGCCGGGTGATTGGGTGTGGGTGCACTTGCGAAAGGAGCGATTCCCAACCCAAAGGAAGTCTAAGTTGCAGACAAGAGGCGATGGACCTTTTCAAATCATTGAAAAGATAAATGAGAATGCATATAAGCTCGATCTTCCAGGTGAGTATAATGTGTCTGCTTCTTTTAATGTTGCTGATCTTTCTCTGTTTGATGCAGGTGATGATTCGAGGACGAGTCCTTTTCAACAGGGAGGGGATTAGGGGTGGGCGTCGGTCGGGTTGGGTCGGTTTTTTGCCCAACCCGAACCCAACCCACCACGGTCGGGTTGATAAAAAATCAACCCAACCCAACCCAATTACGAATTCAAACCCAACCCAACCCAACCCACCAAATTTCGGTCGGGTTGGGTCGGGTTGGTCGGTTTGGGCTTTGGCCCAATTAGTAAAATTTTTGAAAAAAAAAAAAAAACACTCAAGAATCTATCTTTAATTCAAAATCAATTATGTACACTACAATAACCAAAAATACAATAAATTGAACACTTGCTAATAAAATTAAAATATGTTCAATCAATATTTAAATAAGTCAAGTTTCATTACTTAAAAAAAAAAAAAAAAAAAAAAAAAAAAAAAAAAAAAACGTCTTTTTTTTTTTGGGTTGGGTTGGGTTGGGTCGGGTTGTTCACCCAACCCGCAACCCGACCCAACCCGAAAATTTAAAAAAAAAAAAAACCCAACCCAACCCAATTTTCATGAAAAACCGACCCAACCCGATCGGGTTGGGTCGGTTTGGGCGGGTTGATCGGGTTGGGTCGGTTTTTGCCCAGCCCTAGAGGGGATGATGAGTTCCGGAGTGGCTCGACGAGCGTTGACCCGTTGCACGTGCCCGTAGGACCAATAATGAGGCAAAGAGCCAAAAGAATCAAGCGGCAATGCAAGGATTTATGCAAGTGTGGACGGACGAGTGTTCGAGTGCAAAGACCTCATTTACGTTGTATAACAAAGTGGAAGAGGAACCAAAGTTGTTACTATGCATTTGGATCAAAGAACAATAAGAAATTGAGGCAGAAGCATTCTCACGGCCGTAACCCTCCTTTTACGGCCGTAAAATCGTGTTGGCGAAATTTGGACAGAAAGGCCATTACGGCCGTAATATATCATTTTACGGCCGTAACTGAAGTAGAAGGACTCACGGCCGTAATCAAATTCTCACGGCCGTAACCAGAATTTGTAACTTTTAAATTTTGTTCAGAAGGTCGCTTACGACCGTAAAATAAATTGTCACGGCCGTAACATATGTTTTGCTTTTTAGTCCGTAAGTCACTTACGGCCGTAAACTTAAAAGTTACGGCCGTAAATTAGGCGGCGTATTTTTAACCTAGTTTCAGCGTTTAGTTTATGATGAGAACCCGAGGGGGTCCTCGTCGTAGCTCGCGAAATAACGCTTGGAAAGTTCCGAATCCAGGTTGGAACGGACGATAACAATGTAACCCCGACCTCACGACGCAAGAACCAGGGGTATATTAAACCCGAGACCCGTTACGATGCGGAGATTAGAACCACAAAGGGGGAACGCCACAAGGAACGTCCAGATCCTTGATAAGTTCAATTGTTTTGAACACCACAAGATTTGAATCTTGATAGATTCGTTGTTTAAAGGGAAAATCCTCACCTTTAGAGAGAGTAAAACACTCAATAATTTTATTCATCAAAAGTATTCTATTATTACATTGAATGGAAAAGCATATAAATAGGAAAAATAAACCCTAGTCGCTAACTGACTCTGAATAGAATTCTAATTAGGGTAAAATACCTAAAATAACTAAAATACCAAAATAACCAAAATTACCAAAAATAATTATAACCAAAAATAACCAACTAAACCCTAGCCGCAAAACAAGGCCCAAAAACGTGTTACTTGAATTACGGTCGTAGCAATTGACTTTACGGCCGTAATAGCCTCTCGGATCAAAATGTTGTTTAGTTTGTTACGGCCGTAAGTCTTCTACTTCATTTACGGCCGTGAGATGATATGTTACGGCCGTAAAGGTCTTTCTGTCCAAATTCGCCACATTGATTTTACGACCTCAAAAATGGGTGTTACGGCCGTGAGTCTGCTTCTGCCCAATTTTCTGATCCTTTTACATTAATTGATCTGATTTGAAAATAACATTGTTGACAATGATAGGAATGAATTGGAAGTTGGGGTAGAAGTTCAACATTTGAATGTTGAAATTGTCAATAAAAATATTGAAGAGGTGGTTGAATGTGAAAAATTAGAAGAAGTGGTTGAGGAAAAAGAAGAGAATGAGCAAGAAAGTATATTGACTTTTGGAGGCGACGAGAAGGGCCTCGTGGTGGGAAAAAAAGTTGTGGAGGTTCTGTATCATGAGTACAAGGATCCTTACCTTGTGCATGGAGACGCTAACATTTCCCTCCCCATTTCTTTTTAAATCTTTCTTGCAGGTTTATTGTGCATGGAAGTTTGATTTACATCAACCTTGGTCAATTCCCCTCGTGTTTCAATACCTTCTTGTCTACAAATTGGAGGAGCATCATTTATTGAATGCGTGTCAGGGAATCGACAATTTTCCGTTTGATCCAGGAGGTACAGTTTGATTTTTCAAGAACAACACCATGATTCGGGACGAATCATCCTAAAGAATGAGGGAATGGTACGAATCATGGTGGGCTTGATGGGAAAATCTATATTTCAAGGCAAAACAAGAAGTCAAGCAGGTTCGAAGAACGTCAAAGATCAAACATTGCTTGTACGAAGAAGGTTCGAGGCTAAACCAAGTGAGCAAGCCAAGAACAACTTTATGATTCGGGACGAATCATCTTAAAGGAAAAGGGGATGATGTGATCCGGAAAAGAAGCTAAGAACAATGTTATGATTCAGAACGAATCATCTTGAAGGAAGAGGGAATGATGTGATCCGGAAATGGCGTCAAAAATGAGAAATCAAGATACGGGCAATTCAACAATATTCTACATAGGAAAATGAACAAGTTTCATGTTGGGCTCGAGTCAAGATTCAATTCACGTCAAAGGATCAGAAATCAAGGCAGAAGGGCTTTTACGGCCGTAACTTCCATAATTCTATAACTGCGCGATCGCGCAGGCATAATACCCGCGATCGCGTGGAAGGGCTAGTGTAGCGCCCCGAGTTCTGTATACCCGATTCACTTCTTTTTCTGATCTAAATTTTTCGAATAATATTTTTGCGGAAGAATAACTGAAATTCATTTATGAAAACATTAAATAAACTGTAATGGTTGATAAAATTTAAAACATTTATGAAACAATTTGAAATAGTAAATCGAACCATTAATATCGTAAAGAAATTTACAATGTCATAATTTCTCAAATAAATGAACTTCTCAAAATTATTCGATGTTTGGAAAATACGGAAATCATGAAAGTCAAACTTTCAACCATTTATCGATTATTGCCACCATCATCCATCACTCGCCACCGTCTCCGAAATCTGCAAAACTGTTAAAAGTAGGGTGAGCATTTCATGGGGGAAATACTCAGTAGACTCAACGCCCATTAATTAATCTACAATATAATTGAACACATAAATGCAGGCTCTTTGAAATTGGCTCTTGATAGTCATCATATTGTGCATTACAACACGGGTCATTTTGCAAATCATAGGCTCTTTGAAATCATAGGGTGTGGGTAGTTTCGTCTCATCTCGTGTACACAAGGCACGTCTCGTGCACACAAGGCACGTAAGTTATGCATAACATTCTCATTTCTCTTGTAGCGGATTCATGCCGCATACTCATATCATCATTATTCCTGACGAGGGAATATAGGCTCATTTCTTTTCATAAAAATGACTTTCACAAGTCACAACTTACACATTCACCTACAATCATAATTTAAATCAATTAATAGGGGCGAGTCTACTTTAAATCCGACGAGTGCAAAGTTTAGCGGGAATGACTTCCATTCTTTAATTCTCCGTACGGTTCGTCTTAGCCAATAAGTCGCCTTAGTATTTTGAAATATATAGTTCAAAATGATAATTTACAATTTGAGGACTGAAATTGATGTTTTGAAAGTTTAGGGACCAAAATGAATACTTTGAAAGTTGAAGGACTAAAATGAATATCCTTGAAAGTTGAAGGACTAAAATGAATACTTTTGAAACTTGGCTTAAAATCAAATGAATTTAATCGACAGGGACTGAATTAAAATGGTTTCGATACTTAGGGACTGAAATAATAACTTTTGAAAACTAAAATGGACCAAAATGAATATTTTTGAAAGTTGAGGGACTAAAATGTAAATCTTCAAAACTTGAGTTGAAACTTAAAATGAATATTACTATAGGGTTGAAATAATTGATTTACAAGTGAAGTGGCTGATTGAAAACCATTTAAAACTTAAGGACTGAAATGATTAAATTTAAAACTAAAGGGCTGAATTGGAATACTTTAAAACTTGGGGACTGAAATGAATAACTTTGGAAAACCAAGGACCAAAAATGAAATTTCCGGAAAGTTACAAATAATTCTTAAAATCAGATTTTTCACTCTCATTTCTCTCTCGTACTTGCACTCTCTCTCTCTCTCTAACCTCACTCATAAGAAAACGGAGGCTGCGAAAGAGAACAGCCGGTGGTTTGGCCGGCGAACTCGCCGGCGCAAGGTGCGGCGGAGGGCGAGGGTTGAAATAGGCTAAGTTTCTTTGTGGATTTGGTGTATCTTTTGTGCGAGAAAAGAGCATGAAACCGAAACAAAATCGAAGTTGGAGATCGTGGTTTCCGGCGACAGTCCGGCTGAAAAAAAGGGTTCTGCAGTTGAGGTAGGTAACTGGGTATTTTATTTCTTGGATTTTTGGGTTTGAATTTGGGTGATTTGGTGATGGATTTTTGGGGTGGTGTCGCGGCTGGTGGTTCGATATTTGGGTGGTGTTGATTACGGTGGTTAGGTTGTGAAACTGATTTGGAATTAGGTGTTCCTACGCAGAGTATGGAGCTCAACTGGGGGTGCTTTTTGCAGTGTTTGTGTAGTGGTTGTGATACGGCAGTGTTGGTTGGTTGGCGATGTGCAGAGGAATTAAATTGGCAGTGGTGGTTTTGACATTGATGATGATGATGCTGATTGTCTGATTTGGAGATCAAAACGGGAAGAAACGAAATGGGTGATGGTGATGATTATTGCAGTTGCTAGATTGGCAGTGGTGGTGATAAATTCTTACCAAGAAATCGATTGTGATGAGGGTGGCTGCAGGTGGTAATGGCTGGTTGTACGGTGGTGGAGCTGCCGTGGTGATGATGATGATGGTGATGATTGGTGTTTGGGTTGTAAGGTTGAGGCAGTGGGGGAGGATTGGCCGGTGCTTGAGGTTTCTGCAGTGTAGTGATGGCTAGTAGTGTTGATGAAGGTGGTGAGGATAATGATGGTGTTTAGTGGAGAGGTGTGGTTTGTAGGTTTGTGGTCTCGAGAGAGGGTGAGGATGTAATGATGGTGTTTTGGTAGGTGGAGTAGGATAGATAAATAAATAAAATTTGGATTAATTCGATCAAAAAATGTATTTAAAACAGATATATTTTGGACTGAAAATAAATTTGAGAATAAATAAATATTGAGATAAAAATTGAAATTCGTATTTGGACTTAAAATAATTTAATAAGGAGAATTGAGATATTTCAACTGAATTTGGAATTTAAAATGATTTTGAAAATAATACTTCGAATAAATAATTAAAATGATATAATTTTAGAAATTCGGAATTTAATTTAAAATCGAACAATCTCAATTATTTCTTGACTTGACTAGACGAACACGTCGCGACGTTAACTTCAAAATAATGGGTGGAATAGTAGTGACATGATTTTCTAAATATTAAAATAATTATTACTTGCGTAAAAATTCTTGGTCGCTACAGCTGGAAACTCTCGGGTCTTCTTTTCCAAGCAAGTCGCGATCGCCCTCCATTTAAATACACAGCCTCTTCATAACTCGAATTTTTATTTTTTAATTCATGTTTCAAGTCTCCCTCCTTTTTTTCAACATCCATATCCTAAGACTCCAATTTTAAATCCCCTCCAATCTCACTTTCATTCCTCTTTGGCAATTTAACTCCAGCTTCCCTTTCACTCTCCCGTTGCAACTTGGCTAATTTTTCCCTTTCTCTCTTTGCAATCATCTCCTCCTATAACTGCTTTAATATCATTCTCACCTCATCAAATTCATCCCTCATTTCGGAGACACCATCTCCTATTTTTGAAGCACCATCTTCCAATACTTTCAGCTCATCCCCAATTTCAACTCTAGGTTTATGATCAATCATATTCTCCCTCCTAACTCTAGGAACTGTTTAAGGTTTTTCCCTGAATTTAGACATTGTGAAGTTGGATGTGGAATGGAATGGAAAGATTCGATAACAAGGAGCTAAGAAACTCAAGAAAGTAGTCCTTGAATTTTGGAATAAAATAAAATAAATAAATAAAAATTTAATTAATTTTTTTTTTAAATAAATTCGAATATCTGACACGAACGCGACAAAACAAACGAGAGTTAAGTTGGACGAAAAATGAATAAAATAAACACTTTTGGATTTTTGTCGGATTTTTATATGAATTAAAAACTGAAAAATTTGATTGGCACGAAGAACACGAAGAAAAAGTAAACTCAAGAAAAAAAGACTCAATAACAAGATATGAATGATTTTGTGCAGACTCTATGATAAAAACACAAAATCAAACTGGGATAGAATAAACCTGAATTCAGAGTGCAGCACTGATACCAATGATGTGATCCCGGGAGGGGGTCACGACGAACATGCGGAATTAACGCCGGGAAAGTTCCGAATTCAGGTTGGAACGGACGGTAACACTACGACTCGAGCCTCACGACGCAAGAACCAGGGGTATATTAAACCCGAGACTCGTTAAGATGCGGAAACAAGAACCATAATGGGGGAACGCTACAAATGTTGTTCCCGCCTTTGATAAGTTCAATTGGTGAACACCACAAAGATATGATAATCTTTGATAAGTTCAAAAGTTCATTCAAGAACAATATCTGGGAGAGAAATAACTCAATACAATTTTTATTCATCAAAGTCTAATATTACATTGAATGGAAATAGAATATAAATAAACAAAACGAAATTAAACAAACCCTACCCGCTATATAGGCACAAAGATAACCCTAAAACAATTAAAAACAAAATTTAACCTAAAAATACGCAAAAACCCTAATTTTCGTCTGCATAATTGACTTACTGTTTTGAAACCCCGAATGATGGGATTTGGCCATAAAATTAGCCGGCTTAAATGAGTTTTGCTTAGTGGCCAATTTCTACTTGAAAAACACATATTATGCATCTAATTTCGACACGGTTGTCTAGACTGCACTTTTATTTGGCTTGAATATTTAGGGGCCGTTCTCTTTGTGTTTCGATTTTCGATTTTCGATTTTGAATTTTGGATTTTGGTTGTTTGTTTTGGGATTGTTGAAAACATGTTCTCTTTGCGATTTTGGAAAACTGTTTTCAAAAATAGAAAACTGAAAAATGCGTTTACTTTGTAATTTTTTGATATATTTATTTTGTGATATTTTATATGTAAAAATTGGTTGATTTGTTGAATTACATTAATTTTAATGTTAATAAATCAGTTAGTTCTTTATATCAATAAATTCATCGTTAATATTGTTTCAACTAAACAAAAATTTAACCTCATACTAACAAAATCTTAACATGGATCTATATATAATAGCAAAATAACATAAGAATTTCAAGTGAAAGAAGTGTCTCACATTTACAAAATAATAATAATAATAATAATAATAATAATAATAATAATAATAATAATAATAATAATAATAATAATAATAATAATAAATAAAAAATTACTAAAAGAAAAAATCTTAACATAGATCTATATAATGACAAAATAACATAAGAACTTCAAGTGAAGAAAGTGTCTCACTTTTACAAAAATAATAATAATAATAATAATAAATAAATAAATAAATAAAAATTAAAAAAATTTATAAAAAAAAAATAATTTTAAAATGGATCTATATATAATGGCAAAATAACATAGAAACTTCAAGTAAATGAAATGTCTCACTTTTACAAAAAAAAAAAAAAAAAAAAAAAAAAAAAAAAAAAAAAAATTCTTAACATGGATCTATATATAATGACAAATTAACATAAGAACTTCAAGTGAAGGAAGTGTCTCACTTTTACAAAAAATAAAAAAATAATAATAAAAAATAATTTAAAAATGGATCTATATATAATGGCAAAATAACATAAGAACTTCAAGTGAATGAAGTGTCTCACTTTTACAAAATAAAATAAAAAATCTTAACATGGATCTATATATAATGACAAAATAACATAAAAATTTCAAGTGAAGGAAGTATTTCACATTTAAAAAAAAAAAAAAAAAAATCTTAACATGGATTTATATATAATGGCAAAATAATATAAGAACTTCAAGTGAAGGAAGTGTCTCACATTTACTTAAAAAAAAAAAAAAAAATCCAAAACGCCCGTTTTGGTCGTTTTGGACTTTTTAACACAAAATATCCAAAACGCAATAAACTCGTTTTGAGTTTCCTTTGTATTTTTTTTTTTGTGTATTGGAAAACGCATTTCTGAAAATGGGCAAAGTTAATGCGTTTTCGATATTTCCAAAAATCGAAAACTCAAAACGGGCTGAAAACAACAAAGAGAACGGGGCCTTAACTTTCGGTCAAGCCCACTAAGATTCGTATCACCTTATGCAATATTTATGCATTCTAATATTGTTTATCTCTCTTTTTGCATGAGAAACTATGAATAGACCTTGGTCAAACATGGAGGAGCCAGAAACAAGTCTAATCATTCAAATTGTAACACAAAGTAAAGCTTCAGAATGGGACACCATTTCTCCAAACTCGGGAAGTACCTAATCTTTTTTCTTATTATGACTTATTTGATTTATTCATTTGAAATGTATGGGGGCAATGTATGATTCTAGTTTAGGGGTTGGAATCTCGTTCATGCAATGCGTTCATTTGGCTTTTAGGTTAATTAAAAAAAATGGAAAATTTTAAAACTTTTTTATTTATTTGTTTACTGCCTATGACATAGTTTGGATCATTTTTGTACTTTAGCTAGAATAATGAACAACATTGAAACATATGTTGTCTTTACTATTTATCCATATTAGACTCTTATCACTTGACTGCATAGTCATTGTCAAATAATTACTTATGTAGGGATTTCCTTGATATTTGTGGGGGTATATTTATGCAATTTGAACATGGATGGACTAAAAATCCCAAACCATAAGCTATTAGATCCCGACCTCAAATTTAGCATCAAACCGCAGAGCAGTTTGGGGGTGGAAAGGTTAGTGCATGTATGAATTAATGGGTTGAGGATCTGATGTTCTTGATTTTTGCACTTTTAGTTGAAGTTTTGGTCAACAAGTATAAACCAAACTAGCATGAAAACAGAAAAATGCTAAATGTCTTATTCTACTCTTCGTAGACTTTTTTACTCGAGCAAGTAAGCTTTTAAGGGTGTTAACACCTGGTACCCTAAATTTAACTAAATTGGGAGTTATCAGCCCAAAGCTCGTTATATGGGTCAATTAGAAAGCTTAATGGAGAGATGACTTTCACATAAGCCGCTAAAACATCTTCAACTTTTTTTGTCGCTTTTGTGACTCGGTAACTTAAGTCTGAGGGATTCTTTGAACCTGATACCCTAAAGTTGTCTGGCTTGAGAGTCATCGACCCAGAACTAACTAAAGGGGTCACACAAAGTAAATAAGAAAGGTATTGTACAAAGATGGTTAGAGACAAGAACAATAAAGAAAAACTCGTCCATATAGAAAAATAAAAAAGAAAGATGCTTGGCATAAGCTTGTTGATTGAAATTTTGGAAATTGGAAGTGTGAGAGTTGGGAACTACTTACCATCGATTTTTTGTTCATGCATGTATCTAATTCTAACTATCTTGTGTGGAAAAATGCATTATATGAATCTTTAGAAACCAAATAATTAAGGAAACCTTGGGATTATGACAAAAAAGCAGAAAGTGTGATCATCCATTAGTGATGCAAGGAAAAAGCAAACGAAAATCATAGTTTGACCACATGGGATTTGGGCTTACTCTTGCATAATGAGTCACACATTGTTAAGTTTGTTTTTGCATTTGATTTTTGGTTATTCATACACACACTAAAGTCGAGCAATGGATAGATAGAAATATATTTTTATAGTGTTGTTCAAAATTTTATGCTGAAGTGTGATGATGATCTGGGTTGTTGAATGTGTTATGTGATGAATCTAATTTTTATAAGAGTTAGGAATGATTCTAGAAGCTGAATAATTGATATGGACAGTGTATAAGTAAAATAAATATGTGGAAGTTGTTGCATGTGTAGGAAGTGAAAGTAATGTGGAATCTATGGTATGAATAACTCTGAAAATTTAAAAGGGAAATTAGTGAACGGTTTAAGGTAAGTTAATGCTGAATAAGGGTTAATTTTAATTGACTTAAACCGATTGAACTTGCATTGTCAAGATTGATGAAGTCTTTTGTGGAAACTTAATTGTAATGGTAACTTCTATGATATATTAATAATGTTTGTCATGTTGAGAAATTGATAAAGGGAAAATTTTGTAATGTGATGAATTGAATTAAATTAATTCTTGATCTTGCTAATTCCGATATGATAAATCAAAGTTTTATTAAGTAAAGATCAAGATTCAAAATTTTACAATGGAATAAAAAGTAAGAAATTCACAGGGTGATGTAGGTATCTTATATTTTGATAGTTGATGCTAATGATAACTCGTATGTCAATGTGAAGAAGAATGATTTAGTTAAATCCTATTTGTAGAATGAATGTATGATATTTTAATGTAAATTATAAAGATGAGAAATTGCATGGAGTTCAAAGTTACTGATTTTGTTATAATATTATGGAATTTCAAGCTTCATGACACGTTTAATTGTATAAATAGTTATTTCCTATGAGCAAGTAAAGTATGTAGTTACCATGAATGTAGAAATGGTTATATGAACAATATTACTTTGATGATTGATGTTCAATTCCTTGCATCATAACACCATATGCGTTCATGATTATTATGCATGATGGAGAGAAAATGATGAGAACCCGGGAGGGGGTCCTAGTCGTAGCTCGCGGAATAACGCTTGGAAAGTTCCGAATTAGGTTGGAACGGACAATAACACTACAACCCGAGCCTCACGACGTAAGAACCATGGGTATATTAAACCCAAGACCCGTTACGATGCGGAAACAAGAACCGTAATGGTTTGAACGCCACAAAGGATGCCCACGCCTTTGATAAGTTCGAAATTTGTTCAATTCCAGAACAATGTTGAGAAAACACTCAATATAAGTTTTATTCATCAAAATATTCTGTTTTTACATTGAATGGAAAAGCATATAAATAGGCAAAATAAACCATAATCGCTAACTGACTCTGAATAGAATTCTAATTAGGTTAAAATAGCTAAAATAACTAAAATAACCAAAATAACCAAAAGAATTAAAAACCAATAAAGGAAATACAAATCAACTGAAATACTAAAATCCCGAAAAATCTGATTTGCACCGCTTACGGCCGTAAAAGTCGGACTTAAGTCCTTCTCTGATCAAAATGTCACAATATTAGTTACGGCCGTGAAGATTGATGTTACGTCCGTAAATCTCCTTCTGAACAAAAATACCAATTTTCATTTACGGCCGTGAGGAATGTGATGCGGCCGTGAAATCCATAAGTAAGTTACGGCCGTGAGAAACAATGTTACGGCCGTAACGCATCTTCTGCCCAATTTTCTGATTTTCTGATCCGTTGACGTGATTTGAATCTCGACTCGAGCCCAACACGAATCTTGTTCATTTTTCCATGTAGAATATTGTTGAATTGCCCGTATCTTGATTTCTCATTTTTGACGCCTTTTCCGGATCACATCAGAAAATGTGTTTTAACGTAATGATCATGAATAATTTGGAATGTCCCTATTTTAGATTATACACCGAGGGAGCAAGTCCCTAAATGAATGGAGGTCATGGACACTAATTGTCCATAAGGTCTTATGTACCTTTCGAAATCGATGTCTAATGGCCATGGGGACGAGCCCCTATCGAGCTTGATGTCTCAAATGAATGGAACTTCGGCTTATAACGAGTTAACTCGGGAGTGTAAGCACTCTTGTGACCTTGTGCTTAGAAAAGTACATATGTATGGCACACGGTGTATATTCCTAATAGAGGAAGGGGCCCAAAAATGGAAAAAGAATAAAAGTGATGTGATTCTTGATGGGGAATCACGGAACTCGCGGAAATTGTATAAATACTTTGAAAGTTCCAAATCCAGATTATTAGACAATAGCAATATTACCCGACACTCACGACTCAAGAACCAAGGATGTATCAAATCGAAGACCCGTTAAGATGCAGAATGAAGAACCATAAAGGGGTGAACGCCACAAAGGTTGTCAAATCCTTTGATAAGTTCAAGGGGTTCAATCAAGAACGAAAAGAATAGGGATAAATTCACCTAATTCAAAGCAATTTCAATAATTCATCAAAATTTGTTTTTACAATGACAAGAAAACATAATATAACCCAAAAACGCGTCCAAAATTAACCCTAGCCACAAAAACAATAATTAAAACGCAGCGAAACTTACTACCGTAACATACGGGCTTACGGCCGTAATTGACCCTCGGGTCCAAAAACTGTTTTATCTCTTACGGCTGTGACATGGATTCTTACGGCCGTAAGTCACATACTGAATAAAATTCCCTGACTCAGTTACGGCCGTGAAAAGGAAAGTTACGGCCGTAAGTCCCTTGCTGTCCAAATTGTGCGATGATGAAGTTACGGTCGTAACTTCAGAATTTACGGCCGTAAAAAGCCTTCTTCCTTCTTTTCTTGTTGTTCCTTGACCCAAATGCAATGTAATGGCTTTAGCTCTTCCTCCATCTTGTCATGCATTGAAAATGGAGTCTTCGGCCTTGCACTTGAGCATTCATCCATCCAAGCTTGCATAAACCCCAGCATTGCCTGTTTGATCTTCTTAGCTCTCAGCCTCGTTATTGGTCCCACTGGTACATGCAACGGGTCCTTACTCGTTGGGCCACTCCGGTCCTCATTGAATTTAAAAGTTAGATTTTGATGAATGAAAAATATATTGAGTGTTTTCTCAACAGTGTTCTGGAATTGAACAAACTTCGAACTTATCAAATATTGTGGGGTATTTGTGGCGTTCAACAAATCGAACTTATCAAAGGCGTGGGCATCCTTTGTGGCTTTCAAACCATTACGGTTCTTGTTTCCACATTGTAACGGGTCATGGGTTTAATATACTCATGGTTCTTATGTCGTGAGGCTCGGGTTGTAGTATTCTCGTCCGTTCCAACCTGAATTCGGAACTTTCCAAGCGTTATTCCGCGAGCTACGATGCGGACCCCTATGATGAGAACCCGGGAGGGGGTCCGCGTCGTAGCTCGCGGAATAACGCTTGGAAAGTTCCGAATTCAGGTTGGAACGGACGAGAACACTACAACCCGAGCCTCACGACGTAAGAACCATGAGTATATTAAACCCAAGACCCGTTACAATGTGGAAACAAGAACCGTAATGGTTTGAACGCCACAAAGGATGCCCACACCTTTGATAAGTTCGATTTGTTGAACGCCACAAATATCCCACAATATTTGATAAGTTCGAAATTTGTTCAATTCCAGAACAATGTTGAGAAAACAGTCAATATATTTTTCATTCATCAAAATCTAACTTTTACATTCAATGGAAAAGCATATAAATAGGCAAAATAAACCCTAGTCGCTAACTGACTCTGAATAGAATTCTAATTAGGCTAAAATAGCTAAAATAACTAAAATCACCAAAATTGGAAAAAGAATTAAAAATCAATAAAAGAAATACAAATCAATAGAAATACTAAAATACCGAAAATCTGATTTGCGCCGCTTACGGCCGTAAAAGTCGGACTTACAGCCGTAAGTCCATCTCGGATCAAAATGTCTCAATATTAGTTACGACATTGAAGATTGATGTTACGGCCGTAAATCTCCTTCTGAACAAAAATACCAAAATTTATTTACGACCGTGAGAAATGTGATGCGGCCGTGAAATCCATAAGTAAGTTACGGCCGTGAGAAACAATGTTACGGTCGTAATGCATCTTCTGCCCAATTTTCTAATCCTTTGACATTAATTGATCTGATTTGAAACTCGACTCGAGCCCAACAGGAAACTTGTTCATTTTCCTATGTTTATTGTTGAATTGCCTGTGTCTTGATTTCTCATTTTTTGACGCCATTTCCGGATCACATGCCCTCTTCCTTTAAGATGATTCGTCCCGAATCATAACATTGTTCTTAGCTTCTTTTCCGGATCACATCATCCCCTCTTCCTTTAAGATGATTCGTCCCTAATCATAAAACTGTTCTTGGCTTGCTCACTTGGTTTAGCCTGGAACCTTCTTTTTACAAACAATGTTTGATCTTTGACGTTCTCCGAACATGCTTGACTTCTTGTTTTGGCTTGAATTATAGATTTTCCCATCAAGCCCACCCTGATTCTTACCATTCCCTCCTTCTTTAGGATGATTCGTCCCGAATCGTGGTGTTGTTCTTGAAAAATCAAACTGTACCTCCTGGATCAAATGGAAAATTGTCGATTCCCTGACATGCATTCGATAAATGATGCTCCTCCAATTTGTAGACAAGAAGGTATTGAAACACGAGGGGAATTGACCAAGGTTGATGTAAATCAAACTTCCATGCACAATAAACCTTCAAGAAAGATTTAAAAAAAATGGAGAGGGAAATAAATGTTAGCGTCTCCATGCACAAGGTATGGATCCTTGTACTCATGATACAAAATCTCCACAACTTTTTTTCCCACCACGAGGCCCTTCTCGTCGCCTCCAAAAGTCAATATACTTTCTTGCTCATTCTCTTCTTTTTTCTCAACCACTTCTTCTAACTTTTCACATTCAACCACCTCTTCAATATTTTTATTGACAATTTCAACATTCAAATGTTGAACTTCTACCCCAACATCCAATTCATTCCTATCATTGTCAACATTGTTATTTTCAATCTTTTCTTCCACAATTTTATTCTGTACTTCAAGACTTGGAGTTTGATCAACTACTTCAATTTCTTTTTTCGCACACTCAACCTCCACTTCTAAATTTCTGGGCTCAATCACCTCTCCTAATTTCTCATGCTTTTGCTCATGCACGACCTCATAAATAATTTTAGCGACATGATTAGGCACCTCCTCAACACTACACAAATTTTTATCTTCTAACTCGTTCCTCAAGTCTCCCTCCTTCTTCTTAACAATCATATCCAAAGGCTTTTCTTGTAATTTAACTACCTCCTCTCTTTCCCTTTCTCTCTGTTGCAACTCGGCTAACTTTTTTCTAGCCTCTTGTACCTTCATCTCTTCATCTAACTGTATTAATTTCTTGGCCATCTCTATGAAATTCATCATTCATACTCCATTCATCATCTCTGAATTTTCTTTGCTCATCCCTCTTTTCTCTCAATACTTTCTCTTCAAGTATTTGTTCCGGGGTTAACGGCATAAGTTTAATACTTTTCCCATCCTTAACAAATTTATATATATTCCTACGCTTATCATAGACTGCTTTCCTCTCACACTTCAACGATCTACTCAACAAGATGTCACAAGATTCTAGAGGCACCACATCACACCACAGTTCATCCCAATATGTGTCAATTTCACCATAACCCCATGGGTTACATTTACCTGCCCACACTCCTTTAACCACGTCAGCCTATAAGGATCGGGATGTGGTAGTAAAGGTAAGCCCAACTCCTCAACCATGGTGGTAATGGCCAGATCGCAATAATACTCCTTATCAATAATAATATTGCACACTTTACTGCCCACATGACACCTAGTCTGGAAGGTAGGATCGAACTCATAATTCATCCCTTTATGTAGCTTTCAAAATTTTGAGAGACTCAAAATAAGAGGGTCCAGATATTGACAAATATCAAGAAGGAATTTAATGTTGACTCGAAAAGGAAAACAATATCAAGAATTTTAAAGAAATTCAAGAAAGTGGTTCTTAAATTTGACTCGAAAGGAAAGAATATCAAGAATATTGTAGAAATTCAAGAAAGTGGTTCTTGAATTTTGAGTAGAAAGGAAAGAATATCAAGAATTTTAATTTGACTTGGAAGGCAATGAATTATCAAGAATTTAAGAAAATTCAAGAAAGTGGTTCTTGAATTTCGGAGTGACTTTTTTTTTTTTGAATTATGATGAATTTCGGAATTAATAAAAAATAAGAAATAAAAAAATAATTTTTTTTTTAATAAAACCCGAAAATCCGAAACGAACGCAACAAAACAAACGGAACTGGATTTGGATGAAAAAGAACAAGAAAAACACTTTTGATTTTTTTGGGACTGGCTCTTATGGATCAAACTGGAAAAAAATTTACTGGCAAGAAGAACAAGAAAAATTGAAAACAAAGACTCAAATAACAAAAATAAGATATGGATGATTTTTATGGGACTCGATGATAAACATAAAAATCAAACTGGATAGAAAAACACAAGAACCTGAATTCAGAGTCCAGCTCTGATACCATATGATGCGAACCCGGGAGGGGGTCCGCGTCGTAACTCGCTGAATAACGCTTGGAAAGTTCCGAATTCAGGTTGGAACGGACGAGAACACTACAACCTGAGCCTCACGACGTAAGAACCATGAGTATATTAAACTCAAGACCCTTTACAATGTGGAAACAAGAACCGTAATGGTTTGAACGCCACAAAGGATGCTCACACCTTTGATAAGTTCGATTTGTTGAACGCCACAAATATCCCACAATATTTGATAAGTTTGAAGTTTGTTCAATTCTAGAACAATGTTGAGAAAACACTCAATATATTTTTCATTCATCAAAATCTAACTTTTACATTCAATGGAAAAGTATATAAATAGGAAAAATAAACCCTAATTGCTAACTGACTCTGAATAGAATTCTGATTAGGCTAAAATAGCTAAAATAACTAAAATTACCAAAATTACCAAAATTGGAAAAAGAATTAAAAACCAATAAAGGAAATACAAATCAATTGAAATACTAAAATCCCGAAAATCTGATTCGCGCCGCTTATGGCCATAAAAGTCGGACTTACGACCGTAAGTCCTTCTCGGATCAAATGTCTCAATATTAGTTACGGAATTGAAGATTGATGTTATGGCCGTAAATCTCCTTCTGAACAAAAATACCAATATTCATTTACAGCCGTGAGAAATGTGATGCGGCCGTGAAATCCATAAGTAAGTTACGGCCGTGAGAAACAATGTTACTGCCGTAATGCATCTTCTGCCCAATTTTCTAATCCTTTGACATTAATTGATCTGATTTGAATCTCGACTCGAGTCCAACAGGAAACTTGTTCATTTTCCTATGTAGAATATTGCCCGTATCTTGATTTCTCATTTTTTGACACCATTTCCGGATCACATCAACTTGAGATTTTGAGAGTTACGGTCGTAACTCTATACCTTATGGTTGTAATGGAACTTCTGCAGATTTCATACTTGGCTTGGTAGAATTACACGGCCGTAATTATGGAACTTACGGTTGTAACCAATTTTGCACTCTTGTTTCCCAATCTTCATTTTAAGCACTTTTTGATCATTTTTCTTTTTTTCTTGTCCTTTGTGATCCTACACAACACAATACACAGAAATGCATTAAACAATACTTAAATAGAACAAAACCAATAAGAAAATATGACCATAAGTGAACTAAATAAGCGCTAATAAAGCAATTCCCCCCACACTTGAACCATTGTTCATCCTCGAACAATGATGTAAAAGACAAGGAACATGACTCAACCAAAAGATAGACCCATAATTTCGAAAGTCAAGGTTCCCACTTCTCTTTAGCACGAAAAAACAATTGCATAACCGGAGTGTGTTAGTGTGTACCAGAGATGCATCACGAAATATCCCCCGAACAGACACATAAAGAATTCAATACTCCCATCCCAATTCATAACCCAGTGTGGCTTGTATCCTCCCACTGCTCGTGAGTTCTCTGTTAACATCTATCAATGAGTTGTCTATAAGGAAATTTGTTTTTCCCAACTCCAGCAAAAGCCACCAGAGTAGTGCGAGTTGCCCATGGTGAAAATCCAGTTAACACAATATCCCTAGCCCCAAATCAACAATACAGAACCTAGATCAAGTAATTCAAACCCCCATAAGTATATGTAATGGGAGCCAACACCCTACTAGATATTTTCTCTCTGCGCACAAAAGTGTATAAGGATAACAATTTCACTCAACTCACTACAAGAAGAATTCATTACCACAGACTGCTCAAATGTCATAACCGGAGCCAACAATAACATAAGTGCAAAGTAAAAGTCTTTACTTGGTTGTAATGGGGCTTCGGGTCAGGTAGGATAAAAGGGAAACATTTAGGCTGAATTAAGAAGAAAATTCACAAGTTAAATTGGCTCAACATGGATATTTCGTCCTCCACCTCCAATGTGATTTTCATGGTCTCCTATTAACCAGCTGATTCACCACTTAATTTTGATTTTGTGTAACTTGAAGTTTTGTTTTCCTCATTGGCAAATTTTCTTGATCCGGTAAATTTAGCAATTGACTGAACTTTTCTTTCTCATTTTTCAATTTTTTTTGCACTACCACGTGATCCTTAGTCAACATAGGATGAAACCACCAATTTATTTTTTAAGCTTAGTCCACCATTCAATTCTCAACCACCACAAGCTTGTAAATTCCTTATCTACAAGTTCAAGATTATCATGAAAGAATGGGTAATTATAGCTTGTAGTGTGGCAACAAAATTTCAACGAAAGGCTAAGGCTCAAAAGGGATTCTATTGGTAAATTTATCCTAAAGAGTAAAAGCAGCTCATAGGCTCAACAGCTCACAAATTAAGGTATATATGTTTTGCTCCCATCCAATTATGAAGTATAGGTAATGGCTCAATCTTAGTTACGAACTTCAAATCTATTTGCTAAGGATAGTGTTCTACAGAATTCAAACCATGGCTACTCACAAAAGCCTAATGATCTCTGCTAGAATTAGGACACTTAGGGTATTATATATGCAAGAACATGTCAATTTCGGTTTGGGTTGGTTAGGTTGTAAACATTTGACAATTTACCTCCATTTTCAACCTATTCAAAATTTGTTGGACGAGTGCTTCTCTATGTGCTCATTTCATATCCAATTATGAAATTAAGAAATTTGATTACTAAAAATTTATCAAAGTGAGGTTGTTTCCTATTACACCAAAATGTGAGTCTAGGCACAATTACGGAATATAAATGAACTGTAAACTAAATAAAAAGAACAATAAACACTACTGGATAAAAAAAAAGACAAAAGTAAAGGAAAAATAACTAGAATACATCCATCCCTCCACACTTGCATGACATGATGTCTTCATTATGGAAATAAACCATACAAAACAAACGAGGGGGAAGGAAGACTCCCCTGGGGTTCTATGGTGGTGGTGGTTCGTCAAAGGGCCTCCGTATCTGGCGAATTTCTTCACGAATTCCTCAAGTCTCCTCCCGTGTGCTCTATGTTCACCCTACAGTGTTTGCCTTATACACGAGAGTGAGGAGAAAAATTAGGGGAAGTGAGAAAGACGTGGAAGAGAAATATGGGGGTTTTGAATTTAAAAAAAAAATTAAGACTTACGACTGTAAAGATTTACCTTATGGCGTAAATGCTGCGCGGGTGAAAAAAAATCATCATTCGTTACAACCGTAAGACAAGTAGTCATGAGCGTAACCAAAGTGCTGAACAAATTTTATGAAAGTGGGGTTACGCCCGTAATATAGGAAGTTATGGCTGTAAGTGAGCTCCTGTCACAATTTTTTTTTTAATATAAGAACAAAAAAACAAAAGAACAAAATTGAGAGAGTAAAGACCCTTGGGTTGCCTCCCGAGCAGCGCTTTTATTTACTGTCGTTGGCTCTACTTATTCACTTCTCCTTCAACCGGGATCAACTAGGTTCCCGAAGCTCAATTTCTTCTTCATGTTCTTCATTAGGGCCTTCAAAACAGGGGCAGAATGTAACACCCCAAGTTCAAAACCTTAAACTTAGGCGTATTAACTTCCATTCACATTAAATGCGGAATTTAAATCGTTTACACAATTAAAATATTCAATTAACTATTATAAATTTTACAGGAATTTCGGCAGAGTCTCCTCTATAAATTGGACATAGGCAACCTGTAGAGGGACATCAAAACCATTTTAAAAATTTAAAGCATCCATCACATCTCAATCACATTCATCATCGCCAAACCAATTCATTCATTCCCCAAACTCCTCAAGTATAAGATTTTTTCCAAAATATCAACAGACATTGACAAATGAAATAAGAGGTAATTTAACCTCTAATACGTTGTCCATACTTAGTCAAACTAACTTCAACCAAACCATTATCAATAATAATGAATGAAGGAATAAATTTAAATGATAACTTGAATAAATTTAACTTTATTAGATAAGGCGACCACGGGTACTGTCTGAGTCAGCCGCCAGGCACTCTCCTCTGATCATCTAACTTTCATCACCTGAAATATGGGGAGGGATTGGGGTGAGCTAAAGTCTAGTAAGTAAACTTTATGCATGAATGCATGCTTATGACATGAAATTCCTTAAACCATTCAAAGTAATTACCCTCTTTTACTATACTTTTCAAGATATTCATACTTTCTAACCTTTCACTTAAACATAAAGACAAAAACTTTAACTTCATTTCTATGGTGAACTCACTTAGTGTATCTTCTAGCCAATCATAATGCAGTGGGCAATATTCCTTATTTAGGACAAGATTATCATTTCTCCACCGCATAACGGTTTAATATTTGCCACCGTCAACCGGTTTAGCAATCGTCACCGCAAAGCGGTTTAATATTTGTCACCTCCAAGCGGTTTAGCAATCGTCACCGCAAAGCGGCTTAATATTTGCCACCATCAACCGGTTTAGCAATCGTCACCGCAAAGCAGTTTAATATTTGCCACCGCCAAGCGGTTAGCAATCGTCACCGCAAAGCGGTTTAATATTTGCCACCATCAACCGGTTTAGCAATCGTCACCGCAAAGCGGTTTAATATTTGCCACCGCCAAGTGGTTAGGCAATCGTCACCGCAAGGCGATTTAATATTTGCCACCGCCAAGCGGTTAGGCAATCGTCACCGCAAAGCGGTTTAATATTTGCCACCGCCAAGCGGTTAGGCAATCGTCACCGCAAAGCGGTTTAATATCTGCCACTGCTACATCAATTTAATTCGGGTACGCCGGTCTCCCGCGCCCCATTTCCCACTCACACCTTTCATGGCATAGAAGTACATCAATTTATTCTTAAAACTCGGGATACATGCACTTTGAGGAAATTTAAACTTACTACATTCTTCTTTTAAAATCATTTGACTTCCCCAACTCAATGAAAATGCATGCTGGACGATGTAACGACATAATAATATATGCTTAAACCTTCTCTTAGTAACACATACATGTATAAAGTTCATAGAAGGCACCACAAGTAAATAAAGTTCAAGAATATAACTTAAGTCCATTAATTACACCTGAAACATTTTACTTCAATGAAAATAGGGGAAGTTTACTTACCTGTAGTCCTCAGTAGTTACTTTGCCTAATATGCAGGTGGAAGTCTTGGTTGCCCGCGACGTCAATGTACCGTTTCTCCTAATTAATTCCCATTCATTAACAAAATATGGCTTTTAGTGAAAAACCACATTTAACACTCTTAAATAAGGTCGAGACTTTCATGTGACTTATAATATAACAAGCACATTTAACACCAGATATGTATCATACTCGAAGTGATACGTTAAGTTCAAGGAAAATTTTGGGATATTACTTATCAATTTCACAAATCAAAGCCAAGCATTCTTATTCAAACATGATCTTGAACTAAAAATTTATAACTTTGAACCTAACTTCAATTTAACTAACTTGTTCCTAGAATATTAAAGTTTGCTCTCCTATACCATTAACCCAAAATTCCAAAAATTACACATGTTTGTTTAAATAGTCATATACATATTCATGATCGTATATACGTACATTCACACCTCAAATTTAATATTATAGCACATCAATTAATCTAAATTTCATGAGTCCCCAGTCTGAGAAATTTTATTTTCACATAGTCAGAATCTGAGTATATACCTATGCCCACATAAACAAAAAAATCCAAACTTTATATATTTACACGCATCTATACATACATAATAATATATACATTCATATACATCAATACTTATTCACATAACATCATTAATTCCCAAATTCATGGTTAAACTCGAAATTACACAAAAATTAGAATCTGAAATTAACTGAAAAATCTGAATTTATACATATAAATTGCATACATACGTTATTTACATAGAAAATATATATATATATATATATATATATATATATATATATATATATATATCGAATTATGTACGTGTGTGTGCGTGAAATAGTGTGAAACCGTGCGTGTGTGCGCGGTTTAGGGTGTGTGTGTGTGTGCCGTGAAGAGAAAAGGGGAAGGGGGAGGGCTTACTTCCGGCGGTGGTGGTGACCGGCGGTGCGAATCGTGAGGGCGAAGGCGGAAGAGGGAGCGAGGTGAGAGACCGAGAGCGAGAGACGAGTCGAGAGAGAGGGAGCGTGAGTGAGGGAGTGATTAGGTTAGGGTTAGGTTTTTTTTTAATCTTTTGGAATTTGCAAATCAGTCCCTCAACTCTTCTATTTTGTTTAAGTAAGTCTATAAGTTTTATTTACTCTCGATTGACACTACACTTTTCCCCCAAATTTCAAATTGGCATAATAAAATAGAAAATAACATGCTGAGGCAATAAAACAATTATTTAAATAGGATTGCACGTAAATAATTCAAATAACCAATTTATAGTCTTTCAAATTGGTACATTGATCGAGCCGGCGTCCAAGTTCTTCCACTGCAAAATAATTCCAATTATAGACATTAAAGGTCATAAAATCATAATTTATAATAACATTCCCAAGAACATTACGTGAAATTTAAAATTGCACGAGAAATGAAAAGCGGTCTTACAATCCCTTACCCCCTAAAAGAAATTTCGTCCTCGAAATTAAAACTTACCGAAAAGGTGTGGATACTTGGCACGCATTTCATCCTCGCGTTCCCAAGTAGCCTCTTCTACTGCATGATTCCTCCAAAGGACTTTAACTAGAGTTATCTTCTTCCTCCTAAGTTCCTTATCTGCCTTCAGTAGGATCCTCACAGGTGATTCCTCGTAAGTTAGATCCTCACAAAGATCTAACGACTCATAACTGAGGATATGAGAAGGATCCGAAATATATTTCCTCAACATCGACACGTGGAATACGTTATGAACTCCAGATAGTGCCGGTGGTAAAGCAACCCGATAAGCTAGGTCACCCACCCTTTCAAGTATTTCAAAGGGGCCAACAAATCGTGGAGTTAACTTTCCCTTCTTCCCGAATCTCATAACTCCTTTCATAGGAGCGACCTTTAGGAAAATCATATCACCTGTAGCGAATTCCAATGGTTTCCTTCTTCTGTCTGCAAAGCTTTTCTGTCTACTCTGTGCAGTTCTCATCCGTTGACGAATCTTCTCAACAATTTCTGATGTCTGCTGCACCATTTCTGGACCTAGAAATTTTCGTTCTCCTACTTCATCCCAGTGAACTGGCGATCTACACTTCCTCCCGTATAGCGCCTCATATGGAGCCATGTGAATGGAGGCTTGATAGCTATTGTTATAGGAGAACTCAACTAATGGGAGAAATTCGTCCCAAGTACCTGGAAAATCGATAATACAAGCTCTCAACATATCTTCCAGGGTTGAATCGTTCTCTCTGACTGTCCATCTGTCGGAGGGTGAAAGGCCGTGCTGAATCTCAATTGAGTACCCATGGCCTTATGTAGACTTTTCCAAAATGAAGAAGTAAATTTTGGGTCGCGATCAGACACAATGGATAGGGGAATCCCATGAAGCCTTACAATTTCTGCTACATATAACTCTGCATACTTCTCCATATTATAAGTAGTCTTTTACCGGCAAAAAGTGTGCCGACTTGGTAAGACGATCGACAATCACCCATATGGAGTTATAACCCTTCTTCGTCTTAGGTAAGCCTACAATGAAGTCTATGCCTATTCGTTCCCACTTCCACTCCGGAATCTGATGGCCTTTTGCAAGGACTTTAACGCGAGGACCCAAAAATACAAGTCTGATACGCCGATGGCAGTTATTATAACAGCGTTCACGGACAACACTTTCGAGTTCATCGTCAAGTCTCCCTCTGTCACCTGGTACCTGAAGAAGGTAGCTGGCGTAGAAAATGGGAGTAGTCGGCCAGGTCACGTGACGACCTCGACTATCACCCTCAAGCATGTGTACGAGATTGCCAAGATCAAGCAGAGTGATCCTTTCTGTCAGTACATGTCCTTAGAGTCAATTTGTAAGTCCATTATTGGGACTGCTAATTCCATGCGGATTAAGGTCCAGAAGGAGCTCGAATAGATTCACTTACTATTTCAAAATGACTTTAATTTAGTAATCGGAAGGGTGCAATGGGCTATAAAAGGGAATGCTTGGTTCCCATTGTGTGATTTTGGTGCTTTTTTTTTCCCAATAATACTTTGTCCTGGAGAATTCAGATGTGATGATAATTGATAAGGTTTACTTTGTCCTGGAGAAAAAAAAATTTGGACCATTTCTCGATTTGTGCGTGTCATCCTTGCACAGGGGCCATGCTAATCTTCTCTGTATCGTTCCAATTTTATCGGATGTCCCTTCGGGGACATCCGATAAAATTGGAACGATACAGAGAAGATTAGCATGGCCCTTGCGCAAGGATGACACGCACAAATCGAGAAATGGTCCAAATTTTTTTTTTGTAACGACCCAGCTCCCTCGCTGGGGCCTTCTCCGAGCCGCACTCATGGTCTTTCCACTCCCCCTGGCTCCCTCGCTGGGGTCTTCTCCAGAAGTGGATTTTTTCCTTCCGCAAGATTCGAACCTTGCACCTAGGGATCTCTACCAAAAAAATACAAACCCTTTCCCAAGGTAGTAGGAGTGTGGAGGATTACCATAGGGAGATGGAGGTTGCCATGATTAGGGAAAATATAGAGGAAGACCCGGAGGCAACCATGGCTAGGTTTTTAAGTGGTTCAAATCGAGATATTGCTAATGTTATTGAATTGCAGCATTATGTCGATTTGGAGGAGATGCTTCACATGGCCATGAAGGTGGAGCGACAACTAAAGAGGAAGGGAACTTCAAAATTCTCTACAAGTTCTAATCCTTTTGGTAAGTCTACATGGAGCGGGACTTCTAAAAGTGATGGGGTTGTGCAGAAAAATAAATTTGAGGCACCGAAAGGAAAAGTAGAGCCACCAAACAAAGGTAAAATTGCTTCTGACTCTCAAACTTCTAGGACTAGAGACATTCGTTGTTTTAAATGTTCCGGATTAGGACATATTTCTCCACAATGTCCAAATAAACTAATATTGGTTGTGCGTAATGGGGTATTAAGTTCAGAGGATGAGAAAGAGGAAGAAGAGGAGGATGAGTAAAAGGATATGCCAGCTCTAGAGGATGTTAGTGAAAATGATGATGGAGACTATGCAGTAGCTAAATCACTTGTCACTAGGAGAGCTCTTAGTACTCAAGTTAAGGTGGAAGAGTCGGGTGAGCAGCTAGAAAATATATTTCATACTAGGTGCTTTGTGAATAACAAGGTGTGTAGTTTGATAATAGATGGTGGTAGTTGTGCGAACGTTGCTAGCACTACTCTAGTGGAGAAATTGTGCCTACCTATGCTAAAACACCCTAGGCCATATAAACTGCAATGGTTAAATGAATCGGGTGAGATTAAGGTGAATAAACAGATGGTAGTTGATTTGGCGATTAGGAAGTATGAAGATAGAGTGGTTTGTGATGTGGTTCCCATGCATGCGGGGCACATCTTGTGTTGGGCAGACCATGACAATTCGATAGGAAGATCTTTCATGATGGCTTTAAAAATAGGTATACCTTCACTAAGGATGGGAAAAATGTCGAACTAATGTTGTTGTCACCTCAAGAGGTCTATGAAGACCAATTGAAATTAAAAAGTGAGGAAGAGAGAAAGATGGTCGGGACCCCGATCCCGGAAAAATGAGAGTTGAGTGAACATAAGAGGGTCGGGATGATGAGTTCCGGAGTGGCTCGACGAGGGTTGACCCGTTGCACGTGCTCGCGGGACCAATAACGAGGCAAAGAGCTAAAAGAATCAAGCAGGCAATGCAAGGATTCATGCAAGCGTGGATGGACGAGTGCTCGAGTGCGAAGACATCATTTACGTTGCATAACAAAGTGGAAGAGGAGCCAAAGTCACTACAATGCATTTGGACCAAAGAATAACAAGAAAATAATGCAGAAGCTGACTTACGGCCGTAAAAATGGTTTTTATGGCCGTAACATCAACATCACGAAATTGGGCAGAAAGGCAATTACGGCCGTAATGCATGATCTCACGACCGTAACTGAAGTGGAAGTACTTACGGCCGTAATCCAAATACTCACGGCCGTAATCAGAGTTTTGTAACTTTTGATTTTGTTCAGAGAGTCACTTACTGCCGTAAAACAACTTGTTGCAACCGTAACATATGTTTTGATTTTTAAACCCGTAAGTCACCTACGGCCGTAAACGTAAAAGTTACGGCCGTAACTAAGCGCCGCAATTTTAACCTAATTTAGGCGGCTAGGGTTAGTTTAATTCTAGTTTTTTTTTTGTTGCTTTATTTTGTTAGCCTATTTAAAGGCTTCATTCAGCATTACGTAAAATAATTATTATTCTTGAGATTTAATATATTGAAGGCGAGACATTCCCTTAATTTTCTTCCTGTTCTCGTTGAACAAATTCGAACTTATCAAAGAATTTGACAACCTTTGTGGCGTTCCCCTCTGTGGTTATTATCTCCGCATCGTAACGGATTTTGGGTTTAATATACCCATAGTTCTTGCGTCGTGAGGTCGGGGTTGCATTGCTATCGTCTACTAATTGGATTTTAGAGCTTTCCGGCGTTTAATTCGGCGTGTTCTTGGTGATCCCGATATCGGATCACATCATCTGGTATCAGAGCCTGTCTCTAAATCCAAGTATTTAGTATTCCAGTTCTTTTTCTTTATTTTCATGATTTTTATTCATTCAAAAAAAAAATTATTCCAATTCTTGTTTCTCAAGATTCGTCAGAAATTCAAGATTTGCCAAATTTCGTTTCTTGTTCTTGATTGTTCTTGTAGAGTAGCAAAAAAAAAAAGGAAGAAGAAAAATCTGAAAATTAAAAAAAAAATGAAATTTTTTATTTGATACAAGAATCAAGACATTTTTTCCAAGATAATTCAAGAAATCTTTTCTTGGAAAATAATCTTTGGCAAATCTTTCCAACAATCCTTGTTTCCATTAAATTCCTTATTCTTGATTCCATAAAGCTTCTTCTTGAAATAGAATTCTTGTTTCAATAATTTTCTTCTTAAACTTCCTAATTCCAATTTTTCCATCAACTTTCCTTATTTGCACTTTGGGGTTTATTCCACAAGGATCAAATTCGTAACTAGTTTGGTGGGTTCTTTGAGAACGTGGGAAAAAGGTAATAGAGAGGAAAACGACAGAGTGGTGAGATTAATAGGGGGAAAAAGCCAAATTGAGTGATACACGAGCAATAAAACAAGTGAGGATCTTTATTTAAATTTTTCTCTTTTCTTTAATAGTAACCATGTCACAGAAGGAAGCTTCGTCGACGGAAAAGGATCTTCAAGACTTTAAAATGCTTGCAATGATGGAGGAACAGTTTGCGAAATTGGAGGCGAGGTTGGATGTAAAGTTGGAAGCAAAATTTGGTCCACAATCCGGCGTGAATGTGGAAAAAGCAAGTAATCCGGTGGAGACACAGGGAGCGGCGATGATCCGATATGGGCATCACCAAGAACACGCAGAATTAAACACCGGAAAGCTCTAAAATCCAATTAGTAGACGATAGCAATGCAACCCCGACCTCACGACGCAAGAACTATGGGTATATTAAACCCAAAACCCGTTATGATGCGGAGATAAGAACCACAAAGGGGGAACGCCACAAAGGGTGTCAAATCCTTTGATAAGTTAAATTTGTTCGACGAGAACAAGAAGAAATATAAGGGAATAATTCACCTTCAATACCATAAATCTTAAGAATAAAAGTTGCATTTTACAATGCTGAAAGAAGCCTTTAAATAGGCTAACAAAATAAAGCTACCAAAAATAAACTAGAATTAAAACGAAACCCTAACGCTAAAACTAGGTTAAAATTTGCGGCGCTAAGTTACGGCCGTAATTTTTATGTTTACGGCCGTAGGTGACTTACAGGTCTAAAATTCAAAACATAGTTTACGGTCGTGACAAGTTATTTCACGGTCGTAAGTGACCTTCTGAACAAAAATAGAAGTTACAAAATTTTGGTTACGGCCGTGAGAATTTGATTATGGACGTAAGTTCTTCTACTTCAGTTACGGCCGTGAGATGATATGTTACGGCCGTAATGGCCTTTATGTCCAATTTCGCCATGTTGATTTTACGGCCGTAAAAATGGGTGTTACGGCCGTGAGAATGCTTCTACCTTATTTTCTTGTTGTTCTTTGATCCAAATGCATTGTAACAACTTTGGTTCCTCTTCCACTTTTTTATGCAACGTAAATGATGTCTTTGCACTCGAGCACTCATCCATCCACGCTTGCATGAATCCTTGCATTGCCTGCTTGATTCTTTTGGCTCTTTGCCTCGTTATTGGTCCTGCAGGCACGTGCAACGGATCAACACTCTTCGAGCGACTTCGGAACTCATCATCCCCTCCATGTTGAAAAGGATTCGTCCTTGAATCATCACCTGCATCAAACAGAGAAAGTTCAGCAAAATTAAAAGAAGCAGACACATTATACTCACCTGGAAGATCGAGCTTATATGCATTCTCATTTATCTTTTCAATGATTTGAAAAGGTCCATCGCCTCGTGGCTGCAACTTAGACTTCCTTTGGGTTGAAAATCGCTCCTTTCGCAAGTGCACCCACACCCAATCACCCGGCTCGAACGTCACTTGCCTCCTACCTTTGTTGGCATGAGTCGCATAACGCTCATTTTTCTTTTCAATTTCCCTTTCACCTTCACATGAAGTGCCTTCAGAAGTTTAGCCTTTTCGCCCCGTCCAAACTGCTCCTTTCACCTACAGGTAAAGGAATTAAATCAAGAGGAGTTAGCGAGTTAAAACCATAAACAACTTCAAAATGTGAACTTGAAGTAGTAGAATGCACAGATCAATTATAAGAAAATTCCACAAATGGCAAATATTCCTCCCAACTTTTTAAATTCTTATTTATAGTGCGCAAAAGTTGGATTAATGTCCTATTAACTACCTCGGTTTGACCATCAGTTTGCGGGTGACATGTAGTGGAAAATAGCAATTTAGTACCTATCTTTCCCCAGAAGACTTTCCAAAAGTAGCTTAGGAACTCGACATCCCTATCAGACACAATACTCCTAGGTACCCCATGGAGTCTCACAACTTCCCTAAAGAATAGGTTCGCTATGTTTGTTGCGTCATCAATTTTATGACAAGGAATAAAATGTGCCATTTTGCTAAATCTGTCTACCACCACAAATATCGAGTCTCTACCTTTTTTTGTCCTAGGCAGACCTAACACAAAATCCATAGATAGCCAAGGTTCATTAGGTACGGGAAAAGGTGTACACAAACCTTGTGGTAAGACCCTAGACTTAGATTGATGAGTTCCGGAGTGGCTCGAAGAACGTTGACCCGTTGCACGTGCCCGTAGGACCAATAACGAGACAAAGAGCTAAAAGAATCAAGCAGGCAATGCAAGGATTCATGCAAGCGTGGATGGACGAGTGCTCTAGTGCAAAGACTTCATTTACGTTGCATAAGAACGTGGAAGAGGAGCCAAAGTTATTGCAATGCATTTGGATCAAGGAAGAACAAGAAATGGGGCAGCAGCTGAGTCACGGCCGTAAAGACTGAAATCACGGCCGTAACGGATTCACGGCCATAAAGCCAAAATTACGGCCGTAACACTACAATGGCGAAATTATGCAGAAGAGGACTTACGGTCGTAACCCACATCTTCACGGCCGTAAAATGTTTAGTAGTTTTAATTCAGAGTATTGATTATGGCCGTAAAGGTCATTTTCACGGCCGTAATATATGTTGTCAATTTTTAATCCGTAGCGTGATTACGGCCGTAAAGGTCGTTCTCACGGCCGTAAATTAGGTTCCGAATTTTAAGTTAATGTTAGGCGTTTTTAGCTTTTTAGTTTAGGTTGAATTCTAATTTATTTTTAGTTGCTTTATTTTCTTTGTCTATATATATGGCTTTATTCAGCATTGTAAAATACAACTTTTTATCTTGAGATTAATGATATTGAAGGTGAGATATTCCCTTATATTTTCTTCGTGTTCTCGTCGAACAAATTGAACTTATCGAAGGATTTGACAACCTTTGTGGCGTTCCCCCTTTGTGGTTCTTATCTCCGCATCGTAACGGGTTTTGGGTTTAATATACCCATAGTTCTTGCGTCGTGAGGTCGGGGTTGCATTGTTACCGTCTACTATCTTGGATTTTAGAGCTTTCCGGCGTTTAATTCCGCGTGTTCTTGGTGATCCCCATAACGGATCACATCATAGATTGTTTACAAGTTATGCACCTATCACAAATATGGTGAACATCCCTTTTCATTTTAGGCCAATAAAAGTGCTCTTGTAAAGTTTCTAACGTCTTAATAACACCAAAGTGTCCCATTAACCCCCCACCATGAGCCTCATGCACTAGCAATTCACGCATAGAACAATTAGGCACACAAAGTTTACTTTCTCTAAATAAATAGCCATCATGCCTATAAAATTTTTCAATTGCACCATTTTCACATGAAGCATAAATAGTGGAAGAATCAGGGTCATCAACATACATACCTTTTATATATTCAAACCCAAGCGACTTTGCATTTAAAGAATTTAGAAGTACGTACCTGCGAGAAAGGGCATTTGCTACCACATTCTCCTTACCTTGCTTATAGAGAATGACATATTGAAAAGTCTCAATGAATTCCATCCAACGGGCGTGTCTTTTATTTAACTTACCTTGTCCCTTGAGGTGTTTCAGTGACTCATGGTCAGTGTGTATGACGAATTTCTTTGGCCACAGGTAGTGCTGTCATGTCTCCAAGGCACGAACAAGAGCATAAAGCTCCTTGTCGTAGGTCGGATAATTCAAAACTGCCCCACTCAGCATTTCACTGAAAAATGCAATCGGCCTTTTTTCCTACATAAGAACAGCTCTAATCCCTATTCCTGATGCATCACATTCAATCTCAAAGGTTTGGTTAAAGTTAGGTAAAGCAAAAACCGGTGCAGAACATAACCTATCCTTAAGCATTTTCTTGTACTTCCCCCAATGGAATCCTACACTTTTCTTAACTATCTCTGTGAGTGGTGCTGCAAGTGTGCTAAAGTCTTTAACAAATCTCCTATAAAACCCAGCCAACCCGTGGAAGCTCCAAACCTTTGTAATACTTTTAGGAGTTGGCCATTCTATAACAGCACGGATTTTCTCCTCATCTACCTCAACACCATTAGCACTAACAACAAAACCAAGAAAAATTACTTTTTCCATACAAAAAGTACACTTTTTAAAATTAGCATATAGTTTTTCAGTTTTCAACACTTCCAAAACAGATCTTAAATGTTTAATGTGATCACCTAAGTTCTTACTATATACCAAAATGTCATCAAAGTATACCACAACGAATTTACCAATGTAATCACGCAAAACATGGTTCATAATGTAGCGCCCCGAGTTCCGTATACCCGGTTCACTACGTCATTTTCTGTCTAAATTTTTCGAATAATATTTTTGCGGAAGAAATAATTGAAATTCATTTTTGGCAACATTAAATAAACTGTAATGGCCGATAAAATTGAAAATATTTATGAAACCATTTGAAATAGTAAATCGAACCATTAATATTGTAAAGAAATTGCCAATATCATAATTTCTCAAATAAATGAACTTCTCTAAATTATTCGATTGTTTGGAAAATACGGAAATCATTAATGTCAAACTTTCAACAGTTTAACGATTATTGCCACCATCATTCATCGCTCGCCACCGTCTCCGAAATCTGCAAAACTGTTAAAAAGTAGGGTGAGTATTTCATGGGGGAAATACTCAGTAGACTCATCGCAAATTAATTTAATTTATAAGATGATTAAACACATAAATCCCGGCTCTTTATAAAACGGGCATTGATAGAGCTTCTTTATAAAACGGCTCTTGATAAAACTCATATTGTGCATTACAGCACGAGACATATTGTGAAAATAATAGGCTCTTTGAAAACATCTCTTTGAAAACAGCTCTTTGAAAACATCTCTTTGAAAACAGCTCTTTGAAAACAGCTCTTTGAAAATAGCACTTTGAAAACAGCTCTTTGAAAACATCTCTTTGAAAATAGTTCTTTGAAAACAGCTCTTTGAAAACAACTCTTTGAAAATAGCTCTTTGAAAACATCTCTTTGAAAATAGTTCTTTGAAAACAGCTCTTTGAAAACAACTCTTTGAAAATAGCTCTTTGAAAACATCTCTTTGAAAATAGTTCTTTGAAAACAGCTCTTTGAAAACAGCTCTTTGAAAACAGCTCTTTGAAAACCATATACTTATAAAACACATTTTAATTATGCCAAGCATAATTTTCTTTTGAAAGCATAGGGATCCTTTCCATCATAACATAGGATAAGATCGAAATCCTCATAAACATAAGAATTTTACCGAACTTCGGTGGCAAGAATTCTTATGTAGTAAGTATACCAAGCATAATTTTTGAAATTCATAGGGATCAATTGCATCATAACATAAGATAGGATTGAAATCCTCATAAACATATGCGACAGGAATTTTACCGAACTTAGGTGGAAAATCCTCATAAACATATGGAAACATAGGAATTTTACCGAACTTCGTGGCAAATCCTCATAAACATAGGAGACACAAGAATGTTACCGAACTTCGTGGCAAGAATTCTTATGTGTAGCGCTACTAAAACTCCGGTCCCCTTAACATATCATAACTTATCATATGGGACCCATAACAATCTTGGTAGATTGATTTCATAGCAATGATCCAAAAAAACATTTTCGTGAAGCATAGGGTATACTTACTTTTCGTAAAAACATAAAGTATATTTTCTTTTCATAAAAACATACTTACTTTTCATAAAAACATAAGGTATATTTACCTTTCATAAAAACATACTTGCTTTTCTTAAAAATTGACTTTCACAAGTCACGTGACATTCATATGAAATCATAATTTAAATCAATTAATAAGTGCGAGTCTACCTCAAACTTGACGAGTGTGGTTGAGCGGGAATGACTTCAATTTCTTTAAATTCTCCGTACGCTTCGTCTTAGCCAATAAGTCACTTTAGTATATCGAATATATAGTTCAAAATGATAAATTATAATTTGAGGACTAAAATTGATGTTTTGAAAGTTGAGGGATTAAAATGAATACTTTTGAAAGTTGAGTCGGAAACTCAAAACAATAGGGTTGAAATAGTAGATTTTGAAAATGAAGGCTGAATAAAATCATTTAAAACTTAAGGGCTGAAATTGATAAGTTTAAAAGCTGAAAGGACTGAAATAAAACCTTTTTTAAAACATAGGGACTGGTTTGAAAACCTTTCAAAATTTGGGGGCTTTAAGTGCAAATTCTGAAAGATCAAACTTTTAAAATCAGATTTATTTTCTCTCTCTACCATTTTCTATTCAGATCGTTAGAGAGAGAGAGAGAGGGTCGAGCGAAAGCGAAACAGAGAAGGGCGATGGCGACGCAGTGGCTGGAGAAATAGTCGGTGTTTTCGCCGGCGAACTCTCCGGATCAAGGTGCGGTGAGTGGCTGTCAAGGCAGGGTTCCAATTTTGGGTTTCAGTTGCGAGAAACAGAAAGGAAACCGCGGCTTAGATCGCGATTTGAGTTGGGTCTTAACTGCGAAATCCGGTGGTCGTGCCGGTAAATCAGTCGGCGGTCGAAGGTAAGTCTTGGGCTTGGTTTATTTCTTGTTTTGGGTTTCGATTGTTTGTCAAAACTGAAGTGGGCAGTGGGTGGCTTTGGTGTGTCGATTATGGCAGATTGATGATGAAGATGATGATTCTGAGTAATTGGCGAGGCTGTGGAAGAATGTGGAGTTCGTGAAGTGTTGTGAAGAATCAGTGGTGATGGCTGAAATGAAGTTGCAGGTTGATGCCAATACGATGATGGTGTATTGGTAATAGCAGTGGTGTTGATAATGGATCTTGGTTATGGTTGAGGTGCTACAGAGTTGTGATTTGTGGTATTGCAGTGAACTTGGTTGCAAGTCGATGGTGTAGTGTATGGTGATAGGCAGCAGTTTGTTGGAATGGCTGTGGTTATTGAAGATGATGAAGTTTGGGTGCAGGCATTGGTGGTGCAGGATATCAGAATTTATAATAATGATATGTTTTGCTGGCTAATTAAGAAAGATAGTAGAGAATTAGGTAATGTGAGAGGGTGGAAAACATCATAATTGTTTGATGTGGATTTGATGATGAAATTGGGTCAAGATGAGTTGGAAATACTTTGTGTGATTGAAGGGAATTTCTGCATTATTGAAGTTGAACGTGGAGGTGGGGTTGATGTATAAAGAGATGGAATATGAAATAGAAAATAGATACAAAATTTTATATATATAATGATGATGTTTTTTGAGAATCTTATGGAAATGATGGTAGGATTAATTTAAGGTAATCAACTAAAAATTTGACTAACTTCGATCAAGAAAAATATTTAAAACTGATATATTTTGAACTGAAAAAATGATTTGAGAATAAATAAATTTTGAGATAAAATTGAATTACGTATTTGGACTTGAAATAATTTGAATAAGGAAAATTGAGATATTTTAATAAATTTGGAATTCAAAATGATTTTGAAAATAATACTTTGAATAAATAATTAAAATAACATAATTTTAGAAATTCGGATTTTAATTTAAAATCGAACAAATTCGATATTTCTTGACTTGGCTAGACGAACACGTCGCGGCGTTAACTTCAAAATAATGGGTGAAATAGTAGCGACACAATTTTCTAAATATTAAAATAATTATTTATTGCGTAAAAATTCTTGGTCGCTACAATCTTACCCCCTTAAAATAATTTCGTCCTCGAAATTAAACTTACTTGATCTTATGAATTCTGAATACTTAATCAGAATCTCTTCTTCTTTCTCTTATTGTAATACCGCATTTCGATTTACATGCTTTCTCGATTGTCACGTAAAGTTTATATTAATATCATTATAAATGATTTAACTAATATTATGGTTATTATGATTTTATTTGAATTATTTTGCAGTGAAAGGACTGGATGCCGTCTCGATCAATGTACCAATTAAAAGTTTACAAATTGTTATTTTAACAGTTTACGTGCAATTTTATGTGATTAATTAAATTTATTGCCTAGGCATGCTAATTTCTATTTTTATTGTGTTAAATTGAAGTTGGGAAAAATTTGGTGACACTTTGGAATTTTATTTGAAAGTTATGAACCTAAATTACCAATTTATGAGAGTAGAGGGACTAAATTGCAATTTACCAAAAGTTACACACTAAACCTAACCTAAAAGAAAACCTCACTCTCATAACTCTCTCTCTCTCACGCCGCGTCTCTCTCTCCCTCGCGATTCCTCACTCTCGGTCTCACTCTCTTCGTCCGTCTCTCGCTCTCGCCTCTCCGTTCTCCCTTCACGACGCCGGCCATCACCGCCACCACCACCGGTAGCAACCCTTCCCCTCTCCCCCTTCTCCCTTTTCTCCTCACGCACGCACACACATCCACGAACCGCACACACGCACTCGGTTTCACACGGGATTTCACACACACGCCCACAATTCGATACACACCTGTATATGTATATATATATAAATTCTATGTAAATAATGTATGTATACACTTTATATGCATAAATTCAGATTTCAGTTAAATTTCAGATTTTTATTTTGTGTAATTTCGAGGTAACCATGAATTTGGGGAATTAATGATGTTAGGTATATGAATGTATATATTTTTATGTATGTATTCATATTATGTATGTGAGAATTTCCAGATTTTTAAATTTGCTAGCTGAAAATGCAATCCTTATGTATTAATTTTAAATCTGGGAATTTTATGATGATGATTGATACCTATAAATATAGATATCGAATGTATGTAAATTTCAGACTGTAAATGATAATGGAAATTAATTGACTTTCTATGGTTCACTGTTGATTTTAATGGAAGTTTTCAAATTTGGGGATTTCAAACTTATCAGGTTGTTTAAACTGAATTTTATGTACATTCTTATTATAATTGTCATTTTCAGATTTATGAGTAAGTAGCACGGAAATTGAAATTGTTCATGTGACAATTAAGTTTTGATAATATTGAGTAATTTTGATGTTTGAATGATTTGATAAGTAAGATTTCAAATTTTGTCCTTTAACTGAATGTACTACTTCGAATATGATATTATACGTGGCGTTAAATGTGTTTGTTATATTATGAGTCACACGAAAGTCTCGACCTTATTTAAGAGTGTTAAACGTGGTTTTTCATTTAAAATCATATTTTGTTAATGAATGGAAATTAATTAGGAGAAACGGTACATTGACGTCGCGGGCAACCAAGACTTCCACCTGCATATTAAGCAAAGTAACTACTGTGAATTACAGGTAAGTAAACTCCCCCCCTATTTTCATCAAAGTTGAATGTAAATGTGAAAGTTATGTGTAAATGACTGTCGTGCAACTTACTTACTTTGATGAATTGTATTTACTTTATGAAAGCATATGTTTTAATGAAAGGAATGTGTCGAAGTGCAAATCTTTTGTCAAAAAAAAATTTATGTATCCCAAGTTTTTGAAAGAATGGGTGTACTTCTATGTCATGACAGTTGCGAGTGGGAAATGGGGCGCGGGGGACCGGCGTACCCGAATTAAGTCGCTTTGCGACGGAATGTTCAACCGTTTACGGTGGACTGTTAAACTGCTTTGCGGTGGGAAAGTGAATGTTAAACCGCTTTGCGGTGGAAATGCGCATGTTAATCTGGTTCCAAATAAATAATAGCCCACTGTATTCTGATTGACTAGAACTTACACCAAGTGAGCTCACGATGGAAAGTAAGTGAAAGTTTGGAAATGAAGTGAAAGTTTTGAAATGAAATGAAAGTTTGAAAAGTTTGAAAGTTTTGGAAAGTAAAGTAAATGGGGATACATATATGAAATTTTTAAAGCATTCATGTCATAAGCATGCATTCATGCATACAGTTTACTTACTGAGCTTTAGCTCATCCCAATCCCTCCCCATTTTTTTCAGGTGATGAAAGTTAGATGATCAGAGGAGAACACTTGGCGGCTGACTCCGACAGTACCCGTTGTCGCCTTAATTAATAAAGTTTAAATTCATTTGAGTTATCATTTAAATTTAATTCTTCATTCATTATTATTGATAATGGTTTGGTTGAAGTTATTTTGATTAAGTATGGAACGTATTAGAGGTTAAATTACCTTTATTTCAATTGGCAATGTTTGATGATGTTTTGAAAAATCTTATGATTGAGGAGTTTGGGGATTAAATGAATTGGTTTGGAGATGATGAATGTTGTTGAGATGTGATTGATGCTTTAAATCTTTTAAATTAGTTTTGGTGTCCCTCTACAGGTTGGCCATGTCCAAATTATAGAGGAGACTCTGTCGAAATTTCTAAAAAATTAATAATAGTGAATTGAATATTTTAATTGTGTAAACGATTTAAATTCCGCTTTTTATGAGAATGGAAGTTAACACGCCTAGGTTATAGACTTTAAACTTGGGGTGTTACATTTTTGGTATCAGAGCTAAGAGTTTTAAAAGCGATTCTGTAGACTTTTAAAATTTATTTGAAAATGGTTCGGGTACTGAGTCACGCCTCAAGTGCTTCTCCCTCGATCATCTGGTAAGTTAATTTTTGCTTAAATTATTGAATGTCATGTAATGCTACTAGATTGAAATTCGTACACATTGATATGTAGTACTATATATTGAACTAGATGTTTTATTCTCTTCTATTTAGAAATGGCCCCCACTAGACGTAGCAACACTCAAGGAAGAACTTCTCAAACTCAGGATGAAGGGACAGGCAATAACACTGCCCCTTCTGGCACTCCAACGGTTGTGGAGGCCTTAGTCCAAGCGTTAACTACGTTGGGGCAGGCAAGTCAGCCTAGGACTAACGAGACCCGTGGGCATGGGAGGATATCAGAATTTAAGAGGCTGTCTCCACCACCCTTTGTTGGAACCACTGACCCCCTCGAGGCTGAAAAGTGGTTAACTGAAATGCAGAAAGCCTTTAAGGTTATGGGATGCACCGATGAGGAGAAGGTTAACTTTGCCGCATACATGCTTCAGGGCGGTGCCTATGATTGGTGGCTGATGGTTCAACGGCAACATGAAAATGACGCTGAACCTTTTACTTGGGAAATGTTTACCACGGCCTTCAACGAAAAGTACTTTCCCAAGAGTCTCCGCCAGCAAAAGGAGGGAGAATTTCTGAAACTAGTGCAAGGGAACAGATCAGTTACGGAATATGAGGCGGAGTTTGCTAGACTGGCTAAGTTCGCTCCAAACTTAGTGGATACTGAAGAGAGAAGGTCTAGGCGCTTTGAAGAAGGACTTAAACCACAAATCAAACAAGCCGTGATTCCTTTTGAGCTCACTACCTATAGAGAGGTGATCAATAATCTGTTAGTGGAAAGAGCTCTAGCCATAGATGGAGAAGAAAGTAAAACACAATCTTTTAGCCAAAAATTCAAGGGTGGAAATTCAAAGGGGTGGAGTCACAAGGGACAAAAAAGGAGGAGTGATCACGGGAGTAAGCAGTATCACCAATCAAACAAGCAACAGATAGTAACTTGCTCAAAGTGTGGCAAGGGACATCGTGGTGAGTGCCTTCATGGCAAAGGAGTATGCTTTAGGTGTGGGAAGTCGGGACATTTTGCAAGCGATTGTCAGAGTTGTTTTAACTGCGGGAAACCGGGACATCTAGCTAAGGATTGTAGAGAGAAGAAGAGGACTACCCAAGCAAGGGTTTATACGATGTCTAAGAAGGAAGCTAATGATTCATCCACCGTGGTATCAGGTATTTTAAATTTATTTATTTCATTTCCCTTCTGTCTTTACACCTCGTACCATTCTAGACAAATTACGAACATGCATATATCTATAGAAGTATACTTTATTGTGGTAGGTACTGTGTACGTATGTGACAAACTTGCAACTATTCTTTTCGATTCCGGGGCTACTCATTCTTTTGTCAGTCCTGTTTTTGCTGAGAAATTAAATCATTCATCCCCACAGCTGTGTACTCCGTTTGTTGTGTCAACACCATCCGGAGACTTATTGAGTTCAAGTACTGTATTGAGAGAGTGTCCAATAGTGGTGAATGGGAATGACTGGGTGGCAGATCTTATAGTACTAGATATTCACGATTTTGACATCATACTGGGCATGGATTGGCTAAACTCCTTTTTGTTTTGTTGGAGTTGAGGTGAAGCCTTCCATTCCAATAGTATCAGCGATGAAAGCCCGTCAATTGATGAATAAGGGCTGTAAGGCGTACTTGGCTGCGATAGTCGAAGTACCAAAAACAGACCCCTCACTTGAACAAATTGCAATCGTTCGAGAATATCCGGATGTTTTTCCAGAGGACCTTTTTGATCTACCGCCTGAAAGAGAGATTGACTTCGTTATCGATTTGGTACCTGGAACAGCCCCAATATCTAAAGCACCGTATCGGATGGCTCCTGCGGAACTTAAAGAGCTCAAGGAGCAATTGCAGGATCTCATGGATAAGGGCTTTGTTCGACCTAGTTTCTCTCCATGGGGTGCTCCTGTACTATTCGTGAAGAAGAAGGACGGTTCTATGAGACTTTGCATAGATTACAGAGAGTTGAATAAAGTGACAATAAAGAATAAATATCCGTTGCCGAGAATTGAAGACCTATTCGACCAACTTCAGGGTGCAGGGTATTTTTCCAAGATCGATCTGCGATCTGGTTATCATCAGTTGAGGATTAAAGAAGGAGATATTCCAAAGACAGCTTTCCGTACCAGATATGGACATTATGAATTTTTGGTGATGACGTTTGGGTTAACCAATGCTCCTGCAGCATTTATGGATCTGATGCATCGAGTCTTCAAAGAATACTTGGATCAATTTGTTATAGTCTTCATTGACGATATATTGATCTATTCGAGGTCTGAAGAGGAACACGAAGAGCATTTGAGAATAGTGCTTCAGAAACTTAGAGAAGAGAAATTATTTGCGAAATTCAAGAAGTGTGAATTCTGGCTGGAAAGAGTACCGTTTTTGGGACATGTTGTATCAAAGAAAGGCATTGAGGTTGACCCGAGTAAAATTGAGGCAGTTCGTAATTGGCCGACACCAACTAATGTGAAAGAGGTCCGCAGCTTTCTTGGATTAGCTGGTTACTATCGGAGATTTGTGGAAGGATTTTCCAATATTTCCTCGCCTTTGACTAAGCTAACCAGAAAGGATACAAAATTTCAGTGGAATTCGGATTGCGAACAGAGTTTTGAGGAGTTAAAGACGCGGTTGACAACTGCGCCAATTGTGTTCTTATGCAACACGGCAAGGTAATTGTCGTCGCTTCAAGGCAATTGAAAGAGTACGAGAAGAATTACCCAACTCACGATCTCGAGTTGGCAGCTGTCGTATTTGCATTAAAAATATGGAGGCACTATCTCTACGGGGTCAGATGTGAGATCTACACCGATCATAAAAGTCTCAAATACTTCTTCACACAGAAAGAACTAAATATGCGACAACGCAGGTGGTTGGAGCTTGTCAAGGATTATGATTGTGTTATTAATTATCACCCTGGCAAGGCTAATGCCGTAGCTGATGCACTTAGTAGAAAGAGTCATGGGACAGTGAATGCCTTGCAAGTTGTTCAAAAACAGTTACTGAGGGATATCCAAGGGTTAGAGTTGGAGATCGTTCCAAAGGGCAAGACATGTTATCTTGCTAACATAACATTGGAATCGACATTGTTGGAGAAAATAAAGGCCCTACAGTTAGAAGACCCCAATACTTCAAGGGTCCGCACTGAGGTAATTAATGGGAAGCACACCGATTTTGTTATCTCCACAGATGGTGCCCTTCGGCAAGGTAATAGGCTGGTAGTCCCCAATAATAAGGAATTGAAGCGAGAAATTATGAGGGAAGCTCATAACACTCCCTACTCAATCCACCCTGGAAGTACCAAGATGGCTCGGGATTTGAGGCAACATTTTTGGTGGAATGGCATGAGTAGTTATGTGGCGGAGTATGTTCAACGTTGTCTCACTTGTCAACAAGTTAAGGCCGAACATCAACGACCTTCTGGCCTATTACAACCTCTTATGATTCCGGAGTGGAAGTGGGAACGAATAGGCATGGACTTCATTGTGGGCTTACCTAAGACGAAGAAGGGTTATAACTCCATATGGGTGATAGTCGATCGTCTTACCAAGTCGGCACACTTTCTACCGGTAAAGACTACTTATAATATGGAGAAGTATGCAGAGTTATATGTAGCAGAAATTGTAAGGCTTCATGGGATTCCCCTATCCATCGTGTCTGATCGTGACCCAAAATTTACTTCTTCATTTTGGAAAAGTCTACATAAGGCCATGGGTACTCAATTGAGATTCAGCACGGCCTTTCACCCTCAGACAGATGGACAGTCAGAGAGAACAATTCAAACCCTGGAAGATATGTTGAGAGCTTGTATTATCGATTTTCCAGGTACTTGGGACGAATTTCTCCCATTGGTTGAGTTCTCCTATAACAATAGCTACCAAGCCTCCATTCACATGGCTCCATATGAGGCGCTATACGGGAGGAAGTGTAGATCACCGGTTCACTGGGATGAAGTTGGGGAACGGAAATTTCTAGGCCCAGAAATTGTGCAGCAGACATCGGAAATTGTTGAGAAGATTCGCCAACGGATGAGAACTGCACAGAGTAGACAGAAAAGCTATGCAGACAGAAGAAGGAAACCATTGGAATTCGCTACAGGTGATATGATTTTCCTAAAGGTCGCACCTATGAAAGGAGTTATGAGATTCGGGAAGAAAGGAAAGTTAACTCCACGATATGTTGGCCCCTTTGAAATACTTGAAAGGGTGGGTGACCTAGCTTATCGGGTTGCATTGCCACCGGCACTATCTGGAGTTCATAACGTATTTCACGTGTCGATGTTGAGAAAATATATTTCAGATCCTTCTCATATCCTCAGTTATGAGTCGTTAGATCTTCGTGAGGACCTAACTTACGAGGAATCACCTGTAAGGATCCTACTAAGGGCAGATAAGGAACTTAGGAGGAAGAAGATACCTCTAGTTAAAGTTCTTTGGAGGAATCATGCAGTAGAAGAGGCTACTTGGGAACGCGAGGACGAAATGCGTGCCAAGTATCCACACCTTTTTGGTAAGTTTTAATTTCGAGGACGAAATTTTCTTTTAGGGGGTAAGGAATTGTAATACAGCATTTCGATTTACATGCTTTCTCGATTGTCACGTAAAGTTTATATTAATATCATTATAAATGATTTAACTAATATTATGGTTATTATGATTTTATTTGAATTATTTTGCAGTGGAAGGACTGGATGCCGTCTCGATCAATGTACCAATTAAAAGTTTACAAATTGTTATTTTAACAGTTTACGTGCAATTTTATGTGATTAATTAAATTTATTGCCTAGGCATGCTAATTTCTATTTTTATTGTGTTAAATTGAAGTTGGGAAAAATTTGGTGACACTTTGGAATTTTATTTGAAAGTTATGAACCTAAATTACCAATTTATGAGAGTAGAGGGACTAAATTGCAATTTACCAAAAGTTACACACTATACCTAACCTAAAAGAAAACCTCACTCTCATAACTCTCTCTCTCTCACGCCGCGTCTCTCTCTCCCTCGCGATTCCTCACTCTCGGTCTCACTCTCTTCGTCCGTCTCTCGCTCTCGCCTCTCCGTTCTCCCTTCGCGACGCCGGCCATCACCGCCACCACCACCGGTAGCAACCCTTCCCCTCTCCCCCTTCTCCCTTTTCTCCTCACGCACGCACACACATCCACGAACCGCACACACGCACTCGGTTTCACACGGGATTTCACACACACGCCCACAATTCGATACACACCTGTATATATATATATATATAAATTCTATGTAAATAATGTATGTATACACTTTATATGCATAAATTCAGATTTCAGTTAAATTTCAGATTTTTATTTTGTGTAATTTCGAGGTAACCATGAATTTGGAGAATTAATGATGTTAGGTATATGAATGTATATATTTTTATGTATGTATTCATATTATGTATGTGAGAATTTCCAGATTTTTAAATTTGCTAGCTGAAAATGCAATCCTTATGTATTAATTTTAAATCTGGGAATTTTATGATGATGATTGATACCTATAAATATAGATATCGAATGTATGTAAATTTCAGACTGTAAATGATAATGGAAATTAATTGACTTTCTATGGTTCACTGTTGATTTTAATGGAAGTTTTCAAATTTGGGGATTTCAAACTTATCAGGTTGTTTAAACTGAATTTTATGTACATTCTTATTATAATTGTCATTTTCAGATTTATGAGTAAGTAGCACGGAAATTGAAATTGTTCATGTGACAATTAAGTTTTGATAATATTGAGTAATTTTGATGTTTGAATGATTTGATAAGTAAGATTTCAAATTTTGTCCTTTAACTGAATGTACTACTTCGAATATGATATTATACGTGGCGTTAAATGTGTTTGTTATATTATGAGTCACACGAAAGTCTCGACCTTATTTAAGAGTGTTAAACGTGGTTTTTCATTTAAAATCATATTTTGTTAATGAATGGAAATTAATTAGGAGAAACGGTACATTGACGTCGCGGGCAACCAAGACTTCCACCTGCATATTAAGCAAAGTAACTACTGTGAATTACAGGTAAGTAAACTCCCCCCCTATTTTCATCAAAGTTGAATGTAAATGTGAAAGTTATGTGTAAATGACTGTCGTGCAACTTACTTACTTTGATGAATTGTATTTACTTTATGAAAGCATATGTTTTAATGAAAGGAATGTGTCGAAGTGCAAATCTTTTGTCAAAAAAAAATTTATGTATCCCAAGTTTTTGAAAAAATGGGTGTACTTCTATGTCATGACAGTTGCGAGTGGGAAATGGGGTGCGGGGGACCGGCGTACCCGAATTAAGTCGCTTTGCGACGGAATGTTCAACCGTTTACGGTGGACTGTTAAACTGCTTTGCGGTGGGAAAGTGAATGTTAAACCGCTTTGCGGTGGAAATGCGCATGTTAATCTGGTTCCAAATAAATAATAGCCCACTGTATTCTGATTGACTAGAAGTTACACCAAGTGAGCTCACGATGGAAAGTAAGTGAAAGTTTGGAAATGAAGTGAAAGTTTTGAAATGAAATGAAAGTTTGAAAAGTTTGAAAGTTTTGGAAAGTAAAGTAAATGGGGATACATATATGAAATTTTTAAAGCATTCATGTCATAAGCATGCATTCATGCATACAGTTTACTTACTGAGCTTTAGCTCATCCCAATCCCTCCCCATTTTTTTCAGGTGATGAAAGTTAGATGATCAGAGGAGAACACTTGGCGGCTGACTCCGACAGTACCCGTTGTCGCCTTAATTAATAAAGTTTAAATTCATTTGAGTTATCATTTAAATTTAATTCTTCATTCATTATTATTGATAATGGTTTGGTTGAAGTTATTTTGATTAAGTATGGAACGTATTAGAGGTTAAATTACCTTTATTTCAATTGGCAATGTTTGATGATGTTTTGAAAAATCTTATGATTGAGGAGTTTGGGGATTAAATGAATTGGTTTGGAGATGATGAATGTTGTTGAGATGTGATTGATGCTTTAAATCTTTTAAATTAGTTTTGGTGTCCCTCTACAGGTTGGCCATGTCCAAATTATAGAGGAGACTCTGTCGAAATTTCTAAAAAATTAATAATAGTGAATTGAATATTTTAATTGTGTAAACGATTTAAATTCCGCTTTTTATGAGAATGGAAGTTAACACGCCTAGGTTATAGACTTTAAACTTGGGGTGTTACACTTATGTAGCATCATCGCTACCATATTTAACCCAACCATATTTAACCCACTGGATTTTGACTAAATGCATCACTTTGTTTTCTCAAGAACATGGACTTTTCTATAGACATATGTGTCTACTCAAAAATGCTTCTGAATCGTAAGTGACTGAAAGTTCACTATTCTTTGAATTCCATTATTATGAACCAAAAAACAACATAACTTATTCATAGATGATCAACTTATTTCATAATCTCAATACATTATCACCTTCAATTATCATCATCATATCATTCCTTACAATTTTCTATTGTACCTTTATATTCAACTAACCTTACGTCCATCATCATTATCTCACATAATCCCAAACAACATCATGTCTCTTTACTAATTTCTGTAATTCCATAAAAAAATCTCTTCAAGTTTCCATAAATCTTTACTGATATATCAAACCATAATAATTTGTCATCTCTAAACTTCTTATCATCGAATATTCCCAAAATAATCAAAATAATTTCCAATCGTATGTAAAAATCTCATCATATCTTGTAGTATTCATGTAACATGTCACTTATCATCGTATCATGTGACCTCAGATATTCGTATATATCTCTAAAATTTCAACAAATCTTTACTGACATATCATATCATAATAATTTTTCCTTTCTTATTATCATCGAATATTCCCATAATAATCAAAAAAAATTTACCTGAATATTCTCTCTACGTAATATACCCAAACATATCAACATAATATCATCAACTTATCTTTCCAATATTTGTAACCCAAAAATTCAGTAAACAAATATCTTCCAAATAACTAAGATTCTTTACTTAAATGTCATCACATTTCCTGCAAAGTATTTCTTTCATTTATACAAACTTATGAATTCTGATTCAATACAGTCCTTTTTTCTCTTTCACATATTCCCGTATCATCTCACTATACCTTGATTAATATACAAAAATATCAGTACCAAAATCCAATAAAATATTCCATATCTCCAATCTTATCATCAAATTTTCTTTTGTCGAGAAAAATAACAGCGCATTAACTCTTGTTCCCACTTTTCATTTTTCTATTCCATACTTTAAATCATACATCAAGTACTCGGTATCAAATACTCATTCTAGCTAAGAGCTAAGATACTAACTTAAAACAGCATCTCAAGGATCAGATATGTTATTCTCAAACTTAAAACTTCACTAATTTCCCAAATCTGAAATTCAAAATTAAAATTTTCTATTCTCCCAAACTTCAATTCATATCACACTTTATGAACAATACTCTGATTAATTTTTGTCACCATTAAATAAGACTTCTGTAAATCATATAAGATTCCTCATCAAATTTGCTTAACCCAAAGATACAATCCCATAATTTAAAATCACACAACTGATCATCTCAGATTTTCCATTATTGTAGCCAAAATATTTACTCACTTCAAAAGTACAACCAATAATAATTAATCGAAACTGCATCACTAAATCTTTAAATAAACCCATATATTATGACTAAAAATGAAAATTCTCAATCGTAGATAATATTTCACCATAATGCAATAAACCATCAAAATAAGATCATCGAACTCAATATTCACACGATTCTTCCCTGGATAACCATAACATTCTTTAACCGTCTAGTCGTCATATCTATCACGTACCTTATACGTCAATCTGATCACTAATATTATATATCAATTTCTCAGACTAAAAAAAAAATCTTGGATTCTACCGTGATCCCTCTTCTGAACTCCATTCCAAAATAAGTCATCACTGTAAAATCTTATCCCTATTTTCCTCAAAATTCATATCCTTATAATACTCTCCAATACAAGTGATAAATCCATTCCCAAGAATAATTAAGATTCTTCCCAATAATGTCATTATACTTGTCTTCACTCGTCTTTCAAAATATAACTTATCATTTACTCAATCTTGCTTATGAACTTGCAATTCTAAACTCAATTCTCTTAGTGATTGCATACCATACTATGCTCTTAATTCCAAATGATAAAATTCTGGACAGAGTCTCCCTTGTAACTTGAACTTTTCTCAAACCATAAGCATACTTCATAACTCACAATAATAAATAACTCCACATTTGATCACAACGATCTAAAAATATTAAAAACGATTCCAACACTTCAATATCATCAAAAATATCCCATAATTCCATTCATAATTCCTCAACATAACAATTTCAAATCATATTTTTCAATATCACAATATCACTTCCTTCCATACCTTAATTAGCTCAAAAAAATTACTCATACTTATAAATATATACCATAAATCATATTCCCAAAATTTATTCACAAGGCCAAACTTCATAATAAATTTCTCTTCAACATAAAGGCATAATTCATTTACTCAACAATATCCATTACTTAAAATACCAAAACTAAGAACCAAATCTTTAAATCTCTAACTTCATAATGCTTCTCATAAAAGTCTCAAAAAATCATATCACTTATAATCTCAACATCTCATCATAACCTCATAATCTGGCTTTCTATTTCTTGTTTAAATCTAAACGATAAATAATCTGAAATATAATCAAATCCTTTCTGTTGACTTCTCATACTTAGTGCCATGTCTAAAATCAATTATGCAAAGTCCATCTAGGGTTCATCATTTCTAACTCGAGGACAAAAATTATTTAAAAATCATTCTTAATTCATATTATTCCCATTATGCTCAACACTCGTTTTCTTTCTGAAAAATTTCTCATAAATCATAAGTATCCGAAATACTCTTCATTCTTTCTCATAAATCAATAAAATGAGTATTCAAAATACTGAAATAACTTTAAACATCATAAACATCTTTACCTCGGAGTTGGTGGAACGAATGATGGCAGTGGCAATCTTCATCAATAAAAATCTTATAATGGAAAATATTTCTTGAAAATTCTTTTTGAAAATTTTACCAGTCTACAGAAACGCAGACTAGCTCTGATACCAACTTGTAGCGCCCCGAGTTCCGTATACCCGGTTCACTACGTCATTTTCTGTCTAAATTTTTCGAATAATATTTTTGCGGAAGAAATAATTGAAATTCATTTTTGGCAACATTAAATAAACTGTAATGGCCGATAAAATTGAAAATATTTATGAAACCATTTGAAATAGTAAATCGAACCATTAATATTGTAAAGAAATTGCCAATATCATAATTTCTCAAATAAATGAACTTCTCTAAATTATTCGATTGTTTGGAAAATACGGAAATCATTAATGTCAAACTTTCAACAGTTTAACGATTATTGCCACCATCATTCATCGCTCGCCACCGTCTCCGAAATCTGCAAAACTGTTAAAAAGTAGGGTGAGTATTTCATGGGGGAAATACTCAGTAGACTCATCGCAAATTAATTTAATTTATAAGATGATTAAACACATAAATCCCGGCTCTTTATAAAACGGGCATTGATAGAGCTTCTTTATAAAACGGCTCTTGATAAAACTCATATTGTGCATTACAGCACGAGACATATTGTGAAAATAATAGGCTCTTTGAAAACATCTCTTTGAAAACAGCTCTTTGAAAACATCTCTTTGAAAACAGCTCTTTGAAAATAGCACTTTGAAAACAGCTCTTTGAAAACATCTCTTTGAAAATAGTTCTTTGAAAACAGCTCTTTGAAAACAACTCTTTGAAAATAGCTCTTTGAAAACATCTCTTTGAAAATAGTTCTTTGAAAACAGCTCTTTGAAAACAACTCTTTGAAAATAGCTCTTTGAAAACATTTCTTTGAAAATAGTTCTTTGAAAACAGCTCTTTGAAAACATTTCTTTGAAAACAGCTCTTTGAAAATGGCTCTTTGAAAACAGCTCTTTGAAAACCATATACTTATAAAACATATTTTAATTATGCCAAGCATAATTTTCTTTTGAAAGCATAGGGATCCTTTCCATCATAACATAGGATAAGATCGAAATCCTCATAAACATAAGAATTTTACCGAACTTCGGTGGCAAGAATTCTTATGTAGTAAGTATACCAAGCATAATTTTTGAAATTCATAGGGATCAATTGCATCATAACATAAGATAGGATCGAAATCCTCATAAACATATGCGACGGGAATTTTACCGAACTTAGGTGGCCAATCCTCATAAACATATGGAAACATAGGAATTTTACCGAACTTCGTGGCAAATCCTCATAAACATAGGAGACACAAGAATGTTACCGAACTTCGTGGCAAGAATTCTTATGTGTAGCGCTACTAAAACTCCGGTCCCCTTAACATATCATAACTTATCATATGGGACCCATAACAATCTTGGTAGATTGATTTCATAGCAATGATCCAAAAAAACATTTTCGTGAAGCATAGGGTATACTTACTTTTCGTAAAAACATAAAGTATATTTTCTTTTCATAAAAACATACTTACTTTTCATAAAAACATAAGGTATATTTACCTTTCATAAAAACATACTTGCTTTTCTTAAAAATTGACTTTCACAAGTCACGTGACATTCATATGAAATCATAATTTAAATCAATTAATAAGTGCGAGTCTACCTCAAACTTGACGAGTGTGGTTGAGCGGGAATGACTTCAATTTCTTTAAATTCTCCGTACGCTTCGTCTTAACCAATAAGTCACTTTAGTATATCGAATATATAGTTCAAAATGATAAATTATAATTTGAGGACTAAAATTGATGTTTTGAAAGTTGAGGGATTAAAATGAATACTTTTGAAAGTTGAGTCGGAAACTCAAAACAATAGGGTTGAAATAGTAGATTTTGAAAATGAAGGCTGAATAAAATCATTTAAAACTTAAGGGCTGAAATTGATAAGTTTAAAAGCTGAAAGGACTGAAATAAAACCTTTTTTAAAACATAGGGACTGGTTTGAAAACCTTTCAAAACTTGGGGGCTTTAAGTGCAAATTCTGAAAGATCAAACTTTTAAAATCAGATTTATTTTCTCTCTCTACCATTTTCTATTCAGATCGTTAGAGAGAGAGAGAGGGTCGAGCGAAAGCGAAACAGAGAAGGGCGATGGCGACGCAGTGGCTGGAGAAATAGTCGGTGTTTTCGCCGGCGAACTCGCCGGATCAAGGTGCGGTGAGTGGCTGTCAAGGCAGGGTTCCAATTTTGGGTTTCAGTTGCGAGAAACAGAAAGGAAACCGCGGCTTAGATCGCGATTTGAGTTGGGTCTTAACTGCGAAATCCGGTGGTCGTGCCGGTAAATCAGTCGGCGGTCGAAGGTAAGTCTTGGGCTTGGTTTATTTCTTGTTTTGGGTTTCGATTGTTTGTCAAAACTGAAGTGGGCAGTGGGTGGCTTTGGTGTGTCGATTATGGCAGATTGATGATGAAGATGATGATTCTGAGTAATTGGCGAGGCTGTGGAAGAATGTGGAGTTCGTGAAGTGTTGTGAAGAATCAGTGGTGATGGCTGAAATGAAGTTGCAGGTTGATGCCAATACGATGATGGTGTATTGGTAATAGCAGTGGTGTTGATAATGGATCTTGGTTATGGTTGAGGTGCTACAGAGTTGTGATTTGTGGTATTGCAGTGAACTTGGTTGCAAGTCGATGGTGTAGTGTATGGTGATAGGCAGCAGTTTGTTGGAATGGCTGTGGTTATTGAAGATGATGAAGTTTGGGTGCAGGCATTGGTGGTGCAGGATATCAGAATTTATAATAATGATATGTTTTGCTGGCTAATTAAGAAAGATAGTGGAGAATTAGGTAATGTGAGAGGGTGGAAAACATCATAATTGTTTGATGTGGATTTGATGATGAAATTGGGTCAAGATGAGTTGGAAATACTTTGTGTGATTGAAGGGAATTTCTGCATTATTGAAGCTGAACGTGGAGGTGGGGTTGATGTATAAAGAGATGGAATATGAAATAGAAAATAGATACAAAATTTTATATATATAATGATGATGTTTTTTGAGAATCTTATGGAAATGATGGTAGGATTAATTTAAGGTAATCAACTAAAAATTTGACTAACTTCGATCAAGAAAAATATTTAAAACTGATATATTTTGAACTGAAAAAATGATTTGAGAATAAATAAATTTTGAGATAAAATTGAATTACGTATTTGGACTTGAAATAATTTGAATAAGGAAAATTGAGATATTTTAATAAATTTGGAATTCAAAATGATTTTGAAAATAATACTTTGAATAAATAATTAAAATAACATAATTTTAGAAATTCGGATTTTAATTTAAAATCGAACAAATTCGATATTTCTTGACTTGGCTAGACGAACACGTCGCGGCGTTAACTTCAAAATAATGGGTGAAATAGTAGCGACACAATTTTCTAAATATTAAAATAATTATTTATTGCGTAAAAATTCTTGGTCGCTACACATAAGTCTCATAAAAGTGCTAGGTACATTCGAGAGGCCGAATGGCATAACCATCCATTCATATAAACCATATTTGGTTTTGAAGGCGGTTTTCCATTCATCACCTTCTTTCATACGAATTTGGTGATAACCACTCTTAAGGTCTATTTTGCTAAACATACTAGCACCATAAAGTTCATCAACCATGTCATCAAGTCTAGGAATGGGATGACGATACTTTACCGTAATATTGTTGTCTGCTCTACAATCCACGCACATCCTCCAAGTCCCATCATTTTTGGGTACCAACAGAACTGGTACTGCACATGGGCTCCTGCTTTCCCGAACATAGCCCTTTTTCAGCAGCTCTTCAACCTGCTTTTGTAGCTCTTTGGTCTCTTCGGGATTGCTCCTATAAGCTAGCCTGTTTGAGATGACTGCTCTCGGCACGAAGTCAATCTGGTGTTCAATCCCACGAATTGGAGGCAGCCCACTAGGAATTTCCTCGGGAAATAAATCTGCAAATTCCGGCAAAAGAGACACAGCTAAACTGGGGAGGGAGTGGTTAGCTTCATCAAGTACAAGGAGAGATTCCTTGTACATTAGTAAAATCACGGGTTTATTTGTAGAAATAGCTTTGGTGATATCACTCTGTTTTGCGTAGAAGCTCACTTTTGTTTTCTCTATTTTATTTTTACTGGCACTCTTCACACCCTCTCCTTTTTCTGGGATCGTGGTCCCAACTATCTGTTTTTCACACAACTCTTTTTTTTCCGGGATCGCTGTCCCGACCCACTTCTGTTCACTCAACTCTCCTTTTTTCGGGATCGTGGTCCGGATCCTCTTTCTCTATTCCTCACTTTTTAATTTCAATTGGTCTTCATAGACCTCTTGAGGTGACAACGGCATTAGTTTGACATTTTTCCCGTCCTTAGTGAAGGTATACCTATTTTTAAAGCCATCATGAATAACCTTCCTACCGAATTGCCATGGTCTCTTTGTGTCCCGCATGCACGGGAACCACATCAGAAACACTCTATCATCATACTTCCCAATTGCCAAATCAACTACCACCTGTTTATTCACCTTAGTCTCACCCGATTCATTTAACCATTGCAGTTTATATGGCCTAGGGTGTTTTAGCATAGGTAGGCATAGTTTCTCCACTAGAGTAGTGCTAGGAAGTCCCACTCCATGTAGACTTACCAAAAGGATTAGAACTTGATGTGATTCTTGTTGGGGAATCACGGGATCTCGCGGAAATTGAATTAAACACTTGGAAAGTTCCAAATCCAGATTAATTGACGATAACAATATGACCCGACACTCACGACTCAAGAACCAAGGATGTATCAAATCCAAGACCCGTTAAGATGCGGAATGAAAAACCATAAAAGGGTGAATGCCACAAAGGTTGTCAAATCCTTTGATAAGTTCAAGGGGTTCAATCAAGAACGAAGAAGAATAGGGATAAACTCACCTAATTCAAGCAATCTCAGTAATCATCAAGGTTGTGTTTTACAATGACCAAGAAAACCTAATGTAATGCAAAAGCGCGTCCAAAATAACCCTAGCTGCAAAATTCAAAAAATAAAACTCGGCGCAATTTTACGGCCGTGAATATCATTCTTACGGCCGTAATTGACCCTCGGGTCCAAAACTGATTTAACTCTTACGGCCGTGACATATGTTCTTACGGCCGTAAGTTACATTCTGAATAAAATTACACAAATCCATTACGGCCGTGAATTGATTGTTACGGCTGTGCGATAGCAAAGTTACGGCCGTAAAAGGTCCTCTGAATTCTTTTCTCCTTGTTCTTTGACCCAAATGCCTTGTAACGGTTTTGGCGCATCTCCCATATTGTCATGCATTGAAAATGGAGTCTTTGACGATGCATTTGAATAATATCCACCCAAGCTTGCATAAACCCTTGCATTGCTTGCTTGATCTTCTTAGCCCTCTGCCTCGTTATTGGTTCCACTGGTACATGCAACGGATCCTTACTCGTTGGGCCACTCAGGTACTCATCATTCCCTCCCTGTTGAAAAGGATTCGTCCTCAAATCATCACCTGCATCAAACAAGGAGAGATCAGCAACGTTGAAAGTAGCAGATATATTATACTCACCTGGGAGATCCAACTTATAAGCATTGTCATTGACTCTCTCAATGACTTGAAATGACCCATCTCCTCTAGGCTGCAGCTTAGACTTCCGTTGCGCTGGAAATCGTTCCTTTCGCATGTGAACCCATACCAAATCGCCTGGTTCAAAAATCACCTGCTTTCTGCCCTTATTCGCAAGGGACGCATAGTGCTCATTCTTCTTTTCTATTTGTAGCCAGACCTTTTCATGGAGTGACTTCACACGCTCGGCTTTCTTCTTGCCATCCAAACTTGATGAGAATCATGGCGGGCTTGACGGACAATTCAAGCCTAAACAACAATTCAAACAGGTTCGGAGAGCTTCAAAGATCAAAACAAGTCAAAAATGGACCAGAAGGCCTTTTACGGCCGTAAGTGCTGAAATTACGGCCGTAACTTTGATATCACAATTTTGGGCAGAAAGTGATTTACGGCCGTAACAAATTATTCACGGCCGTAACAAATTTCACGGCCGTAAGAGATGGCCGTAACAAATTTTACGGCCGTAAATCACAATTGTTACGGCCGTAACAATTGCGCGTCTTTTTTAGGGTTTACGCGGCTAGGACGCGTTTTTAGGACTATTTATCTTGTCTTTGTCATTAGGAGGAAGACAACTTGGTTGATGAATGAAAAATGGTGTTGAGTGGTTTTCCCCTCCCAAATATTGTTCTTGATTGAACACTTTCGAACTTATCAAATATTGTGAGATATTTGTGGCGTTCAACAATCGAACTTATCAAAGGCCTGGGCATCCTTTGTGGCGTTCAAACCATTACGGTTCTTGTTTCCTCATCGTAACGGGTCTCGGATTTGATACATCCTTGGTTCTTGCGTTGTGAGGCTCGGGTCGTAGTGTTACCGTCCGTTCCTGCCTGAATTCGGAACTTTCCCGGCGTCAATTCCGCGTGTTCGTCGCGACCCCCTCCCGGGTTCTCGTCATTTGGTATCAGAGCTGGACTCTGGATTCAGGTTCTTATGTTTTTCTATCCAGTTTGATTTTTATGTTTATCATCGAGTCCCATAAAAATCATCCATATCCTATTTTTGTTATTTGAGTCTTTGCTTTCAATTGTTCTTGTTCTTCTTGCCAGTAAAGTTTTTTAGTTTTTGATCTATACAAAAATCCATCAAAAATTCAATCTTGTTTATTTTATTCGATTCTTGTCCAAATCCTGTCCCATTTGTTTTGTTGCGTTCGTGTCGAATTATTCGGATTTTTATTAAAAGAAAAAAAAAATTATTTTTTTTAATTTTTTTTATTAATTCCGAAAATTCATAATAAAAAAATTTCATCCAACTTCACAATGTCTAAATTCAGGGAAAAACCTCAAACAGTTCCTATGGTTAGGAGGGAGAATAAGATTGATCATAAACCTAGAGTAGGAATTGGGAATGTACTGAAAATATTGGGAGATGGTGCCAGAAAAATAGGAGATGCTGTCTCGGAAATGAGGGATGAAATAGATGAGGTGAGGATGATATTAAGGCAGTTAAAGGAGGAGATGATTGCAAAGAGAGCAAGGGAAAAATTAGCCAAGTTGCAATGGGAGAGTGAAAGGGAAGCTGAGCCTGAATTGCAAAGGGGAAGTGAGGAATTAGAAGATAAAATTTTGGGTAGTAATGAGGGAGTGCAAGAAGTTGTTGATAAAAATGTGGAGTTCGAAGAGGTTGTTGGGCTTGACAGTACGAAAGATGAGAAAGAAGTTTCAAAGGGAGAACGGGGTGAATAAGATTGGCGGTGATGATTAAAAAAGTGGAATTGGCGGTGATGATTCATGAATACAAGGATCCATACCTTGTGTCTCATGAAACTAACATTTCCCTCCCCTTTTTATTTTACTCCTTTTTGCAGGTTGATTACACATGGATGTTTGAGTCAAAGCCACCTTGGCAAATTAACCTCATGTTTAAATACCTTCGTGTTCACCAATTGGAGGATTGCCACCTAATGAATTCATGTCCTGGAGTCCATAATTTCCCATTTGATCCAGGTGGGCCAGCTGTAAATCATGAACCTTGATGATTCGGGACGAATCATCCTAAAGAAAGGGAGAATGATGAGAATCATGGCGGGCTTGGCGGAAAGAACTACAATTCAAGCCTAAACAACAATTCAAACAGGTTCGGAGAGCTTCAAAGATCAAAACAAGTCAAAAATGGACCAGAAGGCCTTTTACGGCCGTAAGTGCTGAAATTACGGCCGTAACTTTGATATCACAATTTTGGGCAGAAAGTGATTTACGGCCGTAACAAATTATTCACGGCCGTAACAAATTTCACGGCCGTAAGAGATGGCCGTAACAAATTTTACGGCCGTAAATCACAATTGTTACGGCCGTAACAATTGCGCGTCTTTTTTAGGGTTTACGCGGCTAGGACGCGTTTTTAGGACTATTTATCTTGTCTTTGTCATTAGGAGGAAGACAACTTGGTTGATGAGTGAAAAATGGTGTTGAGTGGTTTTCCCCTCCCAAATATTGTTCTTGATTGAACACTTTCGAACTTATCAAATATTGTGAGATATTTGTGGCGTTCAACAATCGAACTTATCAAAGGCATGGGCATCATTTGTGGCGTTCAAACCATTACGGTTCTTGTTTCCGCATCGTAACGGGTCTCGGATTTGATACATCCTTGGTTCTTGCGTCGTGAGGCTCGGGTCGTAGTGTTACCGTCCGTTCCTGCCTGAATTCGGAACTTTCCCGGCGTCAATTCCGCGTGTTCGTCGCGACCCCCTCCCGAGTTCTCGTCAAAATTGTTCCTGTCATCTACAGGCAAAGGAATTAGATCCATAGGGGTTAGCGGATTGAAACCATACACAATCTCAAAAGGAGAGTAAGTAGTAGTAGAATGTATAGCCCTGATATATGTAAATTCCACAAATGGTAAACATTCCTCTCAACTCTTCAAATTTGTATTTATGACAACACGCAAGAGTTGAGTTAACGTCCTATTGACTACTTCTGTCTGACCATCCGTTTGAGGATGACATGTAGTGGAAAACAATAGTTTAGTACCCATTTTCCCCCCACAGAACCTTCCAGAAGTAACTAAGGAATTTGACATCTCTGTCAGACACTATACTCCTAGGTACCCCATGTAGTCTGACAACTTACCTAAAGAATAAGTCTGCTATGTTCACGGCATCATCAGTTTTATGGCAAGGAATGAAATGTGCCATTTTACTAAACCTGTCCACCACCACAAATATGGAATCCCGAGCTTTTGTGGTCCTAGGCAGTCCTAACACAAAATCCATGGATATATCTACCCAAGGTTCACCAGGGACAGGTAGAGGAGTGTACAAACCATGTGGTAATACCTTAGACTTGGTCTGTTTACAAGTTATGCACTTATCACAAATTTGGTGAACATCCCGTTTCATCCTAGGCCAATAAAAATGTTCCTTTAACGTTTCCAACGTTTCTAGAACACCAAAATGACCCATCAAACCACCCCCGTAAGCTTCACGTACTAACAACTCACGCATAGAACAGTTAGGCACACATAATTTATTTTCCTTAAACAAATAACCATCATGTCTATAAAATTTATCAAATGCTCCCTTTTCGCATGAGACATAAATAGTGGAAAAATCATGATCGTTAGCATACAAACCTCGAACAAATTCAAATCCCAACAATTTAGCATTCAATGAATTAAGGAGCACATACCTTCTTGACAACGCATCTGCAACTATATTTTCCTTATCGTGTTTGTATTGGATGACATAAGGAAAAGTCTCCACAAACTCCATCCATCGAGCGTGTCTTTTGTTCAACTTACCTTGCCCCTTGAGGTGCTTTAATGACTCGTGATCCGTGTGGATGAAAAATTCTTTTGGCCAGAGGTAATGCTGCCAAGTCTCCAAGGCCCTGACAAGAGCATAAAGCTCCTTATCATACGTTGGATAGTTCAATGCTGCCCCGCTCAGCTTTTCACTGAAAAAAGCTATCGGCCTCTTTTCCTGCATAAGAACAGCTCCAATCTCTATCTCTGATGCATCACATTCAATCTCAAAAGTCTGGTTAAAATTAGGTAAGGCTAAGACTGGTGCAGAACATAGTCTATCTTTAAGCAATTTGAAGGCGTTTTCCTGTGCATAATGGAAACCCACTCTTTTTAATTACCTCAGTGAGTGGTGTGGCGACTGTACTGAAATCTTTCACAAACCTCCTATAAAAACTTGTCAACCCATGAAAACTCCTTACCTCAGTTACACTCTTTGGTGTTGGCCATTCCCTAATAGCTCGGATTTTCTCCTCATCAACCGCAATACCATCCTTACTAACAACATAACCAAGGAATATGACCTTATCGATGCAAAAAGTACACTTTTTAAAGTTAGCATACAATTTTTCAGTGTGTAAAACCTCAAGTACAAACGTCAAATGTCTAACATGCTCATCTACATTCTTACTATAAATTAAAATGTCATCAAAATACACGACCACAAATTTACCAATGAAAGCTCGTAAAACATGGTTCATCAACCTCATGAATGTACTAGGTGCATTGGTGAGACCAAACGACATAACTAACCATTCATAAAGCCCGTATTTGGTCTTGAATGCAGTTTTCCATTCGTCCCCCTCTTTCATGCGTATTTGGTGATACCAACTCTTGAGGTCAATTTTACTAAAGACACATGAACCATATAATTCATCAAGCATGTCATCTAACCTATGTATGGGATGTCAATACTTTACCGTGATATTGTTGATAGCCCTACAATCCACGCACATCCTCCAGGTTCCATCCTTCTTAGGCACCAATAAGACCGGCACAGCACATGGGCTCATGCTTTCTCGGACGTAGCCCTTGCTCAACAACTCGTCAACTTGTCGCTGAAGCTCCTTTGTTTCCTCCAGATTGCTTCTATATGCAGGCCTATTTGGAATGACAGCTCCCGGTGCAAAATCAATCTGGTGCTCGATGCCCCGAATGGGTGGCAGCCCACTGGGTATGTCTTCCGGGAATACATCATCAAATTCCTGTAAAAGAGAAACAGCTAAATGGGGGAGGGAAGAGTTAGTGTCACCTAGTGCAAGGAAGGAGTCCTTGTACATTAGTAAGACCATTGGTTGGTGGTCAAGGGCAGCTCTTTTGATCTCACTCTTTTTGGCAAGGAAGCTCACTTTGGTTTTCTCTCCTCTTTCTTTTCTGGTACTCGTCACTCCCTCTCCTTTTTCTGAGGTGGAACCCCCAACTCTCTGTTTTTCTCTCAGCTCTCCTTTTTCTGGGATCGTGGTCCCAACTCTCCTTTGAACACTCACCTCTCCTTTTTCTGGGATCGGGGTCTCAACTCTCTTTGTCTTCTCTTCCTCACTCTTTAATTTCAACTGGTCTTCATAAACTTGTTGTGGAGTTAGCGGCATAAGTCTGATACTTTTCCCATCCTTTGTAAAACTGTACCTATTTTTGTACCCGTCATGTACCACTCTCCTATCATATTGCCATGGCCGACCCAACAGGATGTGTCCAGTATGCATTGGAACCACATCACAAACTAACTCATCCTCATACTTCCCGATGGAAAGGTTGATTAACACCTGCTTATTCACTTTGATCTCACCGGACTCATTCAGCCATTGTAATTTATAAGGTCTAAGGTGTTTGATTATAGGTAAACACAATTTCTCAACAAGAGTGGTACTAACCACGTTGGTACGACTCCCCCCATCAATTATCAAACTACACACTTTATTATTAACAAAGCATCTAGTATGGAATATGTTTTCCCTTTGCTCACCCGACTCCTCCACCTTAATTTGGGTACTAAGAGCACGCCTAGTAATAAGGGATTGAGCTACCGCATAATCTCCATTGTCACAATCACTAGCTTCTTCTAAGGCAGGCATATCCTTAAACTCATCATCATCCTCAACCTCATCCTCCGACACCACCACCCCATTTCGCACAAGCATTATTTTTTTGTTCGGGCATTGTGATACAATGTGTCCGATTCCCATACACCTAAAACACTTGATGTCCCTACTTCTTGGAGGTTGACAGTTAGAAGCGGGGTTACCTTTATTAGCAGATTCCTCTCGAGCCTTTGGTGGTTCTGGCTTCCCCTTTGGAGCAGCTCCTTCATTTTTGTTATTTCCACTCCACGTAGGCTTCCAAGGAGTAGAACCCGAAGAGTATTTTGCTTCCCTTTTCTTTTCAGCTGCCTTTCCACCTTCATCGCCATGTGAACCATCTCCTCCAGCTCAACATAATGTTGCAGTTCTATAACATTTGCAATGTCTCTGTTCAAACCACTCAAAAACCTGGCCATTGTGGCCCCCGGATCCTCCTCAATATTCGCTCGAATCATAGCAATTTCCATCTCCTTATGGTATTCTTCTACACTCTTCGAATCCTGAGATAGATTTTGAAGTTTCTGGTATAAGTCCCTATAGTAATGATTCGGCACAAATCTTTTTTCCTCATTAAACCCTTCAACTCGTTCCAAGTCTCAATAGGTCTTTCACGATTCCTCCTCCTACTTGTCACTAATTGATCCCACCACACAAGTGCATAGTCAGCGAATTCTATAACCGCCAACTTCACCTTTTTTCCCTCTGAGCAAGGACGGATCTACTCAAGGCCCAGTGGGGTCCTTGTACCCCACTGAGAAAAAAATATTTTTGAGTTCACACGTTTGGGTCAGTCCGTTTCTCAGTTCAAATAATTTGGCTCGAAAAAATTTCAAAATTATTTGACTTCAATTGATTTAATTTGAGATTTGTAGTTTGTGAAGTTAATTTCTTGATACTTAGCTTTTGAGAAATTGAAGTTTTTCTATGTTACTTGTAAGTTAGAATTTGTCTACTTATCATTTATGAAATTAAACTTATCTTTATTTTAATTTTTTCACAGGAAAAAAATTTTCGGGGGCGTTGCCCCCAAACCCCCTTCAGCCCCCTCCTACCTCGGATTTTTTTTTCCCGCACTGACATTAATTCCTAGCTCCGTCCCTGCCTCTGAGTAGTTATGGCACTCAAAAATCAATTCGACCTTCTTCTCCCACTCAAAGTACACCTCCGGATCACTTTTACCTTGAAAAGCTGGTGTGGTCATTTTAATGTTTTCTAAGCTTCTATCCAATCCATCATCATCCCTATTTTCACGCCTATTTCCTCTTCCACGCCAACCACCACGACCTCTTCTCCTACCCAAGCTAGCCACTGATGCACTTTCACTATCATCATCAACACTATCACCTATCTCCACATCATCATCATCCAAAACTCCATTTCTAGGATTATTGTCATACCTTTGCGGCCTCCGGATATTAGGAGCCGTGTGCGGTTGCTCTCTACGTAGTTGGGCAATTGTTGCACTATGCGTGTCCACAGAGTTTTTAATTTCCCCTAACTTCGCATCCCACTTCTCGAATCGTTTTTCCAGCATTGCAAGAAAGTGGAACTGTTGGTTATCCTCCCCTGTTGATGATGCGTCCTTCTGTGACATGGTTAGTGACCAAAAGAAAAGAAATAATTTTCAAGAAAATATATCCTCACGTGTTTAGCACTCGTGTATCACTCTATTCGGCTTTTTCCCTCAATTAATCTCACCACTCTGCATTTTTCCTCTCTATCCCTTTTCTCAAGTTCTTAAAAAACCCACCAAACTAGTCACGGACTTGGTCTTTGTGAAATTTGACCCCAAGGGCAAGACACAAATGGATGAAAAGAAATTTTGATGGAATATTGGACTCAAGAAAGTTGATGTAAAAGGAATGAACGATTTTGAAAGTGATGATGGATGACGAAAACTATCAAGAATGTGAAAAAAATTTAAAAAGGTATCAAGAATGGTCTTCTTGACTATGGAATTGTGTTCTTGATCTTGCTCTTCAATAATAATCACCCTTTTTTTTTTTAATCAAGAACAATCAATAACAACAGGAATTGAAACTAAGACCAATCTTGTAACAGTGACGAATTTCAAGAAATCCAAGAATCTAATACCGATTCAATAATGGTTCAAGAACAATGAAATCTAATGAAGAAAATGAAACAAAATAAGAATTATATCAAAACCTGGATTTAGAGCCAAGCTCTGATACCAAATGATGTGATTCTTGTTGGGGAATCACGGGATCTCGTGGAAATTGAATTAAACACTTGGAAAGTTCCAAATCCAGATTAATTGACGATAACAATATGACCCGACACTTACGACTCAAGAACCAAGGATGTATCAAATCCAAGACCCGTTAAGATGCAGAATGAAAAACCATAAAGGGGTGAACGCCACAAAGGTTGTCAAATCCTTTGATAAGTTCAAGGGGTTCAATCAAGAACGAAGAAGAATAGGGATAAACTCACCTAATTCAAGCAATCTCATTAATCATCAAGGTTGTGTTTTACAATGACCAAGAAAACCTAATATAATGCAAAAGCGCGTCCAAAATAACCCTAGCTGCAAAATTCCAAAAATAAAACTTGGCGCAATTTTACAGCCGTGAATATCATTCTTACGGCCGTAATTGACCCTCGGGTCCAAAACTGATTTAACTCATACGGCCGTAAGTTACATTCTGAATAAAATTACACAACTCCATTACGGCCGTGAATTGATTGTTACGGCCGTGCGATAGCAAAGTTACAGCCGTAACTCCAGACCTTACGGCCGTAAAAGGTCCTCTGAATTCTTTTCACCTTGTTCTTTGACCCAAATGCCTTGTAACGGTTTTGGCGCATCTCCCATATTGTCATGCATTGAAAATGGTGTCTTTGACCATGCATTTGAATATTCATCCACCCAAGCTTGCATAAACCCATGCATTGCTTGCTTGATCTTCTTAGCCCTCTGCCTCGTTATTGGTCCCACTGGTGCATGCAACGGATCCTTACTCGTTGGGCCACTCAGGTACTCATCAGAACTTGTAGAGAATTTTGAAGTTCCCTTCCTTTTTAGTTGTCGTTCCACTTTCATGGCCATGTGAAGCATCTCCTCCAAATCGATGTAACGCTGCAATTCAATAACATTAGCAATATCTCGATTTAAACCACTTAAAAACCTAGCCATGGTTGCCTCCGGGTCTTCCTCTATATTTGCCCTAATCATGGCAACCTCCATCTCCCTATGGTAATCCTCCACACTCTTACTACCTTGGGAAAGGGTTTGTAGTCTTTTGTAGAGATCCCTATAGTAATGTCCAGACACAAATCGTTTTCTCATAAGGGCATTCAACTCATCCCAAGTTTCAATAGGCCTCTCCTCATTCCTCCTTTTACTAGAAACCAATTGGTCCCACCATACTATAGCATAATCAGTAAATTCTACGACTGGCAATTTAACCTTTTTAGATTCGGAATAATTATGACAATCAAAAATCAACTCTACCCTCTTTTCCCATTCAAAATAAGTTTCCGGATTACTTTTACCTTGAAACGAGGGAATGGACATTTTTATATTACCAACATGTCCATCTACATCATCCCTACGATCACGCATATATCTCCTATCACGTCTTTCTCCCCGATCTCGTCTCCTACCAACACTAGCAACAAACAATTCACCACTATCTTCATCACTATCAACAACCTCAACACATTCATTCCTAGCTCTAAATTGTGGGTTGAAGTCATACCTTAGTGGTCTCCGTAAATTAGGGAAATTGCGCGGTTGTTCTTGACGTGGTTGAACAATTCCCGCACCACGTGTCTCCCCCGGATTATTAGCCCTTTCCACATTCACGCCGGATTGTGTAGCGCCCCGAGTTCCGTATACTCGGTTCACTACGTCATTTTCTGTCTAAATTTTTCGAATAATATTTTTGCGGAAGAAATAATTGAAATTCATTTTTGGCAACATTAAATAAACTGTAATGGCCGATAAAATTGAAAATATTTATGAAACCATTTGAAATAGTAAATCGAACCATTAATATTGTAAAGAAATTGCCAATATCATAATTTCTCAAATAAATGAACTTCTCTAAATTATTCGATTGTTTGGAAAATACGGAAATCATTAATGTCAAACTTTCAACAGTTTAACGATTATTGCCACCATCATTCATCGCTCGCCACCGTCTCCGAAATCTGCAAAACTGTTAAAAAGTAGGGTGAGTATTTCATGGGGGAAATACTCAGTAGACTCATCGCAAATTAATTTAATTTATAAGATGATTAAACACATAAATCCCGGCTCTTTATAAAACGGGCATTGATAGAGCTTCTTTATAAAACGACTCTTGATAAAACTCATATTGTGCATTACAGCACGAGACATATTGTGAAAATAATAGGCTCTTTGAAAACATCTCTTTGAAAACAGCTCTTTGAAAATAGCACTTTGAAAACAGCTCTTTGAAAACATCTCTTTGAAAATAGTTCTTTGAAAACAGCTCTTTGAAAACAACTCTTTGAAAATAGCTCTTTGAAAACATCTCTTTGAAAATAGTTCTTTGAAAACAGCTCTTTGAAAACAACTCTTTGAAAACATTTCTTTGAAAATAGTTCTTTGAAAACAGCTCTTTGAAAACATTTCTTTGAAAACAGCTCTTTGAAAATAGCTCTTTGAAAACAGCTCTTTGAAAACCATATACTTATAAAACACATTTTAATTATGCCAAGCATAATTTTCTTTTGAAAGCATAGGGATCCTTTCCATCATAACATAGGATAAGATCGAAATCCTCATAAACATAAGAATTTTACCGAACTTCGGTGGCAAGAATTCTTATGTAGTAAGTATACCAAGCATAATTTTTGAAATTCATAGGGATCAATTGCATCATAACATAAGATAGGATCGAAATCCTCATAAACATATGCGACAGGAATTTTACCGAACTTAGGTGGCAAATCCTCATAAACATATTGAAACATAGGAATTTTACCGAACTTCGTGGCAAATCCTCATAAACATAGGAGACACAAGAATGTTACCGAACTTCGTGGCAAGAATTCTTATGTGTAGCGCTACTAAAACTCCGGTCCCCTTAACATATCATAACTTATCATATGGGACCCATAACAATCTTGGTAGATTGATTTCATAGCAATGATCCAAAAAAACATTTTCGTGAAGCATAGGGTATACTTACTTTTCGTAAAAACATAAAGTATATTTTCTTTTCATAAAAATATACTTACTTTTCATAAAAACATAAGGTATATTTACCTTTCATAAAAACATACTTGCTTTTCTTAAAAATTGACTTTCACAAGTCACGTGACATTCATATGAAATCATAATTTAAATCAATTAATAAGTGCGAGTCTACCTCAAACTTGACGAGTGTGGTTGAGCGGGAATGACTTCAATTTCTTTAAATTCTCCGTACGCTTCGTCTTAGCCAATAAGTCACTTTAGTATATCGAATATATAGTTCAAAATGATAAATTATAATTTGAGGACTAAAATTGATGTTTTGAAAGTTGAGGGATTAAAATGAATACTTTTGAAAGTTGAGTCGGAAACTCAAAACAATAGGGTTGAAATAGTAGATTTTGAAAATGAAGGCTGAATAAAATCATTTAAAACTTAAGGGCTGAAATTGATAAGTTTAAAAGCTGAAAGGACTGAAATAAAACCTTTTTTAAAACATAGGGACTGGTTTGAAAACCTTTCAAAATTTGGGGGCTTTAAGTGCAAATTCTGAAAGATCAAACTTTTAAAATCAGATTTATTTTCTCTCTCTACCATTTTCTATTCAGATCGTTAGAGAGAGAGAGAGAGGGTCGAGCGAAAGCGAAACAGAGAAGGGCGATGGCGACGCAGTGGCTGGAGAAATAGTCGGTGTTTTCGCCGGCGAACTCGCCGGATCAAGGTGCGGTGAGTGGCTGTCAAGGCAGGGTTCCAATTTTGGGTTTCAGTTGCGAGAAACAGAAAGGAAACCGCGGCTTAGATCGCGATTTGAGTTGGGTCTTAACTGCGAAATCCGGTGGTCGTGCCGGTAAATCAGTCGGCGGTCGAAGGTAAGTCTTGGGCTTGGTTTATTTCTTGTTTTGGGTTTCGATTGTTTGTCAAAACTGAAGTGGGCAGTGGGTGGTTTTGGTGTGTCGATTATGGCAGATTGATGATGAAGATGATGATTCTGAGTAATTGGCGAGGCTGTGGAAGAATGTGGAGCTCGTGAAGTGTTGTGAAGAATCAGTGGTGATGGCTGAAATGAAGTTGCAGGTTGATGCCAATACGATGATGGTGTATTGGTAATAGCAGTGGTGTTGATAATGGATCTTGGTTATGGTTGAGGTGCTACAGAGTTGTGATTTGTGGTATTGCAGTGAACTTGGTTGCAAGTCGATGGTGTAGTGTATGGTGATAGGCAGCAGTTTGTTGGAATGGCTGTGGTTATTGAAGATGATGAAGTTTGGGTGCAGGCATTGGTGGTGCAGGATATCAGAATTTATAATAATGATATGTTTTGCTGGCTAATTAAGAAAGATAGTGGAGAATTAGGTAATGTGAGAGGGTGGAAAACATCATAATTGTTTGATGTGGATTTGATGATGAAATTGGGTCAAGATGAGTTGGAAATACTTTGTGTGATTGAAGGGAATTTCTGCATTATTGAAGCTGAACGTGGAGGTGGGGTTGATGTATAAAGAGATGGAATATGAAATAGAAAATAGATACAAAATTTTATATATATAATGATGATGTTTTTTGAGAATCTTATGGAAATGATGGTAGGATTAATTTAAGGTAATCAACTAAAAATTTGACTAACTTCGATCAAGAAAAATATTTAAAACTGATATATTTTGAACTGAAAAAATGATTTGAGAATAAATAAATTTTGAGATAAAACTGAATTACGTATTTGGACTTGAAGTAATTTGAATAAGGAAAATTGAGATATTTTAATAAATTTGGAATTCAAAATGATTTTGAAAATAATACTTTGAATAAATAATTAAAATAACATAATTTTAGAAATTCGGATTTTAATTTAAAATCGAACAAATTCGATATTTCTTGACTTTGCTAGACGAACACGTCGCGGCGTTAACTTCAAAATAATGGGTGAAATAGTAGCGACACAATTTTCTAAATATTAAAATAATTATTTATTGCGTAAAAATTCTTGGTCGCTACAGATTGTGGACCAAATTTTGCTTCCAACTTGGCATCCAACCTCGCCTCCAATTTTGCAAATTGTTCCTCCATCATTGCAAGCATTTTAAAGTCTTGAAGATCCTTTTCCGTCGACGAAGCTTCCTTCTGTGACATGATTAGTATTAAAGAAAAGAGAAAAATTTAAATAAAGCTCCCCACGTGTTTTATCGCTCGTGTATCACTTAATTTGGATTTTTCCCTCTATTAATCTCACCACTCTGCCTTTTTTCCTCTCTATTCTCTTTTTCTCACGTTCTCAAAGAACCCACCAAACTAGTCACGGATTTGGTCCTTGTGGAATAAACTACAAAGTGCAAATAAGGAAAGTTGATGGAAAATTGGAATTAGGAAGTTTAAGAAGGAAATTATGGAAATAAGAATTCTATTTCAAGAAGAAGTTTTATGGAATCAAGAATAATGAATTTAATTGAAACAAGGATTGTTGGAAAGATTTGCCAAAGATTATATTCCAAGAAAAGATTTCTTGAATTATCTTGGAATTTTTTTTTTTGATTTCTTGAATCAAATCAACAACTTTTTTTTTTTTTTGCTACTCAACAAGAACAATCAAGAACAAAAAACGGAATTTGACAAATCTTGAATTTCTGACGAATTTCAAGAAACAAGGATTGAAATACTTTTTTTTTTTAATGAATAAAACTGGAAATAAAAGAAAAGAACTGGAATACTAAATACTTGGATTTAGAGACAGACTCTGATACCAGATGATGTGATCCGATATGGGGATCACCAAGAACACGCAGAATTAAACGTCGTAAAGCTCTAAAATCCAATTAGTAGACGATAGCAATGCAACCCCGACCTCGCGACGCAAGAACTATGGGTATATTAAACCCAAAACTCGTTACGATGGGGAGATAAGAACTACAGAGGGGGAACGCCACAAAGGTTGTCAAATCCATTGATAAGTTCAATTTGTTCGACGAGAACAAGAAGAAATATAAGGGAATAATTCACCTTCAATATCATAAATCTCAAGAATAAAAGTTGTGTTTTACAATGCTGAAAGAAGCCTTTAAATATGCTAACAAAATAAAGCTACCAAAAATAAACTAGAATTAAAACGAAAACCTAACTCAAAAACTAGGTTAAAATTTGCGGCGCTAAGTTACGGCCGTAACTTAAGTTTACGGTCGTAGGTGACTTACGGGTCTAAAATTCAAAACATAGTTTACGGCCGTGACAAGTTATTTTACGGCTGTAAGTGACCTTCTGAACAAAAATAAAAGTTACAAAATTTTGGTTACAGCCGTGAGAATTTGATTACGGCCGTAAGTTCTTCTACTTCAGTTACGGCCGTGAGATGATATGTTACGGCCGTAATGGCCTTTATGTCCAATTTCGCCATGATGATTTTACGGCCGTAAAAATGGGTGTTACAGCTGTTCGCTCAAAATAGTGTACCGCAAGCGCACGGGTCGCGTACAAGTAATAAAGTGGACTTTTTGAGTCCGGATTGTCGATCCCACGAGGAATGTATACTTAATTACACTTTAGTTAATTTAATCTTAACAAATAAAACACACAATTAAAAGATGGATTTTTGTAAATTCTAAATTAAAGAAACTAATTCTAAACCGAATTAAAATACGGAAAATGAAAGATAAAACGTGGTTGGGATTCATGGTTTCATTTAACCGTCGCCTAATTAATTTCTCAACATGCAAATTAATAGATTACTCATTTACAATGTTAGACCCGATTTTCCAAACTTAGCTAATTACCTCTCTCGAGTGAAATTAACCCTAATCAATTGGTTTAACCTACTATATCTCTATGTCGATTAAAACTCAATCAATTGCATTAACGTTTTGTGAAAATAGCTCAATGGATCATCTAGGGTTTAAGGTATATCTCTATCCTTAACAAGAACCTAGAGCATTTATTATTTGGTCTAAAATGCACAATATCTCTCGATTATCATACACTTCACATAACATATATTTGGTGATCAATCAAACACATGTAATAATCTCAATAACAAATACACATGAAATTAAGCATTTAATTATCAAAAGGCAAATATTGAAATTAATCAAAGCTAGGTTAAATTCATTCCATAAATCCCAACATTAAAATTTAGCTAAACATGTTGGAAGAAAAAGCGATAGATGATAAAATTACAACCCGGAGTTTGAAGATTGTGAATTTGGCTCGCTGCTTAAGTTGCGTCCAGCTGCAACCTGCTTCACTGCAATTTCTCGTTGCAGCCTTGCGTCAGCTTGCATCCAGCCTTGCGTCTAGCTGCAATCATCCCCATTTCAGCTTCAATAATCAGTTCACAGCAACTCTTGCTTGCAATCCAGCACTTCCCCTCAGCAAAGCAGCAACACCAGCTGCAGCCTCCTCATTCCAACATAATTCCAGCAACAGCAGTTAATTCCAGCAATCCAGCTTTCAGCAGTAGCATTCAGCAGCACAGCAGATCACTTTGTGCTCACAGGCAGCTTCCAGTTCTAGCAGCAGCACAGCAGCATAGCAGATTTCCAGCACCCGCAGAACTCCAGCACAGCAGATTTCCAGCAGCTGCACGTCCCCAGGCAGCAGCTCAGCAGCAACCAGGTTCTCCAGCAATTTCACAGCTTTGTTCCACAGCTTGCAGTCCAGCAGCAGTTGAACCAGGCAGCAAACCAGCAACAACCCAGCAGCGTTCCAGCAATCAGCAGCAGTGGCTTCCTTCCCTCCAGCAGCAAAACAACTCCAGCAGCAAAACTCCAGCAGGCTGTAACAGTCAGTTATCTTTCCAGCATCAACAACAATTATTCAGCAGCAGCAGCACCAACTTGCAATGGCAGCAACAATTCCCAGCAACTTTGTTTCTGTCTCAGCTGCAACACCAGCAGTTTGTTTTTCTCTCCTTCCTCCTGCTGTTGTCACCAGCAGTGAGAAATATATTCCTCCCTCTCTTCTGTTAACCAGCAAGCTGCTGTCACCAGCTTACACCAATTGTTGAACCAGCAGCAACTCCCACTTTCAGGCAGAAGCAGTAGCGGCTTCCTTCCCTCCAGCAGTGTCACCCTGTAATTCAACCCCCCGGTTCCTCCTCTAGTTGCAGTTCTTCACGAACCAGCAGTATTAGGCTGCTGTCACCAGCCTGCAATCCCGTCTGGTTTTCACCTTTTCTTCACCAGCAATGGCAGCAACAGCAGACTCCACCGGTAGCAGGCTGCTCCTGTCACCAGCAACCTCCCTTCCGGTTTCACCCCCTCTCCTCCTTTTCTCTGGTTTTCTTCCTCAGTTGAGCATCCAGCTGCTTTCTTTTCTGCACTCAGCTGCCTAAGGCAGCTTCCCCCCTTGTCCAACCGTCTGCCCCTGTGTATATGTATATGCAAAAATGAGCACATCAGCCAGTTGTTGTCTCCACTCTTTTTAGCCCATGCTTCTTTGTCTCTCAGCAGCTTTTCTCCATCCCTCTCCCATCATTTCCAGCTCATCAGATTCCCAGCCACGTTCTCTTGTCTTATTCTTGCTAAAATTGCACTTTTGGTCCTTCAACTTTTGAGATGTTGCAATTAAGTCCTCAAACTTTTGATTTCTTTCAATTAGGTCCTTGGACATCAAATTTGCTTATCTTTTAGCTCAATTACACTCCAATCTTGTCCATTTGCTTTCCAATTGAGTTTGTACCTAATTTTACAAGATAAACACAATTTATAAGTAGATATTTGCTCAATTTGTCAATTAAAGTGCTAATTTAGGAACTAAATAAGTGTGTAAAACGCACACTTATCAACAGCCGTGGGAATGCTTCTGCCTTATTTTCTTGTTGTTCTTTGATCCAAATGCATTGTAACAACTTTGGTTCGTCTTCCACTTTGTTATGCAACGTAAATGATGTCTTTGCACTCGAGCACTCATCCATCCACGCTTGCATGAATTCTTGCATTGTCTGCTTGATTCTTTTGGCTCTTTGACTCGTTATTGGTCCCGCGGGCACGTGCAACGGGTCAACGCTCTTCGAGCCACTTCGGAACTCATCAGGCGGGAAATGTTCAACCACGTCAAGAACAACCGCGTACTTTCCCTAATTTACGGAGGCCACTAAGGTATGACTTCCACCCACAATATGGAGTTAGGAATGAACGTGTTGAGGTTGTTGATAATGATGAAGATAGTGGTGAATTGTCTGTTACTAGTGTTGGTTGGAGACGAGATCGGGGAGAAAGACATGATAGGGGATATAGGCGTGATCGTAGGGATGATGTAGATGGACATGTTGGTAATATAAAAATGTCCATTCCCTCGTTTCAAGGTAAAAGTAATCCGGAAACTTATTTTGAATGGGAAAAGAGGGTAGAATTGATTTTTGATTGTCATAATTATTCCGAAGCTAAAAGGGTTATATTGGCAGTCGTAGAATTTACTGATTATACTATAGTATGGTGGGATCAATTGGTTACTAGTAAAAGGAGGAATAGGGAGAGGCCTATTGAAACTTGGGATGAGTTGAAGGCCCTTATGAGAAAACGATTTGGGCCTCGACATTACTATAGGGATCTCTACCAAAAACTACAAACCCTTTCCCAAGGTAGTAGGAGTGTGGAAGATTACCATAGGGAGATGGAGGTTGCCATGATTAGGGCAAATATAGAGGAAGACCCGGAGGCAACCATGGCTAGGCATTTAAGTGGTTCAAATCGAGATATTGCTAATGTTATTGAATTGCAGCATTATATCGATTTGGAGGAGATGCTTCACATGGCCATGAAGGTGGAGAGACAACTAAAAAGGAAGGGGACTTCAAAATTCTCAATAGGTTCTAATTCTTTTGGTAAGTCTACATGGAGCGGAACTTCTAAAAATGAAGGGGTTGTACAGAAAAATAAATTTGAGGCACCGAAGGGAAAAGTAGAGCCACCCAACAAAGGTAAAATTGCTTCTGACTCTCAAACTTCTAGGACTAGAGATATTCGTTGTTTGAAATGTTCTGGATTAGGACATATTTCTTCACAATGTCCAAATAAACGAATATTGGTTGTGCGTAATGGGGTATTAAGTTCGGAGGATGAGAAAGAGGAAGAAGTAGAGGATGAGTATGCCAGCTCTAGAGGATGTTAGTGAAAATGATGATGGGGATTATGCAGTAGCTAAATCACTTGTCACTAGGAGAGCCCTTAGTACTCAAGTTAAGGTGGAAGAGTCGGGTGAGCAGCGAATGTTGCTAGCACTACTCTAGTGGAGAAACTATGCCTACCTATGCTAAAACACCCTAGGCCATATAAACTGCAATGTTTAAATGAATTGGGTGAGACTAAGGTGAATAAACAGGTGGTAGTTGATTTGGCAATTGGGAAGTATGATGATAGAGTGGTTTGTGATGTGGTTCCCGTGCATGCGGGACAAAAAGAGACCATGACAATTCGATAGGAAGGTTATTCATGATGGCTTTAAAAATAGGTATACCTTCACTAAGGACGGGAAAAATGTCAAACTAATGCCGTTGTCACCTCAAGAGGTCTATGAAGACCAATTGAAATTGAAAAGTGAGGAATAGAGAAAGAGGGTCCGGACCACGATCCCGAAAAAAGGAGAGTTGAGTGAACAGAAGTGGGTCGGGACCGCGATCCCGGAAAAAAGAGAGTTGTGTGAAAAACAGATAGTTGGGACCACGATCCCAGAAAAAGGAGAGGGTGTGAAGAGTGCCAGTAAAAATAAAAGAGAGAAAACAAAAGTGAGCTTCTACGCAAAACAGAGTGATATCACCAAAGCTATTTTTACAAATAAACCCGTGATTTTACTAATGTACAAGGAATCTCTCCTTGTACTTGATGAAGCTAACCACTCCCTCCCCAGTTTAGCTGTGTTTCTTTTGCAGAAATTTGCAGATTTATTTTCCGAGGAAATTCCTAGTGGGCTGCCACCAATTCGTGGGATTGAACACCAGATTGACTTCGTGCCAGGATCAGTCATCCCAAACAGGCCAACTTATAGGAGCAATCCCGAAGAAACCAAAGAGCTACTAAAGCAGGTTGAAGAGCTGCTGAAAAAAGGGCTATGTTCGGGAAAGCATGAGCCCATGTGCAGTACCAGTTCTGTTGGTACCCAAAAAGGATGGGACTTGGAGGATGTGCGTGGATTGTAGAGCAGTCAACAATATTACGGTAAAGTATCACCATCCCATACCTAAACTTGATGACATGCTTGATGAACTTTATGGTGCTAGTATGTTTAGCAAAATAGACCTTAAGAGTGGTTATCACCAAATCGTATGAAAGAAGGTGATGAGTGGAAAACCGCCTTCAAAACCAAATATGGTTTATATGAATGGATGATTTTGCCATTCGGCCTCTCAAATGCACCTAGCACTTTTATGAGGCTAATGAATCATGTTTTGCGTGCTTACATTGGTAAATTAGTTGTGGTATACTTTGATGACATTTTGGTATATAGTAAGAACTTAGGTGATCACATTAAACATTTAAGATCTGTTTTTGAAGTATTGAAAACTGAAAAACTATATGCTAATTTTAAAAAGTGTACTTTTTGCATTTAAAAGTAATTTTTCTTGGGTTTGTTGTTAGTGCTAATGGTGTTGAGGTAGATGAGGAGAAAATTAGTGCTATTAAAGAATGGCCAACTCCCAAAAGTATTACGAAGGTTAGAAGCTTCCACGGGTTGGCTGGGTTTTATAGAAGATTTGTTAAAGACTTTAGCACACATGCAGGACCACTCACAGAGATAGTTAAGAAAAGTGTAGGATTCCATTGGGGGGTAGCACAAGAAAATGCTTTTAAAATGCTTAAGGATAGGTTATGTTCTGCACCGGTTTTGGCTTTACCTAACTTTAACCAAACCTTTGAGATTGAATGTGATACATCAGGAATAGGGATTGGAGCAGTTCTTATGCAGGAAAAAAAGTCGAGTACATTTTTCAGTGAAAAGCTGAGTGAGGCAATTTTGAATTATCCTACCTACGATAAGGAGCTTTATGCTCTTGTTCGTGCCTTGGAGACATGGCAGCATTATCTGTGGCCAAAGGAATTCGTCATACACACTGACCACGAGTCACTGAAGCACCTCAGGGGACAAGGTAAGCTAAACAAAAGACACGGCCGTTGGATGGAATTCATTGAGGCTTTACCCTATGTCATCCGCTATAAGCAAGGTAAGGAGAATGTTGTAGCAGATACCCTTTCTCGCAGGTACTTCTAAACTCTTTAAATGCGAAGTTGCTTGGGTTTGAATATATAAGAGGTATGTATACTGATGACCCTTATTTTTCTACCATTTATGCTTCATGTGAAAAGGGTGCAATTGATAAATTTTATAGGCATGATGGCTATTTGTTTAGGGAAAGTAAACTTTGTGTGCCTAATTGTTCTATGCGTGAATTGCTAGTGCGTGAGGCTCATGGTGGGGGGTTAATGGGACACTTTGGCATTATTAAGACGTTAGAAACTTTACAAGAGCACTTTTGTTGGCCTAAAATGAAAAGGAGTTTCACCATATTTGTGATAGGTGCATAACTTGTAAACAATCTAAGTTTAGGGTCTTACCACAAGGTTTGTATACACCTTTGCCCGTACCTAATGAACCTTGGCTATCTATGGATTTTGTATTAGGTCTGCCTAGGATAAAAAAAGGTAGAGACTCGATATTTTTGGTGGTATGTCGATTTAGCAAAATGGCAAATTTTATTCCTTGTCATAAAACTGATGATGCAACAAACATAGTGGACCTATTCTTTAGGGAAGTTGTGAGACTCCATGGGATACCTAGGAGTATTGTGTCTGATAGGGATGTCAAGTTCCTAAGCTACTTTTAGAAAGTCTTGTGGGGAAAGATGGGTACTAAATTCCTATTTTCTACTACATGTCACCCGCAAACTGATGGTCAAACGGAGGTAGTTAATAGGACATTAATCCAACTTTTGCGCACTATAATAAATAAGAATTTAAAATGTTGGGAGGAATGTTTGCCATTTGTGGAATTTGCTTATAATCGGTCTGTGCATTCTACTACTTTATGTTCAACTTTTGAAGTTGTTTATGGTTTCAACCCGCTAACTCCTCTTGATTTAATTCCTTTACCTGTAGATGAAAGAAGCAGTTTGGACGGGGCGAAAAAGGCTAAACTTGTAAAGGCACTTCATGAGAAGGTGAAAGGGCAAATTGAAAAGAAAAATGAGTGTTATGCGACTCATGCCAACAAAGGTAGGAGGCAAGTAACGTTCAAGCCGGGTGATTGGGTGTGGTTGCACTTGCGAAAGGAGCGATTCCCAACCCAAAGGAAGTTTAAGTTGCTGCCAAGAGGCGATGGACCTTTTCAAATCATTGAAAAGATAAACGAGAACGCATATAAGCTTGATCTTCCAGGTGAGTATAACGTGTCTGCTTCTTTTAATGTTGCTGATCTTTCTCTGTTTGATGCAGGTGATGATTCGAGGATGAATCCTTTTCAACAGGGAGGGGATGATGAGTTCCGAAGTGGCTCGAAGAGCGTTGACCCGTTGAACGTGCCCGTGGGACCAATAACGAGGTAAAGAGCCAAAAGAATCAAGCAGGCGATGCAAGGATTTATGGAAGCGTGGATGGACGAGTGCTCGAGTGCAAAGACCTCATTTACATTGCATAACAAAGTGGAAGATGAGCCAAAGTCATTACAATGCGTTTAGATCGAAGAACAACAAGAAAATTATGTAGACGCTAACTTACGGTCGTAAAGCCCAAAATTACGGCCGTAACACTATCATTGTGAAATTAAGCAGAAGAGGAATTACGACAGTAACATATGATCTCACCGCTATAACTGGATTGGAATTACTTACGACCATAATCGAAACACTCACGGTCGTAAACAGAGTTTTGTAACTTTAATTTTTTTTGTTCAGAAGGTCACTTACGGCCGTATATAAAATTGTCACGACCGTAACATATGTTTTTATTTTTAAACCGTAAGTCACTTACGGCCGTAACTTAGGCTCCGCAAATTTAACCTAATTTAGGCGGCTAGGGTTAGTTTAATTCTAGTTTATTTTTGGTTACTTTATTTTGTTAGCCTATTTAAATGCTTCATTCAGTATTGTATTAAACAACTATTATTCTTGAGATTTATGATATAGAAGGTGAGATATTCCCTTATATTTCTTCTTGTTCTCGTTGAACAAACTCGAACTTATCAAAGGATTTGACAACCTTTGTGGCGTTCCCCCTCTGTGGTTCTCATCTCCGCATCGTAACAGGTTTTGGGTTTAATATACCAATAGTTCTTGCGTCGTGAGGTCGGGGTTGCATTGCTATCGTCTACTAATTGGATTTTAGAGCTTTCCGGCGTTTATTTCCGCGTGTTCTTGGTGATCCCCATATCGGATCACGTCAGTTGTTGTTTAGCTGTTATTGGTTGTTGTGCTGCACTTCTTCGATGTCGAAAAGTTCTCTCGATTTCTGGATCAAAATAACAATATTCAATATTAGTTGATTGAGTTTTAAACGTGCAAGCAAAGAAATAGGCAAGCAATATTTAATAAAATTAGAGAAATAAAGAGAAAAATAAAATAAATTCAGGAAAATAAAATTATAATTAATTAAACAACTGAGTTGGTTGTTCCTCGACAACGACGCCAAAAATTTGATGCGTATCGCGATGCACCAAAATTAAATTCAAATTACTCGTTCACTATTACTAAGAATGTAGTAATGGAAGCAATGGTCGATCCCACAAGAAACGAAAATTAAAATAGTTGTTTGATCAATTAGAGTAGAGTGGGGGTTTTTGTTGTTTGAATTTGCTTAAATGTAAACTATGCATAAAAAGAAACAATTAAATATGACTAGAGAATTAATATGAGAGGAAATCTTGTTCCCTGGTTTGGTTGTGTCCTCAATCCATGTTATACCTTCCTATGTAACGCACTTCTATTCCTAATTCAATTTATCAATCTTAGACAATCAACAAGCTCTGATTACCACAATTCTTTCTTATATAAATTAAATCAAAACAATCTCTTTGATTCAATTCTAACCAATGGATAACCCTAAACAAACTCTTAGGATTTAATGCAAGAATAGTGTGAAAATGAGAAGAATTAGATTGAATTGGGTTGTTAATTTCACAAGCTCGAATTAATCAATCCAAGTGTCGAATTATTTTTAAACCTACACGAGATTTATTTGCAACCAAAAGTCAAGATTCAATGACAATTACGGATCAAAGATCTAAACTTAGCATATACATGAATTTAGAGATTAAACAATTTAATTGGCTAAATCAAATTTATTAATCAACTAAACTCAATCAAACATTCAAAACTAAATAATTCAACAATATAAGAGAATAGATGCATGCTACTAGTTTCTAGGAAAAGAAAATAACATAATTAAATTGACACAATTACCCCCTTGAACAAGATAAGGAATTTAGCCCAGCATGATTATGGTGGATTCTTCGAGTTGATTCATGGATTCACCTTGTTGTCGATGCTCTCGTGTTTAAAAATCTCCCAAGAATGCTCTCCCTTTTTGTCGATGAATTTTCTCTTTTTAAGCCTCCAAAAACGTGCCCTAGGGTTCCCAAGAATATATACCAAAAATAGACTCCTAAATCAATTAGGAAAATATTCTGTGGGAAAGCTACGACCGTAACTTAGTCATTTACACCCGTAAATGGACTTTTGGTCAACTTGAGATTTTGAGAGTTACGGCCGTAACGGAACTTCTGCAGATTTCATACTTGGCTTGGTAGAATTTCACAGCCTTAATTATGGAACTTACGGCCGTAACCAATTTGGCACTCTTGGTCCCCAATCTTCATTTTTAAGCATTTTTTGGTCATTTTTCATCTTTTCTTCTCCTTTGTGATCTTATACAACACAATACACAGAAATGCATTACACAATACTTAAATGGAACTAAACTAATAACAAAATATGACCATAAATGAACTAAATAAGTGCTAATAAAGCACTTATCAGGGGGAGGGACTTCTCCTTCCCCATACCGGTTCATTTCGCACTAGTTTTTCTATGCGATTCAAATCGATGAAGATAATTGGTGGATGGGTGAGGCATAGTGAGCGTGTCGCTAAACAGAGAAGCGGAGGCAGGAAGTGATTTTGGATGAAGACGAGGCTCGTCTACAAATTTTGTTTTCTGTCAAAATTACATTTTGGGTCCTCATTCTTTTGATTTGGGCAAAATTAACCCAAGTGACCATTTGAGAATTATTTTGTAACTTGATTGACCACTAGTGTAAGGATAGAACTTCTGTAACTGTTTTGAAACATTCACGACTAGTATATTTTTACAAGTGAAATGCTAGTAATAAATATTTCTAAAAAATTTGTACTTGATTATTTCATCCATATATAAGATACATTTTATTATTGTTTTCTAAAAAATTGAAGTAAAAAATGATTTGGTTAAAAAATATATACATTATGAACGAATTCGTAATAACAAAAATCATTTGATCTCAATTGGGAAGCTTCATAAATTTGATTTGAAAGGTAGGTCAACGGTTTAGTTCCTTTGTTAGACAATTTTTGGTGAAATTTATACTTTGATACACATAGGCAAGCTAGTTGGCACAATTAATTATGCATACTTCATGTTGGAAACTAATGGTTCCACTTCATATTTTTGGATTGGGTTGAATATGTACTCCGATGAAATTTATACTTGATTCACTTAGGCATGTCTAGTTGGCGCAATTAATTATGCGTACTTCACGTTGGAGCTTAATGGTTCCACATTAGATTTTTGTTTGTTGAAAATTTACTCGAGTGCCCATGGTAAACTTAATCATTTGTTTATAAATTTTGTTTATAAACGATTCCATGATAATATTGTATTGGACTATTTTTTTGAAAAATTAATAATTTTGAACTGTCAAATATTCTCGTCCATGTTGTAAAACTACCAAAATTATACTAGAGAAAATCGAGATGAGAGAATAGAGAGATGGAGAGAATTCTTCTCATTCCAAGAAGTGCATTTAATGAAGAATACAAACCCATTTATAGAATGATAAGAGGGGTAAAATAGTAATTAGTCATTTACCACTAAGGGTAAAGTGGTCATTAATCATTCACCATTATATACCACTATCAATTATTTATAACACTCCCCCTTGAATAACTTATTGTTTAATTGTTGCCTCGTTAAAACCTTGCTAAGAAAACTCAATGGGATAAAATTTGAGCAAAGAAAAAAGATTACAGCTGCTCCCCCTGATGTTGGTCATCGTGAATCATTGAGTTGATAAATCTTGGAATTCTGAAGTACTGCCTTGTTAAAACCTTGCCGTAAAATCCTGCGGGATAAAATCTGAACCAAGGAAAAAGAGTACAGTAGCTGCCTCGTTAAAACCATGTTAGGAAAACCTAGTAGGACAAAACTTAGATGAAGGAAAAAGAGTACAACATGATTCTCCCCCTAAAGTGTGTAATCGAGTATTCATGAATTTCTTGAAGATTGATATCATATTTCGTTTGGAATATGTAAATATAAAACTCTCTCTCTGTGTAGCCGATATCATAACATTCTTCATAAAATGTCTATGATTTTCTTCTTTTGTTGATATCATTCCAGCATAATTTAAAGAGAGAGTTTGTTGTTGAATTATAGCTCGCAGATAGCTGTGATAATGTCTCAAAAACCTTGCTAGGAAAACTCGGTGGGACAAAACCTTAACGAAGTGAAAAATAGTGCATTATTCTCATTGATACGCCATAATTGCTGCCTCATTAAAAACTTTGCTAGAAAAATCTCGTGGGACAAAACATCAGTTAAGGGAAAAAGAGTACAGCGCGTATTTGTTCCTCTCATGGGAATATTACAAGTATATTGATGCAATTTCAAATCTTTTCATCAAATATATCATTTATGATGAGAGTTGTATAAATAGTTTATAACTCATTTATGATGTCAAAGCTCATTTATGATGTACTGAAATGCAATATCAAGCAATGTTTCTCTAGTTGACTGATTGCTTTTTCCAAATTTAGAATTGATTCACTTCAGGTGAAACTATCAAAATCGAGAACTCACTTCTAGTGAATATTTGAACATTATTCATTTTCGAATTCACTTCTGGTGAATAATTAAATCTTCATTTTCGATGGATAATTAAATATAAATTTGCATATTGAAAAATCAATTGCAAGCCCAGATATTCAAATATAATTCATAATAATAGTACACTAAAATTTCAATTTCAACATATTATATGACTGGGTCATTTGTATCATTCTTTACGTGATTTCATTTTATACATAAGAATCACATTTCATTCTATAGTAATACTACTCTGGGCATGTTGATTGTTTAAATGATTATATATGTATGTTCTCGCATCTTATAAACTGCAATTTTCAATTTACGTGAGTATAATCAATCATTGAAATATATATCAATTTTAACATATAATCTATAATCCCCAGTATGTATTTCTGTATAGTACAAATCAGTATACCAAGATTTATTACATTAAAAAAGGTTTGAAATGATATCCTAAGAAAATAATTCTTGTCCCCCAATCTTTAATTATCTTTTATCATATCGAAAAAGGTAATGGTACATTATTTCCTTATTCCCACCTTTTAAATATTTTATTCCATTATTTCTTGGTGGAATCAATGTCACGTGGAGCCACTGATCTTCACGCGTTAAATAATACATTTAAATAGATCGTTTGAGAAGAAGATTAGATCCATAAAAAATGGATGTCATATAATCAAATATTCGCAAATATTATTCTAATTTCTCGGTAAATATTTTGAAAAAGATTTACCAAGTTCGACTTGAAATATTGAGGCTGCTGATGAATCAAGGTATCCCCGAAGATGTTCGTTGGTTGATCGAAGTAAAAGTTCGATTAGCGGTGAATTACCATATTCTTTTTCTAAGCACATGCCTGGTTTAGGTAAGAGAACTTTCACAAATAAGCGAAGAGCAAGAAGATTGAAAGGTTGTTACAAATATGCTCGATGGACATGTAATACCCGTTGTAAATCAGTAGGATATACATTCGTAAATAGAGATGAAAAAATAGATTTCATTAAGGGTGGACTGAGTAATGAGATTGGATGTTATTCGATTAACTCTTGAGACGCACCCTTGTGTGTGTATGTGTAGCATGAGCTACTATCTTTATGGGTTTAATTCAATAATGATAAAGACCGTTATAGTCTCAAGAATATAATAGAAAAAGATCATGTTTGGCAGTCTACAACAAATATGGATGTTTTGGCTATTCAGCATTGATACAAGGTTAATCAGTATATTGTATATATGTATACATATATATATTTTAACAAAATATTTTATACTTTCATTTTTCGCGTATTAACATACTGTTGCTGAGAAACCATCGAAAGATAGTGTCAGTTATGGAGCATTAAATTGATGTCAGAGATATAATCAAAAGTAGTGTCATTTAGTCAAAAGTAATAGTCAAATTTTCAAAAGATGAGCAGTAAATAGTGAAGATTTTTTAGTTTAAAAGCCAATTATTTTCACAGTTTATGCATCCTAAAATAACATTTTCTCGTAAGTTTTTCCTTCCTTATATTCTCAAAGATGGAAGTATCAAAATTTCGACAAATCAAAATTATCTGTGTATTTTGTGGATCAAAAGTAGGGAAAGGCTTTGGGTATCTAGAAGCAGCAATGCTTCAAGGAAAGAATTTGGGAGAGAGATATCAATCTAGTGTATGGATAAGGTAGCAGTAGATTGATAAGTTGCGTTTCTCAATCTGCTCAAACAGATCAAGTGAAAGTGATAGGTGTTATACCTATTCATTTGGCAGATATTGCAGGAAAAACTCGAGAGCATGAAATACAGACATTATCTATCCATGAACGCATAACTTGCATGCTATATGGTTCTGATGCCTTCATAGCCCTGCTCGGAGGTTTTGATACTTTAAAAGAAATCTTTAATATTACCTCATGGGCTCATTTGGATCTTCATACCAAGCTTATTGGGCTTTTAAATGTTAACAATTTTTTTGATGGTTTGCTAACATTTCTTGATTATGCTTGAAACAGGGATTCATCTCTCCATTTTCTAGGAGGATCCTTATTTCTGCTTGACTATAGAGGAGCTATTGGATAAGTTACAATCATATATTCCAATACAAGATCCAACATGAGTTAAAATAGATTGTTTACAGGGAAGGGAATCAAGCGAAAATGGAGTCCAGTTAATGTAAACTTAACCTTGTGAACCTAAAAAATATTTGGGGTAGTAGAGTACGGAGTATTTTTACTCTTGAGACATACCTCTAATTTTGAGGATTTTATAAATATTTAAACTTAATATTGTGAATCACAAAAAGATTAGGGGTGGTAGAGTGTGGAGTATTTTTACTCTTGATACACACCTCTAATCTAGATGTTCCCTAATGAGTACCTGAGTCACCATACGAGTAAGGACCCGTTGCATGTACCAGTGGGACCAATAACGAGGCTGAGGGCTAAGAAGATCAAGCAAGTAATGCAGGGGTTTATGCAAGCTTGGGTGGATGAATATTCAAATGCATGGTCAAAGACTCCGTTTTCAATACATGACAATATGGGAGATGCCCAAAACCATTGCAAGGCATTTGGGTCAAAGAACAAGGAAAAATTGGATCAGAAGGCCTTTTACGGCCGTAAGTGCTGAAATTACGGCCGTAACTTTGATATCACAATTTTGGGCAAAAAGTGATTTACGGCCGTAAAAAAATTATTCACGGCCGTAAAACAAATTTTACGGCCGTAAACACATATGTTACGGCCGTAACAATTGCGCGTCTTTTTTAGGGTTTACGCGACTTGGACGCGTTTTGAGGTCTATTTATCTTGTCTTTGTCATTGTAAAGAAAGACTTTGATGCTGAATGAAATTGCTTGAACTAGGTGAGTTTATCCCTATTCTTCTTCGTTCTTGATTGAACCCCTTGAACTTATTAAAGGATTTGACAACCTTTGTGGCGTTCCCCCCTTCATGGTTTTTCATTCCGCATCTTAACGGGTCTTGGATTTGATACATCCTTGGCTCTTGAGTCGTGAGTGTTGGGTCATATTGTTATCGTCAATTAATCTGGATTTGGAACTTTCCAAGTGTTAATTCAATTTCCGCGAGATCCCGTGATTCTCCAACAAGAATCACATCATCCCCCTTTTGTGTTTTGCATGTATCCATTTTCTTAACATGTTTCAGTGTAACTCCTTTTGTGCATCAATGAAAATAATAATAATAATAATATCTTTCTAGTATGTTTAAATGTTAAATTTTACTTCTTTTGGAGTAAATATGTACTTCTTCTAGAGTACATAATTGTTTGTGTAAGAGATTTTCAGATATTTATCAAATCTGTTTATTTCGATCATATAATATTTGTCTCGTAGCACTGATGAGATTATTTCACATTAGCCATATTCGTGTTATTATGGGATATTATCTTATCATATATCAACATTTTTCTTGTTGGATAATTCATTTTCACCTGTCTTTTTAATACAGATAATGATAACTTCTGATACCGTTTGATAAAATATTTTCATTAACATCCAACAACTTTTTGATAATGGTAACTTTTTGTACCATTTTATAAAATATTATCCAACTTTTGGTAATGGTAACTTTTAGTATACCATTTGTCGAAATATCAAATAATAATAATATCAAATTTATACCACAACATATATATGTTGACAACAACCTCCAATATGTTAAAATTAACCAACAATTAAGGTATTTTGAAATAATATAAAAAATGAATGTATATAATTAGTCATTTACCACTAGGGGTAAAGTGGTCATTAGTCATTCATCACTATATACCACTATCAATTATTTATAACAGTCCATCATTTTTTGTCTTTTAAACTAAAGGAATACCGTTATGTTGCTACTTAAAAATAATATTTATATTTATAAACAATCTTATTTATCAAAAAAAAAAAAAAAAATACGCGTCCCATAAAAGAAATACGCTAAAAAAAAATAAAAATAAATAAATACGCGTCCCCTAAAAGGCATACGCTAAAACATAGAAGACGACTTTGTTATCTATCTACTCCCTTCTCTCTCTCTCTCTCACAGGCGGAGCCGCGGAGTTTTCCTAATTGCAGTTTGCAGATCGCGATGGTAACATCCTCTCTCGATCTCTTTATAATATTTTGATATGAAATTTCGTTAATTTCGCATCAGATAGTATGTGGGGATACCATATCACGTTCATAAAGTTTCTTCAACAAGTGAATAAATGAAATACACTAGTCAAAAATCATAAAGATGACAGGAAGGTATTGGAATTTCGTTGATACAGTAACTGAAGTTATGGGTTGTGTAATTATGATAGAATCTTTAATTTATTTGTAAGTATACGAATCAAATGGAGAGTCTAAATTGAATGCTGCTCTTGTTTGTCGGTTTGAGTTTTAGGTATAGTGATGATTAAATTGTAATCAAGTTGTGGCTTTCTGAAATTGTTTCGTTCCACCTGGGCTCTTTCGCTTCCCCCCTTTCTTTCTGTTTTCTCCCTTCTATTTAACGTCCTTGCTTGCAGGCACCGGTTTATAGTGCGGTACCCAGGAAAGATAAACCTAGAGGGCGTCATAACGGGTTAACTCAACAGAAAAGGCAGGAGATAAAAGAAGCATTTGAGCTGTTTGATACTGATGGCTCTGGTATTGACACAAGTCTCTTACAAAATCAAATATTAAAATAAGTAACGTAATTGAATGCAGTATATATCATTCCAATGTACTGTCTTTTTTCATTTTTATTAATCCTATTCAGGAACAATTGATGCAAAAGAATTGAATGTTGCAATGAGGTATGAGAGTTTCGTTAATGCTATTTTGACCTATGGAATATTGATCTAACATGGTTTGTTTACAGGGCTCTTGGTTTTGAAATGACAGAAGAGGTAATGAATAAAGCTCATGTTTGGCCATGTTAAATATCTTTTCTGGTACACGTGTTATTTGAAGAGTCCTAAACTGTGTTTTAATATTCCTACAAGAGATCTTGTATTGCTTGTGATATAAATTTCCCTTGTTGCCAATTGCCATCACACTAATTTGTGTTCCAAAAAGAAGGGATTCCAGATGACTGGAGATTTAATCCTAACTTGTTCCCAAAATTTCTATATTATCAGTGTGCTCTTACTCTCCTTATAGTGATTAGATGGATATTTGAGAAGTTTGGAGCACTTCTGATGTGCTTCCTTCTTCATTCCTCAAAGAAACTTTTTTTTTTTTTTTTTCACCATGTACACACTTACTAAAAATGATGTAGAAATATTGCTTGTTTGAAGGAAGAAGATGCGATGATAGGACTTTACCTCATGCGAATCAGATATTGCAAATTTATTGCATGGTTTCTAATATTAATATTTTATTTATACTACGTACTCCCTTCACAAAGTTCTTAAGTGCTTATAAGTAGTAGTAATTCCCAAGGAATATGTGATTAAAAGTAGATAAAATTGGTGGGTCCTATGAAATGTGTGTTTAAAAATGATGTTTGACTAGCCTATAAGCACCTAATAGACCTATCAAACAAGTATTATTTCAATATATTTCATATCATGGTTTGGGCAAAATATCATAAACCCCTTTTCAAAATATATTAAGAAATGTGTGGACGTATTGTAAATAGTCGAATTGCACATTCTCGTGAATACTACAGAAAAGTGTAATGTGTTGTGGGCTATTTCAATTCAATACAACATGGAATTGATGTACACATAAGAAGAGAATATTGTATATGATAGTACAAAGTTCTAGACTACGTAGATAGTATCGTAGGAAGATAGATTCATGTACTTACTTCTAATAACATTATAAAATTCATAGTTTACCGCTAATTATAGTTCATTAATCATTTAAGACATATAAGTGGAATCCTTTTTTCATTCCTGTTTGTAATTTTGGCAAGAACTCTAAGGGAAGCTTCATTCAAATGAATTTGGAAATTAATTCAATCAGTCATTCATTGTGATCAACTATTTAATTGAATCAGTCATTTTGATTGACTTGGCACGCAATCACTATCTCTCATTGTCATGGTTTAAAAAACCCGCCTCAAGAGAGATGCAAATAACGTCTCAAGGTGCTGACCGTGAAGAGATTTTTTACAGCAACACCAAAAGGCTTGTGACCTACAAAACATAAAAATTCTAATATACTCATCTTGAGGATAAATTATTTTCCACTAAAACATTATCAAGTTTTATTTCTCATAAACAAGGTGTGAGAATATTCCACTACCCTCACCAACTAAAATAATAATTTCTTTATAGATTTTCTTTTGTCCGTTTGCACACTTTATATTGTCTAGTTATGAATTTTAATGATTGTTTAAGATTATTATGAGTTCATTTTGTATTTTAATAATCTTTTGACATTTTTCTGATCTACGCCTCAAAATGCCTTGAAACTTACGATTCGCCTAATGAAAGAAATATGCCTCAGTACCCGATTCCACCTTTTTAAACACTGCTACTCGTGAATAATGGGGTAGTTGCCCATTTCTGAGTGGATCATGATCCTAAGGATGACAAGTTTGTAGATGAGTACGGGCAAAGTAAGAAAGCATTTACTTCATGGATTTGTATAATAGGGATATCTTCTACAGTTTTGGTTCATTATCACGTGAGGTAGTTAACCTGTAGGTATAGGTACTATCAGTTTGGAGTAATTATAGTTCTTATCATGTTGATAATTTATATGCACATAGGTACTTCTGTAACTCTTTAGAGCATGTATACCAAGCTTGCATCATCGGTTGTTGGGAAGTATTGATCTTGACCTTTTATAGAGAGATCTGTTGGGAAGAGTAGACTAGCTATAAAAACTGATGACAAAACAATTCCTATCCACGTGAGGGATGGGATCTTTATGGTTGCATGCTAATAATTTTTCTTCTGTGCACTACATGATGTAAGGAGTGGTAAAGCCCATCTTGGCTGAAGTTTAATAATTGGGTTACTTATTTTTATTTTTTTATATATTTTTTCAGATTGTCCACTTATCTTTATACTTTTTTAATCTACATATATCTCCTAATCAGTAGTTTCTCAATTCTTACTGATCATCAACAGCAATTATTTATTTCAATTGCATTTTTTTTTTTGTAGTAAGAGGTTTAATCTTTTGGCTTTAATGTTATAGGAAATTAATAAAATGATAGCAGAGGTTGACAAGGATGGCAGTGGTGCAATTGACTTTGATGAGTTTTGTCACATGTTGACAGCCAAATTTGGAGAACGAGACACTAAAGAGGAGTTAATGAAAGCTTTTCACATTATTGACCAAGATAAAAATGTGAGTTACTGCTGGGGTTTACATAATATTTTTGCCTTCTCATAACTGGTTCTGCATCATGATTTCAGGGGAAGATTTCTGCTGCAGACATTCAACGCATAGGAAGGGAGTTGGGTGAACCTTTCAGCAACAGAGAGATTCAAGACATGATTGATGAAGCAGATCAAGATCGTAAGTTTTCTATTTTTCTTTTCTGAATTTGTTAGACGTTTTTGGTTTTGGTGCTGTTTAGACATATCTAGTGATATCTTTTATTACAAATCTAAAATATTCATTCTTATGCAGTCACTTTCATCCAGAATCATGAAACCTACTGCATAAGCATTTCTTGAATCTACATGCCTCCACCAATCATTTACATGCCAATTATCACAAATGTTTTTACAATGGACAGTGAAAGTTACAAAGTCTAGGAGCTACTCTTTTGTAGATGAGATGATTGTATGTGATTTTAATAGACTTAAGAATTGGATAGAAGGAGCCATAGTTGAGGTACAAACTGCACGCGGAGATTTAAGAAAATTGACCATGATAGTACGTCAATTTTTTCTGGTCCGAGGATTACTAACTATAAGCTTCATGGTTGGTTTCAAAGGACAAAAGCTTACCTTTCGTTACTTCAGAGCTTGTTCAAGGTTAGCATAACAGTAGAACAACCAAAGCTGGCTTAGTTACATCCTTTATGGCTAAGATTATGGGAAACAGGAAACGTTATTGGTCTGAGGTTGTTGTAAAGGCTTTTGGTTGACAACAGTGTTATGACCAAAACATTTTCAACTATATGATCGACCTTCGATCTATGCTCTCTTTGACACACAAACATGAAAGGAGTGAGGGAGGGACAAGGGACAAAAACACATGGTCCAATTCCAATGAAACAAGGGTGGGTAAAATACCTTGAGCTAGATGTGAGACAGGGTTAAACTGGACCATCTAACTTGGTCCAGTCCCTAAGAAACAAGAGTTTAGATTCAGCTTTCCCTATCTAAGAACTGACTGGTTCAGTTTGGGATTCGGTTTCACCAGTTCGAGCTAGTTACAAGATTTTCCATCTTTTTAAATTTTTAGATTTTCAATAAAAATACCTAATTTTAATTGTAGATAGATCTTATTATAATGTGCATGCACCAATTCAGTTGATTTCTCACACCTCAAACCAAAAGGAGTTCTGAACCAGATTGAGTGTGGTTCGGTCATCTATAATAAGGAACTAGAAGGAACCAAATATTGAGTAGTTGATTCAATTCTAGGAAGAACCCCACCACCATCAAGTTAGACCATGGCTACCCTTATTAGCTAGGTTGCATACACACTGTCGAGAGCCAGCTTATCGTGTTCGACACCGACACTTTCCGTACACTCTCCAACACGTGTCGGAGCTACACCTTATACATCAAAATGAAAATTTTAATTGGTGAAATGCTTGCAATTAAAAAAAATGATAAATCTGACTTACAAGTTGGTTTTATTTGATATCCTCATTTTGTTGCAATTAATATACGTGGTGTTTGTATATTAGACTAAAATAATATTAAATTTAAAAAAATAATTTGCATGCCCCCAACGTGTCGTATCCAAACTTTTTGAAAAATCACATGTCGGCATGTCTGTATTGTGTTGTATCCATGCAACCCTGCTTATTAGTAGGTGCCTTGTATTTGGCACCTCTGTGAAGTTGAAAATCTAGATATGGGAATTCTGAGCAAAACACCCCTAATCTTTTAGGTTATTTCCCAAATCATCCCTAACGTTTGAAAATTGCTCAAATCATCCTTAACAATTTCCTACCAAAAAACATCCTTTTTAATTGCATTTTGATCCGTCCATTGTTGCTATTAAATCTTTCCGTGGCTATCATGTGAACTAAATTGAACCAAAACTTGAGGGATAACTTTTCCAAATGTTCTGAACCTAGATAAACATATATTGCATGCTACAACATCATCGATGAGTACACCAACATTAAAAACTGAAAGATTATAACAAAAGCATAATTAAGAATCAATGAGAAAGTATTCAGAAAACAAAAAAGAAACCTTAATGAGAAAGCTACTTACATTCTCAATATAACACATGCTATCAACTTGCAACAAAAATTGCCAAACTTGGAAACAAAATAGTCCTAGTAGAATAGCTCAATCTTTAGTTTGAGTTGTACATGTCCTCTTTTTGTGACTGTGCTCACCACACCTACAATTCATCTTCAGTTTGATTTCTTTTTTTTTTTGGGTTGCTTTGGTGGCTCATCGTATTCCCTTCTTCTGGCCTTTTATGGTCTTCCTAGCATTTTCTTGTAAGGAGGTGGGATCAATGGATGTCACTCAGTGGCGGACACAAACTTTTTGTAGTAGTGGGGCACACAGATGGACCTGTGTTTTTTGCGATGGCCTTTACGGGGGTTGCCCTTGAAATTTTTTTTTTGGAAAAGATTGAAAAATAAAAAGGTACTTGAAATTTTATTACAATTGTTTTCTACGCGTTTTTATACTTTGATAACTGATGTGATCCTTGATGGGGAATCACGTAATCTCGCGGAAATTTTATAAATACTTGAAAAGTTCCAAATCCAGATTATTAGACGATAGCAATATGACCCGACACTCACGACTCAAGAACCAAGGATGTATCAAATCCAAGACCCGTTAAGATGCGGAATGAAGAACCATAGAGGGGTGAACGCTACAAAGGTTGTCAAATCCTTTGATAAGTTCAAGGGGTTCAATCAAGAACGAGTAGAATAGGGATAAACTCACCTAATTCAAAGTAATTTCAATAATCATCAAAGTTGTGTTTTTACAATGACAAGGAAACATAATATAGCCCAAAAACGTGTCCAAAAATAACCCTAGCCGCAAAAACAATAATTAAAACGCGGCGCTAGTTACGGCCGTAACATACGGGCTTACGGCCGTAATTGACCCTCGAGTCCAAAAACTGTTTTATCTCTTACGGCCGTTACATGGGTTCTTACGGCCGTAAGTCACATACTGAATAAAATTCCGTAACTCAATTACGGCCGTGAAAAGGATAGTTACGGCCGTAAGTCCCTTGCTGTCCAATTTGTGCGATGGTGAAGTTACGACCGTAACTTCAGCATTTACAGCCGTAAAAGGCCTTCTTCCTTCTTTTCTTGTTGTTCTTTGACCCAAATGCAATGTAATGGTTTTGGCTTTTCTTCCATCTTGTCATGCATTGAAAATGGAGTCTTCGACCTTGCACTTGAGCATTCGTCCATCCAAGTTTGCATAAACCCCAGCATTGCCTGCTTGATCTTCTTTGCTCTCAGCCTCGTTATTGGTCCCACTGGTACATGCAACGGGTCCTTACTCGTTGGGCCACTCCGGTTTTCATCATCCCCTCCCTGTTGAAAAGGATTCGTCCTCAAATCATCACCTGCATCAAACAAAGAGAGATCAACAACGTTGAAAGTAGCAGATATATTATACTCACCTGGGAGATCCAACTTATAAGCATTGTCATTGACTCTCTCAATGACTTGAAACAGTCCATCTCCTCTAGGCTGCAGCTTAGATTTCCGTTGTGTTGGAAATCGTTCCTTTTGCATGTGAACCCACATCCAATCACCGGATTCAAAAATCACCTGCTTTCTGCCCTTATTCGCATGGGAAGCATAGTGCTCATTCTTCCTTTGTATTTGTAGCCTGACCTTTTCGTGGAGTGATTTCACAAGCTCGGCTTTTTTCTTGCAATCTAAACTGTTCCTGTCATCTACAGGCAAAGGAATTAGGTCCATAGGGGTTAGTGGATTAAAGCCATACACAATTTCAAATGGGGAGTAAGTAGTAGTAGAATGTATAGCCCTGTTATACGCGAACTCTACAAATGGTAAGCATTCCTCCCAACTCTTCAAATTTTTATTTATGACAACACGCAAGAGTTGTGTTAACGTCCTATTGACTACTGTCTGACCATCCGTTTGAGGATGGCATGTAGTGGAAAACAACAGTTTAGTACCCATTTCCCCCCACAAAACCTTCCAGAAGTAACTAAGGAATTTGACATTCCTATCAGATACTATACTCCTAGGCACCCCATGGAGTTTGACAACTTCCCTAAAGAATAAGTCTGCTATGTTCACGTCATCATCAGTTTTATGGCAAGGAATGAAGCGTGCCATTTTACTAAACCTGTCCACAACCACAAATATGGAATCTCGACCTTTTTTTGTCCTAGGCAGTCCTAACACAAAATTCATGGATATATCTACCCAAGGTTCACTAGGAACAGGTAGAGGAGTGTACAAACCATGTGGTAAAACCTTAGACTTAGCCTGTTTACAAGTTATGCGTTTATCACAAATTTGGTGAACATCCCGTTTCATCCTAGGCCAATAAAAATGTTCCTTTAACGTTTCCAATGTTTTTAAAACACCAAAATGACCCATCAATCCACCACCGTGAGCTTCACGTACCAACAACTCACGCATAGTGTTGTTAGGCACACACAATTTACTTTCCTTAAATAAATAACCATCATGCCTATAAAATTTATCAATTGCTCCCTTTTCGCATGAGACATAAATAGTGGAGAAATCATGATCGTTAGCATACAAGTCCCGAACATACTCAAATCCAAACAATTTAGCATTCAAGGAAGTAAGGAGCACATACCTTCTTGACAATGCATCTGCAACTATATTTTCCTTACCTTATTTGTATTGAATGACGTAAGGAAAAGTCTCCACAAACTCCATCCATCGGGCATGTCTTTTGTTCAACTTACCTTGCCCCTTGAGGTGCTTTAATGACTCGTGATCCGTGTGGATGACAAATTCTTTTGGCCAGAGGTAATGCTGCCACGTCTCCAATGCCCTGACTGGAGCATAAAGCTCCTTATCATACGTCGGATAGTTCAACGCTGCCCCACTCAGTTTTTCACTGAAATAAGCTATCGGCCTCCTTTCCTGCATAAGAACAGCTCCAATCCCTATTCCTGATGCATTACATTCAATCTCAAATGTTTGGTTAAAATTAGGTAATGCTAAGACTGGTGCAGAACATAGCCTATTTTTAAGCAATTTGAAGGCATTTTCTTGTGCATCCCCCCAATGGAAACCCACACTCTTTTTAATTACTTCAGTGAGTGGTGTGGCGATTGTACTAAAATCTTTCACAAACCTCCTATAAAAACTTGCTAACCCATGAAAGCTCCTTACCTCAGTACACTCTTAGGTGTTGGTCATTCTCTAATAGCTCGGATTTTCTCATCGTCAACCTCAATACCATCCTTACTAACAATATAACCAAGGAATATGACCTTATCTATGCAAAAAGTACACTTTTTAAAGTTAGCATACAATTTTTCAGTGCGTAAAACCTCAAGTACAAACCTCAAATGATCAACATGCTCATCTACATTTTTACTATAAACTAAAATGTCATCAAAATACACGACCACAAATTTACCAATGAAAGCTCGTAAGACATGGTTCATCAACCTCATGAATGTACTAGGTGCATTGGTGAGACCAAACGGCATAACTAACCATTCATAAAGCCCATATTTGGTCTTAAATGTAGTTTTCCATTCGTCCCCCTCCTTCATGCGTATTTGGTGATATCCACTATTAAGGTCAATTTTACTAAAGACACATGAACCATATAATTCATCAAGCATGTCATCTAACCTAGGTATAGGATGGCGATATTTTACCGTGATATTGTTGATAGCTCTACAATCCACGCACATCCTCCAGGTTCCATCCTTCTTGGGCACCAATAAGACCGGCACCGCACATGGGCTCATGCTTTCCCGGACATAACCCTTGCTCAACAGCTCCTCAACTTGCCTTTAAAGCTCCTTTGTTTCTTCCGGATTGCTCCTATATGCAGGCCTATTTGGAATGACAGCACCTGGTGCAAGATCAATCTGGTGCTCGATGCCCTGAATGGGTGGCAGCTCACTAGGTATGTCGTCTGGGAATACATCATCAAATTTCTGTAAAAGAAGAGAAACAGCTAAACGGGGGAGGGAAGAGTTAGTGTCATCGAGTGCAAGGAAGGAGTCCTTGTACATTAGTAAGACCATGGGTTGATTGTCAAGGACAACTCTTTTGATCTCATTTTTTTTGGCAAGGAAGCTCACTTTTGTTTTCTCTCCTTTTTCTTTTCTGGCACTCTTCACTCCCTCTCCTTTTTCTGAGGCGGAACCCCTAACTCTCTGTTTTTCTCTCAGCTCTTCTTTTTCTGGGATCGTGGTCCTAACTCTCCTTTGAACACTCAGCTCTCCTTTTTCTGGGATCGGGGTCCCAACTCTCTTTGTCTTCTCTTCCTCACTCTTTAGTTTCAGCTGGTCTTCATAAACTTGTTGTGGAGTTAATGACATAAGTCTAATACTTTTCCTATCCTTTGTAAAACTGTACCTATTTTTGTATCCGTCATGTACCACCCTCCTGTCATATTGCCATGACCGACCCAACAGGATGTGTCCAGCATGCATTGGAACCACATCACAAACTAACTCATCCTCATACTTCCCGATAGAAAGGTTGATTAACATCTGCTTATTCACTTTGATCTCACCGGACTCATTTAGCCATTGTAACTTATAAGGTCTAGGGTGTTTGATTATAGGTAAACACAATTTCTCAACAAGAGTGGTACTAACCACGTTGGTACAACTCCCACCATCAATTATCAAACTACACACCTTTTAACAAAGCATCTAGTATGAAATATATTTTCCCTTTGCTCACCCGACTCCTCCACCTTAATTTGGGTACTAAGAGCATGCCTAGTAATAAGGGATTGAGCTACTGCATAATCTCCGTCGTCACAATCACTAGCTTCTTCTAAGGCAGGCATATCCTTAAACTCATCATCATCCTCAACCTCATCCTCCGACACCACCACCTCATTTCGCACAAGCATTATTTTTTTGTTTGGGCATTGTGATGCAATGTGCCCGATTCCCATACACCTAAAACACTTGATGTCTCTACTTCTAAGAGGTTGAGAGTCAGAAGTGGGTTTACCTTTATTGGCAGATTCCTCTCGAGCCTTTGGTGGTTCTGACTTCCCCTTTGGAGCAGCTCCTTCATTTCTGTTATTTCCACTCCATGTAGGTCTCCAAGGAGTAGAACCAGAAGAGTATTTTGCTGTTCATTTCCTTTTCAGCTGCCTTTCCACCTTCATCGCCATGTGCAGTATCTCCTCCAGTTCAACATAATGTTGCAGTTCTATAACATTTGCAATGTCTCTGTTCAAACCACTCAAAAACCTGGCCATTGTGGCCTCCGGATCCTCCTCAATATTCGCTCGGATCATAGCAATCTCCATCTCTTTATGGTATTCTTCTACACTCTTCGAACCCTGAGACAGATTTTGTAGTTTCTGGTACAAGTCCCTATAGTAATGGTTGGGCACGAACCTTTTTCTCATTAAACCCTTAAACTCATTCCAGGTCTCAATAGGTCATTCACGATTTCTCCTCCTACTTTTCACTAATTGATCCCACCACACAAGTGCATAGTCTGCGAAGTCTATAACTGCTAACTTCACCTTTTTTCCCTCTGAGTAGTTATGGCACTCAAAAATCAGTTCTACCTTCTTCTCCCACTCAAAGTACACACCTCCGGATCACTTTTACCTTGGAAAGCTGGTATAGTCATTTTAATGTTTCCTAAGCTTCTATCCACCCCATCATCATCCCTATATTCACGCTTATTTCCCCTTCCACGCCGACCACCACGACCTCTTCTCCTACCCAAGCTAGCCACTGATACATTCTCACTATCATCATCAACACTATCTCCTATCTCAACATCATCATCATCCCAAACTCCATTCCTAGGATTATTGTCATACCTTTGCGGCCTCCGGATATTAGGAGCCGTGTGCTCTCTACGTAGTTGGGCAATTGCTGCACTATGCGTGTCCACAGAGTTTTTAATCTCCCCCAACTTCGCATCCCACCTCTCGAATCGTTTTTCCAGTATTGCAAGAAAGTGGAACTGTTGGTTATCCTCCCCTATCGACGATGCTTCCTTCTGTGACATGGTTAGTGATCAAAAAATAAAAAAAAAATTTGTAAGGAAAGAAAATATATCCTCACGTGTTTAGCACTCGTGTATCACTCTATTCGGCTTTTTCCCTCTATTGATCTCACCACTCCGTCTTTTTCCTCTCTATTCCCTTTTCTCAAGTTCTCAAAGAACCCACCAAACTAGTCACGGACTTGATCTTTGTGGAATTAACCCAAAGTGCAAGACACAAATTGATGGAATATTGGACTCAAGAAAATTGATGCAATAAGGAATGAAAGATTTTCAAGAAAGTGATTTTCTTGAAACAATTCAGAAATTTCAATGGCACGTACCAAGAATGAATTTTTAAAGTAGTAATGGATGACGAAAACTATCAAGAATGTAGGAAAAAGTAAAAGGTATCAAGAAAGGTCTTCTTGAATATGGAATTGTGTCCTTGATCTTGATCTTCAATAATAATCACTTTTTTTTTTCTTTTTTTTTTTTTTTTTTTTTTTTTGCTAATCAAGAACAATCAATAATAACAAGAATTGAAACTACGACCAATCTTGAATTAGTGAAGAATTTCAAGAAACCCAAGAATTTAATATCGATTCAACGATGACTCAAGAACAATGGAATCTAATGAAGAAAACGAAACAAAACAAGAATTATATCAAAACCTGGATTTAGAGCCAAGCTCTGATACCAAATGATGTGATCCTTGATGGGGAATCACGTAATCTCGCGGAAATTTTATAAATACTTGAAAAGTTCCAAATCCAGATTATTAGACGATAGCAATATGACCCGACACTCACGACTCAAGAACCAAGGATGTATCAAATCCAAGACCCGTTAAGATGCGGAATGAAGAACCATAGAGGGGTGAACGCTACAAAGGTTGTCAAATCCTTTGATAAGTTCAAGGGGTTCAATCAAGAACGAGTAGAATAGGGATAAACTCACCTAATTCAAAGTAATTTCAATAATCATCAAAGTTGTGTTTTTACAATGACAAGGAAACATAATATAGCCCAAAAACGCGTCCAAAAATAACCCTAGCCGCAAAAACAATAATTAAAACGCGGCGCTAGTTACGGCCGTAACATACGGGCTTACGGCCGTAATTGACCCTCGAGTCCAAAAACTGTTTTATCTCTTACGGCCGTTACATGGGTTCTTACGGCCGTAAGTCACATACTGAATAAAATTCCCTAACTCAATTACGGTAGTGAAAAGGATAGTTACGGCCGTAAGTCCCTTGCTGTCCAATTTGTGCGATGGTGAAGTTACGGCCTTAACTTCAGCATTTACGGCCGTAAAAGGCCTTTTTCCTTCTTCTCTTGTTGTTCCTTGACCCAAATGCAATGTAATGGTTTTGGCTCTTCTTCCATCTTGTCATGCATTGAAAATGGAGTCTTCGACCTTGCACTTGAGCATGCGTCCATCCAAGCTTGCATAAACCCCAACATTGCTTGCTTGATCTTCTTAGCTCTCAGCCTCGTTATTGGTCCCATTGGTACATGCAACGGGTCCTTACTCGTTGGGCCACTCCGGTCCTCATCAATAACGTTTCATAATTACATCATTTTCGATATTGTCAAGTACATCCTTCTCTATATATGCAATTAAACTACATTCAACAACTGATCTCCAAGGCGATTACGCAGACGATTTTTGACATAAGCCATTGCAGAAAATGATCTCTCAACTGTAGCAGTAGCAACGAGAAGAATTAAACTCAATGTCACAAGCTTGTACACTAATGGATGAACTTAATGTTTATTTTTTGCAACTAACTTCTTTGTAAGATCACCTAGGCTATATGATCCTCCAAAATCTTCATCAGTGCGCATGTCAAGAATATATGTATTAAGCTGATCATCAAGTTTCAAAATATCTGTAGCGTCAAAATTTATCGAATAATACTCACATAATTGAAGCAATTTGTTCGCTCAAAAGCAGCAAATGAATTATTTGGAGACAAGCGTGCAACACAAAGGAGTAAGTCGCTATTTACTTTAGAAAAACGATCATTCAGCTCTTGAAGCTACATATCAATGATGGCATAAAACATTTCCACACGGAAGTGGTGCAAATGTCACCGTGTCACGCCTTGTACAGCCCAGAGCTATGAACATATCATCCATATTGGGAATGCTAATGCCATGAGCTTCTCAAAATGTAACGACCCGGGTCCCACTTAACGGGCCGTTCCGGCCGTTAGATGACGACATACTGTCCCTAATGTACCAACATTGGATTTTTTCAGCGTGCTTTGTCCGCATTCATACGCTCCTCGAGAAAAGTTCCCAGGAGGTCACCCATCGTAAAATTGCTCCAAGCCAAGCATACTTGACTGTGGAGTTTCTAATGATGGACGTCCGAAAAAGAAGGTGCACCTTGTTAGTATGAGTATTACATATCAAATATTTTAAGCTTTCCTGGCCTGGGTATTACAATCACCCCCTGTTAGACTCGTGATGTCCTCGTCGCGCTTAAACCATCTGAGGATCCGTTGAAAGGCGTTGGGATTCTAGAGGTGGCTCCTACGAGTTCAAGAGGTGGCTCCCATCCTTTGACGTAGCACTTTGTCTCGCATAGCACTTAGTTCTCGATTTCCGGCTGATAATCGGCTCTGATATCATTTGTAACGACCAGGGTCCTACTTAACGGGCAATCCCGGCCGTTAGATTGACGACGTACTGTCCCAACTGTCCCAAGATGAATCTTTTCAGCATGCTCGGATGCTCCCCGAAAAAACTTCCCATGAGATCACTCATCATAGAATTGCTCCAAGTCAAGCACGTTTAACTGTGGAATTTCTAACGATGGACTTTCGAAAAAGAAGGTGCACCTTGTTGGTATGAGTAGTACCTATTAAATCTTTTAAGATTTTCCTGGCCTGAGTGTTACACGAAATGATCAAACAATCCCAATAAAAGAATACCATCCATCATCTCTCTTCATTTGGAGTTGCATTTTATATAATTTTACCAATCTCATGGCATTGACAATATCTTGATCTTTTAATTGTAATGCTTTTGACAATTCATTTGAAATGCTCAAGATCTTTTTCATCAGATGTAGATTAAATGCAAAATCAAATTTGAGCATCAACTCCAATAAAATACATGCCTCACCTTTGTTCCTGTACTTGTGGAATCAGTAGTAATAATCTCAATAATTTCAACTGTGGATGAAAACATGACAATCAAATTAATTAAATAGCTGTAATGAGAGCCCCAACGTGCATTACCCGAATGCTTAAGAGTAGTTTCTTGATTGAGACCTCGGTCACTTGATATTTGACCAACATTTAATGCTTCAAGAATTGAGAGTCTTTGTTTCTCTAAAAAAAGATCACTCCGTTTAGCCTAACCTCCAATAAAATTCACCAATCTATGTATTGAATTAAAGATGGTTTCAATTTTCGCATGTTTCCGTGCCACAACTACAAGAGCTAGTTAAAGGTGATGAGCAAAGCAATGAATGCAATAAGCATATGGGTTTTCCTTCAAAATAAGTGCTTTAAGACCATTATACTTACCTCTCATATTACTAGCTCCATCATATCCTTGTCCTCTCAAGTTAAAGCTATAATTGGAGAATAGTTGATTAATTCCAGCCTTAAGTGAGGCAACTGTAGTACTTGAAACATGTGTTACACTTATAAAATGTTCTAATACACATCCAGCCTTAACATAACGAAGAACAACTGATATTTGTTCTTTCATTGAGATGTCACGAGATTCATCAATTAGGATAGAGAAAAGGCTATCACCAATATCTTTGATGATCACATTTATAGTTTCTGAAGCAATAGCACTCGTGATATCTCTTTGAACTTATGGTGATGTTAACTTAAGATTTTCAGGAGCATTTGTTAAAGCAACAACCTTAGTCTTAACATTATGATCACACAACAAATGCAATAGTTCCATCCAGAAAATTACCCCAATTGTTGGAGTCTTCAGATTCATCATGACCACTACAGGCCAACCCTTGTTGTAGAAGAAATCGAATGCAGTCGAGTGTCACATTCAAACGAATTTGATTCTCTTGTCGAACTTGATATGATTTCTTATTAAGACAATATCAAATTCCAGTGCTTTGATTCTTGAATGATTCATATTTGACCCTAGCTTGATTGTCTGCACTACTTAATTTTGCAATGTGTTTTCTAAGTAAATCTTTCTTCCAATTCCTAAACCTACCGGTAACAAATGAAGCACCAAATCTTTGCACATATGTTCTTTAAATCAAATTCCGAACATTAAAATCATAATCATCAATTTGAACTCTCAACCCGGGATCTGAAGGAAGGTTTGCTACATCAAATTCAAGGGTGTCACTCCTAACATCCCCAACATTATTCCCGACGTTAGTTTCAATAGGAACATCTTTAAGTTCAACATCAGTTTCTTCACCAAGTTCCTCAACCTTTTTATCATCTCTAACTTCATTTTCATTACTTTGCTCATCAGAAGAAAACGTGGTTTTGCGTTTAAAATATTTTTCCATAACTGATACAAACAAAAAATTAAATAATTGTAAATACATATTAGCCTTGGAATCTCAAATTCTCAAAACTCAAATTTCAAACAAACAAAAAATCAAATAACATAATAATTTCTCAAATCTCAAAATCTCAAATCCAAACTCCGTACACCAAAAGCACATAATATAATAATTTACCCTTGAAAGTTCACCAAAATTTCAATCTCAATTCCTCATCGAGCAGGGGCAGAAGCAACAGACGGGAAAGAGGCAAAGAGCATATAAATTAACAATACTCCAATAATCCATTTCTAATTAATTAATAACAGATTTTTCATTTAAGGGAAGCAGGGTAATTGGTAAATGGCTAAAATATATGTCCAAGAATTGAAGATTGAAAAAAGAAATAATGTATCTAACTGACTATAAGCTATTGTTGGTCCAGTCGAGTTGCAGTCGAGAGTACAGATAGGCAGTAAAGTGCATGTGCAGTCGTGCGGTGCAGGTGCAGTCGTGCAGTGTAGTGCAGGCACAGGGGCAGACCAATTGTGCATGCGACCAACGCGGAGGCAGAGGCGGGGGGCGGTCACTGATTTTGAAAAGAAAATGAGAGTTTAGTTTGCAAATGGACTTTGGGATGAGGAAATTAGGTGTGGCGTCGGTATATGCTCTGGTCCGAAGACTCAGGCCGGAGTTGCGATGCCGATCGGTGAGGTGAAAGGTGCTACGTTTCTTTGCGCGGTGATGTGTCTGAGAGAGTTGTGTTGTGTGAGAATGTTGAACTCGATTTTATGGAAAAAATAGGTCAAATTCTAATGGGGCACGTGCCTTAGCGGGCCCCAATGTGGGTCCGCCCCTGATGTCATTAATTAGGCCACATCTCTTGATTAGGGACAAATAACAAGGTTGTAGTTAATATTTAATTCTATAACGCGAGTTAATAGTAAAAAATTGTTAACGAAGAATAATAAAACTCACCTATACCAAACGTAGGGCATCCAATGTCTGTCCTGACATTAAAGTCAAACTTCCTTGAGTACGAATTGTATCTTTATTCTTGTTATCCAAACTCTCAAAGTTCGTCTTCTTTACAATAGTCAGTGTCTTCACCATTCACCTCATGATTGCCGATATCTTTATTCAATGAGAGTTACTCAGCTCGTATGTTAAACGTAGGATCTTCATGAGCTTTGTAATCAGAATCTGTAAGCACATCTCTTGTTCCATATTTGTTTGTACTTGGTACACAACATTACATTCTTCATTCTCTACTACAACCTCTTGTGAACCCATCTTCATTCACACTGTGTTACATAATTGTATACAAACCTTTCTTCCCACTCCTTCCACCTTCTTGATTAGAATCGAATCATTCCTTTGATTTACCTACCGTGGTAGGTACGTAACATCCACCATTAGGTATTGTATCACCTCCGTTTCCATTTGAGTTTCATTTTGATGAGAGACATCGACTCATATGGTCAATAAATAAACTCCATTTTTTTTCCAAAAATTTTGATGGACAACAAGTGACAAATAATTGCCATATTGATGTTTATGCAACATAATCCTATAAATGTATTTCTAAAACAAAATGTTCGTGGAAAGAGTTATCAATTTATATATCACTCATCATAATGTGATGGTGAATTGTGGGTTCTTCTAAATTGGTCATTCATTTCAACAAATGTAATATGAGAAATAGGAATACAATAATCATATGGTTTCTCCAAGGAAGGAAGAAATAACCTAATAAATGGAAAACAAAAGGATATAGGAAGAAGAAAAAAGAATTGCCCTAACCTTGCTTCAATTGGGTTCTAGCTTCTGGCCGATAAAGTGAAATTGTTTTCCACTTTGAAGGGATGAAATTGACATTGGTAGAGCATTCCACGCACCCTTTTAACGACAATAGTGGATAGATGTTAAAAAGGATCGTTTGGTGGGACTTATTAGGTTGGGGATGATTTTGGCAGTTTTTAAACGTTGGGGATGATTTGTGCAGTAACCCAATAGGTTTTGACGAATAACTTTTTCAATAAATACCTAATTTTCAATTGTAGATGGATCTTATAATAATGTGCATGCACCAATCTAGTTCATTTCTCACACCTCAAATGAAAAGGATCTGAACTCGATGAAGTAGAGTTGGTCATCTATCACAAGGAACTAGAAGAAGCCGGATATTGAGTAGCTGGTTCAATTCTAATAAAAACCCCACCACTAAGTTAGACCATGGCTACCCTTATCAATAGGCACCTTCTATTTGGCAACTCTGTTAATTTGAAAATCTGGATATTGAAGAAAATTGTTTTTGCCTAATTCTTTTAACTCCACAAAATGTTCTGAACTGATTTATGTTGTAGATGTGATGAAGTTCTAAAATTGTTGTTAATCTACAACATCCCTTTCTTTTATTTGAGTTGAAGACTAGCCTATGAAATGGTTATGTTCTTGTGGTTGTTTGTTCCAAATGAGAACATAATGTTCCAAAAATTGCAATTGATATACAAGATATCTAGTGTTTTTCTATACTCTTGTAGGTGGTGGTTTGATTGTGTGACTTAATTGTTCTTTAAATGTTACAGGTGATGGTGAAGTTAATGCTGAGGAGTTCATGAGAATGATGAGGAGAACTTCATATGGGTACTAGGGATAAAATACAACTGTGTCCATGTTTGAGAATGTTTTGTTGACATCATTCATGTTATTGTCAAAACCGTCTGGTCATTGTATCATATGTTCTTGAATCATGAACATAGCAAGTTGATTTGAAATTATTTGAGTTACTGTTGAAAGGACGTGATTACATGTAAAATATGCTGTTGGCTTGTTACTGCTAAAAATAACGTGCAATTGTCCTACTGAGTTCATTCTTATATATCTGTTACTAACTGGTGTATGATATGAAAACCTTGCAGGAACTTGATTTTGTTGATAATCAAGGCTATTTACGATCCCCTCTAGCCTTTTATTGCTTATATATAAAAAATTGCTATTTGGACAGGACAATTATGTAATCCGTTAGACCCTTCTTCGATATTGAGAGTGCCAATATTTATCTACTCTACAATCATAGCTCAGACTAGTGGCAGCTAACCTAAAACGGACGTTGACTGACGATCGTCAACGAACGTAATAGTGAGATTATTATTATTATTATTATTATTATTATTATTTAATTAAATAATATTAAAAAATTATCAAGGATCTCTATCTGAGTATGTAATTCTAATATCACTAATGTCAGGATACACAAGATCATTAATATTGAACTTCAGCACAAAATTTATTTGTGTTATCAAAGTCTAACAAGCTCTGCTAGAAAGTGGCAGGATCACTATAATTAGAATCACTAGGTTTGATATTTCGTTTTAGTTGAAAAAAGTTTCATAACTTGTAAATCGATATACATCAATTATATACAAATTTAAATATTCCATAAACTTTAATGTGAATCTAATATTTACCAAATCTTAATAATAACAATTCATAAATTCAGTATTCATAAATGCACAATAATAAAAATTCAAATGAACGCAAAGGGAATATGGGGGCCACAAGTGATCATTGCACTGAAAAAAAAGTAACATTTATGCAAGATTTCGCAATAACACTCCAAAAATAAAATGGAGGGTTAGTATGTCACCTGAGTACCCCTTGAGAATCTGAGATGAAAACTGATTTTAAAAAAATTCCTTGCTGCATTGGTGGCTACCGCCTAATAAAAGCTAATATGACAACTGCAAATCCCACAAGGAAGAAGAGAGTCAAGATAGAACTTAGAGACTTATAATTTACAAAAAGTACAAATTATCAAATATCGAGGTTGGCTGTTGCTGGCGATTGGCATAGCAGAGGCGGTGCTACTTGCTAGCACAGTAGCACCAGGTCACGACGAAAGCGCTAGAGGAGAAGTTTGAAGAGTGCGTTGGTTGAGGGCTTGAGGCTGTTGAATTGAAATCATAAGAGGAAATAGTCGAATGGTGAATAGGGGTTTGGTTTGAAGAAGAAACGGCTAATGGGTTATAACGTGGAATTGGGCCTATAAATGGGTTATGGGTTATAATTGAAATGGGCCAAATATCAATTTTTAAAAATTGGGTTTAAATTGGGCCAAATCTCAATAAAAGAAAAAATTAAACTAAAACCTGGAATTGCTGCAGGACCTAGGGCTCCGCTATCTCGCCGACGATTGGATTTGCCTGTCTCAGAACAATTCTGGTTCTAAAATATCTTCTTCTAGTCGCTCTTAAATTCATCTTGACTATCCTTACACTTACAGTCATCTTTGCTGTAACTTCAATCTCTTCGTATATTCTTCCTCGTGCTAGCACCTACTCTAGCAATATTCTTGTGCATTGAATAATCTTGGTGTAGCGATCAAGAATTTTTACGTGATTAATAATTATTTTAATATTTAGAAAATAGTGTCGCTACTATCTCACCTATTATTTTGAAGTTAACGTCGTGACGGATTCGTCTAGCCAAGTCAAGAAAATATCGAGTTTATTCGATTTTAAATTAAATGTTCGAATTTCTAAAATTATATTAGTTTAATCATTTATTTAAAGTATTATTTTCAAAATCATTTTTAAATTCCAAGATTTCTTATTAAATTATTTGAAGTCCAAAATATGCAATTCAATTTTTATCTCAAATTTATTTATTCTCAAATTTATTTTCAGTCCAAAATATATCCGTTTTTAATACGTTTCCAAATCAAAATTAGTCAAATTTTTAATTAATTATCCTAAATTAAACCATTAGCCTCATCTTTATCGCCGAAGGCTATATTCTCCACTCACTCCACTGTATCATCTTCATCACCTTTTATAGCCGAAAGCCACAAACCTTCCATGTGCATCCACTTTACAGCTCCAACCTCCTATTTTTCTTTCTTTCCTCGAGACCACCATCCAATGCCAGCTTTCTCTAGTTCATCCCATTTCAACTCCACCCAAACTGTCTGCTAAATTTGAACTCTAAACCATCAGAAATCAAACGAGAAAACCGACACTGCCAATCAAACCCAAAAACAACCATCACCCAACCCAAGTCTTCATCTACAACTCCTGCTCAACCGAGTTTCATCAACCACGAAACCACTCAATTCAATACTTAAACGGCTGCCATATGTTAAAACACCACAACACCTCCACAGTTTATACCAGCCATCACCCCTGCACAACCAAAGCCTCAATCACATGAACTCGAAACTACAACCATCACCACTGAAATCGAATACATATCATCAATCAACTATCAAGACCTCAAATAATCACCACCGCAACTGCCTCTGCTCAATTTGAACTCTAAACCACCGAATCAAGAACAATCCCCACGCTGCCCTCTCCAATCCTCCAATCAAAAACCCAAAACCCAAAACATAACTTACCAAACTACTCACCTTCGACTGACGCCTCTTCGACCGGAAGTTCACCAGAAACTTCACTCCCAAATCGCGATCTAAGCCACGGTTTCGTCTCAGTTTCTCACACCCAACTCGCACTGAAACCCTAATCTTCAACTTCCACCCTTGCCGTCACTTTGCACCAGTTTTTCGCCGGAAAAATCGCAGCTCTGAAGTCGTGATTTTTGAGTCGAATTTCGCAGCCCTGTTTCGCCGGTGCTGATTCCGTGAGAGAGAGAGAGAGAGTATTGAGATAGAGAGAGTAAAGATATGAATATATATTTTATTTTCGAAAATTTCAGCTTGGTCCATGAAGTTTTAAATTTGTTTCAAATCAGTCCTTAAGTTTGAAAATGTTTTAATTCGGTCCTTTCAGCTTTAAATCCTTTTATTTCAGCCCTTAAGTCTTAAATGAGTTTTATTCAGCCTTCATTTTCAAAATATATTATTTCAGCCCTATAATAATATTTATTTGAGCTTCGACCCAACTTTTGGAAATTTACATTTTAGTCCCTCAACTTCCAAAAATATTCAATTTGGTCCCTCATCTTTCAAAAGTTATTATTTTAGTCCCTAATTATCAAATCCATTTTATTTCAGTCCCGGTAAATTAATTTATTTGATTTTAAGCCCAAGTTTCAAAGATATTCATTTTAGTCCTTCAACTTTAAAAGTATTCATTTTGGTCCCTAAACTTTCAAAACATCCATTTCAATCCTCAAATTGTAATTTATCATTTTTAAACTATAAATTTCAAAAGATCAAGGTGACTTATTGGCTAAGACGAAGCGTACGGAGAATTAAAGAAATTGAAGTCATTCCCGCTCAACTTTGCATTCGTCGGAATTAAGGTAGACTCGTCCCTATTAATTGATTTAAATTATGATTGCAGTTGAATGTGTATGTTGTGACTTATGAAAGTCATTTTTATGAAAAGGAATGAGCCTATATTCCCTCGTCAGGAATAATGATGATATGAGTATGCGGTATGAATCTGCTACAAGAGAAATGAGAATGTTATGCATAACTTACGTGCCTTGTGTGCACGAGACGTGCCTTGTGTGCACGAGATGAGACGATGACTACCCACACCCTATGATTTCAAAGAGCCTATGATTTTCAAAATGACCCGTGCTGTAATGCACAATATGATGACTATCAAGAGCCAATTTCAAAGAGTCCGCATTTATGTGTTCAATTATATTGTAAATTAATTAATGGGCGATGAGTCTACTGAGTATTTCCCCCATGAAATGCTCACCCTACTTTTAACAGTTTTGCAGATTTCGGAGACGGTGGCGAGTGATGGATGATGGTGGCAATAATCGATAAATGGTTGAAAGTTTGACTTTCATGATTTCCGTATTTTCCAAACATCGAATAATTTTGAGAAGTTCATTTATTTGAGAAATTATGACATTGTAAATTTCTTTACGATATTAATGGTTCGATTTACTATTTCAAATTGTTTCATAAATGTTTTAAATTTTATCAACCATTACAGTTTATTTAATGTTTTCATAAATGAATTTCAGTTATTCTTCCGCAAAAATATTATTCGAAAAATTAGATCAGAAAAAGAAGTGGTGAACCGGGCATACGGAACTCGGGGCGCTACACTTGGCATTCGCCTTGGATTGTTTCCCATATTGCATTCTGTGAACCATGTGTTGCAAGATATCTATTGCCCCAGCTACCTTGAATCATTAGAGTTGCTTGTTATATGAGCCTCCAGCGTTCCTAAAGATGATTTGGCTCTTTCCAAGACAACATCGTACCTACGCTATTTCTTAATGTTGGGTTGGGATGACGTCTTGCGTGTTCTCCACCATTTTATTAGTGCTAGAAGCATCCCACAGGACTTTTTCTTGTAGATCTAAGTCATCCTTACATGAATCACCGGTCATTTTAATAACAAACTTACATATTCTTCCATTTCCTAGTGTATAACTAGGAAGATTATCTTTGTTAGAAGTTGTGTTTAAAAGTATATTTTTTAAAATGTTTTCGAGGTAAAACATGTTGTTTAAAAAGCGAAGAGAGAAAATATGCAGTTAAAAAGTAGTTTGATGAATTGTGCTGTTTAAAAACACGTTTTTAAACAAGTTTGCCAAATAGTGGCTTAATAGTGATTTTCATTTCTATTTTTTTTTCAAAATACAAGCTCCATGGGATTTTGGCTGCTTGTACTAGTTTCATTGTATCCTAGCAGTCTAGATGGTACGGTGTTGACGCAATTCATTCTTCTTTTCGTGTGCAAATAACAGACGGAAAATGCATTAATTCTGACGTAGTGTGAAACAAGGAATTCAAGCGAAATCTTAAAGGAAACAAGAAATCTAGAATCTACCAGGAATGCAAAATAAATTTTAAATTTTATTAATTGAAAGATGCCTAAAACAAGAGGTAACCCTTTACTTATAAGGGTTTAAAACAAAAACGCAATCCAAAAGAGCTAAATTTGAAAACAATTCGAAATAATAATAAAAAAAAAATTACAGAAATAGAATTGAAATTATAAAAAGTTTTTGAGTTCTAAACAAAGTAGGATAGTTAAAATCTACCGTTCGTCTTGCCGTTTCCTTTCCGAAAAGATATTACAGGCCTAAATCTGAGTTCAAACGCAAAATTTTAATTTATAGCTTTATCCTTTTCGGTCTAATATATGCAATTGAGATTCTGGCCAATTTTGACCGGAATCTCAATTGTTAACAGAATTTACAACTTTGTAAACATATTCTGCAATTATGCACATGCAATTTTAATTTGGTCGGTTTTTTTCCCCATTTTTCAGGTTTATCAGATATTGAATTAGTGGGTGATGAATGTGGTGGTCAGTTTCCAGGTTAATGGTGATGTGATCCGTTATGGGGATCACGAAGAACACGCAGAATTAAGACTCGAAACACAGGAAATTCCCAAATCCAATTGGTAGACGATAACAATGCAACCCCGACCTTACGACGCAAGAACCCAAGGTATATTAAACCAAATACCCGATAAGATGCGGAGATAAGAACTACAAAGGGTGAACGTCACAAAGATTGTCTAATCCTTTGATAAGTTCGATTTGTTAGTTAAGAATGAAGAAGAACAAGGGAATAACTCACCTTTAATTATCAACAATCTCAAAGTTGTGTTTACAATCAATGAAAAAGTAACTAATAACGAGTATTTTCATGAAAATAGGTCAAAGCCGCAACATATGGGCCCAAAACGGAAAAAGAATTAAAAACTCGAAAAACCCTAATTTCTATACCCACGCGATCGCGCAGGTACCGCGGTAGCGATCGCGTGGAGAGGCCAAAATGTCTAGGGTCTCTTTTTCAGTGCATGCTGCGATCGCTCTCCATTTTATACCACGCGTTTGCGTGGTTCAAATCTCTAACTTCTTGGTTTTGAACTTGATTCTCTGCCCAAATCACTTGTATCACCTTTGACTCCTCTTCTATCATGTCACGAGTCAAAGGCAGAGCCTTTGGTCTTGGACATGAATGATCATCCACCCAAGGTTGCATAAATCCTTGCATGGCTTGTTTGATCTTCTTAGCCCTCAGCCTCGTTATTGGTCCCACCGGCACATGCAACGGGTTCTTGCTCGTTGGGCCACTCCAGTACTTATCATCCCCTCTCTGTTGTAAATGATTCGTCCTCGAATCATCACTTGCATCAACACAGAGAAAGGTCAGCAACGTTAAAAGAAACATATACATTATACTCACCTGAAAAATCCAGCTTGTATGCATTGTCGTTTATCTTCTCGACGACTTGAAAAGGTCCATCTCCCCTTGGTTGCAACTTAGTGATGAGTACCGGAGTGGCCCAACGATTAAGGATCTGTTGCATGTTCCCGTGGGACCAATAACGAGACTGAGGGCTAAGAAGATCAAACAAGTCATGCAAGGATTTATGCAAGCTTGGGTGGATGAACATTCAAGTCTAAGACCAAATGACGAGAACCCGGGAGGGGATCACGACGAACACGCGGAATAAACGCCGGGAAAGTTCCGAATTCAGGTTGAAACGGACGGTAACACTACGACCCGAACCTCACGACGCAAGAACCAAGGATGTATCAAATCCGAGACCCGTTACGATGCGGAAACAAGAACTGTAATGGTTTGAACGCCACAAAGGATGCCCACGCCTTTGATAAGTTCGATTGTTGAACGCCACAAATATCTCACAATATTTGATAAGTTCGAAAGTGTTCAATCAAGAACAATATTTGGGAGGGGAAAACCACTCAACACCATTTTTCATTCATCAACCAAGTTCCTCTTTACAATGACAAAGACAAGATAAAAATAGTCCTAAAAACGCGTCCTAGCCGCGTATACCCTAAAAAAGACGCGTGACTTTTACGGCCGTAACATATGTGTTTACGGCCGTAAAATTTGTTACGGCCATCTCTTACGGCCGTGAAATTTGTTACGGCCGTGAATAATTTATTACGGCCGTAAGTCACTTTCTGCCCAAAATTGTGATATCAATTTTACGACCGTAATTTAAGCACTTACGGCCGTAAAAGGCCTTCTGAATGTGGTTCTGATCCATTTTGACTTGTTTTGATCTTTGAAGCTCTCCGAACCTGTTTGAATTGTTGTTTTGGCTTGAATTGTAGTTCTTTCCGTCAAGCCCGCCATGATTCTCATCACCAAAGGCCCTGCTTTTGGCGCATGACATGATAGAAGAGGAGCCAAAGGTGATACAAGTGATTTGGGCCGAGAATCAAGTTCAAAACCAAGGAGTTGGAGAATTGAACCACGCGACTGCGTGGTATAAAAAGGAGGGCGATCGCGACATGCACTGAAAAAGAGACCCGAGACATTTTGGCCTCTCCACGCGATCGCTACGGTGATGCATGCGCGATTGCGTGGGTATAAAACATTAGAGTTTTACGCGTTTTTAATTCTTTTCTCATTTTGGGCCCATATGTTGAGGCTTTGTCTTGTTTTCTCGAAAATACTCTTTGTTAGTTACTTTTCTTTCATTGTAAAAGACAACTTTGTGATTATTGATAATTAAAGGTGAGTTATTCCCTTGTTCTTCTTCGTTCTTAATGAACAAATCAAACTTATCAAAGGATTAGACAACATTTGTGGCGTTCACCCTTTGTAGTTCTTATCTCCGTATCATAACAGGTCTTTGGTTTGATATACCTTGGATTCTTGCGTCGTGAGGTATGGGTTGTATTGTTATCGTCTACCAATTGGATTTGGGACTTTCCGGCGTATCGAGTCTAATTTTCGCATGTTCTTCGTGACCCCCATAACTGATCACATCATCTGGTATCAGAGCTGGTCTCTAAATCCAATTCTTTTCATATTTCTTGCTTTGAATTTTTTGTTTTTTTGTTCCTTTATTGAAGTTTCATTCAATTCTTGGATTTCTTGAAACTCTTTATTAATTCAAGATTGGTCATAAATTCAATTCTTGTTCTTTTTTCCTCTCTTTTTCCCTTTTCTCAAGTTCTCAAAGAACCAACCAACAAATGATACGAATCGTAGTGGGCATGACGGAAAGAACTACAAATCAAGCCAAACAAAGCTTTCAGCATGTTCGAAGAGCTTCAAAGATCAAACATTGCGTGACTGAACAAGGTTCGAGGCTAAACCAAGTAAGCAAGCCAAGAGACAAGCCCAGAATCGGCTTGAGAAATCAAGAAATTCAGAAATTAAAAAGAAGCAAATTTACGACCGTAAATAAAGAATCTCACGGCCGTAGTCCATTCTCGGATCAAAATGAAGAAATCAAGATTTTTAAAATTACGCCGTAATCGAAGGATCTCACGGCCGTAAGTCACTCTTGGGTAAAATGGAGGAATAATAGCGAAATAGAACATACGACCGTAACTCCTACTTTCACGACCGTAAACCTGATGCAGAAATACATTTACGGTCGTAAATGATTTTTGTCACGGCCGTAAGTTGGGAATATCGCGAAATTGCACGGATTTTATTTCCTTTTTGTATTTTTAATTCCTTTTCCAGTTTTAGCTATTTTAGGTTAGTTAGAACTCTATTTTGAGTCCATTAGCGACTAGGGTTTTATTTTACTTATTTATTTTCTATTTTCCATTCATTGTAAACAGACTTGAATTAATGAAATTGTGTTGAGTGATTTTCCCTCAAATATTGTTCCGGATTGAAAGATTTGGAACTTATCAAATATTGTGAGATATTTGTAGCGTTCACCAAATCGGACTTATCAAGGACCTGGACATTCCTTGTGGCGTTCACCCCATTATGGTTCTTGTTTCCGCATCGTAACGGGTCTCGGGTTTAATATACCCCTGGTTCTTGCCTCGTGAGGCTCGGGTTGTAGTGTTACCGTCCGTTCCAACCTAAATTCGGAACTTTCCCGGCGTTATTCCTCAAGTTTCGTCATGACCCCCTCCCCGGATCGCATCAGTTGGTATCAGAGTTGGACTCTGGATTCAGGTTTTGTTTTTCTTTTCTATCCTAGTTTGATTTTGTGTTTTTATCATCGAGACTACACAAAATCATCCTTATCTTGTTGTTGAGTCTTTCTTTTTCTTGAGTTTTCTTATTCTTCGTGTTAGTCATAATTTTTCCAGTTTGATCCATATAAAAATCCAACAAAATTTTAAAAGTGTTTATTTTATTCGATACTTATCCAAATCCTGTACCGTTTGTTTTGTTGCGTTCGTGTCGAATTTTTTGATTTATAAAAACAAAATTAATTTTTTATTTAATTCCGAAAATTCATTATTCAAAAAAAAAAAAGTCATTCCAAAATTCAAGAACCACTTTCTTGAATTTAATTAAATTCTTGATATTCCTTGCCTTCAAAGTCAAAGTCAAAATTAAAATTAATCTAATCCTTGTGTCAAATTATTCAATTCCATTCCAAATGTCTAAACTTCGAGAAAATTCATCATCTATGAAAGATAACCATCAGTCTTCTCTGCTTATCACGATGAAGAAACGGTTTGAGGAGTTTAGCTGCAAAAATGAAAGCGAAATTAAATGTGAAATTAGATGCAAAGTTGGGGAAGATTAAGAATTCAGTGGATATGCATAATGCAGAACTTGCATAACGGCGTAAAACGGAATATAGGCGTAACCATAAACCTAGGGTTGGGATTGGAGTTATTGGGATGAAGAGATTAATGCCAGGGCGCTTTTGAAGAGTCGAACAGAAATTTATGAGGAAATGATGATGTATGAGCGGAAGGCTAGAAAAGAAGCAAAGTTAAAAAGGAAAGAGGGGGAAAGAGAGTGATGTGATCCGGAAAAGAAGTTAAGAACAATGTTATGATTCGGGACGAATCATCTTAAAGGAAGAGGGGATGATGTGATCCGGAAAAGGCGTCAAAAATGAGAAATCAAGATACGGGGAATTCAACAATATTCTACATAGGAAAATGAACAAGTTTCATGTTGGGCTCGAGTCGAGATTCAAATCAAATCAATTAACATCAAAATCAGAAAAATTGGGCAGAAGATGCGTTACGGCCGTAACATTGTTTCTCACGGCCGTAACTTACTTATGGATTTCACGGCCGCATCACATTCCTCACGGCCGTTAATGAAAATTGGTGTTTTTGTTCAGAAGGAGATTTACGACCGTAACATCAATCTTCACGGCCGTAACTAATATTGTGACGTTTTGATCAGAGAAGGACTTACGGCCGTAAGTCCGACTTTTACGGCCGTAAGCGGTGCAAATCAGATTTTTCGGGATTTTAGTATTTCAGTTGATTTGTATTTCCTTTATTGGTTTTTAATTCTTTTTCCAATTTTTCGTAATTTTGGTTATTTTAGTTATTTTAGCTAATTTAGCATAATTAGAATTCTATTCAGAGTCAGTTAGCGATTAGGGTTTATTTTGCCTATTTATATGATTTTCCATTCAATGTAAGAAAACAGAATATTTTGATGAATGAAAATTATATTGAGTATTTTCTCAACATTGTTCTGGAATTGAACAAACCTCGAACTTATCAAATATTGTGGGATATTTGTGGCGTTCAACAAATCGAACTTATCGAAGGCGTGGACATCCTTTGTGGCGTTCAAACCATTACGATTCTTGTTTCCGCATCGTAACGGGTCTTGGGTTTAATATACCCATGGTTCTTACGTCGTGAGGCTCGGGTTGTAGTGTTATCGTCCGTTCCAACCTGAATTCGGAACTTTCCAAGCGTTATTCCGCGAGCTACGACGAGGACCCCCTCCTGGGTTCTCATCATATGGTATCAGAGCTGGACTCTGGATTCAGGCTTTGTTTTTCTATTCTATCCAGTTTGATTTTGTGTTTTTATCATAGAGTCTACGCAAAATCATCCATATCTTGTTCTTCGTGTCAGTAAAACTTTTTCGTTATTTGATCCATATAAAAATTCATCAAAAATTCAATCTTGTTTATTTTATTCGATTCTTATCCAAATCCTGTCCCGTTTGTTTTGTTGCGTTCGTGTCGAATTTTCGGATTTTATTAAAAAAAAAAAATTATTTTTTATTTTATTAATTCCGAAAATTCATCATAATTCAAAAAAAAAAAAAGTCACTCCGAAATTCAAGAACCACTTTCTTGAATTTCCTTTAATTCTTGATAATTCCTTGCCTTCCAAGTCAAATTAAGATTCTTGATATTCTTTCCTTTCTAATCAAAATTCAAGAACCACTTTCTTGAATTTCTACAATATTCTTGATATTCTTTCCTTTTGAGTCAAATTCAAGAACCACTTTCTTGAATTCCTTTAAAATTCTTGATATTGTTTTCCTTTTCGAGTTAACATTAAATTCCTTCTTGATATTTGTCAATATCTGGACCCTCTTATTTTGAGTCTCTCAAATTTTTGAAAGCTACATAAAGGGATGAATTATGAGTTCGATCCTACCTTCCAGACTAGGTGTCATGTGGGCAGTAAAGTGTGCAATATTATTATTGATAAGGAGTATTATTGCGATCTGGCCAGTACCACCATGGTTGAGGAGTTGGGCTTACCTTTACTACCACATCCCAATCCTTATAGACTGACGTGGTTAAAGGAATGTGGGCAGGTAAATGTAACCCATGGGGTTATGGTGAAATTGTCACTTGGAAGATATAGCGATGAATTGTGGTGTGATGTGGTGCCTCTAGAATCTTGTGACATCTTGTTGAGTAGATCGTGGAAGTGTGAGAGGAAAGCAGTCTACGATAAGCGTAGGAATATATATAAATTTGTTAAGGATGGGAAAAGTATTAAGCTTATGCCGTTAACCCCGGAACAAATACTTGAAGAGAAAGTATTGCGAGAAAAGAGAGATGAGCAAAGAGAATTTGAAGATGATGAATGGAGTATCAAGGATGAAATCAGGGAGATGGCCAAGAAATTAATACAGTTAGATAAAGAGATGAAGTCACAAGAGGCTAGAAAAAAGTTAGCCGAGTTGCAAGAGAGAGAAAGGGGAAGCGAGAAGGTAGTTAAATTACAAGAAAAGCCTTTGGATATTATTGTTAAGAAGAAGGAGGAAGACTTGAGGAATGAGTTAGAAGATAAAAATTTGTGTAGTGTTGAGGAGGTGCCTAATCATGTCGATAAAATTATTTATGAGGTGGTGCATGAGCAAAAGCATGAGAAATTAGAAGAGGTGGTAGAATCCAGAAATTTAGAAGTGGAGGTTGAGTGTGCGAAAAAAGAAATTGAAGTAGTTGATCAAATTCCGAGTCTTGAAGTACAGAATAAAATGGTGGAAGAGGAGATTGAAAATAACATTGTTGACAATGATAGGAATGAATTGGAAGTTGGGGTAGAAGTTCAACATTTGACTGTTGAAATTGTCAATAAAAATATTGAAGAGGTGGTTGAATGTGAAAAATTAGAAGAAGAGGTTGAGAAAAAAGAAGAGAATGAGCGAGAAATTATATTGACTTTTGGAGGCGACGAGAAGGGCCTCGTGGTGGGAAAAAAAGTTGTGGAGGTTTTGTATCATGAGTACAATGATCCATACCTTGTGCATGGAGACTCTAACATTTCCCTCCCCATTTTTTTAAATCTTTCTTGCAGGTTTATTGTGCATGGAATTTTGATTTACATCAACCTTGGTCAATTCCCCTCGTGTTTCAATGCCTTCTTGTCTAGAAATTGGAGGAGCATCATTTATTGAATGCATGTCAGGGAGTCGACAATTTCTCGTTTGATCCAGGAGGTACAGTTTGATTTTTCAAGAACAACACCATGATTCGGGACGAATCATCCTAAAGAAGGAGAGAATGGTACGAATCAGGGTTGGCTTGACGGGAAAATCTATAATTCAAGCCAAAAGAAGAATTCAATCAGGTTCGGAGAACGTCAAAGATCAAACATTGGTTGTACGGAGAAGGTTCGTGGCTAAACCAAGTGAGCAAGCCAAGAACAGCTTTATGATTCGGGAAGAATCATCTTAAAGGAAGAGGGGATGATGTGATCCGGAAAAGAAGCTAAGGACAATGTTATGATTCGGGACGAATCATCTTAAAGGAAGAGGGGATATGTGATCCGAAAAAGGCGTCAAAAATGAGAAATCAAGATACGGGCAATTCAACAATATTCTACATAGGAAAATGAACAAGTTTCATGTTGGGCTCGAGTCGAGATTCAAATCAAATCAATTAACATCAAAATCAGAAAATTGGGCAGAAGATACGTTACGGCCGTTACATTGTTTCTCACGGCCGTAACTTACTTATGGATTTCACGGCCGCATCACATTCCTCACGGCCGTTAGTGAAAATTGGTGTTTTTGTTCAGAAGGAGATTTACGTCCGTAACATCAATCTTCACGGCCGTAACTAATATTGTGACGTTTTGATCAGAGAAGGACTTACGGCCGTAAGTCCGACTTTTACGGCCGTAAGCGGTGCAAATCAGATTTTTCGGGATTTTAGTATTTCAGTTGATTTGTATTTCCTTTATTGGTTTTTAATTCTTTTTCCAATTTTTCGTAATTTTGGTTATTTTAGTTATTTTAGCTAATTTAGCATAATTAGAATTCTATTCAGAGTCAGTTAGCGATTAGGGTTTATTTTGCCTATTTATATGATTTTCCATTCAATGTAAGAAAACAGAATATTTTGATGAATGAAAATTATATTGAGTATTTTCTCAACATTGTTCTGGAATTGAACAAACCTCGAACTTATCAAATATTGTGGGATATTTGTGGCGTTCAACAAATCGAACTTATCGAAGGCGTGGACATCCTTTGTGGCGTTCAAACCATTACGATTCTTGTTTCCGCATCGTAACGGGTCTTGGGTTTAATATACCCATGGTTCTTACGTCGTGAGGCTCGGGTTGTAGTGTTATCGTCCGTTCCAACCTGAATTCGGAACTTTCCAAGCGTTATTCCGCGAGCTACGACGAGGACCCCCTCCCGGGTTCTCATCAGAGAGACTGAAGCTAAATTGCAACAGGGGAATGATTGTGAAAATATAGTGGATTCACAGTTAGAGCCTCGGGACAAGAATGTTGAAAAGAAGAAGGGCAAGTTGGAAGTTGGGGTGGAAGTTCAAAATTTGAGCCTTGAAGTGGAAGATCCACATTTAGGTAGTAACGAGGTAGTGTATGAACCTGGTGATAAAAATGTGGAGTTCAAAAACGATGTGGTTGGGCATGAAAACTTAGGAGAGTTAGTTGAGCCCAGAAATTTAGAAGTGGTGGTTAAACAAGAAATTGTGAAAATGAAGTTTCTGGTGAAAATGAAGGAGGTGATTAAGTGTGAGAAGAAAGAAAAAGAGGGGAATAAGCCAGCAAGTGAAACGACTGTTGGAGGCGAAGAGAAGAGCCTAGTTGTTGGGGAAAATGAATTGAAAATAATGTGTCATAAGTACAAGGATCCATATCTTGTACTTTATGAGACTAAAATTCCCCACCCTATTTTATGTCAATCTTTCTTTCAGGTTGATTACACTTGGAAGCTTGAGTCACACCAACCTGAGCCAATTAACCTTGTGTTTCAATGCCTTCTTGTCTACCGATTGGAGAAGCATCACTTCTTGAATGCATGTCATGGAATCCATAATTTTTCGTTTGATCCAGGGGGTATAGTGAAACATCAGGAACAACACTATGATTCGAGACGAATCATCCTAAAGAAGGAGGGAATGATATGAATCGTAGTGGGCATGATGGAAAGAACTACAAATCAAGCCAAACAAAGCTTCCAGCATGTTCGAAGAACTTCAAAGATCAAACATTGCGTGACTGAACAAGGTTCGAGGCTAAACCAAGTAAGTAAGTCAAGAGACAAGCTGAGAATCGGGTTGAGAAATCAAGAAATTCAGAATTAAAAAGAAGCAAAAATTTACGGCCGTAAATAAAGAATCTCACGGCTGTAGTCCATTCTCGGATCAAAATGAAGAAATCAAGATTTTTAAAATTACGGCCGTAACCGAAGGATCTCACGGCCTTAAGTCACTCTCGGGTAAAATGGAGGAATTACAGCAAAATAGAACATACGGTCGTAAACCTGATGCAGAAATACATTTACCGCCGTAAGTGATTTTTCTCACGGTCGTAAGTTGGGATTATCGTGAAATTGCGCGGATTTTATTTCCTTTTCCAGTTTTAGCTATTTTAGGTTAGTTAGAACTCTATTTTGAGTCCATTAGCGACTAGGGTTTTTATTTTGCTTATTTATATCCTATTTTCAATTCACTGTAAATAGACTTGAATTAATGAAAATTGTGCTTAGTGGTTTTCCCTCAAATATTGTTCTGGATTGAACATTTTCGAACTTATGAAATATTATGAGATATCTGTGGTGTTCACCAAATCGAACTTATCAAGGATCTGGACATTCCTTCTGGCGTTCACCCCATTATGGTTTTTGTTTCCGCATTGTAATGGGTCTCGGGTTTAATATACCACTGGTTCTTGCGTCGCGAGGCTCGGGTTGTAGTGTTATCGTCCGTTGCAACCTGAATTCGGAACTTTCCCGACGTTATTCCGTGAGTTTCGTCATGACCCCCTCCCGGGATCACATCAACAAAACTAGTCAAGGATTTGATCTCCGTGGAATTAACCCCAAAGCTCAAAGACAAAAATTGAACGAGAGCACAATATCAATGGATGAACGAATTCAAGATTTTGAAGAAAGTGATTTTCTTGAAATATAAATTTGATAGAACGAACAAAGAATGAACTTGACGAAGTAATGGACAATGAGAACTAAAAGAATTTAGGGAATATTGTAAAAGATATCAAGAAAGGTTGATGTGAACCCAGGAGGGGGTCCGCGTCGTAGCTTGCGGAATAACGCTTGGAAAGTTCCGAATTCAGGTTGGAATGGACGAGAACACTACAACCCGAGCCTCAAGACGTAAGAACCGTGAGTATATTAAACCCAAGACCCGTTACGATGCGGAAACAAGAACCGTGATGGTTTGAACGCCACAAAGGATGCCCACGCCTTTGATAAGTTCGATTTGTTGAACGCCACAAATATCCCACAATATTTGGTAAGTTCGAACTTTGTTCAATTCCAGAACAATGTTGAGAAAACACTCAATATATTTTTCATTCATCAAAATCTTTCTTTTACATTCAATGGAAAAGCATATAAATAGGCAAAATAAACCCTGGTCGCTAACTGACTCTGAATAGAATTCTAATTAGGATAAAATAGCTAAAATAACTAAAATAACCAAAATTGCCAAAAGAATTAAAAACTAAAAATAACCAACTAAACCTAGCCACAAAACAAAGGCCAAAAACGCGTAACTTGAATTACGGCCGTAATAATTGTCTTTACGGTCGTAATAGCCTCTCGGATCAAAATGTATTTTAGTTTGTTACGGCCGTAACATTTGTCCTTACGGCCATGAGATACTTGCTGAATAACAAAATTACCAACCTTCAGTTACGGCCGTGAAATCATTCCTTACGGCCTTGAGAACCCAAGTTACGACCATAAACGCTGTTCTGCCCAAATTGTGCGCTGATGATGTTACGACTGTAATTATGGTGGTTACGGCCGTAAAAGCCCTTCTGTCTTTATTTCTGATCCTTTGACGTGAATTGAATCTCGACTCGAACCCAACACGAAACTTGTTCATTTTACCATGTAGAATATTGTTGAATTGCCCATATCTTGATTTCTCATTTTTGACGCCTTTTTCGAATCACATCATCCCCTCTTTAAGATGATTCGTCCCAAATCATAACATTGTTCTTAGCTTCTTTTCCGGATCACATCATCCCCTCTTCCTTTAAGACGATTCGTCCCGAATCATAAAGTTGTTCTTGGCTTGCTCACCGGTTTAGCCTCGAACCTTCTTCGTACAAAAAAGGTTTGATCTTTGACGTTCTCCGAACCTGTTTGACTTCTTGTTTTGGCTTGAATTATAGATTTTCCCGTCAAGCCCACCCTGATTCGTACCATTCCCTCATTCTTTAGGATGATTCGTCCCGAATCATGGTGTTGTTCTTGAAAAATCAGACTGTACATCCTGGATCAAACGGAAAATTGTCGATTCCCTGACATGCATTGATGAGTTCCGGAGTGGCTCGAAGAGCGTTGACCCGTTGCACGTGCCCATGGGACCAATAATGTGGCAAAGAGCCAAAAGAATCAAGCAGGCGATGCAAGGATTTATGCAAGCGTGGATGGACGAGTGCTCGAGTGCAAAGACCTCATTTACATTGCATAACAAAGTGGAAGATGAGCCAAAGTCATTACAATGCCTTTGGATCGAAGAACAACAAGAAAATTATGCAGCAGCTGATTTACGGCCGTAAAGCCCAAAATTACGACTGTAACACTATCATTGTGAAATTAAGCAGAAGAGGAATTACGGCCGTAACATATGATCTCACGGCCATAACTGGATTGGAATTACTTACGACCGTAATCGGACCACTCACGACCGTAAACAGAGTTTCGTAACTTTTTTTTTCCCGAAGGTCACTTATGGCTGTATATAAAATTGTCATGGCCGTAACATATGTTTTTTTTTTAAACCGTAAGTTACTTACGGCCGTAACTTAGGCGCCGCAAATTTAACCTAATTTAGGCGGCTAGGATTAGTTTAATTCTAGTTTATTTTTGGTTACTTTATTTTGATAGCCTATTTAAAAGCTTCATTTGTAGCGCCCCGAGTTCTAATCACCCGGTTCACCACTTCATCGTCTGATCTAATTCCTCTAATAATATTTTTGCGGAAAATAACTGAAATTCATTTATGGCAACATTAATTTAAACATTTATGAAACCATTTAAAATAATAAATCGAGCCATTAATATTGTAAAGAAATTTACAATGTCATACTTTCTCAAATAATTGAAATCCTCAAAAATTATCCCAATATTGGATATACGAAAATCATTGAAATAAGATTTTCAACCATTTAAAGACTATTGCCACCATCATTCATCGCTTGCCACCATCTCCGAAATCTGCAAAACTGTTAAAAATAGACATGTGCATTTCATAGAAATACTCAGTAGACTCATCGCCAATTAATGAACTTACAAAATAATTGAACACATAAATGCAGGTTCTTTAGAAACATAGAGTATTGTTAGGGCTTCTTTTGAAAAATCATATACTCTTTAAAAACATTGTATGTGGGTAGCGGATTGGCTCCCTCGCCTTTTTCCCAATATTGCCAGCATTCTCATAGTCTTTCCACTTTTGTAGCGTTCCCGGTCCTCAAGGGATACGGCCGTCTACTCATAATTTGTAGCGTTCTCGTTCCTCAAGGGATACGGCCGTCTACTGTAGTGTTCCCGTTCCTCAAGGGATACGGCCGTCTACTCATAATTTGTAGCGTTCCCGTTCCTCAAGGGATACAGCCGTCTACTGTAGCGTTCCCGTTCCTCAAGGGATACGGCCGTCTACTCATAATTTGTACAAGTTTTCTTTTCATAAGAATCATAGACTCTTTAAAAACATAGGATATGTAAATCATATAACGTTCACAAACATTCACGTGCAATCATAATTTAAATCAATTAATAGGGACGATTCTACACATTGATCTTTCCATGAAAAATACATTTTCATTTCTTCTCATAAAAATTGACTTTCACAAGTAACATGACATTCACATGCAATTATGATTTAAATAAATTAATAAGGAGAGTCTACCTTAATTCCGACGAGTGCAAAGTTGAGCGGGAATGACTTCCATTCTTTAATTCTCCGTACGCTTCGTCTTAGCCAATAAGTCGCCTTAGTCTTTCGAAATATATAGTTTCAAATGATAATTTACACTTTGAGGACTGAAATTGATGTTTTGAAAGTTTAGGGACCAAAATGAATACTTTTGAAAGGCGAGGGACCAAATTGAATATTTTTGAAAGTTGAGGGACTAAAATGTAAATTTCCAAAAGTTGGGTCAAAGCTCAAATAAATATTACTATAGGGCTGAAATAATAGATTTTAAAAATAAAAGGGCTGATTAAAATCATTTAGAACTTAAGGGCTGAATTTGATGATTTTAAAACATAAGGGCTGAATTAAAACATTTTAAAACTTCAGGGACCAAAGTGCAAATTTTGGAAATTAATATAATATATTCAGATCTTATACTCTCTCTCTCTCTCTCACAATCCACACTTTCTCTCTCTCTACCCGTTTCTCTCAACCGGCCGACGAAGCTGGGCAGTGGTTCTACTGAAGAAACACCGGCGATTTCTCCGGCGAAACACCGGCGTAAGGTGCGACAGAGAAGGGGTTCCGGTTTTGAAAGAGTTTGGTGTGAGATGGGGATAAAAACCGAGGCTAAACTAGGCTTGAATCGCGATTAAACTCCGGTATTAAATCTGGCAGCGAAGGGTTTAAGGTTGAGGTAAGTACCGGGGTTTAGTCTATTTCTGGGTTTTGATTTTGGGTTGATTGGTGGTGATGATGGCGTTGGGGGCGGTGATTGAGGTGGTCCGACTGGGTTGTGAAACTGATTTGGAATTAGAGGTTCTTACGCAGAGTGGATTGGCAGTGGTGTGGGGTGATGGTTTGTGGCAGGTGATGATGTTGGTTTGGGTGATGGAGTTACAGGGGAGTTGGGTGGTGATGATTTCCGGTGGTGGTGATGATGATTGGTTTGTGGTATTGTGAAAATTGATTCTTGGTATTGAACGGCTGCTATGTAGTGGAGTTGGGAGAGGCTGGGACAGTTGAGAGGAGGGCTAGCTGCGGGATGGTCGTGACTGTAGAGGTGTTGCAGTTTGGTTGTTTGGCTGCAGGAGAGGACTGCAGAGGAGTTGAGAGGAGGCCAAAATGGATTTTGCAATGGCTGCAAATGGAGTCTGGACTGGTTGCAGAGAATTGGAGATAACCGATTTAGGAATTGTGGTAGTTGTTGGTGACTGATGAAGATGGTGGAAGCAATGGTTCGGTTGGTGATTTGTTGACTGGTGCCGGTGGTGATGTGGATTTGAGTTTGCTGGAATGGAACAGCTGCTAGGCTGAAATGAAATTGGAAGGAGGCTTAAATGGAGCTGGGCTGAAATGGTTGTCCTGGAAATGGAGTTGAGCTGGAGATGGAAATTGAAAATGGATGGGCTGCAGATTGGTGGTCTCGAGAAAGAGAAAGAGAAAGTGAAAGGTAACGATGGTGTTTAGTGGGTATAGTGGAGGGTAGTGGAAGTAGGGGATGGATTAAATAAATAAAATTTGTACTAAGTTCGATAAATAAACGTATTTAAAATAGATATATTTTGGACTGAAAATAATTATGAGAATGAATGAATTTTGAGATAAAATTGAATTACGCACTTTGGACTTAAAATAATTTAAATAAAGAAAATTGGAACTTAAACTGATTTTGCAAACAATACTTTGAATAAATAATTAAAATAATATAATTTTAGAAATTCGAACATTTAATTTAAAATCGAATAAACTTGATATTTCTCGACTTTGGCTAGACGAATCCGTCGCGGCGTTAACTTCAAAATAATAGGTGAGATAGCAGCGACACGATTTTCTAAATATTAAAATAATTATTAAATGCGTAAAAATTCTTGGTCGCTACATCATTCAGCATTGTATTAAACAACTATTATTCTGGAGATTTATGATATTGAAGGTGAGATATTCCCTTATATTTCTTCTTGTTCTCGTTGAACAAACTCGAACTTATCAAAGGATTTGACAACCTTTGTGGCGTTCCCCATCTGTGATTCTTATCTCCGCATTGTAACGAGTTTTGGGTTTAATATACCCATAGTTCTTGTGTCGTGAGGTTGGGGTTGCATTGCTATCGTCTACTAATTGGATTTTAGAGCTTCCGGCGTTTATTTCCGCGTGTTCTTGGTGATCCCCATATCGAATCACATCATCTGGTATCAGAGCCTGTCTCTAAATCCAAGTTTTTAGTATTCCGGTTCTTTTCTTTTATTTCCAGATTTTATTCATTCAAAAAAAAAAATTATTCCAATTCTTGTTTCTTGAAATTTGTCAGAAATTCAAGATTTGCCAAATTTTGTATCTTGTTCTTGATTATTCTTGTTGAGTAGAAAAAAAAAATGGGGAAGAAATCCGAATATTACAAAAAAAAAAAAAAAAGAGTGTTTGAGTTGATACAAGAATCAAGAAAATTCTTTCCAAGACAATTCAAAAAAAATCTTTTCTTGGAAAAAAAAATCTTTGGCAAATCTTTCCAACTATTCTTGTTCATAGTAAATTCCTTATTGCATCAAATTCTTGATTCTATACACTCCTTCTTGAAATAGAATTCTTGTTCCAATAATTTCCTTCTTAAAATTCTTGATTCCAATTTTCCCATCAATTTTCCTTCTTTGCACTTTGGGGTTAATTCCACAAGGACCAAATCTGTGAATAGTTTGGTGGGTTCTTTGAGAACTGAGAAAAAAGGGAATAGAGAGGAAAAAGGCAGAGTGGTGAGATTAATAGAGGGAAAAAACCAAATTGAGTGATACACGAGCGATAAAACACGTAAGGATCTCTATTTAAATTTTCTTCTTTTTCTCTATTACTAACCATGTCACAGAAGGAAGCTTCGTCGACGGAAAAGGATCTTCAAGACTTTAAAATGCTTGCAATGATGGAGGAACAGTTTACAAAATTGGAGGCGAGGTTGGATGCAAAGTTGGAAGCAAAATTTGGTCCACAATCCGGCAAGAATGTGGAAAGAGCAAATAATCCGGTGGAGACACGGGGTGCGGGAAACGTTCAACCACGTCAAGAACAACCGCCCACTTTCCCTAATTTGCGCAGGCCACTAAGGTATGACTTCAACCCACAATATGGAGTTAGGAATGAACGTGTTGATGTTGTTGATAGTGATGAAGATAGTGGTGAATTGTCTATTACTAGTGTTGGTAGAAGACGAGATCGGGGAGAAAGACGTGATAGGGGATATAGGCGTGATGGTAGGGATGATGTAGATGGACATGTTGGTAATATAAAAATGTCCATTCCCTCGTTTCAAGGTAAAAGTAATCCGGAAACTTATTTTGAATGGGAAAAGAGGGTAGAATTGATTTTTGATTGTCATAATTATTCTGAAGCTAAAAAGGTTAAATTGGCAGTCGTAGAATTTACTGATTATGGTATGGTGGGATCAATTGGTTACTAGTAAAAGGAGGAATGGGGAGAGTCCTATTGAAACTTGGGATGAGTTGAAGGCCCTTATCAGAAAACGATTTGTGCATGGATATTACTATAGGGAACTCTACCAAAAACTACAAACCCTTTCCCAAGGTAGTAAGAGTGTGGAGGATTACCATAGGGAGATGGAGGTTGCCATAGGGCAAATATAGAGGTAGACCCGGAGGCAACCATGGTTAGGTTTTTAAGTGGTTTAAATCGAGATATTGCTAATGTTATTGAATTGTAGCATTATATCGATTTGGCGGAGATGCTTCACATGGCCATGAAGGTGGAGCGACAACTAAAGAGGAAGGGAACTTCAAAATTCTCTACATGCTCTAGTCCTTTTGGTAAGTCTAAATGGAGCGGGACCTCTAAAAATGATGGGGTTGTGCAGAAAAATAAATTTGAGGCACCGAAGGGAAAAGTAGAGCCACCCAACAAAGGTAAAATTGCTTCTGACTCTCAAACTTCTAGGACTAGAGATATTCGTTGTTTTAAATGTTTCGGATTAGGACATATTTCTTCACAATGTCCAAATAAACGAATACTGGTTGTGCGTAATGGGGTATTAAGTTCGGAGGATGAGAAAGAGGAAGAAGTGGAGGATGAGTATAAGGATATGCCAGCTCTAGAGGATGTTAGTGAAAATGATGATGGGGACTATGCAGTAGCTAAATCACTTGTCACTAGAAGAGCCCTTAGTACTCCAGTTAAGGTGGAAGAGTCGGATGAGCAGCGACAAAATATATTTCATACTAGGTGCTTTGTGAATAACAAGGTGTGTAGTTTGATAATAGATGGTGGTAGTTGTGCGAACGGTGCTAGCACTACTCTAGTGGAGAAATTGTGCCTACCTATGCTAAAATACCCTAGGCCATATAAACTGCAATGGTTAAATGAATCGGGTGAGATTAAGGTGAATAAACAGGTGGTAGTTGATTTGGCGATTGGGAAGTATGAAGATAGAGTGGTTTGTGATGCGGTTCCCATGCATGCGGGACACATCTTGTTGGGCAGGCCATGGCAATTCGATAGGAAGGTTATTCATGATGGCTTTAAAAATAGGTATACCTTCACTAAGGATGGGAAAAATGTCAAACTAATGCCGTTGTCACCTCAAGAGGTCTATGAAGACCAATTGAAATTAAAAAGTGAGGAAGAGAGAAAGAGGGTCGGGACCACGATCCCGGAAAAAGGAGAGTTGTGTGAAAAATCGAGAGTTGGGACCACGATCCCAGAAAAAGGAGAGGGTGTGAAGAGTGCCAGTAAAAATAAAAGAGAGAAAACAAAGGTGAACTTCTACGCAAAACAGAGTAATATCACCAAAGCTATTTCTACAAATAAACCTTTGATTTTACTAATGTATAAGGAATCCCTCCTTGTATTTGATGAAGCTAACCACTCCCTCCCCAGTTTAGCTGTGTCTCTTTTGCAGGAATTTGCAGATTTATTTCCCGAGGAGATTCCTAGTGGGCTGCCGCCAATTCGAGGGATTGAACACCAGATTGACTTCGTGCCGGGGAGCAGTCATTCCAAACAGGCCAACTTATAGGAGCAATCCAAAAGAGACCAAAGAGCTACAAAAGCAGGTTGAAGAGCTGTTGAAAAAAGGGCTATGTTAGGGAAAGCATGAGCCCATGTGCAGTACCAGTTCTATTGGTACCCAAAAAGGATGGGACTTGGAGGATGTGCGTAGATTGTAGAGCAGTCGACAATATTACGGTAAAGTATCGCCATCCCATACCTAGACTTGATGACATGCTTGATGAACTTTATGGTGCTAGTATGTTTAGCAAAATAGACCAAAACCCGTTACGATGCGGAGATAAGAACCACAGAGGGGAAACACCACAAAAGTTGTTAAATCCTTTGATAAGTTCAATTTGTTCGACGAGAACAAGAAGAAATATAAGGGAATAATTCACCTTCAATATCATAAATCTCAAGAATAAAAGTTGTTTTACATAATGCTGAATGAAGCATTTAAATAGGCTAACAAAATAAAGCAACCAAAAATAAACTAGAATTAAACCTAAACCTAAACGCTAAAATTAGGTTAAATTTTGCGGCGCTTAGTTACGGCCGTAACTTTTATGTTTACGGCCGTAAGTGACTTACGGGTCTAAAATTCAAAACATATGTTACGGCCGTGACAAGTTATTTTACGGCCGTAAGTGACCTTCTAAACAAAAATAAAAGTTACAAAACTTTGGTTACGGCCGTGAGAATTTTGATTACGGCCGTGAAGATGATGAGTTCCGGAGTGGCTCGAAGAACGTTGACCCGTTGCACGTGCCCGTGGGACCAATAACGAGACAAAGAACCAAAAGAATCAAGCAGGCAATGCAAGGATTCATGCAAGCGTGGATGGATGAGTGTTCGAGTGCAAAGACCTCATTTACGTTGCATAAGAAAGTGAAAGAGGAACCAAAGTTGTTACTATGTATTTGGATCAAAGAACAACAAGAAATTGGGGGCAGAAGCATTCTCACGGCCGTAACACCTCTTTTACAGCAGTAAAATCAACAATGGCAAAATTGTGCAGAAAGGCGATTATGGCCGTAACTATGATCTCACGGTCGTAAATAAAGTTTAGTAGTTTTTATTTTTTTATATAGAGAGTCGATTACGGCCGTATATAAATTTGTCACGGCCGTAACATATGTTTTTAATTTTTAATCCGTAGCTTACTTACGGCCGTAAACTCATAAGTCACGGCCGTAACTTAGCGCCGCAAATTAAAACCTAGTTTAGGCGTTTTTGGCGTTTTAGTTTAGGTTGAATTCTAGTTTGTTTTTAGATGCTTTATTTTGTTAGCCTATTTATATGGCTTTATTCAGCATTGTAAACAACTTTTATTCTTGAGATTAATGATATTGAAGGTGAGATATTCCCTTAATTTTCTTCTTGTTCTCGTTGAACAAATTTGAACTTATCAAAGGATTTGACAATCTTTGTGGCGTTCCCCCTTTTTGGTTCTTATCTCCGCATCGTAACGGGTTTTGGGTTTAATATACCCATAGTTCTTGCGTCGTGAGGTCGGGGTTCCATTGTTATCGTCTACTAACTTGGATTTTAGAGCTTTCCGGCGTTTAATTCCGCGTGTTCTTGGTGATCCCCATAACGGATCACATCATCTGGTATCAGAGCCTGTCTCTAAATCCAAGTATTTAGTATTCCAGTTATTTTTCTTTTATTTACAATTATTATTCATTCAAAAAAAAAAAAAAAAATTCATTCCAGTTCTTGTTTCTTGAAATTCGTCAGAAATTCAAGATTTTTCAATTTCTGTTTCTTGTTCTTAATTTTTCTTGTTGAGTAGCAAAAAAAAAAAGATCCGAAAATTACAAAAAAAAAAAAAAAAAAAAAAAAAGTGCTGTTGATTTGAACAAGAATCAAGAAATTTTTTTCTTGGAAAATAATCTTTTGTAAATCTTTCCAACAATCCTTGTTTCCATTAAATTCATTATTCTTGATTTCATAAAACTTCTTCTTGAAATAGAATTCTTGTTCCCATAATTTCCTTCTTAAACTTCCTAATTCCAATTTTTCCATCAACTTTCCTTATTTGCACTTGTAAGACCGCTTTTCATTTCTCGTACAATTTTAAATTTCACGTAATACTGTGATGAATGTTATTATAAATTATAATTTTATGATCTTTAACATTTATAATTGGAATTATCTTGCAGTGGAAGGACTTGGACGCCGTCTCGATCAATGTACCAATTAAAATGTTTATAAATTGTTTACGTACAATTCTATGTCTAATTGTTTATTTTAATTGTTGCTTGCCAATTTTATTGTAATTGAGTAGTAAGTTGCCTAAATTGCAGTAAATTGAAGTTGGGGAAAGTTTGGTGACACTTTGGAATTTTATGTGAAAGTTATGAGCCTACATTACAAATTTATGAGAGATGAGGGACTAAATTGCAATTTACCAAAAGTTAAACATTAAACCTAACCTAAAGATCTCTCACTCTCATATCACTCTCTCACCCGACGCCTCTCACTCGGTCTCTTCCTCTCCGCGTCGCCTCTCCCTCTCGTCGCCTCTCCCTCGCTCTCTCCTCTCACCCTAACTCTCGGCCTCTCAACCCGCCACCCCTCCTGCTCCGTTTGCGCGCTGCAGCCACCAACACCACCACCACCGTGCGCACCTCCCTCTCACCGTAAGCTTTTCCCCTTCCCCACACACACGGTTTCACACTCACCCGCTCACACACATACACATACACAAATTCTTATGTTAATTGTATGTATAGATTGATGTATATAGGAATTTATGTAAGTATGTATGTATGTATTTTGACCACAATTTTCAGATTTTCAGATTTTAATTTTGTGTAATTTCGAGTTAACCATGAATTTGGGGAATTAATGATGTTATGTATATGAATGTATATATTATTATGTATGTATTCATGTTATGTATGTGAGAATTCCAGATTTTAAATTTGCTAGCTGAAAATGCAATCCTTATGTATTAATTTTAAATCTGGGAATTTTATGATGATGACTGATACCTATAAATATAGATATCGAATGTATGTAAATTTCAGACTGTAAATGATAATGGTAATTAATTGACTTTATATTGGTTCAATGTTGATTTTAATGGAAGTTTTCAAATTTGGGGATTTCAAATAATCAGGTTGTTTAAAATTGAATTTTATGTACATTTTTATTATAATTGTCATTTTCAGATTTATGAGTAAGTAGAACGGCAATTGAAATTGTCCATGTGACAATTAAGTTTTGTTAATATTGAGTAATTTTGATGTTGGAATGATTTGATAAGTAAGATTTCAAATTTTTGTCCTTAAACTGAATGTACTACTTCGAATATGATATTATACGTGGCGTTAAATGTGTTTGTTATATTATGAGTCACATGAAAGTTTCAACCTTGCTTAGAGTTTAAAATGTGATTTTGAACTAAAAGTATATTTTATTAAATGAATGGGTACAACTAGGATTTTGGTACATTGACGTCACGGGCAGCCGATGCTCCTCCACTTGCAAATTCAGAAACGGTAAATTACTAAGGACTGCAGGTAAGTTAACTTCCCCCCTATTTTCATCAAAGTTGAATGTAAATGTGAAAGTCATGTGTAAATGATTGTCGTGTAACTTACTTGTCTTGATGAATTTCCTTACTTTATGAAAGCATATGTTATTGAGAAGAATGTTAAGCATGCATTCATGTCATTGCATCATTAAGCATGCATTGGCATCGAAATGGTAAAGTCAAATGTTTTAATGAAAGGAATGTGTCAAAGTGCAATTTTTATCAAAAAATTATGTATCCCAAGTTTTTGAAAGAATGGGTGTACTTCTATGTCATGAAAGGTCCGAGTGGGAAATGGGGCGCGGGGGACCGGCGTACCCGAATGTAATGAGCCGCTTTGCGGTGGAATGAATGTAATGAGCCGCTTTGCGGTGGAATGAATGAATGAACCGCTTTGCAGTGGGAAAGTGAATGTTAAACCGCTTTGCGGTGGAAATGCGCATGTTAATCTGGTTCCAAATAAGAATGGCCCACTGTTATCTGATTGGCTAGAAGTTACACCAAGTGAGCTCACGATGGAATGAAGTGAAAGTTTTGAAATGTCAAGTGAAAGCTTGAAAAGTTTGAAAATTTTGAAAGGTTAAAGTGAATGGGGATACATATTTCAAATTTTAAAGCATTTCATGTCATAAGCATGCATTCATGCATAAAGTTTACTTACTGAGCTTTAGCTCACCCCAATCCCTCCCCAACATTTCAGGTGATGAAAGTTAGGTGATCCGAGGAGAGCACTTGGTGACAGACTCAGGCTACACCGCTTCAAGTTTTTAAAGAAAATAAAGTTAAATTTTGAAGTTAATTAAGTTTATAATTAATTATTTCTTAATTCATTCATTTTATGTTGATAATTGTTTGGTTGAGATTAGTTTTAAATTAATTATGGAATTTCTAATATTGGTTATATTATCACTTATTGCATTTAATTGAAGCTTATTGATACAAAATGTTGTGTTGATGAGTTTGGGGATTGAGTTTTGAAATAATGTGGTGATGTTGGAGTTTGAAATAGAATTGGGGTTGTATGTTGAATATTGGATTTCTATTTGAGTTGAGTTTATGTTGTAAAATGGTTTTGATGTCCCTCTACAGGTTGGTTAAGTCCAATTTATAGAGGAGACTCTGTCGAAATTTCTATAAGATTTTAAAATAGAAAATGAAAAGGTTGATGTTTTTAAATGATTTGTTTTCCGCATTTTAATGTTTAAACGTTTTAAATTCCGCATTTAATGTGAATGGAAGTTAACACGCCTAGGTTTAAGGTTTTGAAACTTGGGGTGTTACATTAATCTTGGACGTGTACTCATCCATCTAAGCTTGCATAAATCCTTGCACGTTGTTTGATCTTCTTTGCTCTTATTGATGAGTACCTGAGTGGCCCAACGAGTAAGGATCTGTTGCATGTACCGGTGGGACCAATAACGAGGCTGAGGGCTAAGAAGATCAAGCAAGCAATGCAGGTGTTTATGCAAGCTTGGGTGGATGAATATTCAAGTGCAAGGTCGAAGACTCCATTTTCAATGCATGACAAGATGGAAGATGAGCCAAAACCATTACAACGCATTTGGATCAAAGAATAAGGGGAAAAGAATGCAGAAGGCCTTTTACGGTCGTAAGTTCTGGAGTTACGGCCGTAACTTTGATATCGCACATATTGGGCAGAAAGTTACTTACGGCTGTAACTATCATTTTCACGGCCGTAATTGAGTTGTGGAATTTTAGTCAGTGTGTGACTTACGGCCGTAAGAACCCATGTCATGGCCGTAAGAGATAAAACAGTTTTTGGACCCGAGGGTCAATTACAGCCGTAAGAATGAATGTTACGGCCGTAAAAAGGCGCCGCATTTTATTTTTGGATTTTTTCGGCTAGAGTTATTTTGACGCGTTTTTTGGACTATATTAGGTTTTCTTTGTCATTGTAAACACACAACTTTGATGATTAATAAGATTACTTGAATTAGGTGAGTTTATCCCTATTCTTCTTCGTTCTTGATTGAACCCATTGAACTTATCAAAGGATTTGACAACCTTTGTGGCGTTCACCCCTTTATGGTTCTTCATTCCACATCTTAACGGGTCTTGGATTTGATACATCCTTGGTTCTTGAGTCGTGAATGTCTGGATTTGGAACTTTCAAAGTGTTTATACAGTTTCCGCGAGTTCACGTGATTCCCCATCAAGAATCACGTCATTTGGTATCAGAGCTTGGATCTAAATCTAGGTTTTGATATAATTCTCGTTTTGTTTCATTTTTCTTCATTAGATTTCATTGTTCTTGCGCCATCATTGAATCGATATTAGATTCTTGGGTTTCTTGAAATTCTTCACTATTTCAAGATTGGTCTTAGTTTCAATTCTTGTTATTATTGATTGTTCTTGATTAGAAAAAAAAAGAAAAAAAAAGTGATTATTATTGAAGAGCAAGATCAAGAACACAATTCCATATTCAAGAAGACCTTTCTTGATCCCTTTTATTTTTCCCACATTCTTGGTAGTTTCGTCATCCATCACTACTTTCAAAATATTTCATTCCTTTTTACATCAATTTTCTTGAGTCCAATATTTCATCAAATCTTTTTTTCATCTATTTGTGTCTTGCACTTTGGGTTAATTCCACAAAGACCAAGTCCGTGACTAGTTTGGTGGGTTCTTTGAGAACTTGAGGAAATTGGATAGAGAAGAAAAAGGCAGAGTGGTGAGATCAATAGAGGGAAAAAGTCGAATAGAGTGATACACGAGTGCTAAACATTTGAGGATATATTTTCTTGCAAATTATTTCTTTTTCTTTTGATCACTAACCATGTCACAGAAGGAAGCATCATCGACAGGGGAGGATAACCAATAGTTCCACTTTCTTGCAATGCTGGAAAAATAATTCGAGAGGTGGAGTGCGAAGTTGGGGGAGATTAAAAACTCCGTGGACACGCATAGTGCAGCAATTGCCCAACTACGTAGAGAGAAGCCATACACAGCTCCTAATGTCCGGAGGCCGCAAAGGTATGACAATAATCCTAGGAATGGAGTTTGGGATGATGATGATGTTGAGATAGGTGATAGTGTTGATGATGATAGTGAAAATGTATCAGTGGCTAGCTTGGGTAGGAGAAGAGGTCGTGGTGGTCGGCGTGGAAGAGGAAATAGGTGTGAAAATAGGGATGATGATGGGATGGATAGGAGCTTAGGAAACATTAAAATGACTTTGGCTCCTCTTCCACTTTATTATGCAACGTAAATGAGGTCTTTGCACTCGAACACTCGTCCATCCACGCTTGCATGAATCCTTGCATTGCCTGCTTGATTCTTTTGGCTCTTTGTCTAGTTATTGGTCCTACGGGCACGTGCAACGGGTCAACGTTCTTCGAGCCACTCAGGAACTCATCATCCCCTCCCTGTTGAAAAGGATTCATCCTCGAATCATCACCTGCATCAAAAAGAGAAAGATCAGCAACTTTAAAAGAAGCAGACACATTATACTCACCTGGAAGATCGAGCTTATATGCATTTTCATTTATCTTTTCAATGATTTGAAAAGGTCCATCGCCTCTTGGCTGCAACTTAGACTTCCTTTGGGTTGGGAATCGTTCCTTTCACAAGTGCACCCACACCCAATCACCCGGCTCGAACGTCACTTGCCTCCTACCTTTGTTGGCATGAGTCGCATAACGCTCATTTTTCTTTTCAATTTGCCCCTTCACCTTCTCATGAAGTTCTTTCACAAGCTTAGCCTTTTTCTCCCCGTCCAAACTACTTCGTTCATCTATAGGTAAAGGAATTAAATCAAGAGGAGTTAGCGGATTGAAACCATAAACAACTTCAAAAGGTGAACATGAAGTAGTAGAATGCACAGATCGATTATAAGCAAATTCCACAAATGGCAAACATTCCTCCCAACTTTTTAAATTTTTATTGATTATAGTGCGCAAAAGTTGGATTAACGTCCTATTAACTACCTCGGTTTGACCATCAGTTTGCGGGTGACATGTAGTAGAAAATAACAATTTAGTACCCATTTTTCCCCACAAGACTTTCCAAAAGTAGCTTAGGAACTTAACATCCCTATCAGACACAATACTCCTAGGTACCCCATGGAGTCTCACAACTTCCCTAAAGAATAGGTCCGCTACGTTAGTTGCATCATCAGTTTTACTACAAGGAATAAAATGCGCCATTTTGCTAAACCTGTCTACCACCACAAATATCGAGTCTTTACCTTTTTTTTTGTCCTAGGCAGACCTAACACAAAGTCCATAGATATATCTACCCAATGTTCATTAGGTACGGGAAAAGGTGTATACAAACCTTGTGGTAAGACTCTAGACTTAGATTGTTTACAAGTTATGCATCTTTCACAAATATGGTGAACATCCCTGATGTGATTCTTGTTGGAGAATCACGGGATCTCGCGGAAATTGAATTAACACTTGGAAAGTTCCAAATCCAGATTAATTGACGATAACAATATGACCCAACACTCACGACTCAAGAACCAAGGATGTATCAAATCCAAGACCTGTTAAGATGCGGAATGAAAAACCATAAAGGGGCGAACACCACAAAGGTTGTCAAATCCTTTGATAAGTTCAAGGGGTTCAATCAAGAACGAAGAAGAATAGGGATAAAATCACCTAATTCAAGCAATCTCATTAAGCATAAAAGTTGTTTTCTTTACAATGACAAAGACAAGATAAATAGTCCTAAAAACGCGTCCTAGCCGCATAAACCCTAAAAAAGACGCGCAATTGTTACGGCCGTAACATATGTGTTTACGGCCGTAATATTTGTTACGGCCATCTCTTACGGCCGTGAAATTTGTTACGGCCGTAAATCACTTTCTGCCCAAAATTGTGATATCAAAGTTACGGCCGTAATTTCAGCACTTACGGCCGTAAAAGGCCTTCTGATCCATTTTTTCCTTGTTCTTTGACCCAAATTCCTTGTAATGGTTTTGGCTCATCTCCCATATTGTCATGTATTGAAAATGGAATCTTTGACCATGCATCTGAATATTCATCCACCCAAGCTTGCATAAACCCCTGCATTGCTTGCTTGATCTTCTTAGCCCTCAGCCTCGTTATTGGTCCCACTGGTACATGCAACGGGTCCTTACTCGTATGGTCACTCAGGTACTCATCATTCCCTCCCTGTTGAAAAGGATTCGTCCTCGAATCATCACCTGCGTCAAACAAAGAGAGATCAGCAACGTTAAAAGTAGCAGATATATTAAACTCACCTGGGAGATCCAACTTATAAGCATTGTCGTTGATTCTCTCAATGACTTGAAATGGCCCATCTCCTCTAGGCTGAAGCTTAGACTTCCGTTGTGCTGGAAATCGTTCCTTTCGCATGTGAACCCACACCCAATCGCCTGGTTCAAAAATCACCTGCTTCCGACCCTTATTCGCATGGGACGCATAGCGCTCATTCTTCTTTTCTATTTGTAGCCTGACCTTTTCATGAAGTGACTTCACAAGCTCGGCTTTCTTCTTTCCATCTAAACTGTTCCTGTCATCTACAGGTAAAGGAATTAGGTCCAAAGGGGTTAGTGGATTGAAGCCATACACAATTTATAAAGGAGAGTAAGTAGTAGTAGAATGTACAACCCTGTTATATGCAAATTCCACAAAAGGTAAACATTCCTCCCAACTCTTCAAATTTTTATTTATGACAACACGCAAGAGTTGTATTAACGTCCTATTGACTTCTTCTATCTGACCATCCGTCTGAGGATGGCATGTAGTGGAAAACAATAGTTTAGTACCCATTTTCCCCCACAGAACCTTCTAGAAGTAACTAAGGAATTTGACATCTCTGTCAGACACTATACTCCTAGGCACCCCATATAGCCTGACAACTTCCCTAAAGAATATGTCTGCTATGTTCACGGCGTCATCAGTTTTATGGCAAGGGATGAAGTGTGCCATTTTACTAAACCTGTCCACCACCACAAAAATGGAATCCCTACCCTTCTTTGTCCTGGGCAATCCTAAAACAAAATCCATGGATATATCTACCCAAGGCTCACTAGGAACAGGTAAAGGAGTGTACAATCCATGTGGTAAACCTTAGACTTGGCCTGTTTACAAGTTATGCATTTATTACAAATTTGATGAACATCCCGTTTCATCCTGCCAATAAAAATGTTCCTTCAATGTTTCCAATGTTTTAAAAACACCAAAATGACCCATCAAACCACCCCCGTGAGCTTCACGTACTAACAACTCACGCATAGAACAGTTAGGCACACAATTTATTTTCCTTAAACAAATAACCATCATGCCTATAAAATTTATCAAATGCTCCCTTTTCGCAAGAGACATAAATAGAGGAAAAATCATGATCGTTCGCATACAAATCTCGAACATATTCAAATCCCAATAATTTAGCATTCAATGAATTAAGGAGCACATACCGTCTTGACAACGCGTCTGCAACTATATTTTCCTTACCGTGTTTGTATTGAATGACATAAGGAAAAGTCTCCACAAACTCCATCCATCGGGCATGTCTTTTGTTCAACTTACCTTGCCCCTTGAGGTGCTTCAATGACTCGTGATCCGTGTGGATGACAAATTCTTTTGGCCAGAGGTAATGCTGCCAAGTCTCCAATGCCCTGACAAGAACATAAAGCTCCTTATCATACGTTGGATAGTTCAACGCTGCCCCGCTCAGCTTTTCACTGAAATAAGCTATCGGCCTCTTTTCCTGCATAAGAACAGCTCCAATCCCTATTCCTGATGCATCACATTCAACCTCGAAGGTTTGGTTAAAATTAGGCAATGCTAAGACCGGTGCAGAACATAAGGCATCTTTAAGCAACGCAAAGGCATTTTCCTGTTCATCCCCCCAACGAAAACCCACACTCTTTTTAATTACCTCAGTGAGTGGTGTGGCGATTGTATTGAAATCTTTCACAAACCTCCTATAAAAACTTGCTAACCCATGAAAACTCCTTACCTCAGTTACACTCTTTGGTGTTGGCCATTCCCTAATAGTTCGGATTTTCTCCTCATCAACCGCAATACCATCCTTACCAACAACATAACCAAGGAATATGACCTTATCGATGCAAAACGTACACTTTTTAAAGTTAGCATACAAATTTTCAATGCGTAAAACCTCAAGTACAAACCTCAAATGCCTAACATGCTGTAGCGACCAAGATTTTACGCAATTAATAATTATTTTAATATTTAGAAAATTGTATCGCTACTATTTCACCTATTATTTTGAAGTTAACGCCGCGACGGATTCGTCTAGCCAAGTCAATAAATATCGAATTTGTTCGATTTTAAATTAAAATCCGAATTTCTAAAATTATGTTATTTAATTATTTATTCAAAGTATTATTTTCAAAACATCGAATTTGTTCGATTTTAAATTAAAATCCGAATTTCTAAAATTAGATTATTTTAATTATTTATTCAAAGTATTATTTTCAAAATCATTTTTTGAATTCCAAATTTATTTAAATATCTCAATTATTCCATTCAAATGATTCCCTCCTCAAAATTATTATGTCCCCATATTGATCACTTTCCATCTCATTTTCAATAACTTAGTTCATCCTCACGCATAATGGTTTCAAGTCACAATCAATTCCATTTCTTTTTCCACCCCTTTCCACTAAACACCAACATCCAACCCATACTTCACTAATTCCAACCCCACAACCCTGAATCATTATCATCACCACCCTTCCAATTATGATGTCTTCCACCCTCTCCATCATCATCATTCTCCACCATCTTTTATTCTATTTTGATATATTCTCCATCATCATCACTACCTTCTCGATTGGACACCACCACAATTCTCTCTATATACAATTGGAATCCTCATCATCATCAACCTCACAGCCCAAACGTTATAAACATTGCTCAACTCACCTCTGATTCAATCCACCATCATATACATCAATCTGAAACCAATTCGGATAGCCTGCAACCACTACTCACCAGCCTCTCTCCTCAGCTCAAACCAACACACGATTTCCATGACTTCCAGCACCTCCATTCAGATCAAATTCACCACTGTGAACCCATCAAACTGAACCATAGCCATGACGATTACTTCATCAATCCAGTCAAGCACCACCAATTCGCCAACCTTCAGCCATGTCACAAACAACCACTACACCAAACCACTGAACATCCTCACTACCAACTTCAACCCCTGCAGCACCACCAATCATCATCACATGACTCTGTCACACTTCCAAGAAATCAATTCACAGCCAATTCATAAAACCACAGTTCAACCGGATCACACTGCACCATTTTCACTATCACCAGATTTCCTCAAAATATTACATTTCAACACTGCCTCTGCCATTTCCAATCTCTGCTATCATCATCCCCACAAATCAATACCGGTCAGCCCCACCACCTCATCAATCACTTACGTTGCAAATACCACCACTGCCGAATCACCAAACTCATCATCATCAATCAACACCACCATTCGCAACCAAGAACCACCCAATACCACGATCACCTGTAGCAGCGCTGCTTACACCGAACCATCACCACACACACAGCCATCACCACCCAAAACCACAATACCCAAAATCACAGCTCCAAATCCTCACCCAAAACCAAAATCAAAACCCAAGAATCAATGGAGCCAATTACTTACCTCAAGCGCCGCTCCCTTCGCCGGAAGAACCGCGAACCCTAGCTTCGGTTTCACCTTAAATCGCCCCCAAATCAGCCCAGAAACTATCCTAATTGCACCATCGCCACTCCCCGTACCCAGCGCCGGTGTTGCGCCAACGAAATCACCGTTCGGACCCAAGACAGCCGATCGCCATTTTCTTCTCTCTATCTTTCGCCTTTCTCTCCTCTCTATTGATACGAGTTGTGAGAGAGAGAGAAGATAAAGATCTGATATATTATATTAATTTTCAGAATCTGCAGTTTAGTCCCTGAAGTTTTAAAGCCTTTCAATTCAGTCCCTATGTTTTAAAATGTCTTAATTCAGCCCTTTCAATTCTTTTAAAGTATTTCCAAATCAGTCCTTAAGTTTGAAATATTTCAAATCAGCCTCTTTCACTTTAAAGGTTTTTCAAATCAGTCCCCAACTTTTAAAGTTATCCATTTCAGTCCCAAAGTTTTAAATGATTTTAATCAGCCCTTTCATTTTAAAAAAAAAATCTGATCAATTCAGTCCTTGCTGATTTACTTTATTTGATTTTAAGCCCAAGTTTCAAAGTATTCATTTTAATCCCTCAAATTTCAAAACATCAATTTTAGTCCTCAAATTATAATTTATCATTTTGAACTATATATTCGATATACTAAAGTGACTTATTGGCTAAGACGAAGCGTACGGAGAATTTAAAGAAATTGAAGTCATTCCCGCTCAACTTTGCACTCGTCGGATTTGATGTAGACTCGCACTTATTAATTGATTTAAATTATGATTTCATATGAATGTCATGTGACTTGTGAAAGTCAATTTTTAAGAAAAGCAAGTATGTTTTTATGAAAAGTAAGTATGTTTTTATGAAAAGAAAATATACTTTATGTTTTTACGAAAAGTAAGTATACCCTATGCTTCACGAAAATGTTTTTTTTTTTTTGGATCATTGCTATGAAATCAATCTACCAAGATTGTTATGGGTCCCATATGATAAGTTATGATATGTTAAGGGGACCGGAGTTTTAGTAGCGCTACACATAAGAATTCTTGCCACGAAGTTCGGTAACATTCTTGTGTCTCCTATGTTTATGAGGATTTGCCACGAAGTTCGGTAAAATTCCTATGTTTCCATATGTTTATGAGGATTTGCCACCTAAGTTCGGTAAAATTCCTGTCGCATATGTTTATGAGGATTTCGATCCTATCTTATGTTATGATGCAATTGATCCCTATGAATTTCAAAAATTATGCTTGGTATACTTACTACATAAGAATTCTTGCCACCGAAGTTCGGTAAAATTCTTATGTTTATGAGGATTTCAATCCTATCCTATGTTATGATGAAAACTTACTGTGATTTTACTGCATAAGAATTCTTATCACCTAAGTTCGGTAAAATTCTTGTGTCTCCCTATGTTTATGAGGATTTCGATCCTATCTTATGTTATGCTTTCAAAAGAAATTATGCTTGGCATAATTAAAATGTTTTTATAAGTATATGGTTTTCAAAGAGTTGTTTTCAAAGAGCTATTTTCAAAGAGCCTATGATTTGCAAAATATGTCCCGTGCTGTAATGCACAATATGAGTTTTATCAAGAGCCGTTTTATAAAGAAGCTCTATCAATGCCCGTTTTATAAAGAGCCGGGATTTATGTGTTTAATCATCTTATAAATTAAATTAATTTGCGATGAGTCTACTGAGTATTTCCCCCATGAAATACTCACCCTACTTTTTAACAGTTTTGCAGATTTCGGAGACGGTGGCGAGCGATGAATGATGGTGGCAATAATCGTTAAACGATTGAAAGTTTGACGTTAATGATTTCCGTATTTTTCCAAACAATCGAATAATTTAGAGAAGTTCATTTATTTGAGAAATTATGACATTGTCAATTTCTTTACAAAATTAATGGTTCGATTTACTATTTCAAATGGTTTCATAAATGTTTCAATTTTATCGGCCATTACAGTTATTTAATGTTGCCAAAAATGAATTTCAATTATTTCTTCTGCAAAAATATTGTTCGAAAAAAAATTTAGACAGAAAATGACGTAGTGAATCGGGTATACGGAACTCGGGGCGCTACACATGCTCTTCTACATTCTTACTATAAATTAAAATGTCATCAAAGTACACGACCACAAATTTACCAATGAAAGCTCGTAAAACATGGTTCATCAACCTCATGAATGTACTAGGTGCATTGGTGAGACCAAACGGCATAACTAACTATTCATAAAGCCCGTATTTGGTCTTGAATGCAGTTTTCCATTCGTCCCCCTCTTTCATGCGTATTTGGTGATATCCACTCTTAAGGTCAATTTTACTAAAGACGCATGAACCATACAATTCATCAAGCATGTCATCTAACCTAGGTATAGGATGGCGATACTTTACCGTGATATTGTTGATGGCCCTACAATCCACGCACATCCTCCAGTTTCCATCCTTCTTGGGTACCAATAAGACCGGCACCGCACATGGGCTCATGCTTTCTCGAACGTAGCCCTTGCTCAACAACTCGTCAACTTTCCGGTGGCAGCCCACTGGGTATGTCTTCCGTGAATATTCGTTTATTTGGAAATTGTGAAGAAATAATATCCTAAACCGGAACATTTTAAACAACGAATATCTCTAGTCCTAGGATTTTGAGAATCAGAAGCAATTTTACCTTTGTTGGGTGGCTCTACTTTTCCCTTCGGTGCCTCAAATTTATTTTTCTGCACAACCCCTTCATTTTTGGAAGTCCCACTCCATGTATACTTTCCAAAAGGATTGGAACTTGTAGAGAATTTTGAAGTTCCCTTCCTTTTTAGTTGTCGCTCTACCTTCATGGCCATGTGAAGCATTTCCTCCAAATCAATATAATGCTGCAATTCAATAACATTAGCAATATCTCGATTTAAACCACTTAAAAACCTAGCCATGGTAGCCTCGGGATCTTCCTCTATATTTTCCCTAATCATGGCAACCTCCATCTCCCTATGGTAATCCTCCACACTTTTACTACCTTGGGAAAGGGTTTGTAATTTTTGGTAGAGATCCCTATAGTAATGTCCAGGCACAAATCGTTTTCTCATAAGGGCCTTCAACTCATCCCAAGTTTCAATAGGCCTCTCCCCATTTCTCCTTTTACTAGTTACTAATTGATCCCACCATACTATAGCATAATCAGTAAATTCTACGACTGCCAATTTAACCTTTTTAGATTCAGAATAATTATGACAATCGAAAATCAATTCTACCCTCTTTTCCCATTCAAAATAAACGTCCGGATTACTCTTACCCTGAAACGAGGGAATGGACATTTTAATGTTACCAACATGTCCATCTATATCATCCCTACGATCACGCCTATATCCCCTATCACTCCTACCAACACTAGTAATAGATAATTCACCACTATCCTCTTCACTATCAACAACCTCAACACGTTCATTCCTAGCCCTAAATTGTGGGTTGAAGTCATACCTTAGTGGTCTCCGTAAATTAGGGAAATTGCGCGGTTGTTCCTGACGTGGTTGAACATTTCCCGCACCTCGTGTCTCCCCCGGATTATTAGCCCTTTCCACATTCACGCTGGATTGTGGACCAAATTTTGCTTCCAACTTGGCATCCAACCTCGCCTCCAATTTTGCAAAACGTTCCTCCACCATTACAAGCATTTTAAAATCTTGAAGATCCTTTTCCGTTGACGAAACTTCCTTCTGTGACATGGTTAGTAATAAAGAAAAGAGAAAATTTTAAATAAAGATCATCACGTGTTTTATCGCTCGTGTATCACTCAGTTTGGCTTTTTCCCTCTATTAATCTCACCACTCTGCCTTTTTCCTCTCTATTCCCTTTTTTCCACGTTCTCAAAGAACCCACCAAACTAGTCACGGACTTGGTCCTTGTGGAATAAACCCCAAGTGCAAATAAGGAAAGTTGATGGAAATTATTGGAATTAGGAAATTTAAGAAAGAAATTATGGAAACAAGAATTCTATTGCAAGAAGAAGTTTTATGGAAATAAGAATAAGGAATTTTATGGAAACAATGATTTGTTGGAAAGATTTGCCCAAGATTATTTTCTTGATTTCTTGTTCAAATCCACAACACTTTTTTTTTTTTTTTTTTTTTTTTTGTAATTTTCGGATTTCTCTTTTTTTTTTTTTTTTTTACTCAACAAGAACAATCAAGAACAAGAAACAGAAATTGGAAAATCTTGAATTTTCTGGAGAAATTTTAAGAAACAAGAATTGGAATGGATTTTTTTTTTTTTTTTTGATTAATAACTGGAAATTAAAGAAAAAGAACTGGAATACGAAAAACTTGAATTTAGAGACAGGCTCTGATACCAGATGATGTGATCCGATATGAGGATCACCAAGAACACGCGGAATTAAACGCCCGAAAGCTCTAAAATCCAAGATAGTAGACGGTAACAATGCAACCCCGACCTCACGACGCAAGAACTATGGGTATATTAAACCCAAAACCCGTTACGATGCGGAGATAAGAACCACAAAAGGGGGAACGCCACAAAGGTTGTCAAATCCTTTGATAAGTTCTATTTGTTCGACGAGAACACGAAGAAACTAAGGGAATATCTCACCTTCAATATCATTAATCTCAAGAATAAAAGTTGTGTTTTACAATGCTGAATAAAGCCATATATATAGGCTAACAAAATAAAGCAACCTAAATAAACTAGAATTGCAAAATAAACTAAACGCTGAAATTAGGTTTAAAATACGGAACTTAAGTTACGGCCGTAACTTATGAGTTTACGGTCGTAAGCAAGCTACGGATTAAAATTAAAAACATATGTTACGACCGTGACAAATTTATATACGGCCGTAATCGACTCTCTGAATAAAAATATAAAAATTACTAAACTTTATTTACGGCCGTGAAGATGTGGGTTACGCCGTAAGTCCTCTTCTGCATAATTTCGCCAATGTAGTATTACGGCCGTAATTTTGGCTTTACGGCCGTGAATCCGTTACGGCCGTGATTTCAGGCTTTACGGCCGTGAATCTGCTGCTGCCCAATTTTCTTGTTGTTCCTTGATCCAAATGCATTGTAATAACTTTGGCTCCTCTTCCACTTTGTTATGCAACGTAAATGAAGTCTTTGCACTTGAGCACTCGTCCATCCACGCTTGCATGAATCCTTGCATTTCCTGCTTGATTCTTTTGGCTCTTTGTCTCGTTATTGGTCCTACGGGCATGTTCAAAGGGTCAACGCTCGTTGAGCCACTCCGGAACTCATCAGTGTACTTTTTGCATGGAAAAGGTAATTTTTCTTGGTTTTGTCGTTAGTGCTAATGGTGTTGAGGTAGATGAGGAGAAAATTCGTGCTATTAAAGAATGGCCAACTCCAAAAGTATTACGGAGGTTAGGAGCTTCCAGGGTTGGCTGGGTTTTATAGGAGATTTGTTAAAGACTTTAGCACACTTGCAGCCCCACTCACAGAAATAGTCAAGAAAAGTGTAGGATTCCATTGGGGGGTAGCACAAGAAAATACTTTTAAAATGCTTAAGGATAGGTTATGTTCTGCACCGGTTTTAGCTTTACCTAACTTTAACCAAACCTTTGAGATTGAATGTGATGCATCAGGAATAGGTATTGGAGCTGTTCTTATGCAGGAAAAAAAGACCGATTGCATTTTTCAGTGAAAAGCTGAGTGGGGCAGTCTTGAATTATCCTACCTACGATAAGGAGCTTTATGCTCTTGTTCGTGCCTTGGAAACATGGTAGCACTATGATGAGTACCTGAGTGACCATGCGAGTAAGGACCCGTTGCATGTACCAGTGGGACCAATAACGAGGCTGAGGGCTAAGAAGATCAAGCAAGCAATGCAGGGATTTATGCAAGCTTGGGTGGATGAATATTCGAATGCATGGTCAAAGACTCCATTTTCAATGCATGATAATATGGGAGGTGCGCCAAAAGCATTGCAAGGCATTTGGGTCAAAGAACAAGGAGAAAACAAGTCAGAGGGTCTTTTACGGCCGTAATGTTCGGAGTTACGGCCGTAACTTTGCTATCGCACGGCCGTAACAATCAATTTACGGCCGTAAAAGAGTTATGCGGGTTTTTATTCAGAAGCTGACTTACGGCCGTAAGCACCAATGTCACGGCCGTAAGTGATGAAAATAGTTTTAGACCCGAGGGTCAATTACGGCCGTAAACCCATATGTTACGACCGTAAAAATGCGCCGCATATTAATTTAGGTATTTTGCGGCTAGGTTATTTTTGGACGCGTTTTTGGACTATATTACCATTTCTTGGTCATTGTAAACAATACAACTTTTATGATTAATGAGATTGCTTGAATTAGGTGAGTTTATCCCTGTTCTTCTTCGTTCTTGATTGAACCCCTTGAACTTATCAAAGGATTTGACAACCTTTGTGGCGTTCACCCCTTTATGGTTCTTCATTCCGCATCTTAACGGGTCTTGGATTTGATACATCCTTGGTTCTTGAGTCGTGAGTGTCGGGTCATATTGTTATCGTCAATTAATCTGGATTTGGAACTTTCCAAGTGTTAATTCAATTTCCGCGAGATCCCGTGATTCCCCAACAAGAATCACATCATTTGGTATCAGAGCTTGGCTCTAAATCCAGGTTTTGATATAATTCTTGTTTTGTTTCATTTTTTTTTTCTTTCTTTCTTCATTAGATTTCATTGTTCTTGAGCCATCGTTGAAACAATAGTAGATTCTTGGGTTTCTTGAAATTCTTCACTATTTCAAGATTGGTCTAGTTTCAATTTTTGTCATTATTGATTGTTCTTGATTAGCAAAAAAAAAAAAAAAAAAAAAAAAAAAAAAAAAAAAAAAAAAAAGGTATTATTATTGAAGAGCAAGATCATTAACATCATTCCATAGTCAAGAAGACCTTTCTTGATACCTTTTAATTTTCCCACATTCATAGTAGTTTCGTCATCCATCACTACCTGCAAATTCGTTCATTCCGTTACATCAGTTTCTTGAGTCCAATATTCCATCAAATCTTCTTTTCATCTGTTATGTCTTGCACCTTGGGTTAATTCCACAAGGACCAAGTCCGTGACTAGTTTGGTGGGTTCGTTGAGAGCTTGAGGAAAGGGATAGAGAGGAAAAAGGCAGAGTTGTGAGATCAATAGAGGAAAAAAGCCGAATAGAGTGATACACGAGTGCTAAACACGTGAGGATATATTTTCTTGAAAATTATTTATATATTTTTTTTTCTTTTCTTTTGATCACTAACCATGTCACAGAAAGACGCATCATCGACAGGGGAGGATAACCAACAGTTCCACTTTCTTGCAATGTTGGAAAAACGATTCGAGAAGTTGGATGCGAGGTTGGGGGAAATTAAAAACTCTGTGGACACGAATAGTGCGGATATTGCCCAACTACATAGAGAGCAGCCGCGCACGGCTCCTAATATCCGGAGGCCGCAAAGGTATGACCGTAATCCTAGAAATAGAGATTGGGATGATGATGATGTTGAGATAGGTGATAGTGTTGATGATGATAGTGGAAATGTGTCAGTGGCTAGTTTGGGTAGGAGAAGAGGCCGAGGTGGTCGGCGTGGAAGGGGCAATAGGCGTGAATATAGGGATGATGATGGGATGGATAGAAGCCTGGGAAACATTAAAATGTCTATACCAGCTTTCCAGGGCAAAAGTGATCCGGAGGTGTACCTTGAGTGGGAGAAGAAGGTCGAACTAATTTTTGAGTGCCATAACTACTCGGAGGAAAAGAAGGTGAAGTTAGCCGTTATAGAGTTCGCAGATTATGCACTTGTGTGGTGGGATCAATTAGTGACTAGTAGGAGGAGGAACCATGAGCAACCTGTTGAGGCCTGGAACGAGTTGAAGGGTTTGATGAGAAAAAGGTTCGTGCCCAACCATTACTATAGGGACTTGTACCAGAAACTCCAAACTTTGTCTCAGGGTTCGAAGAGTGTAGAGGAATACCATAAAGAGATGGAGATTGCTATGATCCGAGCGAATATTGAGGAGGATCCGGAGGCCACAATGGCCAGGTTTTTGAGTGGTTTGAACAGGGACATTGCAAATGTAATAGAACTGCAACATTATGTTGAACTGGAGGAGATGTTGCACATGGCGATGAAGGTGGAGAGGCAGCTGAAGAGGAAAGGAACAGCGAAGTACTCGTCGGGTTCCACTCCTTGGAAACCTACGTGGAGTGGAAATAACAAAAATGAAGGAGCTGCTCAAAAGGGGAAGTCAGAACCACCAAAGGCTCGAGAGGAGTCTACCAATAAAGGTAACCCCGCTTCTAACTTTCAACCTCCCAGGAGTAGGGACATCAAGTGTTTTAGGTGTATGGGGATCGGACACATTGCATCACAATGCCCGAACAAGAAAATAATGCTTGTGCGAAATGGGGTGGTGGTGTCGGAGGATGAGGTTGAGGATGATGATGAGTTTAGGGGTATGCCTGCCTTAGAAGAAGCTAGTGATTGTGATGATGGAGATTATGCGGTAGCTCAATCCCTTATTACTAGGCGTGCCCTTAGTACCCAAATTAAGGTGGAGGAATCGGGTGAGCAAAGGGAAAACATATTCCATACTAGATGCTTTGTTAATAATAAAGTATGTAGTTTGATCATTGATGGGGGGGAGTTGTACCAACGTGGTTAGTACCACTCTTGTTGAGAAATTGTGTTTACCTATTATCAAACACCCTAGACCTTATAAATTACAGTGGCTGAATGAGTCCGGTGAGATAAAAGTAAACAAGCAGGTGTTAATCAACCTTTCTATCGGGAAATACGAGGATGAGTTAATTTGTGATGTGGTTCCAATGCATGCTGGACACATCCTGTTGGGTCGACCATGGCAATATGACAGGAGGGTGGTACATGACGGGTACAAAAATAGATACAGTTTTACGAAGGATGGGAAAAGCATTCGACTTATGCCATTAACTCCACAGCAAGTTTATGAGGATCAGCTGAAACTAAAAAGTGAGGAAGAGAGGATAAAGAGAGTTGGGACCCCGATCCCAGAAAAAGGAGAGCTGAGTGTTCAAAAGAGGGTTGGGACCACGATCCCAGAAAAAGGAGTGCTGAGAGAAAAGCAGAGAGTTGAGGGTTCCACCTCAGAAAAAGGAGAGCGAGTGACGAGTGCCAGAAAAGAAAGAGGAGAGAAAACCAAGGTGAGCTTCCTAGCCAAAAAGAGTGATATCAAAAGAGCTGCCCTTGACCACCAACCAGTGGTCTTACTAATGTACAAGGACTCCTTCCTTGCACTCGGTGACACTAACTCTTCCCTCCCCCATTTAGCTGTTTCTCTTTTACAGGAATTTGAAGATGTATTCCCGGAAGACATACCCAGTGGGCTACCGCCCATTCGGGGCATCGAGCACCAGATTGATTTTGCACCGGGAGCTGTCATTCCAAATAGGCCTGCCTATAGAAGCAATCCGGAGGAAACAAAGGAGCTTCAGCGGCAAGTTGACGAGTTGTTGAGCAAGGGCTACGTTCGAGAAAGCATGAGCCCATGTGCGGTGCCGGTCTTATTGGTGCCCAAGAAGGATGGAACCTGGAGGATGTGCGTGGATTGTAGGGCCATCAACAATATCACGGTAAAGTATCGCCATCCTATACCTAGGTTAGATGACATGCTTGATGAATTGTATGGTTCATGCGTCTTTAGTAAAATTGACCTTAAAAGTGGATATCACCAAATACGCATGAAAGAGGGGGACGAATGGAAAACTGCATTCAAGACCAAATATGGGCTTTATGAATGGTTAGTTATGCCGTTTGGTCTCACCAATGCACCTAGTACATTCATGAGGTTGATGAACCATGTTTTACGAGCTTTCATTGGTAAGTTTGTGGTCGTGTATTTTGATGACATTTTAATTTATAGTAAGAATGTAGAAGAGCATGTTAGGCATTTGAGGTTTGTACTTGAGGTTTTACGCACTGAAAATTTGTATGCTAACTTTAAAAAGTGTACGTTTTGCATCGATAAGGTCATATTCCTTGGTTATGTTGTTGGTAAGGATGGTATTGCGGTTGATGAGTAGAAAATCCGAGCTATTAGGGAATGGCCAACACCAAAGAGTGTAACTGAGGTAAGGAGTTTTCATGGGTTAGCAAGTTTTTATAGGAGGTTTGTGAAAGATTTCAGTACAATCGCCACACCACTCACTGAGGTAATTAAAAAGAGTGTGGGTTTCCGTTGGGGGGAGGAACAGGAAAATGCCTTTGCGTTGCTTAAAGATGCCTTATGTTCTGCACCAGTTTTAGCATTACCTAATTTTAACCAAACCTTCGAGATTGAATGTGATGCATCAGGAATAGGGATTGGAGCTGTTCTTATGCAGGAAAAGAGACCGATAGCTTATTTCAGTGAAAAGCTGAGCGGGGCAGCGTTGAACTATCCAACGTATGATAAGGAGCTTTATGCTCTTGTCAGGGCATTGGAGACTTGGCAGCATTACCTCTGGCCAAAAGAATTTGTCATCCACACGGATCACGACTCATTAAAGAACCTCAAAGGGCAAGGTAAGTTGAACAAAACACGGTAAGGAGAATATAGTTGCAGATGCGTTGTCCAGACGGTATGTGCTCCTTAATTCATTGAATGCTAAATTATTGGGATTTGAATATGTTCGAGATTTGTATGCGAACGATCATGATTTTTCCTCTATTTATGTCTCTTGCGAAAAGGGAGCATTTGATAGATTTTATAGGCATGATGGTTATTTGTTTAGGGAAAATAAATTGTGTGTGCCTAACTGTTCTATGCGTGAGTTGTTAGTACGTGAAGCTCACGGGGGTGGTTTGATGGGTCACTTTGGTGTTTTAAAAACATTGGAAACGTTGAAGGAACATTTTTATTGGCCTAGGATGAAACGGGATGTTCACCAAATTTGTAATAAATGCATAACTTGTAAACAGGCCAAGTCTAAGGTATTACCACATGGCTTGTACACTCCTCTACCTGTTCCTAGTGAGCCTTGGGTAGATATATCCATGGATTTTGTTTTAGGCTTGCCTAGGACGAAGAAGGGTCGGGATTCCATTTTTGTGGTGGTGGACAGGTTTAGTAAAATGGCACACTTCATCCCTTGCCATAAAACTGATGACGCCGTGAACATAGCAGACTTATTCTTTAGGGATGTTGTCAGGCTACATGGGGTGCCTAGGAGTATAGTGTCTGACAGAGATGTCAAATTCCTTAGTTATTTCTGGAAGGTCCTGTGGGGGAAAATGGGTACTAAACTATTGTTTTCCACTACATGCCACCCTCAGACGGATGGTCAGACAGAAGTTGTCAATAGGACGTTAACACAACTCTTGCGTGTTGTCATAAATAAAAATTTGAAGAGTTGGGAGGAATGTTTACCTTTTGTGGAATTTGCATATAACAGGGCTGTACATTCTACTACTACTTACTCTCCTTTTGAAATTGTGTATGGCTTCAATCCACTAACCCCTTTGGACCTAATTCCTTTGCCTGTAGATGACAGGAACAGTTTAGATGGCAAGAAGAAAGCTGAGCTTGTGAAGTCACTCCATGAAAAGGTTAAGCTACAAATAGAAAGGAGGAATGAGCACTATGCGTCCCATGCGAATAAGGGTAGGAAGCAGGTGGTTTTTGAACCAGGCGATTGGGTGTGGGTTCACATGCGAAAGGAACGATTTCCAGCACAACGGAAGTCTAAGCTACAGCCTAGAGGAGATGGGCCGTTTCAAGTCATTGAGAGAATCAATGACAATGCTTATAAGTTGGATCTCCCAGGTGAGTTTAATATATCTGCTACTTTTAACGTTGCTGATCTCTCCTTGTTTGATGCAGGTGATGATTCGAGGACGAATCCTTTTCAACAGGGAGGGAATGATGAGTACCTGAGTGACCATGCGAGTAAGGACCCGTTGCATGTACCAGTGGGACCAATAACGAGGCTGAGGGCTAAGAAGATCAAGCAAGCAATGCAGGGATTTATGCAAGCTTGGGTGGATGAATATTCGAATGCATGGTCAAAGACTCCATTTTCAATGCATGATAATATGGGAGGTGCGCCAAAAGCATTGCAAGGCATTTGGGTCAAAGAACAAGGAGAAAACAAGTCAGAGGGTCTTTTACGGCCGTAATGTTCGGAGTTACGGCCGTAACTTTGCTATCGCACGGCCGTAACAATCAATTTACGGCCGTAAAAGAGTTATGCGGGTTTTTATTCAGAAGCTGACTTACGGCCGTAAGCACCAATGTCACGGCCGTAAGTGATGAAAACAGTTTTAGACCCGAGGGTCAATTACGGTCGTAAACCCATATGTTACGACCGTAAAAATGCGCCGCATATTAATTTAGGTATTTTGCGGCTAGGTTATTTTTGGACGCATTTTTGGACTATATTACCTTTTCTTGGTCATTGTAAACAATACAACTTTTATGATTAATGAGATTGCTTGAATTAGGTGAGTTTATCCCTGTTCTTCTTCGTTCTTGATTGAGCCCCTTGAACTTATCAAAGGATTTGAAAACCTTTGTGGCGTTCACCCCTTTATGGTTCTTCATTCCGCATCTTAACGGGTCTTGGATTTGATACATCCTTGGTTCTTGAGTCGTGAGTGTCGGGTCATATTGTTATCGTCAATTAATCTGGATTTGGAACTTTCCAAGTGTTAATTCAATTTCCGCGAGATCCCGTGATTCCCCAACAAGAATCACATCACACTATCTGTGGCCAAAGGAGTTCGTCATACACACTGACCACGAGTCACTGAAACACCTCAAGGGACAAGGTAAACTAAACAAAAGACACGCCCGTTGGATGGAATTCATTGAGACCTTTCCATACGTCATTCGCTATAAGCAAGGTAAGGAGAATGTGGTAGCAGATGCCCTTTCTCGAAGGTACGTACTTCTAAACTCTTTAAACGCGAAGTTGATTGGGTTTGAATATATAAGAGGTATGTATGCTAATGACCCTCATTTTTCTACCATTTATGCTTCATGTGAAAGAGGTGCAATTGATAAATTTTATAGGCATGATGGCTACTTGTTTAGGGAAAGTAAACTTTGTGTGCCTAATTGTTCTATGCGTGAATTGCTAGTGCGTGAGGCTCATGGTGGGGGGTTAATGGGACACTTTGGTGTTATTAAGACATTAGAAACTTTACAAGAGCATTTTTATTGGCCTAAAATGAAAAGGGATTTTCACCATATTTGTGAAAGATGCATAACTTGTAAACAATCTAAGTCTAGAGTCTTACCACAAGGTTTGTATACACCTTTGCCCGTACCTAATGAACCTTGGGTGGATATATCCATGGATTTTGTGTTAGGTCTTCCTAGGACAAAAAAAGGTAGAGACTCGATATTTGTGGTGGTAGACAGGTTTAGCAAAATGGCGCATTTTATTCCTTGTAATAAAACTGATGACGTAACTAACGTAGCGGTCCTATTCTTTAGGGAAGTTGTGAGACTCCATGGGGTACCTAGGAGTATTGTGTCTGATAGGGATGTTAAGTTCCTAAGCTACTTTTGGAAAGTCTTGTGGGGAAAAATGGGTACTAAATTGGTATTTTCTGCTACATGTCACCCGCAAACTGATGGTCAAACCGAGGTAGTTAATAGGACGTTAATCAAACTTTTGCACTCTATAATCAATAAAAATTTAAAAAGTTGGGAGGAATGATTGCCATTTGTGGAATTTGCTTATAATCGATCTGTGCATTCTACTAGTTCATGTTCACCTTTTGAAGTTGTTTATGGTTTCAACCCGCTAACTCCTCTTGATTTAATTCCTTTACCTATAGATGAACGGAGCAGTGTGGACGGGGCGAAAAAGGCTAAGCTTGTGAAAGAACTTCATGAGAAGGTGAAAGGGCAAATTGAAAAGAAAAATGAGCGTTATGCGACTCATGCCAACAAAGGTAGGAGGCAAGTGACGTTCCAGCCGGGTGATTGGGTGTGGGTGCACTTGCGAAAGGAGCGATTTCCAACCCAAAGAAAGTCTAAGTTGTAGCCAAGAGGCGATGGACCTTTTCAAATCATTGAAAAGATAAATGAAAATGCATATAAACTCGATCTTCCAGGTGAGTATAATGTGTCTGCTTCTTTTAATGTTGCTGATCTTTCTCTGTTTGATGCAAGTGATGATTCGAGGACGAATCCTTTTCAACAGGGAGGGGATGATGAGTTCCGGAGTGGCTCGACGAGAGTTGACCTGTTGCATGTACCCGTAGGACCAATAACGAGGCAAAGAGCCAAAAGAATCAAGCAGGCAATGCAAGGATTCATGCAAGCGTGGATGGACGAGTGTTCGAGTGCAAAGACCTCATTTACGTTGCATAACAAAGGGGAAGAGGAACCAAAATTATTACAATGCATTTGGATCAAGGAAGGACAAGAAAATAAGGCAGAAGTGGAATCACGACCGTAAAATCATCTAGGCTAAATTTGTGCAGAAAGGCAGTCACGACCGTAAACCATGATCTCACGGCCGTAACATTATCAAAACAAAAATTATGCAGAAGAGGACTCACGGCCGTAAAGGACATCCTCACGGCCGTAAATAAAGTTTAGTAGTTTTTATATTTTTATTCAGAAGGTTGATTACGACCGTAAAGGGCAACGTCACGGCCGTAACATATGTTTTTAATTTTTAATCCGTAGCATTCTTACTGCCGTAAACTCATAAGTCACGGCCGTAACTTGGCGCCGCATTAAGGCCTAATTTTGGGCTTTTTAGTTTAGGTTGAATTCTAGTTTATTTTTAGTTGCTTTATTTTGTTAAGCCTATATATATGGTTTTATTCAGCATTGTAAACAACAACTTTTATTCTTGAGATTAATGATATTGAAGGTGAGATATTCCCTTAGTTTCTTCATGTTCTCGTCGAACAAATTGAACTTATCAAAGGATTTGACAACCTTTGTGGCGTTCCCCCTTTGTGGTTCTTATCTCCGCATCGTAACGGATTTTGGGTTTAATATACCCATAGTTCTTGCGTCGTGAGGTCGGGGTTGCATTGCTATCGTCTTATCTTGGATTTTAGAGCTTTCCGGCATTAAATTCCGCGTGTTCTTGGTGTCCTGCATGCATGGGAACCACATCACAAACCACTCTATCTTCATACTTCCCAATCGCCAAATCAACTACCACCTGTTTATTCACCTTAATCTCACCATATTCATTTAACCATTGCAGTTTATATGGCCTAGGATATTCTAGCAACGTTCGCAAAACTATCACCATCTATTATCAAACTACACACCTTGTTATTCACAAAGCACCTAGTATGGAATATATTTTCTCGCTGCTCACCCGACTCTTCCACCTTAACTTGAGTACTAAGAGCTCTCCTAGTGACAAATGATCTAGCTACTGCATAGTCCCCATCATCATTTTCACTAACATCCTCTAGAGCTGGCATATCCTTATACTCATCCTCCTCTTCTTCCTCTTTCTCATCCTTCGAACTTAATACCCCATTACGCACAACCAATATTCGTTTATTTGGACATTGTGAAGAAATATGTCCTAATCCGGAACATTTAAAACAACGAATGATACGAATCGTAGTGGACTTGACGGAAAGAACTACAAATCAAGCCAAACAAAGCTTCCAGCATGTTCGCAGAGCTTCACAGATCAAGCATTGCGAGAGTGGACAAGGTTCGAGGCTAAACCAAGTGAGCAAGCCAAGAGACAAGCCGAGAATCGAGTTGGAAACCAAGAAAATCAAAAATTATGCAGAAGCAAAGTTACGGCCGTAACCAAATATTCTCACGGCCGTAAGTCACTCTCGGATCAAAATGAAGAGTTCCAGGTTTTCAATGTTACGGCCGTAAGTATTTTGGTCACGGCCGTAATCCTAAAGCAGAAGTACAGTTACGGCCGTAAGTGATGCTGTCACAGCCATAAATCCAGTTTAACGCAAATAATGCGGATTTTTAATTCCATTTTCGTATATTTTATTTCCTTTTCCTATTTTAGTATTTCAAGTCAATTAGGAGTCTATTTTGAGCCCAATTAGCTGCTAGGTTTATTTCGCTTATTTATATTCATTCTCTTTCATTGTAAGGAACAGACTTTGATTAATGAAAATTGTGATGAGTTATTTCTCTCCCAAATATTGTTCTTGAATGAACTTTCGAACTTATCAAATATTGTGAGATATTTGTGGCGTTCACCAATTGAACTTATCAAAGGCGTGGACAACCTTTGTGATGTTCCCAATTGTTGATGAAAATGTGAAGTTAGAAGACGTTGTTGGGCTTGAAAGTACGAAAGGTGAGAAAGAAGTTTCAAAGGGAGAACGGGGTGAAGAGAAGGGCCTCGTGGTTAAAAAAGTGGAATTGGCGGTGATGATTCATGAATACAAGGATCCATACCTTGTATCTCATGAAACTAACATTTCCCTCCCCATTATATTTCAATCTTTCTTGCAGGCTTCTTACACTTGGGAGCTTGAATCACACCAATCGTGGCAATTCAAGCTCGTGCTTCAATACCTTCATGTGTAACCCATTTAAGGAGTACTATTGGTTGATCATAAGGCATGGGGGAAATTTTTTTCCATTTGGTCCAGGTGGACCAGTGCGCAACATGAACAACACTATGATTCGGGACGAATCATCCTAAAGAAGGAGGGAATGATACGAATCGTAGTGGGCTTGACGAAAAGAACTAAAAATCAAGCCAAACAAAGCTTGGAGCATGTTCGAAGAGCTTCACAGATCAAGCATTGCGAGAGTGGACAAGATTCGAGGCTAAACCAAGTGAGCAAGCCAAGAGACAAGCCGAGAATCGAGTTGGAAACCAAGAAAATAAAAAATTATGCAGAAGCAAAGTTACGGCCGTAACCAAATATTCTCACGGCCGTAAGTCACTCTCGGATCAAAATGAAGATTTCCAGGTTTTCAAAGTTACGGCCGTAAGTATTTTGGTCACGGTCGAAATCCTTAAGCAGAAGTACAGTTACGCCCGTAAGTGATGCTGTCAAGGCCGTAAATCTAATTTAACGCAAATAATGCGGATTTTTAATACCATTTTCGTATATTTTATTTCCTTTTCCTATTTTAGTATTTCAGGTCAATTAGGAATATTGTTCTTGAATGAACTTTCGAACTTATCAAATATTGTGAGATATTTGTGGCGTTCACCAATTGAACTTATCAAAGGCGTGGACAACCTTTGTGGCGTTCCCCCATTATGGTTCTTGTTTCCGCATCGTAACGGGTTTCGAGTTTAATATACCCCTGGTTCTTGCGTCGTTAGGCTCGGGTCGTAGTGTTACCGTCCGTTCCAACCTGAATTCGGAACTTTCCCGGCGTTAATTCCGCGTGTTCGTCGTGACTCCCTCCCGGGATCACATCAACGAATATCTCTAGTCCTAGAAGTTTGAGAGTCAGAAGCAAATTTACCTTTGTTGGGTGGCTCTACTTTTCCCTTTGGTGCCTCAAATTTATTTTTCTGCACAACTCCATCATTTTTAGAAGTCCCGCTCCATGTAGACTTACCAAAAGGATTAGAACTTGTAGGGAATTTCGAAGTTCGCTTCCTTTTTAGTTGCCGCTCCACTTTCATGGCCATGTGAAGTATCTCCTCCAAATCGATATAATGCTGCAATTCAATAACATTAGCAATAACTCGATTTAAACCACTTAAAAACCTAGCCATGGTTGCCTCCGGGTCTTCCTCTATATTTGCTCTAATCATGGCCATCTCCATCTCCCTATGGTAATCCTCCACACTCTTACTACCTTGGGAAAGGGTTTGTAGTTTTTGGTAGAGATCCCTATAGTAATGTCCAGGAAATTATCTTTTTCTCATAAGGGCCTTCAACTAATCCCAAGTTTCAATAGGCCTCTCCCGATTCCTCCTTTTACTAGTAACCAATTGATCCCACCATACTATAGCATAATCAGTAAATTCTACGATTGCCAATTTAGCCTTTTTAGATTCGGAATAATTATGATAATCAAAAATCAATTCTACCCTCTTTTCCCATTCAAAATACGTCTCTGGATTACTTTTACCTTGAAACGAGGGAATGGACATTTTTATATTACCAACATGCCCATCTACATCATCCCTACGATCACGCCTATATCCCCTATCACGTCTTTCTCCCCGATCTCGTCTCCTACCAATACTAGCAATAGACAATTCACCACTATCTTCATCACTATCAACAACCTTAACACGTTCATTCCTAACTCACCACTCGATACGAACATGACCATCCCTTCTGGACGCGCTAGTTCCTGGTTGAAGACCCAATTTGTTAGACACGATTGACCAAACTGTAGAGTTGATTGGTTTGCTTCAACCGAGCCCGATTTTCGACATGCTTTACAGTGCCTGTTGAGGTGTGTTGAGCCCTCCCCTTCTTCCAAGAAAAAAGTCCTCCATAAGTTTTACATCAGCGTCGATGGCCGTTGTTTTAATCAAATCGAAAAAATTCAAGCGGTTTGATTTTTTCGTCCATTTTGGATTTCTGCTAGAGCCTGCCATCGTGCTAGCGGAACTGGATCCATACGTAACAGCAACATCTTCATCAACAATGTCATCCAAATTAATAGGAGTTCTAGTATCTATAGCATCGATCTCATTTTCCAAATCCACCAAATTTTCAGGAATTGGAATATCGTTGAGACCGAAAAATTCATCAATAAATTGGCTAGAAGAATAACCATGAGATTGTAAGTGCGCCATTATAAATAATGAATTTGGAAATTTGGAATTGGGTTTGGAGATGGAAATGAAATATGGAATTTGAGACAATATTGTATATGAAAACGAAATATTATAGGCGTATAGCACTACAAATTAGAATATAACTAGAAAGTAGAAATATAGAATATTGCAATTGAAATTTGAGAGTTGAGAGTTGAGTTGAGAACTTGAGAGAATTGTGATCCAAATCAAGAAAAATGTATATATTTATAGGTAAAAAAAATGAAATGCCAAACGGTTCAAACGGTCACATGACAGTTTGGGCACAAGTCGGACAGACCGGCTTACGAGCCGGGCCATCCGACTCATGAGAACGAGCTCTCTGGGTCGTTATAACGAGCCCAAATGGGCTGGCTAGCTAGCTAGCCCATTCTTGGCCCGTTGGACTAGTCCACGAACTTCACGAACCGAACCCGAACTGTCCAATACCCAAATTTTTTGTCCGGTTCAAGCCCAGTCCCTTTGTTTGTTTATTTATACGCTTTTTCCATTCATTGTATTTCAGACTTCGATTTTGATTAAACAGTTTATTGAGTGAATCAATAATTTTATAGGTGGATTTCCTATATGTTTAGAACTTATCAAGAGTGATTCTTGTGGCATTCGACAATCGAACTTATCAAATATTCGTGAGAGTATTTGTGGCGTTCAAAACCAGAAACTCATTAAGGAGATTGGACAAATCCTTATGGAGTTTCGAAAGTCGTGGTTCTATATTCCATATCGTCGAGCCATCGCGTCGTGAATATCGGGTCATGATTCATCCGTCCAACCACAACCTGATTCGGAACTTTCCGACGTTTCTTCCGCGCTTCGAATCTCATCACGAACCGAACTTTTAACTAACTGAACCGAGCTGAACTCCAGAACTGTCCAGCTCATTTGCCACCCATAGGTGAGTTCAAAGAATAAATGCATTATCTTTATTTTTTAGAAGATTCATTAATTATTTTGAGTTTTGAATTTCTTATTTTGTTGCAATTGAATTTTGAATTGATAAACCATGTTAATATTAATTATAATAGGTATATTTATTCTTTGTAATTACTAATTAGCTAGCTAGGGCTTTTTGAAATTGTTTCTGCCTAGTCCAATTGATGGTCGAAAATTAGGGATTTTGTAATTTTTAAATATTGGAGATTATAGACTGTGATTGTGATTTTTGGATTGGTAGAGCAGCAAAAAATCAAAAGAGGCTAGAAATCATCGTACACGCATACCGCTGTAGAAAGTGTGAAGTGGCGTGCATTGTAAAGGTGTGCTTTTAGGGGTCATGATGAATCTGTTGGTTCTACTACCCGTGGAAATTATATTGAATTGATAAATCTGCATGGGAGGGAAAGCAAAGAAATTGATTACGTTACATTGGGAAATAAAGCAAAAAATGCCAACTACAATTCAAAAAAAATTTATAAGGAGATATTGAGACACATTGCCCACTCTGTGCGACATAAGATTCGTGAGGAAATTAGAGAGTCGAAAATTTGTATTCTTGTTCATGAAGCAGTTGAGAAGCTAACAAATAATAAATGGTTGATTAATGTGGATTTGTCAGAGGACGATTTTTTGAGATTGTGAATGTTGCAGACAGAAGTTCATTGACTTTAAAAAAAAGAGAGATATGTAATGTATTAATAAAATATAATCTCCTACTGAAAGATCTATGAGGTCAAGGGTACCAGCTAGCAACATGAGGTGAATTGAGGTGATTCTTGTTGGAGAATCACGGGATCTCGCGGAAATTGAATTAACACTTGGAAAGTTCCAAATCCAGACTAATTGACGATAACAATATGACCCAACACTCACGACTCAAGAACCAAGGATGTATCAAATCCAAGACCCGTTAAGATCCGGAATGAAAAACCATAAAGGGGGGAACGCCACAAAGGTTGTCAAATCTTTTGATAAGTTCAAGGGGTTCAATCAAGAACGAAGAAGAATAGGGATAAACTCACCTAGTTCAAGCAATTTCATTAAGCATCAAAGTTGTTTTTTTTACAATAACAAAGACAAGATAAATAGTCCTAAAAACGCGTCCAAGCCGCGTAAACCCTAAAAAAGACGCGCAATTGTTACGGCCGTAAAATTTGTTTTACGGCCGTGAATAATTTTTTTACGGCCGTAAATCACTTTCTGCCCAAAATTGTGATATCAAAGTTACGGCTGTAATTTCAGCACTTACGGCCGTAAAAGGCCTTCTGATCCATTTTTTCCTTGTTCTTTGACCCAAATGCCTTGCAATGGTTTTGGCGCATCTCCCATATTGTCATGTATTGAAAATGGAGTCTTTGACCATGCATTTGAATATTCATCCACCCAAGCTTGCATAAACCCCTGCATTGCTTGCTTGATCTTCTTAGCCCTCAGCCTCGTTATTGGTCCCACTGGTACATGCAACGGGTCCTTACTCGTATGGTCACTCAGGTACTCATCATTCCCTCCCTGTTGAAAAGGATTCGTCCTCGAATCATCACCTGCGTCAAACAAAGAGAGATCAGTAACGTTAAAAGTAGCAGATATATTAAACTCACCTGGGAGATCCAACTTATAAGCATTGTCGTTGATTCTCTCAATGACTTGAAATGGCACATCTCCTCTAGGCTGAAGCTTAGACTTCCGTTGTGCTGGAAATCGTTCCTTTCGCATGTGAACCCACACCCAATAGCCTGGTTCAAAAATCACCTGCTTCCGACCCTTATTCGCATGTGACGCATACCGCTCATTCTTCTTTTCTATTTGTAGCCTGACCTTTTCATGGAGTGACTTCACAAGCTCGGCTTTCTTCTTGCCATCTAAACTGTTCCTGTCATCTACAGGCAAAGGAATTAGGTCCAAAGGGGTTAGTGGATTGAAGCCATACACAATTTCAAAAGGAGAGTAAGTAGTAGTAGAATGTACAGCCCTGTTATATGCAAATTCCACAAAAGGTAAACATTCCTCCCAACTCTTCAAATTTTTATTTATGACAACACGCAAGAGTTGTATTAACATCCTATTGACTACTTCTGTCTGACCATCCGTCTGAGGATGACATGTAGTGGAAAACAATAGTTTAGTACCCATTTTCCCCCACAGAACCTTCCAGAAGTAACTAAGGAATTTGACATCTCTGTCAGACACTATACTCCTAGGCACCCCATGTAGCCTGACAACTTCCCTAAAGAATATGTCTGCTATGTTCATGGCGTCATCAATTTTCTGGCAAGGGATGAAGTGTGCCATTTTACTAAACCTGTCCACCACCACAAAAATGGAATCCCGACCCTTCTTTGTCCTGGGCAATCCTAAAACAAAATCCATGGATATATCTACCCAAGGCTCACTAGGAACAGGTAAAGGAGTGTACAATCCATGTGGTAATACCTTAGACTTGACCTGTTTACAAGTTATGCATTTATTACAAATTTGGTGAACATCCCGTTTCATCCTAGGCTAATAAAAATGTTCCTTCAATGTTTTCAATGTTTTAAAAACACCAAAATGACCCATCAAACCACCCCCGTGAGCTTCACGTACTAACAACTCACGCATAGAACAGTTATGCACACACAATTTATTTTCCTTAAACAAATAACCATCATGCCTATAAAATTTATCAAATGCTCCCTTTTCGCAAGAGACATAAATAGAGGAAAAATCATGATCGTTCGCATACAAATCTCGAACATATTCAAATCCCAATAATTTAGCATTCAATGAATTAAGGAGCACATACCGTCTTGACAACGCGTCTGCAACTATATTTTCCTTACCGTGTTTGTATTGAATGACATAAGGAAAAGTCTCCACAAACTCCATCCATCGGGCATGTCTTTTGTTCAACTTACCTTGCCCCTTGAGGTGCTTCAATGACTCGTGATCCGTGTGGATGACAAATTCTTTTGGCCAAAGGTAATGCTGCCAAGTCTCCAATGCCCTGACAAGAGCATAAAGCTCCTTATCATACGTTGGATAGTTCAACGCTGCCCCGCTCAGCTTTTTACTGAAATAAGCTATCGGCCTCTTTTCCTGCATAAGAACAGCTCCAATCCCTATTCCTGATGCATCACATTCAACCTCGAAGGTTTGGTTAAAATTAGGCAATGCTAAGACCGGTGCAGAACATAAGGCATCTTTAAGCAACGCAAAAGCATTTTCCTGTTCATCCCCCCAACGGAAACCCACACTCTTTTTAATTACCTCAGTGAGTGGTGTGGCGATTGTACTGAAATCTTTCACAAACCTCCTATAAAAACTTGCTAACCCATGAAAACTCCTTACCTCAGTTACACTCTTTGGTGTTGGCCATTCCCTAATAGCTCGGATTTTCTCCTCATCAACCGCAATACCATCCTTACCAACAACATAACCAAGGAATATGACCTTATCGATGCAAAACGTACACTTTTTAAAGTTAGCATACAAATTTTCAGTGCGTAAAACCTCAAGTACAAACCTCAAATGCCTAACATGCTCTTCTACATTCTTACTATAAATTAAAATGTCATCAAAGTACACGACCACAAATTTACCAATGAAAGCTCGTAAAACATGGTTAATCAACCTCATGAATGTACTAGGTGCATTGGTGAGACCAAACGGCATAACTAACCATTCATAAAGCCCGTATTTGGTCTTGAATGCAGTTTTCCATTCGTCCCCCTCTTTCATGCGTATTTGGTGATATCCACTCTTAAGGTCAATTTTACTAAAGACGCATGAACCATACAATTCATCAAGCATGTCATCTAACCTAGGTATAGGATGGCGATACTTTATCGTGATATTGTTGATGGCCCTACAATCCACGCACATCCTCCAGGTTCCATCCTTCTTGGGTACCAATAAGACCGGCACCGCACATGGGCTCATGCTTTCTCGAACGTAGCCCTTGCTCAACAACTCGTCAACTTTCCGCTGAAGCTCCTTTGTTTCCTCCGGATTGCTTCTATATGCAGGCCTATTTGGAATGACAGCTCCCGGTGCAAAATCAATCTGGTGCTCGATGCCCCGAATGGGTGGCAGCCCACTGGGTATGTCTTCCGGGAAAACATCATCAAATTCCTGTAAAAGAGAAACAGCTAAATGGGGGAGGGAAGAGTTAGTGTCACCGAGTGCAAGGAATGAGTCCTTGTACATTAGTAAGACCATTGGTTGGTGGTCGAGGGCAGCTCTTTTGATCTCACTCTTCTTGGCAAGGAAGCTCACTTTGGTTTTCTCTCCTCTTTCTTTTTTGGCACTCGTCACTCGCTCTCCTTTTTCTGAGGTGGAACCCTCAACTCTCTGTTTTGCTCTCAGCTCTCCTTTTTCTGGGATCGTGGTCCCAACTCTCTTTGTCTTCTCTTCCTCACTTTTTAGTTTCAGCTGATCCTCATAAACTTGCTGTAGGGTTAATGGCATAAGTCTAATGCTTTTCCCATCCTTCGTAAAACTGTATCTATTTTTGTATCCGTCATGTACCACCCTCCTGTCATATTTCCATGGCCGACCCAACAGGATGTGTCCAGCATGCATTGGAACCACATCACAAATTAACTCATCCTCGTATTTCCCGATAGAAAGGTTGATTTACACCTGCTTATTTACCTTTATCTCACCGGACTCATTCAACCATTGTAATTTATAAGGCCTAGGGTGTTTGATAATAGGTAAACACAACTTCTCAACAAGAGTGGTACTAACCACGTTGGTACAACTCCCCCCATCAATGATCAAACTACACACTTTATTAATAAAGCATCTAGTATGGAATATGTTTTCTCTTTGCTCACCCGATTCCTCCACCTTAATTTGGGTACTAAGGGCACGCCTAGTAATAAGGGATTGAGCTACCGCATAATCTCCTTCATCACAATTACTAGCTTCTTCTAAGGCAGGCATATCCCTAAACTCATCATCGTCCTCAACCTCATCCTCCGACACCACCACCCCATTTCGCACAAGCATTATTCTTTTGTTCGGGCATTGTGATGCAATGTGTCCGATTCCCATACACTTAAAACACTTGATGTCCCTACTTCTATGAGGTTGAGAGTTAGAAGCGAGGTTACCTTTATTGGTAGACTCCTCTCGAGCCTTTGGTGGTTCTGGCTTCCCCTTTGGTGCAGCTCCTTCATTTTTGTTATTTCCACTCCACGTAGGTTTCCAAGGAGTGGAACCCGAAGAGTATTTCGCTGTTCCTTTCCTCTTCAGCTGCCTCTCCACCTTCATCACTATGTGCAACATCTCCTCCAGTTCAACATAATGTTGCAGCTCTATTACATTTGTAATGTCCCTGTTCAAACCACTCAAAAATCTGGCCATTGTTGCCTCCGGATCCTCCTCAATATTTGCTCGGATCATAGCAATCTCCATCTCTTTATGGTACTCCTCTACACTCTTCGAACCCTGAGACAAAGTTTGGAGTTTCTGGTACAAGTCCCTATAGTAATGGTTGGGCACAAACCTTTTTCTCATCAAACCCTTCAACTCGTTCCAGGTCTCAATAGGTCGTTCACGGTTCCTTCTCCTACTTGTCACTAATTGATCCCACCACACAAGGGCATAGTCTGCAAATTCTATAACCGCCAACTTCACCTTTTTCCCCTCTGAGTAGTTGTGGCACTCAAAAATCAGTTCTACCTTCTTTTCCCACTCAAGGTACACCTCCGGATCACTTTTACCCTGGAAAGCTGGTATAGTCATTTTAATGTTTCCCAGGTTTCTATCCATCTCATCTTCATCCCTATATTCACCCCTATTGCCCCTTCCACGCCGACCACCTCGACCCCTTCTCCTACCCAAGCTAGCCACCGACACATTTCCACTGTCATCATCAACACTATCACCTATCTCAACATCATCATCATCCCAATCTCTATTTCTAGGATTATGGTCATACCTTTGCGGTCTCCGGATATTAGGAGCCGTGTGCTGCTGCTCTCTATGTAGTTGGGCAATTTCTGCACTATGCGTGTCCACAGAGTTTTTAATTTCCCCCAACCTCGCATCCAACTTCTCGAACCGTTTTTCCAACATTGCAAGAAAGTGGAACTGTTGGTTATCCTACCCTGTCGATGATGCGTCTTTCTGTGACATGGTTAGTGATCAAAAGAAAAAAAATGTAAATAATTTTCAAGAGAAAATATCCTCACGTGTTTAGCACTCGAGTATCACTCTATTCGGCTTTTTCCCTCTATTGATCTCACCACTCTGCCTTTTTCCTCTCTATCCCTTTTCTCAAGTTCTCAACGAACCCACCAAACTAGTCACGGACTTGGTCCTTGTGGGATTAACCCAAGGTGCAAGACACAACAGATGAAAAGAAGATTTGATGGAATATTGGACTCAAGAAACTGATGTAACTGGAAAAGAAAACGAATTTGAAGGTAGTGATGGATGACGAAAACTACTATGAATGTGGAAAATTGAAAGGTATCAAGAAAGGTCTTCTTGACTATGGAATGATGTTCTTGTTCTTGCACTTCAACAATAATCACTTTTTTTTTTTTTTTGAATTTCGTACTTTTTTTTTTTTTTCAAGAGCAATCAATAACGACAAGAATTGAAACTAAGACCAATTTCATAACGGTACAGAATTTTCCAAGAACAATGAGATCTAATAAAGAAAAAAAAACAAAAAAATGAAACAAAACAAGAATTATATCAAAACCTGGATTTAGAGCCAAGCTCTGATACCAAATGATGTGATTCTTGTTGGAGAATCACGGGATCTCGTGGAAATTGAATTAACACTTGGAAAGTTCCAAATCCAGATTAATTGACGATAACAATATGACCCAACACTCACGACTCAAGAACCAAGGACGTATCAAATCCAAGACCCGTTAAGATGCGGAATGAAAAACCATAAAGGGGGGAATGCCACAAAGGTTGTCAAATCCTTTGATAAGTTCAAGGGGTTCAATCAAGAACGAAGAAGAATAGGGATAAACTCACCTAGGTCAAGCAATTTCATTAAGCATCAAAGTTGTTTTTTTTTTACAATGACAAAGACAAGATAAATAGGCCTAAAAACGCGTCCAAGCCGCGTAAACCCTAAAAAAGACGCGCAATTGTTACGGCCGTAACATATGTGTTTATGGCCGTAAAATTTGTTTTACGGCCGTAAATCACTTTCTGCCCAAAATTGTCATATCAAAGTTACGGCCGTAATTTCAGCACTTACGGCCGTAAAAGGCCTTCTGTCTAGAAACACAGTTGACTAATTAGGTAGAGTTGATTTAAATTCAAGAGAGGAATTTCATATGTATAAGTGAATTCGGTCGAGCACAATAAATAGGAATAAAACTAGATAATTGGAATTAAAAGTATTGACTAAAGCGAAATCGGAATTCCCAACACTTATAAACATGAATTTAGAAAATCTAAATTTCTTTTCTTTTACTTTTAGTTAGGATATTTTAGTTTAAGCAATTCATCTCAATTCGATCGTTCAAATAAGACGAGAACTAACACAATTTCGGTACTTAATTACAATATCTGTTGGATGATAACTCGGACGGAAAAAGTCCATTTTATTACTTAGAGGCAATATCGTATACTTGTGATTCTGCACATCAATTTACAAAGAAAACGATGGAACTCATTCAGCATTGCGGAGGTTTGAGTCCAAATGATGAGTTCAAATCATTCTCTATAGATCATATTTGTTCTTTGGCAGAGAAATCTTATCCTTTGAATTTTACTAAGGAAGAAAGAGATGGTTTGAGAAGAGAACTAGATCATTATAAATAAGATGTAGTATGTCACATAGAGTTTCAAAATGTTGATTCTCTTACTAAGTCATACTATCTATTGGTGGAAACAAATAAGTTACGTCATTATTTCTTAATTGACAGGTTGATTCGTTTAGTGTTGACTCTTCGAGTTTCTACACCAACAACAAAACGAGTTTTTTAAACAATTGATGCGATCCCAGGGAGGGGAACACGACGAACACGCGGAATAATCGCCGGGAAAGTTCCGAATTCAGGTTGGAACGGACGATAACACTACGACCTGAGCCTCACGACGCAAGAACCAGGGGTATATTAAACCCGAGACCCGTTACGATGCGGAAACCAGAACCATAATGGGGTGAACACCACAAGAATTTTCCAATTCTTTTGATAAGTTCGGTTTGTTGAACGCCACAAATATTACACAATATTTGATAAGTTCGGGTTAAAGGGAATCCTCACCTTTAGAGAGTAAAAACACTCAATATATTTCATTCATCAAAAGTATGTTTTACAATGAATGGAAAATATGACATAAATAAGCAAAATAAAACCCTAGTCGCTAATGGACTCAAAATAGAGTTCTAACTAGCCTAAAATAGCTAAAACTGGAAAAGGAATTAAAAATTAAAAAGGAAATAAAATCCGCATGATTTGTGTTTATCTGGATTTACGGACGTGAAAACATTACATACAGCCGTAACTATACTTTTGCTTAAGGATTACGGTCGTGACCATAAACTTACGGCCGTAACTGTTAAAATCTTGGAACTCTTCAATTTCCACCCGAGGATGAGTTACGGCCGTGACAAGCTAGCTTATGGCCGTAAATACGGTTCTGATCCATTTTGACTTGGTTTGATATTTGAAGCTCTCCGAACCTGTTTGAATTCTTGTTTTGACTTGAATTGTAGTTCTTTCCGTCAAGCCCACCACGATTCGTATCATTCCCTCCTTCTTTAGGATGATTCGTCCCGAATCATAGTGTTGTTCTTGATGTTTCACTGTACCTCCTGGATCAAACGAAAAATTATGGATTCCATGACATGCATTCAAGAAGTGATGCTTCTCCAATCGGTCAACAACAATGCATTGAAACACAAGGAGAATTGACGAAGGTTGATGCAATTGCTTCCATGCGTAATCAACCTGCAATACAGATTGAAATAAAACGGGGAGGGAAATGTTAGTTTCAAAAGGTACAAGGTATGGATCCTTGTATTCGTGATAGATCACCTCCCTATCCTCCTTTTTCACAATGAGGCTCTTCTCTTCACCTCTTTCAACCTTTTCACTCTCTTACTCAATATTTTTAACTCGAAGCCCAACCACATCTTCTCCAAACTCCACATTTTTATCACCATGTTCATGCACTAACTTACTACTACCCAAATGTGGATCTTCCACTTTAAAGCTCAAATCTTGAACACCCACCTCAACTTCTAACTCATGCTTCTCATCATCAACAATTGTATTTACAATGATTCCCTCGCTACCCAACTCTACCTTTTCCTCGCCAAATTTTGGAGTTTCTTTCATTACTTCTAATTTATGTTTCAAGTCTCCCTCCTTCTTTCAACCATCCCTATCTCGAGGTTCTTCTTGCAATTCAACTACTACTGCCACCTCTTCCTCATCAAATTTTGGAGTTTGATCATCTGATTTTAATTTCAACTCCTCAGTTTCAACCGCAACAATCCTATCCCGAGGCTCCAATTGTAAATCCACCACAGTCTCACTTTCATTCCCCTTTTGCAATTTAGCCACAGCCTCTCTTTCCCCCTCTTTCTTTTTTAACTTTGCTTCCTTTCTAGCCTTCCGTTCATACATCATCCTTTCCTCATAAATTTCTGTTCGACTCTTCAAAAGCGCCCTTGCTAATCTCTTAATCCCAATCAACTCCAATCCCAACCCTAGGTTTATGGTTACGCCTATATTCCCTTTCATGCCATTGAGCAAGTTCTGCAGTACGCATATCCACTGAGTTCTTAACTTTCCCCAACTTAGCATCTAATTTCGCATCCAATTTCGCTTCCATTCTAGCAACGAACTCCTCAAACCGTTTCTTCATCATGACAAGCAGAGAAGACTGATGTTTATACATATCAGATGATGATTTTTCTCGAAGTGTAGACATTTGGAATGAAATTGAATAATTTGACACAAGGATTTCGAATGAAATTTAATTTTGACTTGAAAGGCAAGGAATATCAAAAATTTTAAGGAAATTCAAGAAAGTGGTTCTTGAATTTTGGAATACTTCCCCCCCCCCCCCCTTTTCAGATTAAATAAAAATAATAAATTTTTTTTAAAATCCGAAATTCTACAACGAACACGGCAAAACAAACAGGACATGATTTGGATAAGAATCGAATAAAATAAACACTTTTGAAATTTTTGTTGGATTTTATATGGATCAAAATTGGAAAAATTATGACTGACACGAAGAACACGAAGAACTTGAAAGACTCAACAACAAGATATGGATGATTTTGTACAGACTCTATGATAAAAACACAAAATAAAACTGGATAGAATAGAAAAACAAAACCTGAATCCAGAGTCTAGCTCTGATACAAACTAATACGATCCCGGGGAGGGGAACACGACGAACACGCGGAATAAATGTCGGGAAAGTTTCGAATTCAGGTTGGAACGGAAAATAACACTACGACCTGAGCCTCACGACGCAAGAACTAGGGGTATATTAAATCTGAGACCCGTTACGATGCTGAAACAAGAACCATAATGGGGTGAACGCCACAAAGGTTGTCCAATTCCTTTGATAAGTTCGATTTGTTGAACGCCACAAATATTACACAATATTTGATAAGTTCGGGTTAAAGGATTCCCTCACCTTTAGAGAGTAAAAACACTCAATATATTTCATTCATCAAAAGTCTGTTTTACAATGAATGGAAAATAGGATATAAATAATCAAAATAAAACCCTAGTCGCTAATGGACTTAAAATAGAGTTCTAACTAACCTAAAATAGCTAAAACTGGAAAAGGAATTAAAAATACAAAAAGGAAATAAAATCCGCATGATTTACGTTAATCTGGATTTACAGCCGTGAAAACATTACTTACGGTCGTGACAAGCTAGCTTACGGCCATAAATACGGTTGTGGTCCATTTTGACTTGGTTTGATCTTTGAAGCTCTCCGAACTTGTTTGAATTCTTGTTTTGGGTTGAATTGTAGTTCTTTTCGTCAAGCCCACCATGATTCGTATCAATAATGAAACTACTCAAGACATCTCTTCGAAATAAAGTGGAAAAAGAATTTTGATATGAATCGTAGTAGGCTTGACAAAAAATCAAATTTTCAAGCCAAACAAAGATAGGAGAATTTGAACCACGCGACCGCGTGGTATAAAATGGAGGGCGATCGCGCAAGAACATCAAAAATCAACCCGAGACTTTAAGGGCCATCCACGCGATGGCGACCATGACGCCCAATCGATCGCGTGGGTATAAAAATATTAGGGTTTTTCGCGTTTTAGGTTAAATTCCGTCATTACTTATTTTAGGGTTTATATTGCGCTTTTATAGCTACTAGGGCTTCTTTAATTCCGTTTTGGTTATTTATATTCATTTTCTTTCATTGTAACAATTAGACTTTTGATTAATAAAAATTGTGTTGAGTTATTTCTCTCCCAAATATTGTTCTTGAATGAACTTTCGAACTTATCAAAGATTATCATATCTTTGTGGTTTTCACCAATTGAGCTTATCAAAGGCGTGGACAACCTTTGTGGCGTTCCCCCATTATGGTTCTTGTTTCCGCATCGTAACGGGTCTCGGGTTTAATATACCCCTGGTTCTTGCGTCGTGAGGCTCAGGTCGTTGCGTTACCGTCCATTCAAACCTGAATTCGGAACTTTCCCGCGTTAATTCCGCGTGTTCGTCGTGACCCCCTCCCGGGATCACATCAAATTTCTTTCAGATTCTATGATCATCTATATTTTGAGGGATGTTTCTGTTGGTATTGATAGATACAGAGTTCATTGTTGACAAATTTATCGTGCAGGAAGTAGAAGAATGCATTAGGGATAGCATTTTCAGCTATTTGTGTAGCGCCCCGAGTTCCGTATACCCGATTCACTACGTCATTTTCTGTCTAAATTTTTCAATTAATATTTTTGCGGAAGAAATAGTTGAAATTCATTTTTGGCAACATTAAATAAACTGTAATGGCCGCTAAAATTGAAAACATTTATGAAACCATTTGAAATAGTAAATAGAACCATTAATATTGTAAAGAAATTGCCAATATCATAATTTCTCGAATAAATGAACTTCTCTAAATTATTCGATTGTTTGGAAAATACGGAAATCATTAACGTCAAACTTTCAACCGTTTAACGATTATTGCCACCATCATTCATCGCTCGCCACCGTCTCCGAAATCTGCAAAACTGTTAAAAAATAGGGTGAGTATTTCATGGGGGAAATACTCAGTAGACTCATCGCAAATTAATTTAATTTATAAGATGATTAAACACATAAATCCCGGCTCTTTATAAAACGGGCATTGATAGAGCTTCTTTATAAAACAGCTTTTGATAAAACTCATAATGTGCATTACAGCACGGGACATATTTTGCAAATCATATGCTCTTTGAAAACATCTCTTTGAAAACAGTTCTTTGAAAACCATATACTTATAAAACATTTTAATTATGCCAAGCATAATTTCTTTTGAAAGCATAACATAAGATAGGATTGAAATCCTCATAAACATAAGAATTTTACCGAACTTAGGTGGTAAGAATTCTTATGTAGTAAAATCATAATAACAGTAAGTTTTCATCATAACATAGGATAATATCGAAATCCTCATAAACATAAGAATTTTACCGAACTTAGGTGGTAAGAATTCTTATGTAGTAAGTATACCAAGCATAATTTTCTGAAATTCATAGGGATCAATTGCATCATAACATAAGATAGGATCAAAATCCTCATAAACATATGCGACAGGAATTTTACCGAACTTAGGTGGTAAATCCTCATAAACATATGGAAAGATAGGAATTTTACCGAACTTCGTGGCAAATCCTCATAAACATAGGAGACACAAGAATGTTACCGAACTTAGGTGGCAAGAATTCTTATGTGTAGCGCTACTAAAACTCCGGTCCCCTTAACATATCATAACTTATCATATGGGACCCAAAACAATCTTGGTAGATTGATTTCATAGCAATGATCCAAAAAAACATTTTCGTGAAGCATAGGGTATACTTACTTTTCGTAAAAACATAAAGTATATTTTCTTTTCATAAAAACATACTTACTTTTCATAACAACATAAGGTATATTTACCTTTCATAAAAACATACTTGTTTTTCTTAAAAATTGACTTTCACAAGTCACATGACATTTATATGAAATCATAATTTAAATCAATTAATAAGTGCGAGTCTACCTCAAATCCAACGAGTGCAAAGTTGAGCGGGAATGACTTCAATTCCTTTAAATTCTCCGTACGCTTCGTCTTAACCAATAAGTCACTTTAGTATATCGAATATATAGTTCAAAATGATAAATTATAATTTGAGGACTAAAATTGATGTTTTGAAAGTTGAGGGACTAAAATGAATACTTTTGAAAGTTGAGGGATTAAAATGAATACTTTTGAAACTTGAGCTTAAAATAAAGTAAATCAGCAGGGACTGAATTGATAAGTTTGAAGCTAAAAGGACTGAATAAAACCTTTTTAAAACTTGAGGGGCTGATTTGAAATAACATTAAAACTTTATAAGGGCTGAAATAAACTTTTCAAAGCTGTAGGGACTGATTTAAATCATTCAGAAAACGTAGGGACCAAAGTGCAAATTTTGAAAATCAATATATCAGATCTTTCCCCTCTCTCTCTTACCATTCTCTCACTCACTCTCTCTCATTATCCAGCAGACTCTGATTTGGTCAATCCGCCGGCGATTCGCCGGCGTAACACCGGCGCTTGGAGCGGCGAGTGATGAGGATGCATTAGGCTAGGTTTTTGTGTGGATTTGGGGGCGATTTGGGTATGAAACTGAGGCTGGAAACGAGGTTCAAAAATCGCGATTTGGGACTGAGCAGTGGAGTCGATGGGGTTGTGCAGGGGTTGGTCTGGGCCGGTGAGATTGGTGGTTAATTCTGAGTATGGGTGTGTCTTTGGAGTTGACTGCGTGTGGCTTGATTTCACGAAGATGGTGGTCTGATGGTGCAGCCGGTTGTTGCCAGTGGTGGGAGATTTTATAAATCTGCAGATGGTGTCCGGTGGTGGAGGCAGTGTTGGGCAGCTGCGGTGGCTTGTTTGCTTGATCTTGGTTTTGAATTCTATAATTAAGTCTGGGTTTGGCAATGGAGGTGGTGACTGTGATGTGGTTTGATTATGGAGATGGTTATGTTTGCTTGTGGAATTGATGTTGGTGGTATATGGTTTGTCTGCTGGGATTATGAGTGGTATCTGCAGGCTCGATGGTGGATGAATTGTGATGATGAGCAGGGGCGGTTTTGGTGGTAATGAAACAGTGGTGACGTACTGGTTGTGCTTGGATGCTGGGAAGACTGATGGAGGTGCTGGAAATGGTAGTAACCTGATTTTTGGGCAGTGGTGGTCCAGGCGGTGGTTGCGGGATTCGGCTGCAAATGGAATTTGAAGCTGGCCAAGGGGATTTGAATGTAGTGGAGTATGAAGTGTGATTGAAGTGCTGCAGAATGGTGATTGGGCTGATGAATATATTGTGTTTGTGATCATGTGTTGGGATGATAATGGAGAATATAATCATTATGTTCTTGCAACATAATGAATGCATACGGGTGGTGGAGTTAGTGGGGAATAGTGGAGAATAAAATCATTGAATGGAATAATTATAATTTGGTTTAATATGATATGGATTTGATGTAAAGAGAAAAGAAAGGAGGAGAAAACGTGGGGATGAAATCAACTAAAAATTTAACTATCTTTGATCAAGAAACGCTTTTAAAACAGATATATTTTTGACTGAAAAATACATTTTGAAAATAATATTTTGAATAAATAATTAAAATAATATAATTTTAGAAATTCGGATTTTTAATTTAAAATCGAACAAATTCGATATTTCTTGACTTGGCTAGACGAATCCGTCGCGGCGTTGACTTCAAAATAATAAATGAAATAGTAGCGACACGATTTTCTAAATATTAAAATAATTATTTATTGCATAAAAATTCTGGATCGCTATAATCTTACCTCCTTAAAATAATTTCGTCCTCGAAATTAAACTTACTTAATCTTATAATTTCTGAATACTTAATCAGAATCTCTTCTTCTTATCATCGAATATTCTCAAAATAATCAAAACAATTCCCAATCGTATGTAAAAATTTCATCATATCTTGTAGTATTCATGTAACTAGTCACTTATCATCGTATCATGTGACCTCAAATATTCGTATATATCTCTAAAATTTCAACAAATCTTTCCAATATTTGTAACCCAAAATTCAGTAAACAAATATCTCCCAAAACTAAGATTCTATACTTAACTGTCACCACATTTCCTGCAAAGTATTTCTTTCACTTGTATATACGTATGAATTCTGATTCAATACGGTACTCATTTTACTTTCCACGTATCATCACACTATACCAAGATTATCATTATTAAAACAAAATATCAGTACCCATAATCCAAGAAAATATTCCAAATCTCCAATCAAATCTCCTTTATCAATATAATTAACAGCGCATTACTTCTTGTCTCCTCTTTTCATTAAAATAATCCTGCGCTTTCTTGCTGGTCACAACATCACGCGGATTCACTCAGATCCTTTGCGCTTTTAAATAGTTCATGCTGGGAAGAGGTTGAATCATCAAACAATGGATATCATCCTTTCTAACATTCGCAAGTATTATTCCAGTCTTCCTATGAATGATCTGAGAAAGATCTATAGAATAAGGCTCGAAAGATTGAGGTTGCTAATGGCTCATGATATTCCAGAAGATGTTCGCTGGTTGATAGAAGCAAAGGTTCGACTATCTGGTGAATTACCATCAACATTTCCAAAACATATGCCTGGTTTAGGCAAAAGCACGTTTGCAAAGAAACGAAGAGCAAAAAGACTGGGTGGTTGCTACAAATGTGCTCGTTGGAACTGTAATACTCTTTGCAAATCAGTAGGATATTCTTCTACTAATCGGGATGATAAAATCGAATTCATAAAGGGTGGACTGAGTAAGGAGTCTTTGGATGATATTCGACTGACTCTTGAGACGCACCCAAGTGGTTATGTACAACGTGAACTTCTCTCCTTATACGCTCAGTTTAACGAGGACAAAAATCGTTATAGTCTCCAAAATATAATAGCAAAAGATCCTGTTTGCCAGTCTGTTTTACAAAATGAGGTTTCTGGCAGTTCAGCAATGTTATAAGGTAAATCTTTTAAAATATTTTGCTGCTTTCTTTCACGCGTTTTGAAAATAAAATATATTTTCCTTTTCTCGAGTTTTGATAAAGCTGGAAATAAAATATTAAATCGCCGAAAGGTGACAGCCTCGATACGATAAAAATATTCAAAAGTGGGCTGATTTTGTCAAAAGTAAATCTTTACTTTTTCAGAATCAATCAAAAACAGTAAATTTTTTCCGGCTTTAAATAGCCAAACATATTTCATAGTTCAGGCATCCCAAAATCACATCTTCTTCGTAAGTTTTCCCTTCTTTACTATCAAAGATGGAAACACCAAAACTTCGACAGATCAAAACTATTTGTGTATTTTGTGGATCAAAAGTAGGGAAAGGCTTCGGTTATCTAGAAGCGGCTGTAGATCTTGGAAAGAAACTGGGGGAAAAAGGTATCACTCTTGTATATGGGGGTGGTAGCAGTGGTCTAATGGGTTGTGTTTCCCAATCTGCTCTTGCAGAGAAATCAAAAGTAATCGGTGTCATACCTGTCCCTTTGGTAGATGTTGCAGGCAAAACACGAGGGCATGAAGTTCAAACCCTATCCATCCATGAACGCATAACTTGTATGCTATATGGTTCTGATGCCTTTATAGCCCTGCCCGGAGGTTTTGGTACCTTAGAAGAAATTTTTAACATTACCTCGTGGGCTCAACTAGATCTCCATACTAAGCCTATTGGGCTTCTGAATGTTAACAATTTCTTTGATGGTTTGTTAACCTTTCTTGATTATGCTGTGGAACAGGGATTCATCTCTCCATTTTCCAGAAGGCTTCTTATTTCTGCTCCTACTATTGATGAACTACTGGATAAGCTGCAGTCATATATCTCAATACAAGATCCAGCAGGAGTTAAAATAGATTGGTCGCAAGGAAGGGGAATCAAGCGAAAATGGAGTCCGGTTAATGTAAATTTAACTCTTTGAATCTTAGAATAGGTGGGGGTAGAGTACGGAGTATTCTCACTCTCGAGACACCCCTCCATTTACTAGGATTTCCTTAATGTTTAAATCTTGTGTGTACCTCAAAGGTTCCAGGTGGTAGATTACGGAGTATTCTTACTCTCGAAACACACTTCTTTGAAGGTTTTCTCTTTATATCCTCAAAAGATCAGAGGTGGTAGGATACGGCTACTCCGGAAACACATCTCTCATTCTGAGGATCTTTCCATGTTTTTCTCTTATGCTTTTGTGTGTTTCATGTATTTCCTTTCCAGTGTGACTCTTGTGTGTTCTCCTTATGAGAAAATAATAAAATTTCTGCTATCATCTACTAAATCTCGTTTGTGATGTAAATGATCTTGCATGTCTAACCTTAATTTCTTTAGTGGATGCTTATCATATTATGCTCTTAATTCCAAATGATAAAATTCTGGATAGAGTCTCCCTTGTAATTTGGACTTATCCAAACCATAAGTATACTTCATAACTCACAATAATAAATAACTCCACATTTGATCACAACGATCTAAAAATATTGAAAATGATTTCAACACTTCAATATCATCAAAATATCTCATAATTTCTCAACATAACAATTTCAAATCATATTTTTCAATATCACAATATCACTTCCTTCCATACCTTAATTGGCTCAAAAGTTACTCATACTTATAAATATATGCCATAAATCATATTCCCAAAATTTATTCACAAAGCCAAACTTCATAATAAATTTCTCTTCAACATAGAGGCATAATAAATTAACTCAACATAATATCCATTACTTAATTCTCAATAAAATCATATTATTCCCATTATGCTCAACACTCGTTTTCTTTTAAAAAATTTCTCATACTCATACATTAAAGCATATAAGTTATGACAAAGCATAACAACATCATTATTTTCGAAGAAATACATTCTTATTTCTCATAAATCATAAGTATCCGAAATACTCTTCATTCTTTCTCATAAATTAGTAAAATGAGTATTCGAAATACTGAAATAACTTTAAATATTATAAACTTCTTTACCTCGGAGTTGGTGGAACGAATGATGGCAGTGGCAATCTTCATCAATAAAATTTTATAATGGAAAATATTTCTTGAAAATTCTTTTTGAAAATTTTTCCAGTCTACAGAAACGCAGACTAGCTCTGATACCAACTTGTAGCGCCCCGAGTTCCGTATACCCGATTCACTACGTCATTTTCTGTCTAAATTTTTCAATTAATATTTTTGCGGAAGAAATAGTTGAAATTCATTTTTGGCAACATTAAATAAACTGTAATGGCCGCTAAAATTGAAAACATTTATGAAACCATTTGAAATAGTAAATAGAACCATTAATATTGTAAAGAAATTGCCAATATCATAATTTCTCGAATAAATGAACTTCTCTAAATTATTCGATTGTTTGGAAAATACGGAAATCATTAACGTCAAACTTTCAACCGTTTAACGATTATTGCCACCATCATTCATCGCTCGCCACCGTCTCCGAAATCTGCAAAACTGTTAAAAAATAGGGTGAGTATTTCATGGGGGAAATACTCAGTAGACTCATCGCAAATTAATTTAATTTATAAGATGATTAAACACATAAATCCCGGCTCTTTATAAAACGGGCATTGATAGAGCTTCTTTATAAAACAGCTTTTGATAAAACTCATAATGTGCATTACAGCACGGGACATATTTTGCAAAGCATATGCTCTTTGAAAACATCTCTTTGAAAACAGTTCTTTGAAAACCATATACTTATAAAACATTTTAATTATGCCAAGCATAATTTCTTTTGAAAGCATAACATAAGATAGGATTGAAATCCTCATAAACATAAGAATTTTACCGAACTTAGGTGGTAAGAATTCTTATGTAGTAAAATCATAATAACAGTAAGTTTTCATCATAACATAGGATAATATCGAAATCCTCATAAACATAAGAATTTTACCGAACTTAGGTGGTAAGAATTCTTATGTAGTAAGTATACCAAGCATAATTTTCTGAAATTCATAGGGATCAATTGCATCATAACATAAGATAGGATCAAAATCCTCATAAACATATGCGACAGGAATTTTACCGAACTTAGGTGGTAAATCCTCATAAACATATGGAAAGATAGGAATTTTACCGAACTTCGTGGCAAATCCTCATAAACATAGGAGACACAAGAATGTTACCGAACTTAGGTGGCAAGAATTCTTATGTGTAGCGCTACTAAAACTCCGGTCCCCTTAACATATCATAACTTATCATATGGGACCCAAAACAATCTTGGTAGATTGATTTCATAGCAATGATCCAAAAAAACATTTTCGTGAAGCATAGGGTATACTTACTTTTCGTAAAAACATAAAGTATATTTTCTTTTCATAAAAACATACTTACTTTTCATAACAACATAAGGTATATTTACCTTTCATAAAAACATACTTGTTTTTCTTAAAAATTGACTTTCACAAGTCACATGACATTTATATGAAATCATAATTTAAATCAATTAATAAGTGCGAGTCTACCTCAAATCCAACGAGTGCAAAGTTGAGCGGGAATGACTTCAATTCCTTTAAATTCTCCGTACGCTTCGTCTTAACCAATAAGTCACTTTAGTATATCGAATATATAGTTCAAAATGATAAATTATAATTTGAGGACTAAAATTGATGTTTTGAAAGTTGAGGGACTAAAATGAATACTTTTGAAAGTTGAGGGATTAAAATGAATACTTTTGAAACTTGAGCTTAAAATAAAGTAAATCAGCAGGGACTGAATTGATAAGTTTGAAGCTAAAAGGACTGAATAAAACCTTTTTAAAACTTGAGGGGCTGATTTGAAATAACATTAAAACTTTATAAGGGCTGAAATAAACTTTTCAAAGCTGTAGGGACTGATTTAAATCATTCAGAAAACGTAGGGACCAAAGTGCAAATTTTGAAAATCAATATATCAGATCTTTCCCCTCTCTCTCTTACCATTCTCTCACTCACTCTCTCTCATTATCCAGCAGACTCTGATTTGGTCAATCCGCCGGCGATTCGCCGGCGTAACACCGGCGCTTGGAGCGGCGAGTGATGAGGATGCATTAGGCTAGGTTTTTGTGTGGATTTGGGGGCGATTTGGGTATGAAACTGAGGCTGGAAACGAGGTTCAAAAATCGCGATTTGGGACTGAGCAGTGGAGTCGATGGGGTTGTGCAGGGGTTGGTCTGGGCCGGTGAGATTGGTGGTTAATTCTGAGTATGGGTGTGTCTTTGGAGTTGACTGCGTGTGGCTTGATTTCACGAAGATGGTGGTCTGATGGTGCAGCCGGTTGTTGCCAGTGGTGGGAGATTTTATAAATCTGCAGATGGTGTCCGGTGGTGGAGGCAGTGTTGGGCAGCTGCGGTGGCTTGTTTGCTTGATCTTGGTTTTGAATTCTATAATTAAGTCTGGGTTTGGCAATGGAGGTGGTGACTGTGATGTGGTTTGATTATGGAGATGGTTATGTTTGCTTGTGGAATTGATGTTGGTGGTATATGGTTTGTCTGCTGGGATTATGAGTGGTATCTGCAGGCTCGATGGTGGATGAATTGTGATGATGAGCAGGGGCGGTTTTGGTGGTAATGAAACAGTGGTGACGTACTGGTTGTGCTTGGATGCTGGGAAGACTGATGGAGGTGCTGGAAATGGTAGTAACCTGATTTTTGGGCAGTGGTGGTCCAGGCGGTGGTTGCGGGATTCGGCTGCAAATGGAATTTGAAGCTGGCCAAGGGGATTTGAATGTAGTGGAGTATGAAGTGTGATTGAAGTGCTGCAGAATGGTGATTGGGCTGATGAATATATTGTGTTTGTGATCATGTGTTGGGATGATAATGGAGAATATAATCATTATGTTCTTGCAACATAATGAATGCATACGGGTGGTGGAGTTAGTGGGGAATAGTGGAGAATAAAATCATTGAATGGAATAATTATAATTTGGTTTAATATGATATGGATTTGATGTAAAGAGAAAAGAAAGGAGGAGAAAACGTGGGGATGAAATCAACTAAAAATTTAACTATCTTTGATCAAGAAACGCTTTTAAAACAGATATATTTTTGACTGAAAAATACATTTTGAAAATAATATTTTGAATAAATAATTAAAATAATATAATTTTAGAAATTCGGATTTTTAATTTAAAATCGAACAAATTCGATATTTCTTGACTTGGCTAGACGAATCCGTCGCGGCGTTGACTTCAAAATAATAAATGAAATAGTAGCGACACGATTTTCTAAATATTAAAATAATTATTTATTGCATAAAAATTCTGGATCGCTATAATTTGTGTTGCATATTTTGACATTTTTTTCCTTTAGAGAATGAATTTTAAGTTAATATATTATGCTATAAACTATTTGTATTGAAGTTTTCATTATACTTCTAATGAAGTTAATTTGGCGTAGATTTTTGTCTTTAATGATATTTGGACAAAAAAATATTCAGGGGCAACCCCCAAGAAGGCGGCTATGCTCCACAGCCCTCCAGGTCAAAAATATTCTGATATCTTTTCAATTTCTCTTTATAATGGATTGGATGAGGTCCTAAAGATCTAGATATGGGTGGTATGGATTTTTTTAATTCACTGCAACGAAATGTCCTTAAATTTCGTAGCTCGCTTAATTTTGTAAAATGTTTCGAACAGGTTTTCACAACAGCTCTTAGACTAAATGAAAGTTAAACAAGACTTGAAGTTAAACACATTCCACAAAAATTCCATATGTTTAGTAAAAGGAAAGGAAAAATTTTAACTAGACTAAAAGAAAACAGATGATTCGAGAACATTGAACTTCTTGAAAACCTAGAAAGCTCAAAATCTGCAAAGAAACTCATTTCTTCTTGCCAACATTCACACCACAGATCTTTTTTCTCTCTTGTAACCCCCCAAAATCTAAACAACCGAAATATCACGTTGTCCACGTCATCCTTTCAACTATCGTCCAAGTCATCCTTTCAACTAACTTTCAAAATAATTAATGAGCGAAAAATAACTGAAATTCAATTCGCGTAATTTTATAAAAATGACTCAAACAGTCAAAGACTCAAATTTGAAATAAACTTGAAACGTAATAGGTTCAAAATTTCAATAAAAACATTTTTCATTAAAACTCATTAGTATCCACAACCATACGCATGGTCTCCAACTTCATAATCTGCAAATATTGTTTTAAAGGAAGACATGAGTATTCATGCACTCACAGTAACAATTTGATATAATAAATAAAATACATAATCATGATATTCACGTCTCAGACGTCTAAGATATCACTCGTAGTCTCATGAACAAGTAATACATACCAGTTCAAGTCTCAATCACTTAAGCAGGTAAATGCTCGTAACATAGTCTCATGCTTAACAAGTAATTCTCATAACAGTGTCTCATGCTTAAACAAACAAGTAAATCTCATGAACACAATCATAAATGCAAGATCTATAATACAAATATTTAGCTGTGCGCATTTTATAAAAATAAGTTTATAAATAGGAATCTATCTTAATTCTCAAGTTTGAGCGAAAAGGTAAAACTTTTTAGTATTCTCATGCCTCGTCTAGCCCTATAAAATAAATAACTAAAATCATACTTTTGAATAATCAAGTCCTAGGAAGTGAATTTGTGTAGGATAAGATTTTAAGAAGCTTTAGGGATTAAATAGTCCAATTGGAAGAATTAGGGATTGGTTCATGTAAATAAATGAACTTTGGGACTGATTTGACAAAGTCAAAAAAGTTTCTGGCCAAATTGGAATTTTAGCGGAAACTTTGGCTCAAACTCAATTGAAAGCTTGGAATTTAATTACGCAAGATTAGAATGAAAGAGGCTGAAATAAAATATTTTAAATATGTAGGGACCGAATTAAAAGATTTTGAAAAATTGTGAACTAAAATGATCTTTTTAAAAAAAATTAAAACATTTAACCCATCTCTCTCTCTCTGTAGTGATCAAGAATTTTTACGCAATTAATAATTATTTTAATATTTAGAAAAACGTGTCGCTACTATTTCACCCATTATTTTGAAGTTAACGCCGCGACGTGTTCGTCTAGCAAAGTCAAAAAATAATTGAGATTGTTCGATTTTAAATTAAATTCCGAATTTCTAAAATTGTATTATTTTAATTATTTATTTGAAATATTATTTGCAAAATCATTTTAAATTTCAAATTCAGCCCAAATCGAAGTTAGTCAAATTTTTATTTAATTATCCTAAATTAATCCTACCAAATTAAACTAATCTTTCATTTTCTTTTTCTTCTTTCCTCGAGACCACCATTTCATGTGCAATTCCTTTCCTCGAGACCACCATCCATGTGCAAACACCATCATTTTAATCACCATCATTTTATTCACCAAACCCAGCACTCCTTACACGGCCTTCAGCCCTTCTTCATTCAACCATCACCATCTGCACGATCATTTTTCTTCACCCAGATTATCAACAAACCAACTCCATCTCCAACACCACACCACACTAAGCCATCACTACCCAATCTCCATTTCCACACAGTCGAGACACCATGCCAATCATCTGCACCACCAAAACAGTATCCACAAATCTGTAGCCATCTCCACTGGCACCATCATCACCATCAACGCATACCCCACCAAGCTGCATCAACACTATCAAGCTACCAAACCAAGTTCTCAATTCATCACTCAAACCTGCATAAATCAACACCACCATCACCACAGGCCAATACCAACCACCTGCAACAGTTCATCAGTCGCCAATCAACTATCGAGCCACCACCTTCACGTTCGAGCAACCGCAGCTGCCTCATCACAGTCACCACCAATCTCATCGGCCCAGATCAACCCCTGCACAACTCGTCACCACCATCGAAATCACCTACTGCCCAACCTTGAGAAATCCCCAAATCAAAAAAAAAAAAAAAAACCCAAAACCCATAATAAGCTAAGCCCAAGTACTTACCTCAGCTGCAGATCCTTTTTCCGCCGGATTATCGCCGGAAACCACAACTTTCAGCCCGGTTTCAACCATCGATCTCGCACCTAAACTTCCCCAAAACCCAGCCTTTTTGTACCCCCATCCCAGCGCCGGTGTTGCGCTGGCAAAATCGCCGTCGAAGGATGGATTTCCGAAGTCTCAAACCGCCGTTCACCGTCGCCAGCCTTCGTCTCCTCTCTCGCCGTCTCTGCTCTCGTTCTATCTCTCTCTCTAACATTCCAAACAATTGGGTAAAAAGAGAAAGATCTGAATATATTATTAATTTCCAGAATTTGCAAATCAGTCCCTGACATTTTAATTTGTTTCCATTCAGTCCTTTTAGTTTTAAAATTATCTTTTCGGCCCTTAAGTTCTTTAAATGATTTTAATCGGCCATTACTCTTAGAATCAATTATTTCAAGCCCTCTAATTTAATATTATTTGAGCTTCGACCCAACTTTCGGAAATTTACATTTTAGTCCCTCAATTTCCAAAAATATTCAATTTGGTCCCTCATCTTTCAAAAGTTATTATTTTAGCCCCTAATTATCAAACTCATTTTATTTCAGTCCCGGTAAATTAATTTATTTGATTTTAAGCTCAAGTTTTAAAAGACTTACATTTTAGTCCCCAAAGGTTTAAAAGCAATCATTTACGCCCCCATATTTTAAAGTCTTTCGATTTTGTTCATATTGATTTAAAAAGATATATATGTATATTTATAAAACTCAAGTTTCAAAGATATTCATTTTAGTCCTTCAACTTTCAAAGTATTCATTTTGGTCCCTAAACTTTCAAAACATCAATTTCAATCCTCAAATTGTAATTTATCATTTTAACTATATATTTCAAAAGACTAAGGTGACTTATTGGCTAAGACGAAGCGTACGGAGATTTAAAGAAATTGAAGTCATTCCCGCTCAAACGTTGCACTCGTCGGATTTGAGGTAGACTCGCACCTATTAATTGATTTAAATTATGATTGCATATGAATGTCATGTGACTTGTGAAAGTCAATTTTTATGAGAAGAAATGGAAATGTATTTTTCGTGGAAAGATCAATGTGTAGAATCGTCACTATTAATTGATTTAAATTATGATTGCACGTGAATGTTTGTGAACGTTATGTGATTTACATATCCTATGTTTTTAAAAAGTCTATGATTCTTATGAAAAGAAAACTTGTACAAACCATGAGTAGACGGCCGTATCCCTTGAGGAACGGGAACGCTACAAACTATGAGTAGACGGCCGTATCCCTTGAGGAACGGGAACGCTACAGTAGACGGCCGTATCCCTTGAGGAACGGGAACGCTACGGCCGTATCCCTTGAGGAACGGGAACGCTACAGTAGACGGCCGTATCCCTTGAGGAACGGGAACGCTACAGTAGACGGCCGTATCACTTGAGGAACGGGAACGCTACAAATTATGAGTAGACGGCCGTATCCCTTGAGGAACGGGAACGCTACAGTAGACGGCCGTATCCCTTGAGGAACGGGAACGCTACAGTAGACGTCCGTATCCCTTGAGGAACGGGAACGCTACGGCCGTATCCCTTGAGGAACGGGAACGCTACAGTAGACGGCCGTATCCCTTGAGGAACGGGAACGCTACAAACTATGAGTAGACGGCCGTATCCCTTGAGGAACGGGAACGCTACAGTAGACGGCCGTATCCCTTGAGGAACGGGAACGCTACAAAAAGTGGAAAGACCATCAGTAGACGGCCGTATCCCTTGAGGACCGGGAACGCTACAAAAATGGAAAGACTATGAGAATGCGGGCAATATTGGGAAAAAGGCCCCTTGAGGGAGCAAATCCGCTACCCACATACAATGTTTTTAAAGAGTATATGATTTTTCAAAAGAAGCCCTATCAATACCCTATGTTTCTAAAGAGCCTGCATTTATGTGTTCAATTATTTTGTAAGTTAATTAATTGGCGATGAGTCTACTGAGTATTTCATTTATGAAATGCTCACTACACTTTTAACAGTTTTGCAGATTTCGGAGATGGTGGCAAGTGATGGACGATGGTGGCAATAATCGATAAATGGTTGAAAGTTTGACTTTCATGAATTCCGTATTTTCCAAACATCGAATAATTTTGAGAAGTTAATTTATTTGAGAAATTATGACATTGTAAATTTCTTACAATATTAATGGTTCGAGTTACTATTTCAAATTGTTTCATAAATGTTTTTAAATTTTATCGACCATTACAGTTTATTTAATGTTGCCATAAATGAATTTCAGTCATTCTTCCGCAAAAATATTATTCGAAAAAAATTAGATCAGAAAAAGAAGTGGTGAACCGGGTATACGGAACTCGGGGCGCTACTCTCTCTCTCTCTCTCTCTCTCTCTCTCTCTCTCTCTCTCTCTCTCTCAACAAATAGAGAGAAAGGGCTACCACAAAAGGCTTCGCCCCTTCGTCTCGAGGGTCGTCTGCCATCCTCCGGTTGGCGGCGACGCCATCAACACGTGGGAGAGGGTAAAAGGTTGATAGGTGTTAGCCAATTTATGCATTAAATCAAGGCTTGGAATTCAAATTTGGAGTTGGAATATTCTGGCAAAAATTTGGTCATACGTGTCAGTGGTCGAGTTACATCGTTTGGCTTAGTTTATAACTAGGTTTTTGGTTGTTTAGGTGTTGGACTAGGGATTTCAAAGTTGGAAAGCCTGTTCGAAAGGCTTGCTTCTAGGGACTATCTTTAATGCTGCTTAGGAGAATACATTGCTCTTTTCTAGCGCCTATTTCTAGGCACTTCCTCGGGCGTTCTCTTAAGATATTTTCTAAGCAGTCAAAGACACTGGTGAACCTAGCAAGCTTTGGATCCCTCTAATATATATGGGAATAATCGAGTTCTTCTTCATGGTGTTCGTTTGTGCTTCACTTAAGCTTGGAAGTATCAATTCCCATCTCTCTCTTGGGGGGCTGGGTTTCCTTGCTTCTCTTGCCCTTTAGTGGTGGTACTTATTTTCTTTCGGATCTTCTCCTTATCATTCAGTTGTTATCCTTACTGATGAGTTCCGGAGTAGCTCGAAGAGCGTTGACCCGTTGCACGTGCCCGTGGGACCAATAACGAGGCAAAGAGCCAAAAGAATCAAGCAGGCGATGCAAGGATTTATGCAAGCGTGGATGGACGAGTGCTCGAGTGCAAAGACCTCATTTACATTGCATAACAAAGTGGAAGAGGAGCCAAAGTCATTACAATGCGTTTGGATCGAGGAACAAGAAGAAAATTATGCAGCAGCTGACTTACGGCCGTAAAGCCCAAAATTACGACTGTAACACTATCATTGTGAAATTAAGCAGAAGAGGAATTACGGCTGTAACATATGATCTCACGGCTATAACTGGATTGGAATTACTTACGATCGTAATCTGATCACTCGCGGCAGTAAACAGAGTTTTGTAACATTTATTTTTTTGTTCAGAAGGTCACTTACGGCCGTATATAAAATTGTCACGGCCGTAACATATGTTTTTATTTTTAAACTTAAGTCACTTACGGCCGTAAACTTAAAAGTTACGGCCGTAACTTAGGCGCCGCAAATTTAACCTAATTTAGGCGGCTAGGGTTAGTTTAATTCTAGTTTATTTTTGGTTACTTTATTTTGTTAGCCTATTTAAAGGCTTCATTCAGCATTGTATTAAACAATTATTATTTTTGAGATTTATGATATTGAAGGTGAGATATTCCCTTATATTTCTTCTTGTTCTCGTTGAACAAACTCGAACTTATCAAAGGAGTTGACAACTTTTGTGGCGTTCCCCCTGTGGTTCTTATCTTCCGCATCGTAACGAGTTTTGGGTTTAATATACACATAGTTCTCGCGTCGTGAGGTCGGGGTTGCATTGCTATCGTCTACTAATTGGATTTTAGAGCTTTCCGACATTTATTTGCGCGTGTTCTTGATGATCCCCATATCGGATCACATCATCTGGTATCAGAGACTGTTTCTAAATCCAAGTTTTTAGTATTCCAGTTCTTTTCTTTTATTTCCAGATTTTATTAAAAAAAACAAAAAATTATTCCAATTCTTGTTCTTTGAAATTCGTCAGAAATTCAAGATTTGCCAAATTTTGTTTCTTGTTCTTGATTATTCTTGTTGAGTAGAAAAAAAAGGGTAAGAAATCCGAAAATTACAAAAAAAAAAAATAATAATAATAATCTTTGGCAAATCTTTCTAACAATTCTTGTTCATACTAAATTCCTTATTGCATCAAATTCTTGATTCCATAAACTCCTTCTTGAAATAGAATTCTTTTTCCCATAATTTCCTTCTTAAAATTCTTGATTCCAATTTTTCCATCTATTTTCCTTCTTTGCACTTTGGGGTTAATTCCATAAGGACCAAATCTGTGAATAGTTTGGTGGGTTCTTTGAGAATTGAGAAAAAAGGGAATAGAGAGGAAAAAGGCAGAGTGGTGAGATTAATAGAGAGAAAAAGTCAAATTGAGTGATACACGAGCGATAAAACACGTGAGGATCACTATTTAAATTTTCTTCTTTTTCTCTATTACTAACCATGTCTCAGAAGGAAGCTTCGTCGACGGAAAAGGATCTTCAAGACTTTAAAATGCTCGCAATGATGAGGAACAGTTTACGAAATTGGAGGCGAGGTTGGATGCAAAGTTGGAAGCAAAATTTGGTCCACAATCCGGCGTGAATGTAGAAAGAGCAAATAATCCGGTGGAGACACGGGGTGCGGGAAACGTTCTCCGTACGCTTCGTCTTAGCCAATAAGTCACCTTTGTCTTTAAAAATTTATAGTTTAAAAATGATAATTTACAATTTGAGGACTGAAATTGATGTTTTGAAAGTTGAGGAACTAAAATGAATACTTTTGAAAGTTGAAGGACTAAAATGAAATCTTTGAAACTTGAGTTTTATATATATATATATATATATATATATATATATATATATATATATATATATATATATATATATATATCATTTTAAATCAATATGAACAAAATTGAAAGACTTTAAAATATGGAGGCTTAAATGATTGCTTTTAAACATTTGGGACTAAAATGTAAATCTTTTTAAAACTTGAGCTTTAAATCAAATGAATTAAATCTGCAGGGACTGAAATGATCACTTTTCAAACTTCAGGGACTGACGCGCAAATTTTGAAAGTTAAAATATTAAATGTTAAAACGATTTTACTCTCATCTCTCTCTCACCGGCTCGCTCTCTCTCTCGTCCTTTCTGTCAAATGGCAGAGACGAAGGCGATCGCCCAAATTCAGGTCAAGACTGCCGGCGGGGTATCGCCGTCGAGTGGTGGCAACGAGGAGGGGCGAACAGAGCTAAAGGAGCAGAGTTTGAAACGGGTTTTTGGGTAGAAAATCGATTGTTGGGTAGTAAATCAGGGCTGCGATTCCGACGATAATCCGACAGAAAAGTGATCTGCAGCTGAGGTAAGGTTCTGGACTTAGCTTATTCTGGGTTTTGGGTTTGTTTTGGTTAAAGATTTGAGTTTGGGTTTGGTGAATGGTTCGCGATTTGGGCTGCAACGAATCTTGGGGTTGATTTTTGTACAGTGATGATGATGATGATGATGAAGGTGGCGGACTGGTGACGGGGCATTGTTGGTGGCGATGATGATGATTGGTGGTGCTGGTGGAGTTGACTGGTGTTTGGTTCGAATTGAGGAAAAGTTGAGAGTTTGGTTCGGCTGGTGATTTGGAGTTGCAGAAGGTGGTGGTTGGGATTGTGATTGTGTGGATTGATGGAAATGGGATTGCGATGGGGTTGGGAGGAGGCTGCTGGTGGAGATGAGTTGGAGGTGGATTGGCCGATGATGAAAAATGGAGGTGAAGGAGGGGAGTGGGGTGTAGTGGTTGTGCAGGTGGGTGGAAAGTTGGTGGTTTGTGTATGGTGGTTGATGTAGTGTGAGTTGTTCAGATCATGGAAATGGCTGTGGACTGGAATTTGGGCAGTGGTATTGCAGATTGATTTGGTGATGGTGGCTCGGCAGAATGGTAGTGTTGTGATAGGGCAGTAGAGGTGATGTTTGTGAAATGGCTGTGGCCTTGAAATGGTTTGGCTGATGATGAAGATGATTATGATGGTTCGAATGAGATGGGACTCAAAATGGGAATTACAAAATGGGCAGTGAGGTTGAGATGGATTGAGAATGTGATTCGGTTGTGGCTAGGCAGTGTTGAAGTGCAACATTTTGAGGAGGTGATATTGTGCTGGTTGGTGATGATTATAATGAGTGGATTGGAAATGGTGATTATAATGAGTGGATTGGAAATGGTGGTAGGTATAGTTGGTGATGATGTGGTCCATTTGCTTTAGCTGCTTATGGAATCGATAATTGTGGTAATGGTGCTGATAGGGTGGTGTTGAAGATATCTTTAAAGGGGAAAAGCAAGAAAAGAAAATGATTAGTGGGAGACATGGGGAAAATTAGTTGGTTTGGTGATGATGTCTTGAGGATGAAGGTGGCGGAAATGGTGGAGATAATGAATAAGTAATGGAAAGAAAGAAAAAAAATTAGATTAGTGAAAAAGAATGGAGTAAAGTAAGAGAAATTTGGTCTAACTTCGATTCGAAAATGGAATTAAAATTGATATATTTTGGACAAAAAATATATAATTAAATTTGGAAATAAATAAATATTGAGATAAAATTGAATTACTTAAAAATAATTAAATAAGGAAAATTGAGATATTTCAACTGAATTTGGAATTTAAAATGATTTTGAAATAATACTTCAATTAAAATAATATAATTTGAAAAATTCGGAATTTAATTTAAAATCGAACGAATTCAATATTTCTTGACTTGGCTAGACGAACACGTCGCGGCGTTTACTTAATAAAAATGGGTGAGATAGTAGCGACACAATTTTCTAAATATTAAAATAATTATTTAAATGCGTAAAAATTCTTGGTCGCTACAACTTCCATGCATATTTGCGTGTTGAAAGAAGACAAGACGAGGCTACTTTTCGCACTTATGTGTTATATGTTATGATGTTATGTAAAAAATATGTTTAGCATGATTACATGTTTATGTGCGAATTTATGGAATAAGTGAATTATTTTGTTATGAGTTTACTGAGTATTTCTTTGAAATACTCACCCCGTTATTAAAAAAATTTCCAGATTTCGAAAGCGGTGGCGAGTGATGGACACGAGTGGCAAGGAAATAAATAAATATTTCATTTCAAAGTTCAACTTTATGGTTTCACGTCAATTTCAATTTCAGTTTTACTAATTGTTGAAACACTTGAATTTATTTTGTTGGAGAATTTTGATAATAGCTCATGCGAAATTTTAAGTACCTAGTTATTTTACACTAAATTGTTAATTAGAAAATGAGTTTGAAAGAAAGTAGTGGCGTTCCGAGTATTTAGAACTTGAGGCGTTACAGCTACAAGATTTGAACTTTCTTTGCAAGTCCAAAACCACTATTCTGTAAGATAACATCTTTTCGTCTTTTGCTTCAAAAGTCCCATTCACCTGCTCTACCACTAATTGTGAATCACTCATGACCTTGACATGCTCAACCCCAAGATGTTGAGCGGCCTGAAGCCCGGCGATTATAGCCTCATATTCTGCATCATTATTAGTGGCCGGGAAGTCAAATCTAACTGGGCACTGAATCTCCATCATGCCATCGTCCTTCCTTAGTATTATTCTAGCCTTAGATCTCGTGGAACTCGATGCTCCATCAACTTGCAAAGTCCGTGTGTCCTCTTTCTTGCCAATGTTAGCCCCTGAGGTATTGGAGCGAGTTCGGCGATGAAGCCAAGACCTGCGCTTTTATGGAAGGTCGAGGCTTAAATTCAATATCTTATTCCTTGAGTTCGATTGACCACTTGAGTAGACGACCAGAGACATTCGGGTTTTGCAAGATCTGTTTCAGAGGTTGGTTTGTGAGGACTGTTATGGCATGGGCTTGGAAGTAAGGTCTCAATTTTCTGGCTGCTGTGACTAGTGCAAGTGCGAGCAGATCGGCTAGTGTGTATCAGCTTTCTGCATCTAACATAATCTAGCTAACATAGTAGACTAGCTTTTGGATCTTTCCTTCATCCTTGACCAAAATGACACACACTGCATGATCTGAAACTGCTAGATATAAAAGAAGATCATCTCCCGGATTTGGTTTTACCAGTATCGGGGGTGTTCCCAAATATTCCTAGAGTTTCCTGAAAGAGACTTCGCATTCTTCGTCCCATTTGAACTCCTTATTTCCTCTGAGAGACTTGAAGAAGGGAAAACATTTATCTGCTACCCTTGACATGAAGCGACCCAATGTTGCCACTCTACCTGTAAGTTTTTGTACTTCCCGGATGTTTTTGGGATATTCCATTAGACATAAGGACCATGATTTTATCAAGATTAACTTCAATGCCCGTTGAGTGATCATGAATTCCAAAAATTTACCTAAGCTTACTCCGAAAGTGCACTTTACAGGGTTTAGCTTCATCTGATGTTGTCGAAGTGTAGATAAGATGTCTTCAAGGTTGGCTATGTGATCTTTCTTTCTTGAGCTCTTTATGACCATGTCGTCAACATAAACTTCGATGTTCAACCCTATGTGATGTGATCCAAGGTAGGATAAAAAAGGAGAAATCAGGCTACGGGCGATTCCATAATCATCTACATTGGAAAAGGAGCAACTTTTGTGTTGGGCTCGAGTTGAGGATCAAATCGGATCGAGTTGTTTTAAGGGGATGGAAATTGGAATCAGCCGGGAAGACCACATGATCGCGTAGGCCAAGGACGGAGCGATCGCGTGACTGCACAAAAAAATCACCCGAGAGTTTTAAGGATAACCACGCGATCGCGCGGTTGAAATAGAAACCAGATTTTCGCGTTTTTTTATAATTATTTTCTGTTTTCTTTATTATTTTCCTGTTTTTTTTAATGCTTAGCGGCTAGGGTTAGGGTTAGACGAGTTTTGACATTATGTTATCAATTTTATATCATTATAAGGGACAGTTTGGAGTTTATTGATTAAATTGAGAGCTGATTCTCTTGTTGAAAGGTTAGTTATTCCCTTTTCTTGAACTTATCAAGGATTTAATCTTTGTAGCGATCAACCAATGAACTTATCAAGGAATTGACAACCCTTGTGGCGTTCACCAATCTTGATTCATATTCCACATCGTTCTCACGTCGTGAATATTGGGTCAAGGTTTTATCGTCAATCTTATCTTATTTTTCGTTGATTGTTTCTTGATTTCTTGTGTTTAATCTGTCTTAGATCTTTCCTAGGATTTAAATTGTGTTATTCCGCATTTTCGTCGTGTTCTCTGATTGGGATCGCGTCATCTGGTATCAGAGCTTGGATCTATTTCAGATTCTTGTGTTTTCTTGATTTTTTTATTTTCTTAATTTTTGTGTTCTTCGTGCCAGTAAATTTTTTTCAGCTTTTGATCCATAGAAATCCTACAGAAAATTCAAAAGTGTTTTTCGAGTTCATTTCTCGTCCACATCCAATTCCGTATTTTCTGTCATTCTCGTAGTCAAATTTTCTGGTATTTCAAAAAAAAATCTCTTACAAGGAGGAATCCACATCATCATCTTCTGTGGGTAACAGAAAACCACTCAAGGGTGTTAATAGGAAGGATGAACAGGGTAATGATGATATTACAGCAATGATGGCACAATTTGAGAGGTTTATGGCTCAGATGGAGAATCGAGGTGCAAAACGTGGACAACAACACCGGAACCAATCTCATAATGGTTATCGGGTTAGGAGAGATAATGTGCGTGAGGTTTGTATGGATGATGAGGGCATGGTTAGTGAAAGTGGTAGTATATCTTCGGTGGGAAGTATAAGAAGGAGGGATAGAGGAAATAGGTATAAGAGGAGGTATGATAGGGAGCATCGTGATGCTAGGAGCCATCGTGGAGGTAGGGATGTTGAGGATGACGACCTTGGGAAAATTAAAATGAAAATACCATCGTTCTAGGGTAGGAGTGATCCGGAGGCGGGCTTTTTGATTGTCATAATTATTTGGAAAAGAAGAAGGTGAAATTAGCAGTGATTGAATTCACATATTATGCAAATTTTTGGTGGGATCAACTGGTGATGGGTAGGAGGAGGAACCTTGAGGACCCGGTGGAGACTTGGGGTGAGTTAAAGACCATATTGAGGAAGCAGTTTGTGCCAACATATTATTATAGAGATATTTTCCAGAGGATGTATGGTTTGACTCAGGGGTCAAGGAGTGTAGAGGATTATCACAAGGATATGGAGGTGGCGATGATTCGGGCTAATGTGGTGGAGGATCAGGAAGCTACAAAGGCTAGGTTTTTGAGTGGGTTGAATAGAGATATTGCCAACATCATTGAGTTGCAACATTATGTGGAACTAGAGGATATGGTACATATGGCAATGAAGGTGGAAAGGCAATTAAGGCGAAAGGGGGCAACAAGACACTCATCGGGTTCTTATCCTACATCACAACCAAAGCAGGAACACAATGATGACCATGTTCCAAAAGGAAAGGAGGAACCTACAACAAAAGGTAAAAATATTTCTGATTCTCAGCCTACTAGGGATAGAAATATTAAGTTGATGTGATCCCGGACACGGGAATCACGATAAACACGCGGAATAAACGAAACAACAAATGGAAATGTTAAATTCAGTCAAACATGCAAAAACAAGACCCAAGAAATAATAAAAACGATAAATAAATGGCAGAATTGACGATAGGACCATGGCCCAAGATTGACGATGCAAGATTGACAATGCATAATAGAGATCCAAGGTTTTCGAAACACCACAAGGACTTGTCAATTTCCTTTATAAGATTCTAATTGGAAACGCCACAAATATTCTCACGAATATTTGATAAGTTCAACGCCTCAAATATTTCACAATACTTGATAAGTTGGATTTGTTCTCGAAGAATACAAAAGGGACTCCTCAACCTTTCAATTGGAGAAAACTCTCTCAACTCAAATTCAATAATCTCAAAAACTGTTTTACAATGATAGAAATTTTCAATAATTTAATGGAAAAAACGCGTCTAACCCTAACCCTAGCTGCTAAGAATTAAAAAAAGGGAAAATAATAAAGAAAACAGAAAATAATTAAAAAAATGCGAAAATCTGGTTTCGTCACAACCGCGCGATCGCGCAGGCAAACCTTTAGTGATCGCGTGGAGTCGCCTGAATCTCTTAGGTGGAATTTTGATGTCATCGCGCGACTGTGCGCTCATTTTCACCACGTGATCGCGTGGTTGTCTCGGCTGCATCTTTTTTTTCCTTTTGAAACAACGTGACCCGGTTTGATTCTTGGTTCGGGCCCAACACGGAACTTGCTCTGTTTCTCTCATAGATCAGTGTCATCACCCCTTTATTAAAAAGGATTCAACCTCGAATCTAGAACTGGTCTAATCCTCTTGTAACTCTTGTGTCTGTGGGCTATTGGTTCATGCCTATTTTTTACTTAGCCAGATTGCTGTCCATGCTTGGACTTTCTGTACTGAAATAACGTTAAACATCATAAACTCTTTACCTCGGAGTTGGTGGAACGAATGATGGCAGTGACAATCTTCATTAATCATAATTAAATAATGTAAAATGTTTCTTGAAATTTCTTTTTGAAAATTTTCCAGTCTACAGAAACGCAGACTGGCTCTGATACCAAGCTGTAGCTCCCCGAGTTCTAAATAACCGGTTTACTACGTCATTTTCTGGTCTAAATTTTAAAATAATATTCTAGCGAAAGAAATCACTGAAATCCGTTTTTGGCAGCATTAAATAAACGTAATGATCAATAAAATTCGAAAACATTTATGAAATAATTCAAATTAACGAATCGAGGCGTTAATAATACAAAACATTCGGCAATGCCATAATTTCTCAAATAATTGAAAATCTCAAAAATAGCCAAAGTTTAGAAATATGGATAATCAAAATAAGATTCTCAATTATTTAACGACTATTGCCACTATCATCCATCATTGGCCACCTTCTCCGGAATCTGCAAATGTTATTAGAAATAGACATGAGCATTTCATAGAAATACTTAGTAGACTTATCGCCAATTAATTAATCTACATTATAATTGAACACATAAATGCAGACTCTTTAGAAATCATAGGGTGTGTGTTGCTCTTCTTGTGCATTAAAGCACCTGGCTTCTTTTGAAAATCATAGGCTCTTTAAAATCATGGGGTATGGGTTGCTCTTTCTTCTCGTGCACATAAAGCACATAAGTTATGCATAACATCATCATTTATCTTGCAAGACATTCTCTTCTTTCTTTCTCATGCATAAAAGCATATAAGTTATGACAAGTATAACAACATAAATATTTCATAAGAAATATATTCTCATCTCATTTCATGAAATAAATTTCACATAAATCACGTAACATACACATTTACATGCAATCATAATTTAAATCAATTAATAGGGGCGAGTCTACCTTAAACTTAACAAGTGCAAAGTTGAGCGGGAAACGACTTCAATTCTTTAATTCTCCGTACGCTTCGTCTAGCCAATTAGAAAATAAGTTAAATTAGTCTTTTGAGATTTATAGTTTAAAAATGATAAATTACAATTTGGGGACTGAAATTGATATTTTTGAAAGTTGAGGGACTAAAATGAGTAATTTGAAAGTTGAGGGACTAAAATGAATAATTTTCAAACTTGAGGGACTAAAATGTAAATTTTCAAAAGTTGGGTCGAAACTTAAAATGAATATTAAATAGTAGGGGTTGAAATAAGTGATTTTAAAAATGGAGTGGCTAATTAAATCATTTAAAAACTTAAGGACGGAAATTATTAGTTTCAAAACAAAAGGGACTGAATTTAATAGCTTCAAGAAATAAAGGGACCAAGGTGCAATTTTTGAAAATCAAACTTTTAAAAACAATCTTTACTCTCTCTCTCTCTTCCCCATTTGGTCGGAACTGGAGAGAGAGAGGGGGAGGAGGGACGCAGCGACGCCAGGCCACGAGCGAGGTGTTCTGCCGGCGTGAAACGCCGGCGATCCGCGGCGGTATCACCGCCATCATGTGGCGGTGACAAGGAGGAGAAAAAGGCCACGATTTGGTGCGAAAATCAAAGTGAACCGAGGCTTGGAGGTCGTGGTTAACATCTATAATCCGGCGGAAAATGGGCTCTGCAATTGAGGTAGGTAACTGGGTCAGTTTTCTTGGTAATGATTTTGGGTTTTGGGTTTGATTTGGGGTTGGCTTGCGACCGGGCTGTGGGTGCGGTGATGGTGAAAATGGGTTGGGTTTTGCGTGGAAACCGAGAGTGAGGGGGTGCGATTTGGGATTGTTGTGCAGTGGTTGAGGTGGTTGAGGTGAAGGTGGAAATTTGCTGCAGGTGGGTTGGTGGTTTTGGGTGGTGATGATGATGCCGATGGAATGGGTTGGGTTGGTGCAGTGTTGTGAGGACGCAGTGGTAATGATGCTGGTTTGGATTGATTCTGGCTTAGGTGTTGTATTGGTGCATTGTGGCAGTGTGGGTGGCGATGGAGTTGCTAGGGGGCAGTGGAGTGGAGGTGAGTTGGAGGTGGTTGTAGGTTTGTGGTCTGCGGTGATGATGATGATGGTGGTTCTAGGTGTATGCTGGAAATGGTGATGAAGGAGGAAAGGAGAACGTTACCTCTGCTGACTGGAGTTGGGAGGCTGGGATGGTGATGGTGATGCTGAAATGGGTGAGGTGTTGGGTTGAGTAGTGTATAAGAGGGATTGATAGGTATGGTGTAGTATTGGATTGATGTGATGGATGGGGGTTGGTGGTGTGGAAACCTAGACAAGCCTTGCAAGTAATTCGAGGAAAATTCGCACGCGAATTCAACGGGGTTGGAAGAATTAAACTGATAAAATGAGATTGATGAAACTTGAAATTTAATATGATTTTGAAAATAATAATTTAAATAAATACTTAAAATAATAAAATTTTGGAAAATTCGGAATTTAGTTTAAAATTGAATTAACTTGATATTTCTCGATTTGGCTAGACGAACGCGTCGTGACGTTAACTTAAAAATGGATGAGATCGCAGCGACATCGTTTTCATGATTTTAAAATAATTATTAAATGCGTAAAAATTCTTGGTCGCTACAAACGTGACCCGATTTGATTCTTGGTTCGGGCCCAACACGGAACTTGCTCCGTTTCTCTCGTAGATCACTGTCGTATTGCTGATGGCTTGACTTCTCCCTTCGATGCTTGGTCCGGATCACATCATAAGTGCTTTAAGTATTTGGGTTCCAGTCATATAGCCTCACAGTGTCCAAATAAGAGGGTAATGATCTTGCGTGATAATGGTGAAATTAGTTCGGAGGATGAATTTAAGGGAATGCCTAGATTACGGGGTGCTAGGGCTAGTAGTAGTGATGATGAAGAATTAACTTATGCTGTTAGGGGCTCACTTGTTAATCGACGTGTCCTTAATACGAGAGTCGGGGTGGATGAAATCAGTGAGCAAAGCGATAATCTATTTCACACTAGATGCTTAGTGGGTGAAAAGGTTTGTGGTATGGTGATTGACGGGGGGAGTTGTACTAATGTGGTTAGTACAATGTTGGTTGAAAAATTGGACTTGAGCCTGATGAAACACCCAAACCCTTATAAATTGCAATGGCTGATCAAGTCGGGAGAAATTAAGGTGAATAAGCAGGCTAGGGTCAATTTTTTCGTCGGAGTAAGCCTTGGCAACGTGATAGAAGGGTGGTGCATGATGGGTTTAAAAACCAATATTCTTTTGCGAAAGGTGGGAAAAGGATCACGCTTGCCCCTCTATCACCTAAAGAGGTCCAAGAAGATCAAATGAGAATAAAAAGTGAGTTTGAGGGGAAAAATAAGAGAGTTTAGGCCATGACCTCAGAAAAAGGAGAGAAAGTGAAAATTGAAAATTAGAGGGTTGAGGCCATGACCTCAGAAAAAGAGAGCTAGAATGCAAAAAGAAAAATAAAAGAAAGTCCACCCCCAAAATGATTTTTTTCACACAAAGGTTGATGTACAAGGATTCTAACCTTGCACTTAACCAAGCTAACAAACCCCTCCCCGGTTTGGTTAATTCTGTTTTGCAGTACCCAAGTCGAATTCCAAAACTAAAGTTGGAATTGAATTTAATATAAAGAGGGAGCAGGTCAAGGAGTCTAAAGGATGCACAAAGTCCCAGCATAAATACCAAACCAGCATGGGCAAGTTTAGCATGATCCAAAAGCAAATAAACCCAGGAATTGCAAGAGGATTTGGCGAAATCGAGATTCGAGGTCGAATCCTTTTCAAGAAAGGGGGAATGATGTGATCCAAGGTAGGAGAACAAAGAAGAAATTAGGCTACGGGCGATTGAATAATAATCTACATGGGAAAAGGAGCAACTTTTTGTTGGGCTCGAGTCGAGGATCAAATCGGATCTACAAGGGGACGAAAATTGGAATCAATCGGGAAGACCACGCGATCGCATAGGCCAAGGAGGGACTGATCGCGCGACTGCACAAAAAAATCACCCGAGAGTTTCATGGTTAACCACGCGATCGCGCGGTTGAAATCGAAACCAGATTTTCGCGTTTTTTTAATTATTTTCTGTTTTCTTTATTAATTTCCATTTTTTAATTCTTAGTGGCTAGGGTTAGGGTTAGAGGCGTTTTGACATTATATTATCAAGTTTCTATCTTTGTAAAGAACAGTTTGGAGTTTATTGATTAAATTGAAAGAGGATTCTCTTGTTGAAAGGTTGAGTTATTCCCTTTTCTTGAACTTATTAGGGATTTAATCTTTGTGGCGTTCACCCAACGAACTTATCAAGGAATTGACAACCCTTGTGGCGTTCACCCAACGAACTTATCAAGGAATTGACAACCATTGTGGCATTCACCAATCTTGGTTCATATTCCGTATTGTTCTCACGTCGTGAATATTGGGTCAAGATTTTATCGTCAATCTTATATTATTTTTTGTTGATTGTTTCTTGATTTCTTGTGTTTAATCTGTCTTAGATCTTTCCTAGGATTTAAATTGTGTTATTCCGCATTTTCGTCGTGTTCCCCAATTGGGATCGCGTCACTATGTGTTTGGAAAAGACCATGTTCATGAACCTTTGGTAGGTAGCCCTAGCATTCTTCAACCTGAATGGACCTTGTAACAATATATTCCTTCGTCAGCCATGAAGGAGGAACTTAACAGGGAATTGACAACCCTTGTGGCGTTCACCAATCTTGGTTCATATTCTGCATCGTTCTCACGTCCTGAATATTGGGTCAAGATTTTATCGTCAATCTTATATTATTTTTTGTTGATTGTTTCTTGATTTCTTGTGTTTAATCTGTCTTAGATCTTTCCTAGGATTTAAATTGTGCTATTCCGCATTTTCGTCGTGTTCCCCAATTGGGATCGCGTCACTATGTGTTTGGAAAAGACCATGCTCATGAACCTTTGGTAGGTAGCCCTAGCATTCTTCAACCTGAATGGACCTTGTAACAATATATTCCTTCGTCAGCCATGAAGGAGGTTTTCTCTTGGCCTTCCTGTGCCATTTTGATCTGATGATAACCTGAGAAGGCGTCAAGGAAACTGTATAGCTCAGAACTTGATGTGGAGCCCACCAACCTGTCAATCTGGGAAGAGGATAATAACGATCCTTAGGGCATGCTTTGTTCAGATCTATGAAATCAATACAGACTCGCCATTTACCATTAACTTTCTTTACCAAGACTACGATGGCAAGCAATTTTGGATATTTCACCTCCTTGATGAACCCTGCTTTCAAGAGTTTATCAAGCTCCTCCTTGATTATTTGCATTCTTTCTATGGCGAATTTCCTTTTCCAATTGTGAAACTTTTGCTCTCAGAAATTAGTTCTTCCAATTCTTCCACAAGCGACAATCATTTTTCCATCGGAAGTTCGATTGACATGAGTTCTGCTTTCTCCTTCCCAATACAACTGATATAACAGCTTTTGGCCATTGCTTGATTGCCTTGTACTGTTGCGATGCCTGCGAGAGTGGGGAATTTTATTACCAAGTGATATGTTGACACAATTGCTTTGACACTGTTCAAGAATGGTCTTCCCAGGATAGCATTATAAGACATAGGGGTTTTCACAATTTGTAACGGAGTCATCTTTGTAATTTTCCTTTCTCCCGATCCCAGAGATGTGGGTTGATCTATCAGACCTTTTGGTTTTACTGTACCACCACCAAAGCCTGTCATAGAGTAATGATTTGCTGAAGCCGATCTTTTGGAAGCATCATCTTGTCAAAAGCTTCCAAAGAGATAAAATTGGCTACACTTCCATTGTCCACAAGTACTCTTCTAACATCAAAATTTGCTATCATGGCACTGATCACTACCATGTCATCATGGGGGTATGAAATTCCTTCCATGTCAGATTTGTTGAAACTGATGCTTTCTGAAAGTTAGGGGTCGTGATTGGCCTACCTGACGTCTTGACATCCTAGAGCCTGAGCATAATTCTTCCTGGCATTATTGGAATCACCCCTTGATGCTATTCCTCCAACAATAAAGTTTATTGTACCAGTAGTTCTATCCTATCTTCCCTCTTCTCATAATCTTGAGAGCCCTTATCTTCTTTCTTCACATAGTGCCCTAGGAAGCCCCTTTCGATGAGGGCTTCTATTTCTTGTTGGAGTATCCTGCATTCATCTGTGGTATGGCCTGGGCTTTTGTGAAAGTCATGGTATTTATGGCGATTTCGTTCATCGATCTTCCCCTTGATGGGTCTCGGCTAGCGCAAGTCTTCCAGACCTTTGGTTTCCATGAGAATGTGAGATCGAGGTGCGTTTAACAAAGTGGAATTCTGATGCCCATAACTACTCCCCTTTGTGTTAGACCGGGAAGAATTTTTTCCATCCTCTTGTCTTGACCTTTTGTTCCCTTGCTTGAAGGGTTCTGAAGATTGTATTGTTGTTGATCCATAAACCTGATTGTATGCTCTTACTGATAACAGAGTCTCTTCCATAATTATATATTTTTCTTCACTTCTAAGAAGTTCAGTCACATTGGTAGGAGGATTCTTAGAAAAAGACATTCTGAATTCCTGACCTCGTATTGTTAGCGTTAGAGCTAAAGTTGCTGATGAGATGTGAAGATCGGGAATTTGAAGTGTCTCAGCGTTGAAGCGGGTCATGAGTTCCCGTAGTTTTTCATTGGGCCCTTGTCTCAACTGCATGAGGGAAGCGGCCATCTTTTTAATCCTTTTGCTACTTGCGAAGAAGACTGTGAATTTCTCAGTAAGATCGGCGAAGGAAGAGATTAACCCTGATGGTATTGTGGAAAACCAATCTCGGCCAGCATTGGTTAAGGTTTGTGGAAATGCCTTACATAATATTTGGTCAAGAGCATTTTGCATGTCCATAACATCGGTGTATGTATTTAGGTGGTTGTTGGGATCTGTAGTTCCATCATATTCCTTTATTCGAGGAAACTTGAATCTTTTTGGTAAGGGGAATGACGTTATTTTAGGGGTAAAAGGGGTTCTTCTGGTGAAAGAGGTCCAACCTTGCGTGTCTATCTTATCCCATCTGCTATTCCTTCTTGAATAATTCTTAAAATTTCTCACTATGTCAAGTTGGCGGAACCTTCAGTCATTGGACGGGCCCCCCGATTCCCAGGGAATTGAAATCCACAGGATTGACTGGCATGTGGTCTTCCCTGGGAATCGCTCCAGGAGTGTTTCTTGACAACTAGTCTGCTGGTGAAGAATTTGACGAAGTTCACGAAGCTGTTGCTGGAGCTCGTTGAAAGCTTCTCTACTAACTGGTTCGTTGTTTGGCGTAACTTCTGGATGTTGCTCTTCGTTAATATCTTCAAGAGGTGGGGGATATCTCCTTCAGCAGTAGTAGGGGCTAGAAGATGTTGTCCCGTGGTTGTGGAGAGGAGATTTTTTCGTCTATTGACCATGGCTTATCGAATCTCTTCCCATAGAAGCTGCTAATTGATGCTGTAAAAATTCCTAACCTTGACGTGGCAAGATCTGGAGTTGCTTGATCACTAGAAAAGATGGATAGATTCGCCTTAGATGACCTACAAAAAAGGCGATGATTCTCTCTGTTGCCCCTCCGGTGTGAGAATTGGTTTTCTGGAGAAAAAGTAGATAGAGAAATATATAGCTGGAAAACTATGTTGTCAATGAATAATATTCGAACAGAGGAGCTGTATTTATAGGGCTTAAAAGCTCGTAACCTTCTTTTATTATAAGGAGGAGTCCTCTTTGCATAATCTTACCTTTTAAGAGAAGATTCCTTATAGGGATTGAACTCTCCTTTTTAGGGAAGTTTCCTTATGGTGAATATCTTTATCTTGGGGCCCAAGAATGTGGCCCATTGGTGAAGCCCATAAATGAAGAATGCTTCGAGTCCTGTTTGTATTGGACTTTTTGGTGTAATAAGACCGGGATGGACCGACCATCAAATCCATGATATGGCTAGATAAAGATGTGGTTGGGAGGACCCGACCTTAATGATAGGATTTGTCTGGGCTGGTGGGCGGGACTATGGACAAACGAAGGGGATGACCTAGTTAGGTCGGGAAATATGCCCGGTCTATATGATTGGTCGGGCGTTCATGCTTGACCCTTTAGTTATTCGGTTAACCCTTTTGAAGAGATCATGCACCTAGGCCGTTCTTGATGAGTATCGGAGTGGCCCAACGAGCAAGGACCCGTTGCATGTACCGGTGGGAGCAATAACGAAGCTGAGAGCTAAGAAGATCAAGCAGGCGATGCAGGGATTTATGCAAGCTTGGATGAACGAGTGCTCAAGTGCAAAGTCGAAGACTCCATTTTCAATGCATGACAAGATGGAAGAGTAGTCAAAACCGTTACAATGCATTTGGGTCAGAACAACAAGAAAAGAGGGCAGAAGGCCTTTTACGGCCGTAAATGCTGAAGTTACAGCCGTAACTTTTCCATCGCACAAATTGGACAGCAAGAGACTTACGGCCGTAACTATCCTTTTCACGGCCGTAATTCAATTAGGGGATTTTTATTCAGCATGTAACTTACTGCCGTAAGAACCTATGTCATGGCCGTAAGAGATTAAATAGATTTTGGACCCGAGGGTCACTTACGGCCGTAAGCCCGTATGCTACGGTCGTAACTAGCGCCTCGTTTTAATTGTTGTTTTTTGCGGCTAGGGTTATTTCTTACGCGTTTGTTGGCTATATTATGTTTCTTTTTCATTTGTAAAACATTACTTTGATGATTAATGAAATTACTTTGAATGAGGTGAGTTTATCCCTATTCTATTCGTTCTTGATTGAACCCCTTGAACTTATCAAAGGATTTGGTAACCTTTGTGGCGTTCACCCCATTATGGTTCTTCATTTCGCATCTTAACGGGTCTTGGATTTGATACATCCTTGGTTCTTGAGTCGTGAGTATCGGGTCATATTGCTATCGTCTAATAATCTGGATTTGGAACTTTCCAAATATTTATACAATTTCCGCGAGATTACGTGATTCCCCATCAAAGATCACATCAGTTCTATTGGTCAAGATGGGCCAACCTGTATACTTCCAAGGCTCATAGCTCATCCTTGGATTTTATGCCGTGAAATCGTACCGATCATAAATAAAATACACAAAAGGACAAAATAGTGGGGCGACCTCTGTTTGTCAAATTATGATTCCTCAATCGTTATATAATTTTGAAGACGGTCTTTTAAATTTTTACAAGCTATTTGAGTAGTAGTATACAAAAAAACATTGTTTTATCTAAATCATGTCTGGTTTTGAAAATGAGACGAAAGTTAATTCGTAAAAGGAAAATCGAAAAAATAGATTTTTAAGGACTAGCAACAACAAGAATTTTAAAAATGAATTGTCATTTTTGGATGAGCAAACTGCCTTATTTTGACAAACATTATATGTTTTGAAAAAAATAAGCTTGTAGTTTTTTATGACCCGTAAAAAAAAAACCGAAAAATAGATTTTTAAGAACCGGCAACAGCAAGAGTTTACAAAGTGAGTGGTCATTTTTATATGCACGTTGGCCTTATTTTGACCTTCATTATATGTTTTGAAAATGCAATTTATTGTTTTTTGTGAGCTTTTCAAAATAGTACATTAAAAACTTAGGTGGTGTTCTGTTTATATTTTATTTTGTATTTTCATTTTCGAAAATGTTTTGTATTTCCTGTTTTTATTTTTGTTTTCAAATTTGCTAAAAACGCGTTTGGTCTATCATTTCTGGAAACTGTTTTTGAAAATGAAAAGTTGGAAAACACGTTCTGTTTGAAATTTTGCAAAATACTACCTAAGCTATTTTTAATTAATTTTCTTGTAGAATACTACCACCAGAGTCCATTTATCAAAGCATTTTTTGAAATATAAAAATAATTTTCGCTTAATTTTTTTGTAATGTTGATATTGAATTCAATAAAACTTTATTTAAGCTTAGTTTCAAATTAGGATAATTCAAAAAAAAAAATATTTATTTAAGTTTAGTTCCAAGTTAGGATAATTCTATTAAAAAAAAAATTATATTAAGCTTGGTTCCTAGTTAGGATGATTCTAATATAAAAAATAAAAAATAAAAAATCCCAAAACGCGTTTTCCCCGTTTTGAACATATTTTGTTGAAATACACACAAAATGCCCAAAACGAGGTTTTGGACGTTTTGCGTTTTGTGTGCAATTTTTTTTTTTTTTTTGTTTTTCAAAATACATTTTCGAAAATGGTAAAGAGAACGCGTTTTTAGTGTTTTCGAAAAAAAACAGAAAACGGCCTAAAAATAGCAAAGAGAACAGGACCTTAGTTTTGTGTAGAATATGTCGAAAATAAGACGAAGTTGATTCGTGAAAAAAAAAATGATAAATATATTGTTAAGTGACCATTTTAAATGGTTATAACTTTTATTATTGTCGACGATTTTGTAATTCGAGAATAATGGGATAAAGACTGCATTGGAACTTTACATCAATATCAAGATCTTGCAATTACAATTTCAGTTGAACCCATAAAATTGGCCAAACGGAGAAAAGGAAAGAAAACCAAAAAACAGAAGGCCATTAAAAGACAAAATAGTCTTGGATAATTGAAAAGTGACTTAAAATTTACTCTCATAAGATAGTTAAGATAAGATTAAGACATGAATATGATCATTAATTATTGGGATAAAGACAATTAATAGATGGAGGGCTTGTTTGGTAAGAGTGATTTTTTCTAATTTTTCTTTCAGATTTATTTTCAATCACATATTTTTTATTTAGTAAATTTAATGAATGGCCACGTAACTTTACTTGGGTTACTACTTACTCACTCTACTAAAACATGTTACTCATTACTCATTGATCTATTTACCATGTTTCCATCTATCACTAGCCTCCACACTATTAATAATACTTGAAGAAAACTCCCTCTTGGTGGATGGAAATTGACGTGGCAAGATGATGGAGTTAGATTACTGTCTGGATGAAAAATGCAAGGAAATATGAAGAAAAAACACGCCTCTTTTCGGAATACGCTTCTTCATCTTAAATAAAAACCAAATTTCCCTAATATCAAACCCACACTTTCGGTTCTCAACAACCCCAATTCATCTTATTGTCAATGTTTAGAACACAACTCTTGCAAAGATTTCATCGACCGAAGATGACACAGGAATAAGGTTCGTAAAGCGTGCAATTTCTCTGCTTTAGTGCATCGACTTCCTCACCCACTCTATTAAGCTATAATGAATGGGCTTCTTCTACATCTCAACCAATAACCATATGAGAGAAGTGAAGATGAACAAATTCCCTAATTCCATATATTTGACTGGAATGGTCGTTTTAAGGAGATGCTATGTGTTTAAATTTTTTATTGGTTTAGTGCCTATGGAAATGAATATTGTAGGTTGTTTTCTGGTGAGGAAAATTTTAGGGTATAGGGGTTAAAGATTTAGTTGTGTTAGTTTGGTGCAGTGATAATCTTCAATTTCGGATATGCTCTCAATCCAATTAAGTGAGTATATTGAAAGGAATTACGGTCTAGATTTTTTTGATCTTTTGTTTCGATGATGCAAATGCTTATATTTTGAATATTGTTTGTAATTGAACAACAACAATTTGTAATTGAGCTTTTTACCAATTTGTAGAATGGTAGGATGGTGCAAATGCTTATATTTTTAATGTTGTTTGTAATTGAACATCAACTACCAACTGATGCAATGAATAGAAAAATCAATCAAATGACATTCTACTTTTTAGTACTAATATTCTACACTTTACAAAAGTAGAGAAACTGTTAAGAGTTTGATGGCAAAAATTAAAAAAAAAAAAAAAAAAACTCACATAATCAAATCCATGTGTTACAACACCAAATACAACCCCCAAAAATTGTTTTTAATGTAAGCTTAATTAGTACAAAAGTTCTGAAAGAAAAACATTTCTTCCTTCTACTATATTTCAACAATTTTCTTTGCCCTCAAAGGTGCAAAGGGTACCGAACCTCTGACAATCCTTTTGTTCTTTGACTAGCAGCCAATTTCCTTGCATGCTTTTCGACCTTTTTATGTTGCATATCATCCACCATTGTTTGAAGTGAGCAGCTTTCAATTTGGATTTCCACAGAATTGGTACTTTGTACAGCCCTTGGCAAACAAAATCTGGGTGTTGGCATGAACTAGAAATCAAATAATGGGTTTGGTGGTAGCACTCCATATACTGAACAATTTTTTGATCTCCTAGGAATGAGCTTGGCCTATTTGCAATATATTTAAACATAAAATTATTTCTTTCCATTTATGAATTTACTGAAGTAAACTAAATAGAACTATTTTACTCTTGAACTTTAGGTATGAGATGGGATGCTCCTATCTTGAATTACATGGTCATCATGAGTCGCAAACCAGACCTAAAAAAATAAATATACGCACCAAATTAATATTAACTTCATCTTTATGTAGAACTCAGATTTTCAAATTTCATATCAACATAAACCTCTTGTGGTGCATCTGCCTTACTTTGATACTTCTTGTTTTGCCCAGTTAATCCACAAATACTACAATTCATGTGCATTGTTCCCTTCTTCTTCATTCTTGATGGGGAGTCAAACAGAATGATGACATCTTCTTCTTCTTGCTTCTTTCTTTTCTTCTATTTCCTGCCTCTTTTAGGCACAGCCCAACCTGATGCTTTCAACAGGGTGTTATTTACTTCAGGCCACAAATTTTTACCATTTATGGGGTTGATAATGCTCTCATAGATATTGAGATAGGTCTTCACTGTGTAGCATAAATGGACTTACTCCCAAAGTTGACAACCTCTGTCGAGAATAGTAGCAAGACCATGCCCCACACAGAATCCCTGACAAGTCCCAGTTCCTGTGTGTGCATGTCCTATTTGGTAAATCAACCAAATATTCTTCACTTAAACATTTAACATAGAACTGTGGCCCCCTGACCATTCCACTTCACACCTCTCGGCTATTTCTATACTCTTCTCTAGTATTTATTTATTTATTTATTTATTTTATCTGAGGACACAAATGAAATGTAACTCTCCTCATCTTATCTCTCCGTGCTCGTATCATTTTCATGAAACTGGCATGCATGTCAATCAACATTGTGAGAATGGACTTCTCCCTATCCTCCAACACTGCATTGTTAAATACTTCACATAAATTGATTAGAATTATGTTACTTAACCTTAGACAAGAAATGAGACTTAGTTCATTCAGATGGATCCTTTTTCATCAACCATTCATATGTCTCTTTTTTCTCCTTCTGAATTTCATCCTTCCAGAACTTCCAGTCATATGTTGTAGTTGATTTGGCAGCTCTCCATAAGTAGTCTTTAAGAGTCAAACCCTTAGTTGTGCAATGTCTATTCGTTCTGTCCCATATGCATGTGTGTTGTTAATTCATAATCTTAATTTGAACGACTCCCTTCTTTATATTCCATCAGCGTTCTAAAAAGCGTGAAGCGTGACGAAGCGTGGAGCCGAGAGTCGAGCTTTACAAGCTTAAGCGGGAGTATGCGTTAAAAAGCGTTAAAAAACATTTTTCAATTTTATTTTTTAATCAATCTATACCAATAAAAAATTTAAAAAATGCAATTTAGATGAAAGGAGAAATTTCATTCATAGAAACTTGCTCATATAAAAAGCCAAAAACAAAACAATTAATGTTATTTTATTATTTTTAAGTCATTTGATAGAATTTTACATAGAAAATTAATTACACACAATATAATAATATATATATTATAACGACAATATTTTCTTAATTTAGAATTATTAATACATAGAAAATAATCAAATATAGATTCATGGTTGTTAATTATATTTATTGTACTATATTTCATTTCAAAACTTCAAAAACTAATAACTATATATGTCTAAATAATTTGCTTTGTACAAATTAAATTTATTCCTATAAATAAAGAGATTTGCCATTACTTTTAATTTACTATTTATTAATATATACTACTAAGTTTAATACTAATAATAATTAAAGTTTTGTACTATATATATATAAAAATTAAAAGGTAAAGAATCAAAGAGTCATTACAATTTACAAAGTCGTGCTGAAGTCAAAAGAAAAAGAAAGAGAGCCAAAAAAAAGTAAAAAGAAAACAAAAATCATTTTGCCTTACAAAAATCCCACATCGGAAGTATGAGGGAAACCTACAACACCGATCACCTATAAAATCACATGTCTGGGAAGACAAGAAATTGGGTCACAATTTGGGGGTTGCTAAGCGGGCCTAGCTTTGTTTGCTTTGGGCCTGTTAAGCTCATTTATATGGGTGCATAAGCGTGTGTTTGCGCGCTTTTTTTCAGATCACGCGCTTTATTGGTCAAAGGTGCGTGTTGACCGCTTTATTTGCGCTTTCCCTTAAAGCGCCGCGGGAGGGGTCCGCGTCACGCACAGTGCGCATGTATTCGAGTATTATGCGCGAGTTTTAGAACATTGTATTCCATGAAGCTCAAATTCTCCACTTACATACTTTGTTTTTGCACATTAGATGTGTTGTCTCTTATCATCATTGGCCTTAAACTCAAGATTGTACCTACTCACAACCCCATGTTGCCTAACTGCAAATTTAAATTCTGCTGTCTTTGAACTCCTTTTCCAACTTTCAGTTGTGGATTGAACTTCTCCCTTTCAGCCTTATAAGTGGGGAAATGATAATTATTTTCCTCATAAGAAGAATAATCAGTATGTAGCTTAGAAGATGGTAATATATAGATCATTTGAAGCTAACTCATCTTCCCTGCTGCATCATGTTTGACATTAGGATTTGGATTTAGTCCAATTGCGACTCGATTTGGTGCATTTGTGTCATGAATGAAATCGTCATTCACGTCATCAGTTGAATCAATTAATTAACATTGAGGAGGGACGAAATCTTCATCTTCATTATTCGTATCTGCAAGACGAAAAGTAGGTTTAGGGTTTTACACAACAACGTTCAGTGCAGTTCAAAACATGTGATATTATAATGAAATTTTGGTGAATGATTTGGAAATTAAAAAATAACTTTTTTCCATGCACAAATACAACAACGAATGCAAAAAAAAAAAAAAAAAAAAAAAAAAAAAAAAAAATAGAATTGTAGAAATTAATAAATTAATATACAGTCCATCGTTCTCTATGTCCAACAATTCTTCTTCAATAATGGGACTATCTTCCATTAACGAGGTTTGTGGATCATTTACAGTAGAGGTAACTCCCACGTTTTCTCAAAGATATACTCAAATTTTGGGGAAGAATAGGACCACAGTGATAGAGATAGATACTAGTCGTTGTTTCTAGACAAAGATGTGTTTCTTTCTTCTTTTTCCTCGCATTTTTTTCCCAGTTAGCTCCATCATCTTGCCACCTCATTTTCCGTCTGCCAAGTGGCAATTTCATCAAGTATTTTTAATGGTGTGGAGACGTGATGGATGGGAAACATGACAAATAAATCAGTGAGTGATGAGTAACATCTCTTAGTTGAATGAATAAGTAGTAACTTGAGTAAAGTTCAGTGACCATTCATTAAATTTACTCATTTTTATTAATTATATATATATATATATATATATATATATATATATATATAATTAATATTAATATTTGAGGGTTGTTTTGAATCTATAAATGCACAAAGAATGTCTGTTCACATTGAAAAAAAAAGTCAAAAAATGAATTTTTTGTTAAAGTTATATAGAATTAAACTTTTTCTCATTACAAAAATATGCTCATAAATTGATCTACTATCTATCTACTATCTACTATACTATTATTTTATTGGTAAATGTGTGGTTGTAAAGGAGAGGTAGAAAAACTTGTTTTGTTAACGGGGACCAAACATTATATTAGTACATTAGTTTGTAACTGCTTTTATTATTTTATTAGACTTTAACAATATGGTTACATTGAGTTTTCCTATAATATATAAGTGGAAAACAATATTCCAAAAACATAAGAAAGGTCATCTCTTTGGTTTACTAAACGGATGCTAAAAAGTTTGCTTAAATTAAAATGGTCAACAACGTGTTGCCATCAAATTTTTTCAACAACTTGTGACTATCAATTGTCATTGTATCAAAATGTTAGTCGCACTTCTACCTCCTTCTTCTAATTTATTATTTTAACAATTGGAGTATTATATTGTGTTTATGCATGATTTTAAGAATTTAATTAAGTAAATTAATTTATTATTTGATGTTAGTTGTTGGTGTAATTATGTCTTACGCACTTCACTACTATGAATATAAATTTCATTTTCAATAAATAACATCTACAATCTATATATCTATCTATTAAAAGTGATGATGAAAGAAAGACTTTTAATTTTCTATTTTACCCTAATATATCTAGCTTTATACTCAATTAACTAGTATCACTCACGTGCATTGCATGGAAGAACAATATGATGTGATTTTATTGTAATCATTATAAAATAGAAAAAAAAAAGGTTTGAACACAAAATTTACTTTGATTAATGATACAAACTGTTAATGAATGCTCAAATAGAAATAAATTATAATTCTCATAAATTAGGAAAGCCTTTTTAAATACTAAATTGTGGTTGTCCAAACTCGTGTAATACACGGAAGTTATTATGGACTAAATATGCCACTATTTGGTAGCATTAATTTTTTAGATTTTAATCTAATTTACAGTCAAATGTTAATCTTAATCACACATTTTTATATGGATCCCACAATTTTTCAACTGCACATCCCATCAATTTTTATCAAAATCTATTAAAAATCTGATTTTTATCAATACCAAACAAGGGCTATATTTTAAACAATTGCTCAAACTTAAAATAAATAATGCAATTTTTCAAATCAATGTTGTATAGAAAAAATAAAACTTTTTACTAACATGATAACCCTCAAAATATTATATTCATTTAAAATAAAGTAATTGCAATAGATTAAATATATACGGCCTATATTTAAATAAATGTAGCAAATTAAGCAATTGACAATGCACGAAAGTAAAAATCAACATCAAGATTTGCGATGCATGAACGTGAAATTTAACTCAGGAGACCCTCCCAATAATTATTTTTTATTTTTAGTTTTAAATGTGATACATTTAAATGAATATAATTAAATGCATATTTAATTATATGTCAATATCAATAAGATAAAAAAAAATTATTAATCAAAATCTAAATAAAATATCTATAGTGAGTCTTTTTTCTATATATGTTTATAAAATTAAAAAAAAAAAAGTTTACCATTTTTATGACATAATTATTATTTTAATATGTTAATAAAATTGCGGACAGATGAATTATTTTATCATCTTGCTAGGAAAATAGGCCATGAAATGTTTTAATGATTGTAACGTGAACATATCAACTCGATTTTTGGATTTAAATTTTAATAATAAAATTTTCCTTTTTAAAAAAAATTAACTAAAAAATTAGGCTTATAAAATACATGTATAAGACTCAGCTTACATATTTTCCTTAGAACCGACGTTTTTCCTTTTATATATTGTTCTTGATCATAATCTTTCCAAAAAGAGATGTTTGAAAGATTTTTTTGGTATATTTTGATTTTTTTAATCATTAATTATTAATTTCAAGTGTTTTCCTAAAAAACAATCGTTAATTTTAATAAATATTATTACATTAAGTGGTTCTTCTTTCTTCATATTGACAATTTTTTATTCATATTGTTACATTATTATTTTAATATTTTAATAAAAATTACCAATCAATCGATTGTTTAATAAAAATTTAAAAATTATATAAACTAATTGTCAAAATATGTAATATATATTCTACATATTTTAGTTATTTATATTCATAATGAAAATTAGAAAATGAACAGAATCAGTAAATAAATAAAAATAAAGTCAAAATGATGAATGAAATGAAGAAATCTTAAGTTGTAAAAATTAACACAACTTAATTGAATTTATTTTGAAAATTCGTATATTTATTGGTTATTTTAATTTGATAAGAAAAAAACTCAAATTGAAATTGATTATCTATGACTAAATTGAATTTAGTTAACAAATTATAGATGGTATTATAAGACTTAAATGATATAAATTTAAAATGAATGAAATATAGAGGAAAAGTATAAAATATAAAATAAGACTTTTACCTTTGATAAATTGTTTAATAAAAATTATATTAACTAATTGTTAAAATCTGTAATATATTTTTTGCATATTGTAGTTATTTCAATTTATAATGAAAAATAGAAAATGAACAGAATCAGTAAGTAAATAAAAATAGTATGAAAATGATGAAGGAATTGAAGGAATCTTTAGTTGTGAAAATTAACACGATTTAAATTAATTTACTTTGAAAATTCGTATATTTATTATTTATTTAAATTTGATGAGAAAAACTCGGACTAAAATTAATCATCTATGACTAAATTGAATTTGGTTAAAAAATTATAGATAATATTATAGGACTCAATGTTATAATTTAAAATGAATTTAGATATTGAGAAAAATAAAAAATATAAACTAAAACATTTATCTTTAATCTTTGATACAATTTTACGGACAATATATTTACAATTTACTCTCACTTGTTAGCTTGCATTAAATTTCTCACTGAGACTTCAATTGATACACATATTACATATTTTTAAACTTCAAAATAATACTATAATCATTAAAATAATAATAATAATACTATAATTATTAAAAAAAGTAATAATAAATAGAAAAATAGCATTTTGATATCATTAATTGCTAAAACATTTAATATACTATTTTTTGGAGAAATTTCCAAATTTAAAAATAGGTTTTTGGTGGGAAATTATGTGCAAATTTTGGTGATGGCTATTTTAATTTAATATATATTAAGAATTAAGATAAGATTGAGATTGAGATTAAGATAGTGAAATGAAAATTTTAATTTCTAATCTCGTTTTGGTAAATGGAGTTGGTTATAACCGGGTTATTTTTAATTTAAGGTAAAATGTGTTGTTAAAATGCAATCTTGAAAAATGTCCATAGATAAAAAGTCTTTTGAGAAAATGTGTATACATTGTTGGTTATTGGTGATAACCAAGAATCATTTTTAATCGAAAAATGAGCCAAAGCCTAATCATTGTGTGTGTGTGTGTTTTTTTTTTTGTCAACATGAAACAAGTTGATACCAAGAATTATGTGATCAGTCCAATAAATGTAACCTCGTTTACGCCCCCTCATTCAAATGTTCTTCATTTCTTCTTCATTTAGTATAAAAAAAACCATATAAATTAAAAAAAAAAAAGTTTAAAAAATGGTAGAGTTTAAACAGAATATACAAACAAAAGACAAATGATGTTATATGTTCGCTAGAAACACACCGCAAGTGCACGAGTCGCATACAAGTGATAGTGAACTAATTGAGTCCAGTTTATCGATCCCACAAGGATTGTCTATTTCAACTACACTCTAATATAATTAATTTTAGCAAGAAACACACACAATAAAGATTTGTTTGGGAATGTTCTCGTACTAGAATTAAAGTTGCAATTGCAAATAAATAACTAGAAAAATGGTGATGAATAGATGATGAAGGAGTATTGGGATTCTTGATTCCACTTGACCATTACCTAATTGAATTATCACAAGCAAATAGAAATGCAATTCATTAATCGTGTTAGACCCGATTTTCCAAGCTTAGCCAATTACCTCTCTCGAGTGAAATCAACCCTAATTAGTGACATTAACCTACTATATCTCTATGTCGATTAAAAACACCCCAATTGCATTAAACCTTTGTGAAAATAGCTCAATGAGTCATCTAGGGTTTTAGGTATATCTCTATCCTAAACAAGAACCTAGAGCAAATATTGTATTGATCTAGAATACACAACAATTTCTCAATAATTACACATCCCATAAAACCTAAGCATAAATGTGGCCACAATAAATGATAGTTAATAAATACAACAATAAATGCACAAGATAATAAAAAGCTTAAATTCTTAATACAAGCATTAAAATCAACTAAGATAGGTCAAGCTTCATCAATCATCCCAACACAAAATAGTTTAGCCCATGATGAAATAACAATGAAATTCAAGAATTAAATACATCATTTCAACAATGGATTAAAAGTAAATAGAGAAATATGAGGATTAAGCAATAAATACTTCCCTTAACCAATGATTCAAGCTTCAAAATATCAATATTCTTCCACAATGGCTTTGGTATTTCTCCCCTTAATCAACATTCATCAACTATATCAACTAATTACAAGAGAAAAATGACAACAAAAAGCAAGAGAAATGAAGAACAAAAGAGAGAAAAAAGAGAGTGCTAGGGTTTCTTGCTTCAAAGGAAGAAAAGAATGGTTCAAAAGTGGCCAAAATCCTTCAAAATACCCCCAAAATCGCGTAGATGCGTATTACAGCTTTTGGGCCGAACCGGGTCGGCCCAGATTATCACCCAATATTTTGACCACGCGATCGCGTGGTTGAGGTAAAAACTCTCGGGTTGAGTTTTAGGCTTGATTCGCGAACGCGACATGTGCATAACCACGCGATCGCGTGGTTGATCTCAGCTTCGTCCTTTGATGATTAACAATTGGGTCCTCCAACTTTGACTCTTTGATGGATTTGACTCTTTTCTCCTCAATTTCTTCCAGTATTTATTCATTTAGCTTCTTTCTTGTGCTTTCTCCATGAAATTGACTGTTAACCCTATTTAACCAGAAAATATGCACAATTAAGTAGGTATTTGTCCAAATTACTCAAAAAATATTACTAAAAATATATGAAATATGGATGTAAAATGCACTCAACATTATATCCTCAACGAATAGCCACACGCGCACACCAAATGACAAAATCCACCACCGTCCATCGCCCATTCAAACCCATGATCTAATCTCACTTCTCTTTCCTTAGACCAACTCCAACGCATGGAGTATATCACCAATTTCACCAATTTAGTCCAAATTTCAGCTCCAACCAGGCACCATTTCCTGGGACTAAAATGGTGGTTTGAACAGTGACACGCCAAATTTGGCGTGTCACTGTTCAAATGGTGTTTGTGGTTTATTTACAAAAAAAAAAAAAAAAAAAAAAAAATCAATACAATATTTACAATTTTGCCATTACCAATATTTACAAAATTGACATTTAACTTTGAATTTGTTTTTCTTTATCCTTTAATTGTTTTTCCTTTATGTTTTATTACATTTTTTTTATTTTTTTTTGTTATTTTTTGCCAAATAATAAGAGAAGTGATTATGAAAATAATTTTTGGTCTATAAATTTAAGTCTCTCCCACATTAAAATATCCCATATGGTGTTAATTATGCATGAAAAAATAACAAATTTGGTATCAATGAAGAACCAAACACAAAAATAAAAGTAGATAATACACTAATTTAAACTAGAACGAGTAGGGCAGAAGGTGCATGACACAAACATTAGAATGATTGAAAGCTAACGATGAATAAGATAATAAATTGTGCTTGAGACAAGTGCACTTATTTATTGCGACACGACGACCTCACACACAAAGTTACGTGACAAGACGACGTTCCCTAGTAACATCATCATGGCCTAGTAGTCGGGAAGATCATGTCACGGCTCATCTGGTCCACGCATATACTTATCGAATAGGCTTGGGGTTGGTTGACTGGGTTGTGCCTCATAATTTTCCTCTATTCTCGAATAAGAACTCACATCTCCCTGGGTCTGTAATTGAATTAGGAACCTGCATCATGAGCATGTTCTCAGCATAGACTTCATTCGCAATGGCATTCCTATAGTTGTTCTCATTTCGTTGTCTAAGCAAGTTATACAACATCTCCCTGTTCCCGTTATCCTTTTTTATAAACACAGTGAGGTTGAGTTTCTCTTGAACAAGGTCACCAATCAACCTCGAGGATTCTGCTTCAATCTTGCATTTCCCTTTTGCCTTTTTCGTATCTATCGGTCTACGGCTTCGGCTTTCAGTAGGATTGTCCTCATTGATGTCTAGGGAAAATGAGGATAGTCCAGGAGATGATACATTAGGAGTCTCAGGAGTATCAGATCCTTCAAACAACTCTTCATAACCTGGCAGCGAAGCAGTTACTTCGCTGCCGAACTTTTCAGTTTCCTTAAGTAGTAGCCAAACGTGATCGAACTTGAATCCTTTAGTGTATTGTTCCTTTTGTGAGAACAATTGTTTGGCTTTTTCCATCTATAACAGTAAAGGAAAGGGTGGGTTAGCCAACTACTCTAAGTACATGCTAAGAATATCTTTGGTTGAAAATAAAACAATTACACCTCTTTTTCTGATGCACCACTAAGATGCAGGTTCTCAACTTGGAGAAGACATCCGCGTAGATGTGAACAAGCCTTTACCATAATTTTGTAGCGCTTCTCCAATGATCTATGTGACCTCTCCTGGAAGTCACCCCGTGCTTTGTTGTACTCCTATACAACTCTTACCCAAAGTCTTTCATTAAATTGGTTGTTTCCTGTGATTGAACATCGAGAAACATCAAGGTACACACAACAAGCATCCTATCTTCATCATTGGTGTAACCACAAGTTCTCTTGCTTGATGCCATTTTTTTCACAAGTGTTTGTATCGAAAGGTTGTGTAGAAAAAGTTGGGACGCAAACAATTGCATGAGGTATCCAGTATTTATAATGTATTTGTAGATAAGTTTTGTATAGATATACGAGATTTTAATCCAACATTAGATAAGATTTTTAGATTAAGTCACACGTTACAAGGTGATATGATTGCTATGGTAGGATGCGATTTGCATAGATATGCAGGAATACAATCTAACGGCTAATATGCGACTTAATCCAATGCATGGCTTAGATTAAGTCACACGTTATGAGGTGATATGATTGCTAGGTAGGATGAGATTTGCATAGATATGCAAGAATCCAATCTAACAGCCAATATGCGACGTAATCCAATGCATGGCTTAGATTGAGTCACACGTTACGAGGTGATATGATTTCTAGGTAGGATGAGATTTGCATAGATATAAAAGAATCCAATCTAACAGCCAATATGTGTCGTTGTAGCGCCCCGAGTTCCGTATACCCGGTTCACCACTTCTTTTTCTGATCTAATTTTTCGAATAATATTTTTGCGGAAGAATAACTGAAATTCATTTATGGCAACATTAAATAAACTGTAATGGTCGATAAAATTTAAAAACATTTATGAAACAATTTGAAATAGTAAATCGAACCATTAATATTGTAAGAAATTTACAATGTCATAATTTCTCAAATAAATGAACTTCTCAAAATTATTCGATGTTTGGAAAACACGGAATTCATGAAAGTCAAACTTTCAACCATTTATCGATTATTGCCACCATCGCTCATCACTTGCCACCATCTCCGAAATCTGCAAAACTGTTAAAAGTAGAGTGAGCATTTCAAAACTGAAATACTCAGTAGACTCATCGCCAATTAATTAATCTACAAGATAATTGAACACATAAATGTCGGCTCTTTAGAAAATGGCTCTTGGTAGTCTCCATATTGTGCATTACAGAACGGGTCATTTTGAAAATCATAGGCTCTTTGAAATTGGCTCTTGATAGTCTCATATTGTGCATTACAGCACGGGTCATTTTGAAAATCATAGGCTCTTTGAAATTGGCTCTTGATAGTCTGCATATTGTGCATTTCAGCACGGGTCTTCTTACTACTTTTCTTGTGCACATAAGGCACATGTTATGCATAACATCATCTAGTAGCGGATTGGGCTCCCTCACAGAGCATTCAATCATGTCCGCATACTCATCATAATTATTTTCGAAGAAATACATTCTCATCGCCTTTTCTTACAAAAAAATATGACTTTTACAAGTCATGTGACAGTCACATGCAATCATAATTTAAATCAATTAATAGGGACGAGTCTACCTTAAATCCGACGAGTGCAAAGTTGAGCGGGAATGACTTCAATTTCTTTAATTCTCCGTACACTTCGTCTTAGCCAATAAGTCACCTTAGTCTTTAGAAATTTATAGTTTAAAAATGATAATTTACAATTTAAGGACTGAAATTGATGATTTGAAAGTTGAGGGACTAAAATTAATACTTTGAAAGTTGAGGGACTAAAATTAATACTTTTGAAAGTTGAAGGACTAAAATGAATATCTTTGAAACTTGAGTTTTATAAATATACATATGAACAAAATCAAAGGACTTTAAAATATGGGGGCGTAAATGATTGCTTTTAAACCTTTGGGGACTAAAATGTAAATCTTTTAAAACTTGGGCTTAAAATCAAATAAATTAAATCTTCAGGGACCGAAATAAAATAGGTTGATACTTAGGGGTTAAAATAATAACTTTTGAAAGATGAGGGACCAAATTGAATATTTTTGGAAATCAAAATAATAAAACATTTTATCTCTCTCTCTCTTCGATACAATCAGAGACAGAGAGCGAAAGGCGAGAGGGAGGCGATCGGCGACGGAAGGGCGAGAGCTGGGGAAATCCGGCGGAGGTACTGCCGGCTCAGGTGCGGTGAGTGGCTACACAGATGGTGATTCAAAATTGGGATCTGGGCGTGAGTTTTAGGTGCGAGACCGAAAGTACATCGAGGCTGGAAATTGTGGTTTCAGATGGTGAATCATCGATTTAGGTAGGTTACTGATCTATTTCTTGATCTTCGTGGCTTTTTGGGTTTTGATTTGGGTTGGGGTTGGTTGGAGTTGAGCTGATTGAAGTGAACTGATTCGATCGGCAATAGAGGTGGCTGCGGCTGAAGCGGTTGGATGTGGCAGTGCTGGTTGGGTGAAGGTGATTTGTTGTTGCAGATTATAGATGATGAACGGAGGTGGTGGCTGTATAACAGATTGGTGGTTTTGATTCCTATGATGGTGATTGCTGAAATTCTGTGAAATGAATAAGGTAAGGAGTGATTTTCTTGAATTGAGCAGTGAATTGGCTGTGAATTGTTGGTGTCCGGTTGAAGCTGCAGGTGGGTTGATCTGATGATGATGATGATTGGTTTTGGCAGCAAGGAATTGGATTGAATTGGGTGGTTTAGTACGAGACATGATTCTTGCAGAGAAGTTGAGGTTTTGTGATGATGAAGTTGATGTTTGGCAATTAAAGAGGATAGTGGAGACATAATAATGATGTGGTAGGTGGAGTTGAAAAACAATTTTTGAGGTTGGCCGTGAATTTGGAAATGGAATTTGGTTGGTGATGAAGGTGATGAAATAATTGTGGTGGAATGTGATGATGAAAAACGTGGATGAAATTAGGTATGAATAAAAAATATTGGAGTGGAAGTTGTGTTGATTGAGGTGGGGATGAAAGTGAAGTGAAATGCTAAGGTGCTTGATGGTGGTGATGATGATATATTGTCCGTGGATGGTGATAACGATTCAGGGTTGTGGGGTGTATAAAGAGGGGAGGTGCAGGTAGCTGGAAAGAATGGTTGGGAGATGAGAAAGGTGGAGTTTGGTTGGGATTGAGGTGTAAAGGAGAAATCATGTGGGGGAAAGAAATTAGTTTAATTAGATAGGATAAATTTAGGATAATTAACTAAAAATTTGGCTAACTTCGATCAATAAACGTATTTAAAACAGATATATTTTGGACTGAAAAATAAATTTGAGAATAATTAAATATTGAGATAAAATTGAATTACGTATTTGGACTTGAAATAATTTGAATAAGGAAAATTGGATTTTAAAATGATTTTGAAAATAATACTTTAATTAAAATAATATAATTTTAGAAATTAGGATTTTAATTTGAAATCGAACAAATTGGATATTTCTTGACTTGGCTAGACGAACACGTAGCGGCGTTTACTTAATAAAAATGGGTGAAATGGTAGCGACACGATTTTCTAAATATTAAAATAATTATTAATCCCGTAAAAATTCTTGATCGCTACAGTCGTAATCCTATGCATGACTTAGATTAACTAAAACATTATGAGGTGATAGCATTGCTATGGTAGGATAAGATTTGCATAGATATACAAGATAAAAATCTAACGGTTAATATGCAACGTAATCCTATGGATTACTCAAATTAACTCACACATTACGAGGTGATATTAATAGTACTGAAAGTAACCAACTATAAAATAGAGACATACCCCATGTCTTCAAAACACAACATCAATCGCTTCAAACATGAATTTCAACTTCGGAGGCCCTTCAAACTACTCCCATGAAAGTGGAAACGATGAGCATGAACTCTTAAATGAGATACAATGATTGATGCTAAAATAGCGGTTGCGAGCCAGATTTATAACAATAACATCATCCTAATCGATACCCTAATCTAGTAACAACAAGAAAACCAACCAATACATGAGGCTCGATTCCAGTCCATTTTGTAATCCAACATGATCGAGAAGATGCTGATGCTAGGCTATTCGAAGACTTCTTCGGGGATAACCCCCTTTTTATCGAAGGCTTGTTTCGACGACGGTTTCGAATGTCAAAAACGTTATTTTTTCGAATACTACAAGCTGTGGAGGCTCACGACAACTACTTCGTTCAAAAGAAGGATGGTATAGGCCAGCTTGGGTTGTCCTCTCTTCAAAAGATAACAGCCACTTTTCGAGTACTGACTTATGGTATACCAGTTGACGCAACTGATGAATACGTCAAGATTGGCGAGTCAACTGTTGTCGAAAACGTGAAGAGATTATGTCGTGCTGTGGTTGAGGTATTTGGTGGAAGATATTTGAGGGCACCAAATGCAGAGGATTTTGAGAGGCTGCTCTGAAACTGGGAAAGAGCGGGGATTTCCCGGCATGCTAGGTAGTATTGTATACACTAGAGATAGAAGAATTTCCCAACTGCTTGGGCTGGCCAGTATGCTGGCCGAAGAGGACATCCTACCATTATTTTGGAAGCTGTTGCAGACTACGATCTTTGGATATGGCATGCGCACTTTGGTATGCCCGGATCGAATAACTATATTAATGTGTTGGAAGCATCACACCTCTTTGCCAAGCTCGCCAAATGTGTTGCCCCACCTGCTAGATACATCATTCAAGGACAATGTGTTACTATCTATCTGATGGTATATATCCACCATGGGCTACTCTTGTGCAAAGAATTCGTGATTCACGGGGCCCCAAGAAAAAAATACTTTTCCATGAGACAGGAAAGCTATAGAAAAGATGTAGAACGAGAATTTGGAGTTCTACAATCTAGTTTTGCAATTGTCGCGGGACCGGTAAGGTTATGGAATAAACGGGTCTTGCACGACATAATGAGTGCATATATCATCATGCACAATATGATTATCAAATATGAACGAGATCTCGAGGCGCCAATCAGAGATTGTGTTGAGGCACCAAGACCTGACGTCAAGATGGTTGACGAGCAAACCCGTATCGATGCTTTCTAGGCGCGACACCGTCAAATCAAGAACAAAGAGGCTCACTACACACTTCGAGAAGCTCTAATCGAACATATGTGAGAGGAATATACTAACTCCGAAAATTAGATTTACATTTTTTGTTGACGTATTTTGTTTTCAGTGTCATTTTTCTTGTTTGCCATTTTGTGTCATCGACATGTGAAATGTAACACTACGTATGATCTATTTTTAAATATTAAATAAGTGCATTATTTAGTGTACAAGCATGCGGTTTCATTTAATGAATTACAATTTAAATTAATTGAAAACAAATAATGAAATTTAGATTTGGTGTAACATTTGGTCCATATGGTTGGAGATGGGTCCAAAAAATGGTGTGAGTTTTGCACCATTTTGGTGCAAATGGTGCACCAAAATGGTGTTTATGGTTGGAAATGGCATCACAAATTAGCAAGAATTTACAGCTCTTCAAATAATCTATTAAAAAATCTTTCACATCGTCCAATTTGTGGTCCCAAAAGCCATAATCCACAAACAAAAATCTCAAATTCGGATCTCCCAGTATAGTTAGATTTTTAAATATGTTGAAAAATCATCTAAGAAGAAACTATAAAGGACGATGGAGGTTTGAAGAACATGAATCTTATGTATTTAGCGGCTCATTTAAGATAAGTGCAAAATTTGATTTTGTCTTTTGTATCCTACCCTTTATTTTTTTTCTTTTTGAAGTTGATATATGTTTCAGATCTAATACATGGAAATTATGTGAAAAGTGAAAATCCTTATACATTCTAGCTATTTAATTACCCATTCAATCGTGAAAATAAAGCGACATATGGAGCAACTAATTCCAGCATGCGCACTACAGAAACCAAGGCCCAATTAATGATAAACAAAAATTTATTAAACAAAAATTTCAGTTATGGCAACCCAAAAAAATATATACTAAAACAAAAATTTCCAGAAATAGAAAGTGGCAATGGGCGGGAAAAAAATCTGACGACTTTTTTGTTTTAATATATAATAATAATAATAATAATAATAATAATAATAATATCATCGATGTACCCTTACCCCTTTATTTAACAATATTAAATATTAATTAATTATTTACAATATTATAATCTACGCTTATATATATATATATATATATATATATATATATATATATATATATATATATTAAAGTAGAAAAGCCGTTACCAAAATTCGTACATAGTTTCCCGCCAAAATGACTTTCTAAACTTGGAAATTTTTGCAAAAAAAATAGTGTATTAAATATTTTAGCAGTTATTTGGTACAGTTGTCATTAATGGTATTAGTATAACATCCGTGTTGTGTTATTATTGACGTCAATATGTAATTTTCAATTTTATATTTTTTTACTTTTCCTCACTATCTTATTCATTATAATTATAAATTATATCATTTAAGCCCTATAATACAATAAATATTTTTTTAACTAAATTCAATTTAGTTTTGGATGATTTATTTCAATTCGAGTTTTTTTCTTATCAAATTAAAACAAATAATAAATATACGATTTTTCGAAGTAAATTCAACTAAGAGTATGTTTGGTAAGCCAAATAAGCTAGCTTATAGCTTATTTGGAGAGCTTATAAGCTTCATCTACTAAAATAAGCTCCGTTTGGTAGATGAGCTTATTTGAAAAGTTAGAGTTTATCTCAAAAACTACTTTTACAAGCTTTTCAAATAAGTTCCATGAGTTTTTCATTTTTTATTCCATTTTTAACCTCTTTATTTTTTAAAAATTACACCCTACGCCATTAGGGTATGGGTGGGCGTGGGTTGGGTCGGGTTTGATCCAACCCGAACCCAACCCAACTTGATTGGGTTGATGTAAAATCAACCCAACCCAATCAAGTAGCGGGCGGGTTGGGTGGGTTGACTGGTTGGGCTTCGGCCCAAATTGATAAAATGTAAAAAATAGCCCATCAATCCAATTTTTATTGTCTCAATTAGATTTTAAGTTTATAACATGTAAAATCACTTAAAATTTTAATTATTGAGCCAATTAAACAACCTATCTAATGAGAAGTTTTCAATATTCTAAGATCAAGAATGAATTCTAGTTTCACCAAAGGGAGGGAAGTGCTGAAATTAAGCAAACAAGAAAATGTTAGCAACAAAAAAAAAGACAAATTAACAAACAAATGCTTGAATAAAGTCACGAGGTATCATTAAACATGAGTAAAAATAAGCAGAACTAATATAATTTATGTGCTGACATGCCCCGCTCCAAGTACCGTTATTAGACTTGAAGAGAGACATGCGCCGATGATAGATTTTAAATAAAAATTCAAAACCTATCATCAAGGCTCGTAAAATCTAAAATTTTCTGAAATAATTTGACAATATTTGCCTTTAATAATTAACAAATATATTACCTGTTTTTCAAAAACAATTTTAAATCACAATTCTCAACATATAAGTAGTTCCACCCACGGTTCAATATCGATGAAGTTAGTTTACAAAACACATTCCCTATATTCGTATAAAACAACATGTGGAGGAGCTCAACTATATTTACATTAACATATGAAATAATTACAACCCATAAAATCTACAAAGTTTTCAAAAGACAAAAGTTTTCAAAATTAGCATCATGTGATCATGTCCACCTTTTCTTTTCTAAATTTGATGTCACAGGCTAAGCGTACCAGAAGTTGCTCAACTTCAGTTGTCATCTGAAAGAAATTTATATGGGGAAAAATAGGTGAGCTAATAAACTCAGTGAGTGAAAAACCCAATAACAAACCATTTTTCCCAAAATTTGTTTCCGTAAAAAAATCAAGAAACAATCATTTATCAATATTTTCAACATATACTTTTGTAAATAAAAAAAAACATCATCATATAACAACAATACAAAATTCATCAAAGTTCTCATATCATAAACTCATCTATTGTATTTCATCATATCAAACCACATGCACGCAATGTGTCAGCTTAAGCCACTGGTAACCTATGGCCCCTTAGCCAAGGCGGCATAATTAAACAGCTTGAGCCCTAAGCCCCTTCTCCCATAGGAGGCATATTTAAACAGCTTGAGCCCTAGGCCCCTTCTCCCTAGGAGGCATATTTAAACAGCTTGAACCCTATGCCCCTTCTCCCGTAGGAGGCATATTTAAACAGCTTGAGCCCTAGGCCCCTTCTCCCGGTAGGAGGCATTTACTTATCAACATCGAGTATCACTTAACAAAATTTTGCATTAAAATCATAATTAACAATTCACACTTCACATCATTTTTCATAACTTTCACATTATCTCAAAATCATGAAATGTCATTCATATCATATAAAACTTTTCAAAGATAAGTCATAACATTTATGAAAACCATAGAAAACATCATAAATAGTGTAGCGCCCCGAGTTCCGTATACCCGATTCACTACGTCATTTTCTGTCTAAATTTTTTCGAATAATATTTTTGCGGAAGAAATAATTGAAATTCATTTTTGGCAACATTAAATAAACTGTAATGGCCGCTAAAATTGAAAACATTTATGAAACCATTTGAAATAGTAAATCGAACCATTAATATTGTAAAGAAATTGCCAATATCATAATTTCTCAAATAAATGAACTTCTCTAAATTATTCGATTGTTTGGAAAATACGGAAATCATTAACGTCAAACTTTCAACCGTTCAACGATTATTGCCACCATCATTCATCGCTCGCCACCGTCTCCGAAATCTGCAAAACTGTTAAAAGTAGGGTGAGTATTTCATGGGGGAAATACTCAGTAGACTCATCGCATATTAATTTAATTTATAAGATGATTAAACACATAAATCCCGGCTCTTTATAAAACGGGCATTGATAGAGCTTCTTTATAAAACTGCTCTTGATAAAACTCATATTGTGCATTACAGCACGGGACATATTTTGCAAATCATAGGCTCTTTGAAAACAGCTCTTTGAAAACCATATACTTATAAAAACATTTTAATTATGCCAAGCATAATTTCTTTTGAAAGCATAACATAAGATAGGATTGAAATCCTCATAAACATAAATAGACACAAGAACTTTACCGAACTTAGGTGGCAAGAATTCTTATGCAGTAAAATCATAATAACAGTAAGTTTTCATCATAACATAGGATAATATCGAAATCCTCATAAACATAAGAATTTTACCGAACTTAGGTGGTAAGAATTCTTATGTAGTAAAATCATAATAACAGTAAGTATACCAAAACATAATTCATGAAATTCATAGGGATCATTTCCATCATAACATAAGATAGGATCGAAATCCTCATAAACATATGCGACAGGAATTTTACCGAACTTAGGTGGTAAATCCTCATAAACATATGGAAAGACAGGAATTTTACCGAACTTAGGTGGTAAATCCTCATAAACTTATGGAGACACAGAATTCTACCGAACTTAGGTGGTAAGAATTCTTATGTGCATAGCAATGATCCAAAACATATAAAACATTATCGTAAAAACATAGGGTATACTTACTTTTCATAAAAACATAAGGTATATTTACCTTTCATAAAACATACTTAATTTTCTTGAAAATTGACTTTCACAAGTCACATGACATTCATATGAAATCATAATTTAAATCAATTAATAAGTGCGAGTCTACCTCAATTCCGACGAGTGCAAAGTTGAGCGGGAATGACTTCAATTTCTTTAAATTCTCCGTACGCTTCGTCTTAGCCAATAAGTCACTTTAGTCTATCGAATATATAGCTCAAAATGATAAATTATAATTTGAGGACTAAAATTGATATTTTGAAAGTTGAGGGATTAAAATGAATACTTTTGATAGTTGAGGGACTAAAATAGATATTTTTGAAAGTTGAGAGATTAAAATGAATACTTTTGAAAGTTGAGCTTAAAATCAAATTAATAAAATCAGCAGGGACTGAAATGATAAGTTTGAAGCTAAAAGGGCTGGATTAAAACATTTCAAAACTTGAGGGGCTGATTTGAAATCTTTAAAACTTCAAGGACCAAAAAGCAATTTCCGAAAATTAAATATATATCAAATCTTTATCTTCTCTCTCTCACAACTCGATCCAAGCTCTCTCTCTCTACCATTCTCTCACTCTCACGAAACGGAGGCTGCGAAGATCTGATTCTCCGATCTACAGTCGGCGATGTGCCGGCGCAACATCACCGGAAGGTAGCGGTGTAGGCGGAAAGAGAGTGGTTCCGGTTTGATGGATTTGTTGCTAGTTTTGAGTGCGAGGTTAGGGCTGGAATCCGAGGTGAAGACGCGGGGTTTTTCCGGCGAAAATCCGGCATTTGAGGTAGGTGATTTTCTGGTTACTCTGTTTCTTGGGTTTGGGTTGATTTTTGGGTTAACTGCGTGCGGTGGTGGTGGCAGTTGTGATTTACGATTCGAGTGGCAGGGTGGTTTGACTGGATTGTAGGATTGTGCTGTGATGGTGGATTGGTGATGATAAGGATCAGAATGTGGTGGTGTTGGACTGTGGCCTGGAAACAGGGGTTGCAGTGGTGGTGTTTGATTCTGATGATTGGTGGTTGGTTCATTTGTGTTGTGGTTGTGGCTTGATTTGGAGTGGCAAGGTTAATGGCAGTCGTGAGGTTGGTGGAGATTGCAGTGAAGTGGTTCGGTTGTGAGGGATGGTTTCTGCAGGCTTGATGGTTTCTGATCGAGGAGGTGATGGACTGTGGTTGCACTCGTCTGGGATGGAGATGGAGCTTGGTGCAGGTGATGAAGATGTATGCTTATATATATTGTATTGTGGAATCTAAGTACATGGAAGTGTGAGTTGTGCCATGAGTATTGAAATGAAGATGGGGTAGATGATGATAATGATGAAGATGCTTTGCTTTGGTGTTTGTATAATGAGATGGAATATGAAATAGATGTAAAATTTATATATATAATGATGATGTTTTTTGTATAAGGAATTGTATTAAAACTGATATATTTTGGACTGAAAATAAATTTGAATAAGGAAAAATTGAAATATTTTAATAAATTTGGAATTCAAAATAATTTTGAAAATAATACTTTGAATAAACAATTAAAATAACATAATTTTAGAAATTCGAATTTTAATTTAAAATCGAACAAATTCGATATTTCTTGACTTGGCTAGACGAATTCGTCGCGGCATTAATTTCAAAACAATAGCGACTTAATTTTCTAAATATTAAAATAATTATTTATTGCATAAAAATTCTGGGTCGCTATAATCTTACCCCCTTAAAATAATTTCGTCCTCGAAATTAAACTTACTTAATCTTATAATTTCTGAATACTTAATCAGAATCTCTTCTTCTTATCATCGAATATTCTCAAAATAATCAAAACAATTCCTGAATATTTTCTCTACGTAAAATACCCAAACATATCAACATAATATCATCAACTTATCTTTCCAATATTTGTAACCCAAAATTCAGTAAACAAATATCTCCCAAAACTAAGATTCTATACTTAAATGTCACCACATTTCCTGCAAAGTATTTCTTTCACTTGTATATACGTATGAATTCTGATTCAATACGGTACTCATTTTACTTTCTACGTATCATCACACTATACCAAGATTATCATTATTAAAACAAAATATCAGTACCCATAATCCAAGAAAATATTCCAAATCTCCAATCAAATCTCCTTTATCGATAAAATTTAACAGCGCATTACTTCTTGTCTCCTCTTTTCATTAAAATAATCCTGCGCTTTCTTGCTGGTCACAACATCACGCGGATTCACTCAGATCCTTTGCGCTTTTAAATAGTTCATGCTGGGAAGAGGTTGAATCATCAAACAATGGATATCATCCTTTCTAACATTCGCAAGTATTATTCCAGTCTTCCTATGAATGATCTGAGAAAGATCTATAGAATAAGGCTCGAAAGATTGAGGTTGCTAATGGCTCATGATATTCCAGAAGATGTTCGCTGGTTGATAGAAGCAAAGGTTCGACTATCTGGTGAATTACCATCAACATTTCCAAAACATATGCCTGGTTTAGGCAAAAGCACGTTTGCAAAGAAACGAAGAGCAAAAAGACTGGGTGGTTGCTACAAATGTGCTCGTTGGAACTGTAATACTCTTTGCAAATCAGTAGGATATTCTTCTACTAATCGGGATGATAAAATCGAATTCATAAAGGGTGGACTGAGTAAGGAGTCTTTGGATGATATTCGACTGACTCTTGAGACGCACCCAAGTGGTTATGTACAACGTGAACTTCTCTCCTTATACGCTCAGTTTAACGAGGACAAAAATCGTTATAGTCTCCAAAATATAATATCGAAAGATCCTGTTTGCCAGTCTGTTTTACAAAATGAGGCTTCTGGCAGTTCAGTAATGATATAAGGTAAATCTTTTTTTAAAATATTTTGCTGCTTTCTTTCACGCGTTTTGGAAATAAAATATATTTTCCTTTCTCGAGGTTTGATAAAGCTGGAAATAAATATATTTTTCTTTTCTCGAGGTTTGATAAAGCTGGAAATAAATCACCGAAAGGTGATATCTTTGATAAAATAGTCAAAAGTTGGTCGATTTTGTCAAAAAGTGAATCTTTACTTTTTCAGAATCAATCAAAACAGTAAATTTTTCCGGCTTTAAATAGCCAAACATATTTCATAGTTCAGGCATCCCAAAATCACATCTTCTTCGTAAGTTTTCCCTTCTTTAATATCAAAGATGGAAGCACCAAAACTTCGACAGATCAAAACTATTTGTGTATTTTGTGGATCAAAAGTAGGGAAAGGCTTCGGTTATCTAGAAGCGGCTGTAGATCTTGGAAAGAAACTGGGGGAAAAAGGTATCACTCTTGTATATGGGGGTGGTAGCAGTGGTCTAATGGGTTGTGTTTCCCAATCTGCTCTTGCAGAGAAATCAAAAGTAATCGGTGTCATACCTGTCCCTTTGGTAGATGTTGCAGGCAAAACACGAGGGCATGAAGTTCAAACCTTATCCATCCATGAACGCATAACTTGTATGCTATATGGTTCTGATGCCTTTATAGCCCTGCCCGGAGGTTTTGGTACCTTAGAAGAAATTTTTAACATTACCTCGTGGGCTCAACTAGATCTCCATACTAAGCCTATTGGGCTTCTGAATGTTAACAATTTCTTTGATGGTTTGTTAACCTTTCTTGATTATGCTGTGGAACAGGGATTCATCTCTCCATTTTCCAGAAGGCTTCTTATTTCTGCTCCTACTATTGATGAACTATTGGATAAGCTGCAGTCATATATCTCAATACAAGATCCAGCAGGAGTTAAGATAGATTGGTCGCAAGGAAGGGGAATCAAGCGAAAATGGAGTCCGGTTAATGTAAATTTAACTCTTTGAATCTTAGAATAGGTGGGGGTAGAGTACGGAGTATTCTCACTCTCGAGACACCCCTCCATTTACTAGGATTTCCTAAATGTTTAAATCTTGTGTGTACTTCAAAGATTCCTGGTGGTAGATTACGGAGTATTCTTACTCTCGAAACACACCTCTTTGAAGGTTTCTTTATTTCCTCAAAAGATCAGAGGTGGTAGGATACGGCTACTCCGGAAACACATCTCTCATTCTGAGGATCTTTCCATGTTTTTCTCTTATGCTTTCGTGTGTTTCATGTATTCCTTTCCAGTGTGACTCTTGTGTGTTCTCCTTATGAGAAAATAATAAAATCTCTGCTATCATCTACTAAATCTCGTTTGTGATGTAAATAATCTTGCATGTCTAACCTTAATTCCTTTAGTGGATGCTTATCATATTATGCTCTTAATTCCAATTGATAAAATTCTGGATAGAGTCTCCCTTGTAATTTGGACTTATCCAAACCATAAGCATACTTCATAACTCACAATAATAAATAACTCCACATTTGATCACAACGATCTAAAATATTGAAAACGATTCCAACACTTCAATATCATCAAAATATCCCATAATTCAATTCATAATTCCTCAACATAGAAATTTCAAATCATATTTTTCAATATCACAATATCACTTCCTTCGATACCTTAATTGGCTCAAAAGTTACTCATACTTATAAATATATGCCATAAATCATATTCCCAAAATTTATTCACAAAGCCAAACTTCATAATAAATTTCTCTTCAACATAGAGGCATAATAAATTAACTCAACATAATATCCATTACTTAATTCTCAATAAAATCATATTATTCCCATTATGCTCAACACTCGTTTTCTTTTAAAAATTTCTCATAATCATACATTAAAGCATATAAGTTATGACAAAGCATAACAACATCATTATTTTCGAAGAAATACATTCTTCTTTCTCATAAATCATAAGTATCCGAAATACTCTTCATTCTTTCTCATAAATCAATAAAATGAGTTTTCGAAATACTGAAATAACTTTAAACATCATAAACTTCTTTACCTCGGAGTTGGTGGAACGAATGATGGCAGTGGCAATCTTCATCAATAAAAATCTTATAATGGAAAATATTTCTTAAAATTCTTTTTGAAAATTTTACCAGTCTACAGAAACGCAGACTAGCTCTGATACCAACTTGTAGCGCCCCGAGTTCCGTATACCCGATTCACTACGTCATTTTCTGTCTAAATTTTTTCGAATAATATTTTTGCGGAAGAAATAATTGAAATTCATTTTTGGCAACATTAAATAAACTGTAATGGCCGCTAAAATTGAAAACATTTATGAAACCATTTGAAATAGTAAATCGAACCATTAATATTGTAAAGAAATTGCCAATATCATAATTTCTCAAATAAATGAACTTCTCTAAATTATTCGATTGTTTGGAAAATACGGAAATCATTAACGTCAAACTTTCAACCGTTCAACGATTATTGCCACCATCATTCATCGCTCGCCACCGTCTCCGAAATCTGCAAAACTGTTAAAAGTAGGGTGAGTATTTCATGGGGGAAATACTCAGTAGACTCATCGCATATTAATTTAATTTATAAGATGATTAAACACATAAATCCCGGCTCTTTATAAAACGGGCATTGATAGAGCTTCTTTATAAAACTGCTCTTGATAAAACTCATATTGTGCATTACAGCACGGGACATATTTTGCAAATCATAGGCTCTTTGAAAACAGCTCTTTGAAAACCATATACTTATAAAAACATTTTAATTATGCCAAGCATAATTTCTTTTGAAAGCATAACATAAGATAGGATTGAAATCCTCATAAACATAAATAGACACAAGAACTTTACCGAACTTAGGTGGCAAGAATTCTTATGCAGTAAAATCATAATAACAGTAAGTTTTCATCATAACATAGGATAATATCGAAATCCTCATAAACATAAGAATTTTACCGAACTTAGGTGGTAAGAATTCTTATGTAGTAAAATCATAATAACAGTAAGTATACCAAAACATAATTCATGAAATTCATAGGGATCATTTCCATCATAACATAAGATAGGATCGAAATCCTCATAAACATATGCGACAGGAATTTTACCGAACTTAGGTGGTAAATCCTCATAAACATATGGAAAGACAGGAATTTTACCGAACTTAGGTGGTAAATCCTCATAAACTTATGGAGACACAGAATTCTACCGAACTTAGGTGGTAAGAATTCTTATGTGCATAGCAATGATCCAAAACATATAAAACATTATCGTAAAAACATAGGGTATACTTACTTTTCATAAAAACATAAGGTATATTTACCTTTCATAAAACATACTTAATTTTCTTGAAAATTGACTTTCACAAGTCACATGACATTCATATGAAATCATAATTTAAATCAATTAATAAGTGCGAGTCTACCTCAATTCCGACGAGTGCAAAGTTGAGCGGGAATGACTTCAATTTCTTTAAATTCTCCGTACGCTTCGTCTTAGCCAATAAGTCACTTTAGTCTATCGAATATATAGCTCAAAATGATAAATTATAATTTGAGGACTAAAATTGATATTTTGAAAGTTGAGGGATTAAAATGAATACTTTTGATAGTTGAGGGACTAAAATAGATATTTTTGAAAGTTGAGAGATTAAAATGAATACTTTTGAAATTTGAGCTTAAAATCAAATTAATAAAATCAGCAGGGACTGAAATGATAAGTTTGAAGCTAAAAGGGCTGGATTAAAACATTTCAAAACTTGAGGGGCTGATTTGAAATCTTTAAAACTTCAAGGACCAAAAAGCAATTTCCGAAAATTAAATATATATCAAATCTTTATCTTCTCTCTCTCACAACTCGATCCAAGCTCTCTCTCTCTACCATTCTCTCACTCTCACGAAACGGAGGCTGCGAAGATCTGATTCTCCGATCTACAGTCGGCGATGTGCCGGCGCAACATCACCGGAAGGTAGCGGTGGACGGCGGAAAGAGAGTGGTTCCGGTTTGATGGATTTGTTGCTAGTTTTGAGTGCGAGGTTAGGGCTGGAATCCGAGGTGAAGACGCGGGGTTTTTCCGGCGAAAATCCGGCATTTGAGGTAGGTGATTTTCTGGTTACTCTGTTTCTTGGGTTTGGGTTGATTTTTGGGTTAACTGCGTGCGGTGGTGGTGGCAGTTGTGATTTACGATTCGAGTGGCAGGGTGGTTTGACTGGATTGTAGGATTGTGCTGTGATGGTGGATTGGTGATGATAAGGATCAGAATGTGGTGGTGTTGGACTGTGGCCTGGAAACAGGGGTTGCAGTGGTGGTGTTTGATTCTGATGATTGGTGGTTGGTTCATTTGTGTTGTGGTTGTGGCTTGATTTGGAGTGGCAAGGTTAATGGCAGTCGTGAGGTTGGTGGAGATTGCAGTGAAGTGGTTCGGTTGTGAGGGATGGTTTCTGCAGGCTTGATGGTTTCTGATCGAGGAGGTGATGGACTGTGGTTGCACTCGTCTGGGATGGAGATGGAGCTTGGTGCAGGTGATGAAGATGTATGCTTATATATATTGTATTGTGGAATCTAAGTACATGGAAGTGTGAGTTGTGCCATGAGTATTGAAATGAAGATGGGGTAGATGATGATAATGATGAAGATGCTTTGCTTTGGTGTTTGTATAATGAGATGGAATATGAAATAGATGTAAAATTTATATATATAATGATGATGTTTTTTGTATAAGGAATTGTATTAAAACTGATATATTTTGGACTGAAAATAAATTTGAATAAGGAAAAATTGAAATATTTTAATAAATTTGGAATTCAAAATAATTTTGAAAATAATACTTTGAATAAACAATTAAAATAACATAATTTTAGAAATTCGAATTTTAATTTAAAATCGAACAAATTCGATATTTCTTGACTTGGCTAGACGAATTCGTCGCGGCATTAATTTCAAAACAATAGCGACTTAATTTTCTAAATATTAAAATAATTATTTATTGCATAAAAATTCTGGGTCGCTATAAATAGTTTCTTTTCTAAAGAGTAAGAAAGAGAGTTTTCCACTCACAGTTCAATATTTTTGTAGCGACCAAGAATTTTTACGTGATTAATAATTATTTTAATATTTAGAAAATAGTGTCGCTACTATCTCACCATTATTTTGAAGTTAATGCCGCGACGTGTTCGTCTAACCAAGTCAAGAAATAATTGAGATTATTCGATTTTAAATTAAATTTCGAATTTCAAAAATTGTATTATTTTAATTATTTATTTGAAGTATTATTTGCAAAATCATTTTAAATTCCAAATTCAGTTGAAATATCTCAATTTTCCTTTATCGAATTATTTTATATCCAAATACGAAATTCATTTTTATCTCAAGATTTATTTATTCTTAAATTTATTTTTCAGTCCAAAATATATCTGTTTTTAATACGTTTCTAAATCGAAGTTAGTCAAATTTTTAGTTAATTACCCTAAACTAATCCTACCTAATTTTTCCCCCACGTTTTTCTATCTTCACCCCAAATATTCCCCATGTCTCCCATTAATCATTTCAAACTCATCTCGAGACCATAAACCTTTCATGTGCAAAACTCCTTTACAACTCCATTCTCATCTCCCAACCATTCTTTCCAGCAAGGTAAATGTCTCCTCTCTTTATACATCACTACACCCCCCACAACCCTGAATGATTATCATCACCTCCACCCCTGTCTTAACTCCATCCACCGGTATCACCAATCACTGCCAAACCAGTTCACTGCCCTGGCTTCGCAGCCATCTCTATTGCCGATTGAATCAATTTCCCAACCATTGTCCTAATGCAAGATTTCAACCACAATCCACTACACTGCCATTACCACTCGCAACCACGACACTGCAGAACCTCCATCAGTCTTCCCAGCATCCAAGCACAACCAGTATGTCACCACTGTGTCATCACCGCCAAACCAACCAACAAAGAACCCATAGCCACATAGTCGCCAAACCCAATCAATAGACTGCAACTTCACACAAACCAGCTGAACCATCACCACCTATACTCCTCACTGCAGTCACCACCGGTCAGCCACCAACACCTCACCATCACCCCACACCACTGCCCAGATCAACCCCTGCACCACTGCACGATCGAACCCATCAATCAGCCCATAAAACAAACCCAAAACCAGAAATAAACCAAGAAATTATTGACCCAACACTTACCTCACCTCAATCACCGGATTATCGCCGGAAAACCATAACTTCCAGCTTCGATTTTTGCTTCGATTTCGCCCTTGTTTCTCGCACCCAAGCCCTAAAATCCGAACCCTTGCTTTGGCCACCACTTACCGCAACCTGCGCCGGCTGGTTCGCCGGCGAATCACCGGCAGTGTCACTCGTTCGTTCCTCGCCTGACTGCACTGATGAAATCGCGAGAATGAGAGAGAGTGAGTGCTGAATGAGAGAGAGAGTGCTGAATGAGAGAGAGAGATTTAATCTGAGGATATATAAATTTTCAAAATTTGCGCGTCAGTCCCTGAAGTTTGAAAAGTGATCATTTCAGTCCTTAAGTTTTAAATGAGTTTTAATCAGCCCTTTCATTTTCAAAATCTATTATTTCAACCCTATAGTAATATTCATTTTGAGCTTCGACCCAACTTTTGAAAAATTTACATTTTAGTCCCTCAAGTTATTATTTCAGTCCCTAAGTATCGAGACCATTTTATTTCAGTCCCTGCTAATTTACTTTATTTGATTTTAAGCCCAAGTTTTAAGAGATTTACATTTTAGTCCCCAAAGATTTTTAAAGCAATCATTTAAGCCCTATATTTTTAAAGTCCTTTGATTTTGTTCATATTGATTTAAAATGATATATATGTATATATATGTATATTTATAAAACTCAAGTTTCAAAGATATTCATTTTATTCCCTCAACTTTTAAAGTATTCATTTTAGTCCTTCAACTTTCAAAAGTATTCATTTTAGTCCCTCAACTTTCAAAACATCAATTTCAGTCCTCAAATTGTAAATTATCATTTTGAACTATATATATTTCAAAAGACTAAGGCGACTTATTGGCTAAGACGAAGCGTACGGAGAATTAAAGAATGAAAGTCATTCCCGCTCAACTTTGCACTCGTCGGAATTAAGGTAGACTCGCCCCTATTAATTGATTTAAATTATGATTGCAGGTGAATGTGTATGTTGTGACTTGTGAAAGTCATTTTTATGAAAAGAAATGAGCCTATATTCCCTCGTCAGGAATAATGATGATATGAGTATGCGGCATGAATCCGCTACAAGAGAAATGAGAATGTTATGCATAACTTACGTGCCTTATGTGCACGAGATGAGACGAGACTACCCACACCCTATGATCTCAATGAGCCTATGATTTTCAAAATGACCCGTGCTGTAATGCACAATATGATGACTATCAAGAGCCAATTTCAAAAAGCCTGCATTTATGTGTTCAATTATATTGTAGATTAATTAATGGGCGATGAGTCTACTGAGTATTTCCCCCATGAAATGCTCACCCTACTTTTAACAGTTTTGCAGATTTCGGAGACGGTGGCGAGTGATGGATGATGGTGGCAATAATCGATAAATGGTTGAAAGTTTGACTTTCACGATTTCTATATTTTCCAAACGTCGAATAATTTTGAGAAGTTCATTTTAGAAATTATGACATTGTAAATTTCTTACAATATTAATGGTTCGATTTACTATTTCAAATTGTTTCATAAATGTTTTTAAATTTTATCGACCATTACAGTTTATTTAATGTTTTCATAAATGAATTTCAGTTATTCTTCCGCAAAAATATTATTCGAAAAATTAGATCAGAAAAAGAAGTGGTGAACCGGGTATACGGAACTCGGGGCGCTACAATTTTAGTTTGGTTGGTATGCTTTTCCAATCTCCTCAATTTTACCTGTAATACACAATGTAAACCAACTTACATTCCAATCTTTCCAAGAATTTTCTACCCTTTTCTATACCTTACTTATATTATGTATTTCCCAATTCCACAAGTAATTATGGTTTCCTTACATTGGTAATCATCATAAATCCTATAATTCATGTATTTGGTGATGGTTCTATAATTTTTAGACCAAACATTATCTTTGTTAAAAAAAATTCAGCATACCCCCTTTTTCTACATTTTGGAATTCAAGCCAATTTCATCAAAAATTCCATTTCTTCCTTCACATATATCATTTCCCATTCACATACCAATTTCATGAGATCCAACATTATAAGAAATAAGTTCATAATTCACCTTCATGCTTCTTAACCCACTTGATATGGAAACTAACATAATTTCATCATATTTGCTAAATTCTAATTTCTAGGAAATTTCTATACCAAAAGAAACATATGAACAAGATTATGATTCATTATTCAATTCCATCCCAAAATTTCATAAACCCTAGGTTTTCAAATTCCTTCAACTTGTAGAAATTCAAAAAACTCAAAGAAGAAAAACATTTCTTACCTTGTTGTGGTTTCCCTATCTTCCTTTTTCCTTCTTCTCCAAAAATTTTGCAAGGTTTTCTCCCTTTTTCTTCCTCAAATTTTCGGCCCTCTCTCTCCCTTTCTAAGCTCTCATTTGTTGTTTTTGTGTAGTGGTTTAATAATATATAATTAAAGGCAAGAGACAAGTTAATTAGATTACAAAATATCTAACAATTCCTTATCTCTTTCTCTCTCCTCTTAACTGACTTAGGAGCTCCCCTTTCTTTTCTTTTTCTTTTTTTTTTTCCTTTCCATCCATCTACAAGTTGGTCCTCAATCTTAGGTTCCCGTTCAATCTAATCCCTGAAACTTCTTCGCGATTCTATGCAATACCGGGAAAAACGACAAATTCGGAACTTTCATAATTTTGGTCCTTATTTTCACCAATTCCATTCTTATATACTATAATATAAAAAAAATTCAACAACATATAATCAAAGACACAAGAAAATAGTTATAAAACTTAGTAACATTTAAAAAAAAACATGAATCAGGGTATTACATGTGCTAACTCCTGTCTTCAACTCGTTTAGTGAAATGGTGAAAACTGAAAATGGATAGACAAAATAAAACTAGAAAATACAACAAGAATTGGTTTTTATGGTCTGATCTAAATTAAAAGATCCATAAATTGCAATTTTTGTTAGCAAATGTAATTATGTAAATGATGCAATTACCCATAATTTTGCTGCTTATTCTTCATGAATCGTGAGCACAAAACAGATCAATACTTCGGTACATGGACGGAGATCTATGGTCGGCGGTGACAGGGTGGAGGACCATGGACGGCGGTAGCTGTGAAGAGTCGAAAGACCATGGACGGCGGGGTTGGGAGAGTTTTAGGTTTAGGACTTTTAGAGTTGAGAGAGAGAGAGAGAGAGAGGTAATAGACTGCATTATGAGTTGTGTGTGCGTCTGAGACCTTTTTTTTTTTATTCGACGTTTTAATTTTAATTTTTTTTTTTTTATAATTTTGATTTTGTGGGTCAGGTTAGGTTGGGTTTCATCGGGTTACTGGATTAACCCATAACCCGACCCGGCTTCTGTTTCACAGACCCGAACCCAGGTATTTTTTGATGAAAAACCGTCCCAAATCGGCCGGGTTGGTTCGGTTCGGTCGGTTTGAACGGTTTGGGTTGGAGTTTGCCCACTCCTACATTAGGGTATTTAAAATATATTTTCTTTTTAGTTCATTTTGTATTTCTGAGCTAGCTTATTAGTTATTCGCTATCAGTTATCAGCTCACAATTAGTTTTTCAGCTATAAGCTAGCTTATCAGCTATCAGCTAGCTTATTATGCTTGGTCCGCCAAACATAACCTAAGTTGCATTAATTTTTACAACTTAAGATGTCGATCAATTTATTCATCATTTTGCCATTATTTTTATTTATTTACTGATTATGTTTATTGTCTATTTTTAATATAAACTTAAATAACTATAATATACAGAATGTATATTACTGATTTTAACAACTAGTTCATAAAATTTTTATTAAAAAATTGGTCGATCAACAATTTTTATTAAAATATTAAAATAATAATGTAATATTATGAATAAATAAATTGACGATATGAAGAAACAGAAACGAATCAATGTAAAAATATTTATTAAACTAATGATTATTTTTTAGGAAAATACTTGAAATTAATAATTAATACTTAAAAAATCAAAATATACCAAAAAATATATCATACATCTCTTTTTGGGAAGATTATGATGAAAATCAATATATGAAAAGAAAAGCGTCAGTCATAAGGAGAATATGTAAGTTGAGTCTTCCACATATATTGTATGAACCTAATTTTGTAAGTTTTTAAATTTTTTATTATTATTGTTAAACGTTAAATCCAAAAATCGAGTTGATATGTTTGTGGTACAATCGCTAAAGTACCTTTTTGGTCCCCTTTGCATTTTTAACACATTTTTTTCTTTCTTCTTTTCAAAAACACATTTATCAATAAAATAATATTACACATAAACTCAAAAAAGATTCACTACTTTTTAACTACACATTCTCCTAAAAATTACTATTCATTTCAAATAAACTCTTTTTTAAAAAAAAAACATCAAATAGGGGCATAGACAAAAAGACTCATTATATATTTTTTATTTAATTACATTCAATTAAATACATCGCATTTAAAAATTAAAAAAAAATAATTATGTGAAGGGTCTCTTGTGTTGAATTTTACTTTCATGCATACCAAAATTTGAGTTGATTTTCACTTTCGTGCATCGTCATATTTTTTAATTTGTTGTAATTACTTTATTTTATGTAAATCATAATATTTTGAGGGTTATTATTTCTATTCATAGCAGTAAAAAATATTTGGACAAATTTATTTATTCTATGCAACACATGCTTGAAAAATTGCATTATTTAAGTTAAATTTGAGCTTGTTTATAATATATTTTATCTATAACAACTTCCCTGAATCACAGAGGTGTGGACAACCACAGACTGTAATAAATAAAAATTTGGACAAAATTTTTATTTATTCTATACAACATATGTTTGAAAAATTGCATTATTTAATTTAATTATGTTTGAACAATTGTTAAAATATGTTTTGTCTATAACAACTTCCTTGCATCACACAGGTGTAGACAACCAGAAACTGTACAAACAATTTAGTATTTAAAGCGATTTTTCAGAATTTATGAGAATTCTAATTCATTTTTTACTTTGAACATTTGTTGACAGTTTTTATCATTAATCAAATCAAAATATATGTTCAAAAATGTTTTCTTTGAAATTATATTTACAGTAAAATTCTCCCGTACAACGTACGGGTATGATACTAGTATAATTTCATAATATTAAACTTTCTTATTTATTTATTATTAAATTAGTTTATTATCTAACAATTTATAGTTTAGTAATATTATTTCATATTATTATATCATTCATTTATTTAGTATTAAGAAAAGGACTCCAACTTTTGTTCTGAGATTACGGCAAGAGGCTTTGCCTCTACCTATTTTGTGAAGTATTCCATAGCCACTGCTTAAAATTTTACCTGACCACAAGCTATTGGGAACGGCCCAAGTATGTCAATTTCCGACTGTGCAAACGGGGTATGGGCACATAATCAAAGAGAGCTCTTCCACTTGTTGATGTAATCGAGCTGCAAACCTTTCGCATTTATCACAAGCTTTCATATAGTTGAGTGTATCTTTCCTCATGGTTGGCCAGCAGTAACCGTACCTTACCAACTTCGTTACCAGAGCTCTTGCTCATTGGTGTCCTCCACAAATTCCTTCGTGAACCTCGTCCATAGCAAGGGTTGCTTTTCTCGGGGTCAGACATCGGAGGTAGGGAAGCGTGAAACTTCGACGGAATAAGGTGTTCTGTAAGATGGTATACCTCGGAGCTCTTGATTTGGTCCTTTTGGCCTCTGCTTTGTCATCGGCAATTTTCCTAACGTCAAGTATTCAATGATCGGATCCATCCAACTGGGCTCATGTTCTGAAATATCCATGACATTGGGTTGTTGTGTGATGCTAGGCTCATGAAGCGTTCACACAAACACGGTCCTTTCCAAGTTATCAAAGTTGGAAAAAGTCAGTCTTGACAGAGCATCGGCTTTGTGATTGGAGGACCTTGGTATTTTATCTATGCTGCAAGATTTGAGCTTCCTTTGCAAGTCCAGAACCACCATTCTATAAGATTACATATTTTTCTTCTTTTGCTTCAAAAGTGACATTCACCTGCTCTACCACCAATTGTGAATCACTCATGACCTTGACATGCTTAACCCTAAGATGTTGAGCAGCCTGAAGCCGGCGATTATAGCCTCACACTCTGCATCATTATTAGTGGCCAAGAAGTGGAATCTAATTGCTCACTGAATTTCCATTGTGCCATCATCCTTTCTTAGTATGATTCCAGCCCCCGGGCCTGAGGCGTTCGATGCTCCATCAACTTGTAAAGTCCATGAGTCCTCTTTCTTGCCATGACCTATTGGCCCCCGAGGTCTTGGGGTAAGTTCGACGACAAAGTCCGCCAAGACCTGTGCTTTTTTATGGAAGGTCAGGGTTTGAATTCAATGTCGTATTCTCCAAGTTCAATTGACCACTTGAGAAGGCGTCCAAAGACGTCGGGTTTCTGTAGTATTTGTTTTAGAGGTTGGTTTGTGAGGGACTGTTATGGCATGGGCTTGGAAGTAAGGCCTCAACTTTCTTGTTTCGGTAACAAGGGCAAGCGAGAGTTTCTATGCTAGAGTGTATCGAGTTTCAACATCCAATAGCATCTTGCTGACGTAGTAGATCGGTTTCTGAACTTTTGCTTCTTCCTTTACTAGAACAGGGCTAACTGTGTGATCTGATACTGCTAGGTATAGGAAAAGATCTTCCCCCGGGTTTGGCTTCACCAGAATTAGAGGGGACCCCAAGTATTCCTTGAGCTTTTTGAAGGAAGTTTCACATTCTTCGTCCCACTTGAATTCTTTATTCCCTCTGAGAGATTTGAAGAAAGGGAAGCATTTATCTGCTGCTCTTGACATGAAACGGCCCAATACTGCTATTATTCCTATAAGTTTCTGGACCTCCCTTATGTTTCTTGGAGGCTCCAGAGATGTAAGGGCTGTGATTTTGTCAGGATTAACTTCAATGCCCCGTTGGGTAATCATGAACCCCAAGAATTTACACGAACTTACTCCGAAAGCGCACTTAGCAGGATTTAACTTCATCCAATGTTGTCGGAGTGTAGAGAAGATCTCTTCCAGTTCGGTTATGTGGTCTTTCTTTCTCAAGCTCTTCACGACCATATCATCAACATAGACTGAGATGTTTAGTCATATATGTTTGGAGAAGACCATGTTCACAAGTCTTTGAAAGGTAGCCCCAGCATTTTTTTAACCTAAATGGCATGACCTTGTAACAGTATATTCCTTCGCTAGCCATGAATGAAGTTTTCTCTTGATCTTCTTCATGCCCCATTGGGATCTGATGATATCCCGAGAATGCGTCAAGGAAGCTGTATAGATGAGAACCCGATGTGGAGTCCACCAATCTGTCAATTAGGGGAAGAGGATAACTGTCTTCTGGACATGCTTTGTTCAGAACTGTGAAATCTATGCAGACTCACCATTTGCCATTGGCCTTCTTCACTAAGACCACGTTGGCTACCCATTCTGGATATTTTAGTTCCTTGATGAACCCTGCTTTTAAGAGTTTATCTACTTCCTTGTTGTTTATTTGCCATCTTTCGATAGCAAGTTTCCTTCTTCGATGCTTTACAGGCTTCTTGTCTAGCCGGACGTTAAGCCTACGTACAACAATCGTCGGGTCAATCCTGGCATATCCTCTACACTCCATGCAAAGATGTCGAGGTTTCTTCTCAAGCACTGCGACAATTCCTCCATAAATTTGGGAAGCTCTTTCCGGATTGTGAAACTTTTTCCTTCTGAAATGAGAATTTCCTCCAACTCTTCCTGATGTGATCCGGGCCAGGCATCGAAAGGCAAAGTCGAGACATCGGCAGTATGACGGTGATCTACATGGAAAACGGAGCAAGTTCCATGTTGGAATCGAGCCGAGAAGACGAAAGAATCAAGCCGAGCCGAGTGCACGAAATTGTTTATGCAGAAAAGGCCTTACAGCCGTAAGGGAAATCATTCACGGTCGTAAATCATATAATCATGGCCGTAAAAGCTATTGTCACGACCGTGATCAACTATCAAGGGAAAAGGCAGAATTTCAGCAGAAGCAGGCTTACGGCCGTAAGGCTGAAATTTACGGCCGTAACTAATGAATCAGATTTTGGACCAGAGAAGGCTTTACGGCCGTAAATGTATTCTTCACTGCCGTAAATGAGGAGCGGGCCAAATTTCCGGATTTTATAATTATTTTATTTCCTTTTTGGTTTTTAGGTTATTTTCCTATTTTAGAATTTTAGTCTAATTAGAATTCTATTTTGAGTAAATTAGATGCTAGGTTATTTTGCTTATTTATATTCTTTCCATTCATTGTAAAAACAGTTTAGACAATATTGATTTTGAGATTAATATAGTTGAGAGAGTTTTCTCCAATTGAAAGGTTGAGGAGTCCCTTTTGTGTTCTTCGAGAACAAATCCGACTTATCAAATATTGTGAAAATATTTGTGGCGTGTACTTATCAAATATTCGCGAGAATATTTTTGGCGTGTCCGATTAGAATCTTATCAAGGAAATTGACAAGTCCTTGTGGTGTTTCGAAAACCTTGGATCTCGATTCCGCATCGTCAATTTCTTGCGTCGTGAATCTTGGGTCAAGGTCCTATCGTCAAATCTATCTTTTAATTATTCGTGCTCTTGTTATTTTTCGTGTCAGATCTGATTTAGATCTTTCCTAGGGTTTTAGATTTCGTTATTCTGCGTTTTCGACGAGATTCCCCAACTGGGATCGCGTCATCTGGTATCAGAACTTGGATCTATTTCAGATTCTTGCGTTTCTTGATTTTTCTTGATTTTTTCGTGTTCTTCGCGTTCTTCGTATCAGTCATAAATTTTTCCAGTTTGATCCATAAGAGTCAGTCCCAAAAATTCAAAAGTGTTTTTCTTCTCCGTTTTTCGTCCAAATTCAGTTCCGTTTTTTCTGCCATACTCGTGGTCCAATTCTCTGGCAGAATATTTAAAAAAAAAAATTCGAAAAAATTTCATTTTTTCCATATTCCAAATTTCCATGTCTCGCAGGGAGAGATCTTCAATAATGGGTGACAACAAACACCCCGAAAGAGGGGATATGATATTGGAGCAGGGTTTTGAATTATTGGCAGAGATGCAGAAAAAATTTAAGAAGGTGATGGCTAGGATGGATAGAAGGGAAGCAGAATCTTTATCTTGTGGCCCTAAAATGTGGCCCATTCGTGAAGCCCATGGACGAAGGAGGATTTGTAGCCTGCTTGTATGGGCTTTTGGAGTGACAAGGTCGGGAAGGGTCAATCTGAAAAACCCATGACGCAGGAGGATATGGATTTGGTCGGGCTTTGCTCGACCTCACTTATGGGAATGTTCCTAGGCATGAGGGCTGACCTACGAGCCCTCAATATAGTGGGACGGAACTATGGTCGGTCAACACCTGACCACAAGTTTGGAAGTTAAAGAGCTCGAGCATATGGGTCGACTTTTGGGCCTGTGAAGGATGAAATCCAGGAAGGTTGGGTAACAAGCCTGGGTTATAGGTCTTGTCAGGGAAGACCTAGGATGTAATAGCCCACGGTCCATGAATTTTCCCTTAATTTAGAAGGTAGGAAATTATGCCGATCAGTGACCATCAAATCTTGGAAGCACAAAGCTTTCAAGCCATTTGTTCTTTGCAAAAAAGGGAGAGATGTGAAATCGAGATATAAAGCTGCTCCTTTTTTCATTAACTCTCTACCTCACGTTTCGTTTCTAGGGCTCTCACCAACTCTTTCACTCCCTAACAATATTCTAGATATATAACACCGATAATAAAGAGTTGCATAAAGAAAGAGTTAGAGAGAGAGAGAGAGAGAGAGATCCAACCAGACCTTCTCAACTCTCTGGCAATCAATGCTATAATATATTTTAAGCTTAACAGACCTTTCTTTTACACAATTATTATAATTTATAAACAAATTTATAAGCTATACAATTTCTCAAACCACACACATTCTCTCTCTAATTTTTAACTACAAATCTTACCTCGACTTTTTCGCCGGATGTGGGCTTTCAACTTCGTCTTCGCCGGAGATAAATTCCGGAAAGGCTGGAAGGTTCAAGTCAAAGTTCCGGTGACTGATAGTGGAGCCAACGCCCTGCGATGAACTCACTGCACTGCTGCCAACCGCGCCATTGTTACTGGCTGCTCCACCTTCGTAATGGCGTCTTTTATGACCTCCTAAGGTGTAAGACCGCTTTTCGATTTTTACGTGCAATTTTAAATTTCACGTAATATTCTCGTGAATGTTATTATAAATTATAATTTTATGATCTTTAATGTCTTTTATTGGATTTATGTTGCAGTGGAAGGACTTGGACGCCGTCTCGATCAATGTACCAATTTGAAAGATTTTAAATTGATTATTTTAAATTATTTACGTACAATTCTATGTGATTAATTGTTTCATTGTCTAAGCATGTTATTTTCTATTTTGTTATGCCAATTTGAAATTTGAGGGAAAAGTTTAGGGTCAGACGAGGGTAAATAGAACTTATTGACTTACTTAAACGAAAGAGGAGAATTGAGGGACTAAGTTGTAAATTTCATAAGACCTATAACCCTAACCTAACCCTAACATAATACGCTCACTCACGCCTTCTCTCTCTCTCTCTCTACGCGGCCCTCTCTCTCACCCGATCACCCTCTCGCTCTCGGCTCCCTCATCTCTCCGCCTCTCCATCGACTTCTCCCTTCGCGACGCCGACCACCACCACCGGTAGTAGCCCTCCCCCTCTTCCCCCTTCTCCCTTTTCTCCTCACGCACGCGCACACACCCATGAACCGCACACACGCACTCGGTTTCACACGGGATTTCACACACACACGCCCATAATTCGATACACACATGTATATATGTATAAATTCTATGTAAATAATGTATGTATACACTTTATATGCATAAATTCAGATATTTCAGTTAATTTCAGATTCAAATTTTTTGTAATTTCGAGTGTAACCATGAAGTTGGGAATTAATGATGTTATGTGAATGAGTATTGATGTATATGAATGTATATATTATTATGTATGTATAGATGCGTGCATATATATGTATAAAGTTTGGATTTTTGTGGGCATAGGTATATATATTCATGAAATTTTGATTAATTTGTGTGCTATAATATTAAATTTGAGGTGTGAATGTATGTATATATGATCACGAATATGTATACGACCATTTAAACAAATTTGTGTAATTTTTGGAATTTTGGGATAATGGTATAAAAGAGTAAACTCTAACATTTTGAAACAAGTTAGTTTAAATGTAAGTTATGTTCAAAGTTATAAATTTTAGTTCAAGATCAATTGTTTGAATAAGGATGCTTGACTTGAATTGTGAAATTGATAAGTAAGATTTCCAAAAATTTTCCTTGAACTTAATGTATTACTTCGAGTATGATATTATATGTAGTGTTAAATGTGTTTATTATATTATGAGTCACATGAAAGTCTCGACCTTATTTAAGAGTGTTAAACGTGGTTTTTCACTAAAAGTCATATTTTGTTAATGAATGGAAATTACTTAGGAAAAAACGGTACATTGACGTCACGGGCATCCGAGACTTTTCCACTTGCAAGTTCAGAACGGTAAATACTAAGGGTTTCAGGTAAGTAAACTTCCCCCCTATTTTCATCAAAATTGAATGTAAATGTGAAAGTTATGTGTAAATGACTGTCGTGTAACTTACTTGCCTTGATGAATTTCCTTACTTTATGAAAGTATATGTTATTGAGAAGAATGTTAAGCATGCACATTACCATGTCATTGCATCATCAAGCATGCATTGGCATCGAAATTGGGAAGTCAAATGTTTTTAAATGAAAGAAATGTGTCAAGTGCAAGTTTATTAAAAAGTTATGTATCCCAAGTTTTTTTGGAATGAATGGGTGTACTTCTAGTTCATGAAAGTTGCGAGTGGGAAATGGGGCGCGGGGGACCGGCGTACCCGAATTAAGTCGCTTTGCGACGGAATGTTCAACCGTTTACGGTGGACTGTTAAACCGCTTTGCGGTGGGAAAGTGAATGTTAAACCGCTTTGCGGTGGAAATGCGCATGTTAATCTGGTTCCAAATAAATAATTGCCTACTGTATTCTGATTGACTAGAAGTTACATCAAGTGAGCTCACGATGGAAATGAAGTGAAAGTTTTGAAATGTTAAGTGAAAGTTTGAAAAGTTTGAATGTTTTGAAAAGTAAAGTAAATGGGGATACGTATATGGAATTTTTAAAAGCATTCATGTCATAAGCATGCATTCATGCATACATTTTACTTACTGAGCTTTAGCTCATCCCAATCCCTCCCCAACATTTCAGGTGATGAAAGTTAGATGATCAGAGAGGAGCACTTGGCGGCTGACTCCGACAGTACCCGTTGTCGCCTTAATTAATAAAGTTAAATTCATTCGAGTTATCATTTAAATTTATTTCTTCATTCATTATTATTGATAATGGTTTGGTTGAAGTTATTTTGATTAAGTATGAAACGTATTAGGGGTTAAATTACCTTTTATTTCAATTGTCAAGTTTGATGATATTTTGGAAAATTTTATACCTGAGGAGTTCGGGAAATGAATGGATTGGTTTTTGGCGATGGTGAATGTGATTGTGATGTGATTGATGCTTTGAATTTGTAAAATGGTCTTGATGTCCCTCTACAGGTTGGCTATGTCCAGTTTATAGAGGAGACTCTGCCGAAATTTCTGTAAAATTTTATAATAGATAAATGAACATTTTAGTCGTGTAAATGATTTAATTCCGCATATAATGTGAATGGAAGTTAACACGCCTAGGTTTTAGACTTCCAACTTGGGGTGTTACATTTTTGGTATCAGAGCTAAGAGTTTTAAAAGCGATTCTGTAGACTTTTAAATTTTATTTGAAATTGGTTCGGGTACTAAGTCACGCCTCAAGTGCTTCTTCCCCGATCATCTGGTAAGTTAATTTTGCTTAAATTATTGAATGTCATGTAATGCTACTAGATTGAAATTCGTACACATTGATATGTAGTACTATATATTGAACTAGATGTTTTATTCTCTTCCATTTAGAAATGGCCCCCACTAGACGTAGCAACACTCAAGGAAGAACTTCTCAAAATCAGGATGAAGGGACGAATCGTAATACTACCCCTTCAGGAAACCCGGTATTTGTGAATGAAGGGACAGGCAATAACACTGCCCCTTTCGGCACTCCGACGATCGTAGAGGCCTTAGTACAAGCGTTAACTACGTTGGGGCAGGCAAGTCAGCCTAGGACTAACGAGACCCGTGGACATGGGAGGATATCAGAATTTAAGAGGCTGTCTCCGCCATCCTTTGCTGGAACCACTGACCCCCTCGAGGCTGAAAAGTGGTTAACTGAAATGCAGAAAGCCTTTAGGGTTATGGGATGCACCGATGAGGAGAAGGTTAACTTTGCCGCATACATGCTTCAAGGCGGTGCTTATGATTGGTGGCTGATGGTTCAGCGCCAATATGAAAATAACACTGACCCTTTTACTTGGGAAATGTTCACTACGGCCTTCAATGAGAAGTACTTTCCCAAGAGTCTTCGCCAGCAAAAGGAGGGAGAATTTCTAAAACTAGTGCAAGGGAACAGATCAGTTACGGAATATGAGGCGAAATTCGCTAGACTGGCTAAGTTCGCTCCAAACTTGGTGGATACTGAAGAGAGAAGGTCCTGGCGCTTTGAAGAAGGACTTAAACCACAAATCAAACAGGCCGTGATTCCTTTTGAGCTCACTACCTATAGAGAGGTGATCAACAAATCCCTGTTGGTGGAAAGGGCTCTAGCCATAGATGGAGAAGAAAGTAAAACACAAGCTTTTAGCCAGAAATTGAAGGGTGGAAATTCAAAGGGGTGGAGTCACAAGGGACATAAAAGGAGGAGTGATCAAGGGAGTAAGCAGTATCACCAATCAAACAAGCAACAAATAGTAACTTGCTCGAAGTGTGGCAAGGGACATCGTGGTGAGTGCCTTCATGGCAAAGGAGTATGCTTTAGGTGTGGGAAGTCGGGACATTTTGCAAGCGATTGTCAGAGTTGTTTTAACTGTGGGAAGCCAGGGCACCTAGCGAAGGATTGTAGAGAGAAAACGAAGACTACTCAAGCAAGGGTTTATACAATGTCTAAGAAGGAAGCTAATGATTCATCCACCGTGGTATCAGGTATTTTAAATTTTATTTATTACATTTCCCTTCTGTCTTTGCATCTCGTATCATTCTAGACAAATTATGAACATGCATATATCTATAGAAGTATAATCTATTGTGGTAGGTACTGTGTACGTGTGTGGCAAACTTGCAACTATTCTTTTCGATTCCGGGGCTACTCATTCTTTTGTCAGTCCCGTTTTTGCTGAGAAATTAAATCATTCATCCCCACAACTGTGTACTCCGTTTTTCATGTCAACACCATCCGGAGCATTGTTAAGTTCAAGTTATGTATTGGGAGACTGTCCAATAGTAGTGAATGGACGTGATTGGGTGACAGATCTTATAGTGCTGGATATTCACGATTTTGACGTCATACTGGGCATGGATTGGCTATCACGGTATTATGCTTCAATAGACTGCCATGAGAAGAAGGTGATGTTCGAGCCTCCAAATGAAACTCCTTTTTGCTTTGTTGGGGTTGAGGTGAAACCTTCTATTCCAATAGTATCAGCGATGAAAGCCCGTCAATTGATGAATAAGGGCTGTAAGGCGTACTTGGATGCAATAGTCGAGGTACCAAAAACAGACCCCTCACTTGAACAAATTGCAATCGTTCGAGAATATCCGGATGTTTTTCCAGAAGATCTTTTTGACCTACCACCTGAAAGAGAGATTGACTTCGTTATCGATTTGGTACCTGGAACAGCCCCAATATCTAAAGCACCGTATCGGATGGCTCCTGCGGAACTTAAAGAACTCAAGGAGCAATTGCAGGATCTCATGGATAAGGGCTTTGTTCGACCTAGTCTCTCTCCATGGGGTGCTCCTGTACTATTCGTGAAGAAGAAGGACGGTTCTATGAGACTTTGCATAGATTACAGAGAGTTGAATAAGGTGACAATAAAGAATAAATATCCATTGCCGAGAATTGAAGACCTATTCGACCATCTTCAGGGTGCAGGGTATTTTTCCAAGATCGATCTGCGATCTGGTTATCATCAGTTGAGGATTAAAGAAGAGGATATCCCAAAGATAGCTTTTCGTACCAGACATGGACATTATAAATTTTTGGTGATGCCGTTTGGGTTAACCAATGCTCCTGCAGCATTTATGGATCTGATGCATCGAGTTTTTAAAGAATACTTGGATCAATTTGTTATAGTCTTCATTGACGATATATTGATCTATTCTAGGTCTGAAGAGGAACACGAAAGGCATTTGAGAATAGTGCTTCAGAAACTTAGAGAAGAGAAATTATTTGCGAAATTCAAGAAGTGTGAATTCTGGCTGGAACGAGTGCCGTTCTTGGGGCATGTTGTATCAAAAGAAGGCATTGAGGTTGACCCGAGTAAAATTGAGGCAGTTCGTAATTGGCCGACACCAACTAACGTGAAAGAGGTCCGCAGCTTTCTTGGATTAGCTGGTTACTATCGGAGATTTGTGGAAGGATTTTCCAAGATTGCCTCACCTTTGACTAAGCTGACCAGAAAGGATACAAAATTTCAGTGGAATGCGGATTGCGAACAGAGTTTTGAGGAGTTAAAGACGCGGTTGACAACTGCGCCAATTTTAACTATTCCACAGGGAAATGAAGGATTAGTTATTTACAGTGATGCCTCATTGAAAGGGCTTGGTTGTGTTCTTATGCAACATGGCAAGGTAATTGCCTACGCTTCAAGGCAACTGAAAGAGTACGAGAAGAATTACCCAACTCACGATCTCGAGTTGGCAGCTGTCGTATTTGCATTGAAAATATGGAGGCACTATCTCTACGGGGTCAGATGTGAGATCTACACCGATCATAAAAGTCTCAAATACTTCTTCACACAGAAAGAACTAAACATGCGACAGCGCAGGTGGTTGGAGCTTGTCAAGGATTATGATCGTGTTATTAATTATCATCCTGGCAAGGCTAATGCTGTAGCTGATGCACTTAGCAGAAAAAGTCATGGAACAATGAATGCCTTGCAAGTTGTCCAGAAACAGTTACTGAGGGATATCCAAGGGTTAGAGTTAGAGATCGTTCCAAAAGGCAAGACAGGTTATCTTGCTAACATAACATTGGAATCGACATTGTTGGAGAAAATAAAGGCCCTACAGTTAGAAGACCCCAATACTTCAAGGGTCCGCACTGAAGTAATTAATGGGAAGCGCACTGATTTTGTTATCTCCGCAGATGGTGCCCTTCGGCAGGGAAATAGACTGGTAGTCCCCAATAATAAGGAATTGAAGCGAGAAATTATGAGGGAAGCTCATAACACTCCCTACTCAATCCACCCTGGAAGTACTAAGATGACTCGGGATTTGAGGCAACATTTTTGGTGGATTGGCATGAGTAGGGATGTGGCGGAGTATGTTCAACGTTGTCTCACTTGTCAGCAAGTTAAGGCCGAACATCAGCGACCTTCTGGTCTATTACAACCTCTTATGATTCCGGAGTGGAAATGGGAACGAATTGGCATGGATTTCATTGTGGGCTTACCTAAGACGAAGAAGGGTTATAACTCCATATGGGCGATAGTCGATCGTCTTACCAAGTCGGCACACTTTCTACCGGTAAAGACTACTTATAATATGGAGAAGTACGCAGAGTTATATGTGGCAGAAATTGTAAGGCTTCATGGGATTCCCCTATCTATCGTGTCTGATCGTGACCCAAAATTTACTTCTTCATTTTGGAAAAGTCTACGTAAGGTCATGGGTACTCAATTGAGATTCAGCACGGCCTTTCACCCTCAGACAGATGGACAGTCAGAGAGAACAATTCAAACCCTGGAAGATATGTTGAGAGCTTGTATTATCGACTTTCCAGGTACTTGGGACGAATTTCTCCCATTGGTTGAGTTCTCCTATAACAATAGCTATCAAGCCTCAATTCACATGGCTCCATATGAGGCGCTATACGGTAGGAAGTGTAGATCGCCGGTTCACTGGGATGAAGTAGGGGAATGGAAATTTCTAGGTCCAGAAATGGTGCAACATACATCGGAAATTGTTGAGAAGATTCGTCAGCGGATGAGAACTGCACAGAGTAGACAGAAAAGCTATGCAGACAGAAGAAGGAAACCATTGGAATTCGCTACAGGTGATATGATTTTTCTGAAGGTCGCTCCTATGAAAGGAGTTATGAGATTCGGGAAGAAGGGAAAGTTAACTCCGCGATTTGTTGGCCCCTTTGAAATACTTGAAAGGGTGGGTGACCTAGCTTATCGGGTTGCATTGCCACCGGCACTATCTGGAGTTCATAACGTATTTCATGTGTCGATGTTGAGAAAATATATTTCGGATCCTTCTCATATCCTCAGTTATGAGTCGTTAGATCTTCGTGAGGATCTAACGTACAAGGAATCACCTGTGAGGATCCTACTGAAGGCAGATAAGGAACTTAGGAGGAAGAAGATACCTCTAGTTAAAGTTCTTTGGAGGAATCATGCAGTAGAAGAGGCTACTTGGGAACGCGAGGACGAAATGCGTGCCAAGTATCCACAACTTTTTGGTAAGTTTTAATTTCGAGGACGAAATTTCTTTTAGGGGGTAAGGAATTGTAAGACCGCTTTTCGATTTTTACGTGCAATTTTAAATTTCACGTAATATTCTCGTGAATGTTATTATAAATTATAATTTTATGATCTTTAATGTCTTTTATTGGATTTATGTTGCAGTGGAAAGACTTGGACGCCGTCTCGATCAATGTACCAATTTGAAAGATTTTAAATTGATTATTTTAAATTATTTACGTACAATTCTATGTGATTAATTGTTTCATTGTCTAAGCATGTTATTTTCTATGTTGTTATGCCAATTTGAAATTTGAGGGAAAAGTTTAGGGTCAGACGAGGGTAAATAGAACTTATTGACTTACTTAAACGAAAGAGGAGAATTGAGGGACTAAGTTGCAAATTTCATAAGACCTATAACCCTAACCTAACCCTAACATAATACGCTCACTCACGCCTTCTCTCTCTCTCTCTCTCTCTCTCTCTCTCTCTCTCTCTCTCTCTCTCTCTCTCTCTCTCTCTCTCTCTCTCTCTCTCTCTCTCTACGCGGCCCTCTCTCTCACCCGATCACCCTCTCGCTCTCGGCTCCCTCATCTCTCCGCCTCTCCATCGACTTCTCCCTTCGCGACGCCAACCACCACCACCGGTAGTAGCCCTCCCCCTCTTCCCCCTTCTCCCTTTTCTCCTCACGCACGCACACACACCCATGAACCGCACACACGCACTCGTTTCACACGGGATTTCACACACACACGCCCATAATTCGATACACACATGTATATATGTATAAATTCTATGTAAATAATGTATGTATACACTTTATATGCATAAATTCAGATATTTCAGTTAATTTCAGATTCAAATTTTGTGTAATTTCGAGTGTAACCATGAAGTTGGGAATTAATGATGTTATGTGAATGAGTATTGATGTATATGAATGTATATATTATTATGTATGTATAGATGCGTGCATATATATGTATAAAGTTTGGATTTTTGTGGGCATAGGTATATATATTCATGAAATTTTGATTAATTTGTGTGCTATAATATTAAATTTGAGGTGTGAATGTATGTATATATGATCACGAATATGTATACGACCATTTAAACAAATTTGTGTAATTTTTGGAATTTTGGGATAATGGTATAAAAGAGTAAACTCTAACATTTTGAAACAAGTTAGTTTAAATGTAAGTTATGTTCAAAGTTATAAATTTTAGTTCAAGATCAATTGTTTGAATAAGGATGCTTGACTTGAATTGTGAAATTGATAAGTAAGATTTCCAAAAATTTTCCTTGAACTTAATGTATTACTTCGAGTATGATATTATATGTAGTGTTAAATGTGTTTATTATATTATGAGTCACATGAAAGTCTCGACCTTATTTAAGAGTGTTAAACGTGGTTTTTCACTAAAAGTCATATTTTGTTAATGAATGGAAATTACTTAGGAAAAAATGGTACATTGACGTCACGGGCATCCGAGACTTTTCCACTTGCAAGTTCAGAACGGTAAATACTAAGGATTTCAGGTAAGTAAACTTCCCCCCTATTTTCATCAAAATTGAATGTAAATGTGAAAGTTATGTGTAAATGACTTTCGTGTTACTTGCCTTGATGAATTTCCTTACTTTATGAAAGTATATGTTATTGAGAAGAATGTTAAGCATGCACATTACCATGTCATTGCATCATCAATCATGCATTGGCATCGAAATTGGGAAGTCAAATGTTTTTAAATGAAAGAAATGTGTCAAGTGCAAGTTTATTCAAAAGTTATGTATCCCAAGTTTTTTTGGAATGAATGGGTGTACTTCTAGTTCATGAAAGTTGCGAGTGGGAAATGGGGCGCGGGGGACCGGCGTACCCGAATTAAGTCGCTTTTCGACGGAATGTTCAACCGTTTACGGTGGACTGTTAAACCGCTTTGCGGTGGAAAAGTGAATGTTAAACCGCTTTGCGGTGGGAAAGTGAATGTTAAACCGCTTTGCGGTGGAAATGCGCATGTTAATCTGGTTCCAAATAAATAATTGCCCACTGTATTCTGATTGACTAGAAGTTACATCAAGTGAGCTCACGATGGAAATGAAGTGAAAGTTTTGAAATGTTAAGTGAAAGTTTGAAAAGTTTGAATGTTTTGGAAAGTAAAGTAAATGGGGATACGTATATGGAATTTTTAAAAGCATTCATGTCATAAGCATACATTCATGCATACAGTTTACTTACTGAGCTTTAACTCACCCCAATCCCTCCCCAACATTTCAGGTGATGAAAGTTAGATGATCAGAGAGGAGCACTTGGCGGCTGACTCCGACAGTACCCGTTGTCGCCTTAATTAATAAAGTTAAATTCATTCGAGTTATCATTTAAATTTATTTCTTCATTCATTATTATTAATAATGGTTTGGTTGAAGTTATTTTGGCGATGGTGAATGTGATTGTGATGTGATTGATACTTTGAATTTGTAAAATGGTCTTGATGTCCCTCTACAGGTTGGCTATGTCCAGTTTATAGAGGAGACTCTGCCGAAATTTCTGTAAAATTTTATAATAGATAAATGAACATTTTAGTCGTGTAAATGATTTAATTCCGCATATAATGTGAATGGAAGTTAACACGCCTAGGTTTTAGACTTCCAACTTGGGGTGTTACATATGGCCTGGCCAGTGGGGAAACACCTGTGGCAAATAGAGCACTCGTGGGTCCTTCCACTGCCACCGCTCCCGCCCGTTGTGGAATTCGTTGACTTGTCATCTCCTCCAGCGGACTTCCGGTGACTGGACTTGTGCCCCCCCAGAGCTTGGTAAGATCCAAAGGCCTTGTTACAAACTGAACATTTGTACAACGTCATCAACGGTGGTGGTGGAGGAAGTGGAGTTTGTGAGCTTTTCTGTTGATTCTCCGCCCTGGAGCTGGACAACATAATAAGGCATAGAGCTAAATATTCTTCTTCACTAGGTTGTTCATGGTGATCAACACTACGTTGTCGCTTTGATCGCTTACCCTTTGTCCATGGCTCAACAGATCCAAGACTGGTGTTCTCAAATGGAAACACTGGCATCCGTGCAGTGGGCGAATTCAATGTTTCAAGGGCCATATATCATCAAGGACTTAAAAGAATAAAAGTGTGGGAATGAAGAAGGTACCGTGTATGAATCATAAGCATATATAGGATTAAGACTTAAGAGGAGTGTTGGGGATGGGAAGTTGCTTGACAGGTGATAAGAAAGTAAGGTAGTTGCTCAAGTTGCTGAAAAATTATTATTAATAATAGAATATAGATAGAAAAAGCAAGTTTGGTTGAGATTATTCAAGTGGATTAGAGAAACAGATACACTGTTTGTGTTTGAGGAGTGATTGTAGACTGGGAGACTAGGAAATTGAATTGAGTCAGAAGTCAAGAGTCAAATCCATACTGTAGCAGCATCATAATAGCTGGGAAATTTGAAGCATAGTTTTAGCTAGTACAATATAAGAATAAATTTTATGAAAAATGAAATTTGAGTCTCTTTGACCCTCATACTAGTTCTACCACCCGTGCGATGCACGGTATTAGATATAAAAAAGAATATTATCCTCTTTCTTGTCCTTCATTTTCGTCATCAGAGTTCAACTCCAAAATAATTTGCTTACTTTTTCTCTCTGCAACCATACATATACCCGTTTCAAATAAAGCACTCTAAAGATAATATAATGCTACCAAAAAAATGGTAAAGGTTAATTTTAAAGACAGTTAGATGTAAGAATAGCATACCCTTTAAAACTAAATTGGTTGGATACCCAGCATTGATTGGAATTGGTGGTAAAGTAAAAGAAATTCTACTAATCCATCATAGATAAGTCCTCATAAAAAGCTTTATTAGTCCATACTACTCGAGCTTACTATGTCAAAAATAAGTCCTAAATAAAAAGCTTTATTAGTCCATACTACAAATGTTATGCAAGGGGTCGATCTTAAGCTAGCTTTTACAGGATTCAACAGCTTCTATTCTTTCATGAGTATAGCTCTGGTAAAGATAATAAATTTACTTTAGAAGGTTAAGAATCTACAAACCAACATAATCGAGTTATTGCCTACAATCAAGCATTTTTTCAAAACCTTCCAAAACTAAATTGCAAATAGTTGATGTCTAATTGAATTATGTTATTGTAATAATGGCACTTTCAATTTCAACAAAGTTCTTTCTGATAGAAATTAATAAAAAAAATTAAAGATAGAAAAGTTAACTTTTGAGGAATATGCTTACAGGAGTTACTGCACCATAGCCACCAACATGCATAGTTAGGATTCAAAGCATCATGTTGCTCCTTTATCTTTCTCCCTATGGCACAAGAGAATATAGTTAAAGAGTTTAAAAGAATCTACAGAAATAATGAATATTTATTAAAGAGGTAAAAATGAGAAGAAAATCGACGCCTTGTGAAACTGCACATTTTTTTTAATTAACTGATAAACCTTTTTTTCTTTAAAATAAATGGATTCCAACTAAGAATCTGATCGTAACATCAAAAGTTAGGTTGCTAGGATTATATTAGCTTTCAAAATTATTAGTCAAATCCGAAGTCGCAAAGACATCACTCAGAAATTTGAATCTAACTAAGACAGAAAATGAAATATGTTACTATACTATTCTACCATCGGAATAAATCAATAAAATTGTGCGAAATTGTTCCACTAAATATATCCGATTGCACAAATAAATTCCCTTACAGCATATTATAATGAAATGAAGCTGCTCTCTTCTTCAAACTCCAAGGCACCTACCTAAACAAAAAGTTCTACATATTTCCCTATCCAGTTTTCAACCCACATATCTAGAAATCATCTTTTTTGGCAGTAAGAGATCAAAATGCATCTTTTTTTGCTATGAACTCTGTTAAAATTGATAAGGGCTCCAAAGAAAATGCAACAAAAAAGAAAGGAAAAGACAACTTTAGGTTAATATCCTCTATCTCACTCTCAAGCAGGTGCACAGTTTACTAATATCCTTCCAGGCAATCAAGAAGATGACACGGCCAAGGTAATATCAAAATATCACTAAGGATCGACCACTTTTAGAAGCTTCGTATGAAAGAGCTGATTGACAAAATCCCAAGTGCTATCTACAATCAAACTTCTTCCAAACAAACATCTGACAGCGATAACATTAAGCCACTGGTTTATATCAATAGGCCTCCTAATTTCGGGATACTACAGCCTAGAATCAATCACATTTGGAGGAAAATTTCATTAATCTGTGATTGACCTGGTTTCTCCAATCACTTGATATATAGGTACTTGCAGTGAAATACAATTCAAAGCCATTAGATGAAGATCCAAACTCATGGACGAACATGTGAAGGCAAACACCTGTGTAAAAAAATCTAGACTCTCGTGTCGTGTCTCCAATGCTACAGTGTATTGAATTGCTGAATCAGAACAGTCTATAAAAGCATTCCAAGAATATTGAGTTTACCTTAAGTACCAAGATTGGGCGCTGGAGTAGCCAAAGGTGGGCCGTAAGAATATTTCCACTCCTCACGTGTAGCACATTAATCTAACTTCACGCTATTCTCTAGAGCACAAAATTTGCATGACCAGACGAAAATTTTTGAATTCCCAGCTTTCGATTTTTGGCTTCCACAGAGCTCACATATTGGAGCTAGTGGCTGCAATATTCAGCAAAACAGGTCATCAATTCCATGGTATCGAGGTAAATTCTACATGACATAGAAAATCTGAAGTAGAGAGAGAATGAAATCAACCTTATCATGATTGAGAGACTCAGAGAAAAATTAGAAGTGACATTGGAAGTAGTCCAGTGTCTTTCTTTCTAAGGGTGCTTTCCATGTTTTGAAAGTGTGCAAGAAAAAGAGGAAAAAATGCATAAAATATAATTTTTTCTTTTTTTAATTTAATTTGAGAGGTGCCAACTTCAATGCTACTGAGTACTACTACAGAAACTTAAAAGAATAATTCAGATTGGTGAACTTCTAGGAGAATCATAATAGTAGAAAATGGAGAAGGTATTGCCTTGTAAAGCTAAAGGATAAAATATACAAAAGTGCTTATTCATAAACATTAGAAAAGTCAACACTCACCGGATTAAGCAAAGTGCACATTCCCACATTTTGAAATCATCATTGTCAGGAACCAATCCATGACTATAGATAGATTGAGGAATAGAAGCTTGTTCGGATAAATTCACAAAATTAGCTCTTGGATTACATTCTGACGACTGCATTCGTGACTTGTCCTCCATACTACAGATATTATCATCCAACCTTTTATTGTGACAAGAGCTGGAACCACACTCTGTAGTAACCTCGGTCAAATCTATAAAAGTAGATTCTAGGTGTCCATCCAAGGACTGGGATGATGAAACGCTGTCTGATTCACGACTTCTTTTTCGAGATAACACATTCATACTCTGTCCATCTAATCCACTATGACTACTTGACTTTGCAAAGCTAAGTCCTGTGTTTGAAGGGTTCAGCAAAGAATCAGTACCGTCATTTTCTCCAGATACATCATAAGACTCTGAGCCACACCAAATATTATCCTGTAATCTTCTTTCAGCAGCCATTGCAGTAGCTTGCATTGGGCTAAGAGATGAAGCACAGGTAAAAATATTACAGAAATCAATTTACAAATCATGGCAGCGGATATATTAAATATTCCAATAAAACTAATAAGAAACAGTGTTCATCAATCGGTTTTCCCTCTACTTGGCCCTCTCACATATTAGCATCTTTGCAATACTCTACAAAAGGTGGGAAGAAAATGTCAGTTCATCTCCTCTATAAGCGCAACACTTACAGATTGAAAATTAAAATATGCTTACCTCAATTACCACTATCCTAATGTAACAACCCATTCTAAGGAAAAGTGCCATTTTTATATCAGTTAAAGTCCAATCTTTGCAATTGTCTTAACCGAGATGCCATGATTGTGCATCTATGCATCAGAGTCACTACTGGAGGAACTCCTTGAATCAGAACCTGTAAAGAGAAGGAAGCTATGGATAATGAGCATTTTATTTATAGGGCTTCCAATATCTCAATTCCAAACAACAAATACCTCTACACATTTCAGAAATGCAAGAAATAATACCACTGGAAGATGATGAATCACTACTGGAACTGCTAGAACTACTTCAGCTACTACTGGATAATTCCTTGGTTTCCTTTAGAGCAAAAAAATAACCCATCACTGCAGAAAAATAAAAAATCAGACATGTCTTATTTAATGGATTATTCATGCAAGCATGTCTTATACAGAAGATGAGAAAATATAAAATTGACAGGGTAAACTATAATGGGATACAAAAGTAAAACTACTAAGTTCATGTTAGGGTAGATTTATCAATGAAAGAAGAGAGTGATGTGCTAAATGCCCAAGAAAATATAAATCTACGTAACAAATCCAAAAATTATATGCTCAGGAAATCCAACACAAACCTCCAATTCTTCCAAGTTCTTATACACTCCACCATCATGCTTTTTCCTCAGAGTCTCAAAATCCATAGGGTGCTCTATTATCTCATGAAAATCAAGTAGTTGCAGAGAAACGATTAACTCTAAATCAATTATTAAAACAATAACAACATTCTACCAGAAATCAGCAAGTCTTTCCAGAGAAGTACCTCATCGGAATCCACAGGTTCAAAGAATACCCCATGAGCGTCCTTCCAGAAATTCCAGAGAAGTACCTCATCGGAATCCACAGGTTCAAAGAATACCCCATGAGCGTTCTTCTAGAAACACACACAAAAAAAAAAAAAAAACATGATGTACCTGTCTTTGAAGAATGCTGCGAACCCACCCTACTTGAGACTTTCCAGTAACATGAGGCCGTGAAGAGCGAGTGAGGCTCTTGACTCCGCCGTTCCAATACTTCCGCACCGGTGATCCCGTCGCCATATTTTTCCAGCGGCAGCGAGAAGTCCTCAGCTGAGTTCCATCAACAATCGTTAACCCTCTTCCAACATTTTCAACTTTTAGAGAGAGAGAGAGAGAGAGAGAGAGAGAGAGAGAGAGAGAGAGAGAGAGAGAGAGAGAGAGAGAGAGAGAGTTGAATCTTTGAATGTAATGGAATGACCCATTTCGTATGAAAAAAAACTAGTAAAAGTATTTCTTTTTGAAATTGGTAATCAGAGTCTGCACTGCAGGGTCTCGGGGCTCGGGAAAATTTGAATTATCAGAAAACGTCCCCTCACAGCACAATAACAACAATGTTATAAATAATTATGGAAATTATTAAGAAATCCACCACTAATTTTATACCTAATTTCCACCCAATTTATATTGTAAACAATTGTAATGAATGACTTTTCCTTCCCTATAAATAGAGGTAGGAATTGCTTGAATTTGTACACCAATTCTTGATCAAGAGAATTCTCTCCTCCTTCTCTCTAGCTCTCAATCTCTCTCTATATTTCTAGTTTAGAATTTTGATAGTTTCACAACACGTTATCAGTACGAGCCTCTAGCCTATTGAGTAATATGACGGGAGTATGCTCTACAGTTGCATCTAAATGATGAACCTCTGTATCAAAAACCAGATTATTACTAATCAACGTTTCATATTCAAAACCTAGTGTTTTTGTTGTTAGAAAATCATTTATACATCATAGATTAGAAGATCAATTCCAAGTCCATAGAAAAATTGAAGAAATTGTGTAATCCGAAACTTCCAAACCAAATTCACGCCAAACCGTATATCCAAATGATGATCGGAGACCGGATCCATGACCACGGCGACCGAACGATTCTTCCGAACCAGTGCGTGTCAACGGCACCGACACCGGTGCGGCGGCGCGTGAAGCCCACGCGCAGATGTCGAGGAGGCGCGTGACGGTGCGTGCGGAGGAATCAGGCGATGACGTCAACAGGAAGTTTGTTCATATCAACGTTCTTGATTTTTCCATGATCTTACTTTTCTGTTTTGTGCAGTTTTGAAATTTTCCGGCGATCGAACGTGGCGGTTTTCTTAAAAACCGTTTATGAAGCACTTCCGACGGGATTTTGAACTTCAGACCAAAATAAATTAATCGAAAATTAACGATTAATATGTGATCAACAAAATAAATTAAAAGATTTTAAACAAGGTATAAGTAAAATAATCATTGTCATACCATGACGGATTGGACTATTATGAATACCTTAACTGGAGATGACTCATCATCGCAACGGATTAGACTATTATGAATACCTTGACTGGATTTGACGATATGACTTGATCACTATTATGAATACCTTGACTGGAGGATATGACTCGCTCATTCATAAAAGATAATTATTTCATTATGTTGACACCGCCTATATGGTCGGTTTACGGAATACTTTACATATATTCAAGTTTTATATTATTTCAGAAACACCTCAGTTGTTGGTTAATTCTAACATATTAGAGGTTGTTGTCAACATATATAAGTGGTGGTAAAACCCTAGCATTATTATTGTTAATATATATACAATATTATTGTTATTTACTTCATTAAATGATACTAGAAGTTATCAATACTAAAAGTTAGAAAATATTTTATCAAATGATACCAGAAGTTATCATTACCAAAAGTTGGTAAATGTTGATAAAAAGTTATCAATACCAAAAAGTTGATAAATGTTAATAAAAATATTTTATCAAACGATACCGGAAGATACCATTATCTGTATTGAAAAGATAGATAAAAATGGATTATCCAACAAGAAGAATGTTGATGTATGATAAGATAATATCACATGATAGCACGGACATAGCTAATGTGAAAATAATCTCATCAGTATTATGAGATGAATATTAGATGATAAGTATCTGAAAAAGTTCTTGCACGAGCACTTATGTATTCCAGAAGAAGTACATATTTACCCGAGAAGAAGTAAAAATTATCATCTAAACATACTGAAATGATATTATTATTATTGCTCCTGAAGAAGCATAAAACAAGTCATACATGAAAGGGGGAAACATTTATGATCCTCAAAATGAGAGATGTGTTTCGGGAGTAGCCGTATCCTACCACCTCTGATCTTTTGAGGAAATAAAGAAACACTCAAAAAGGTGTAGTTCAAGAGTAAGAATACTCTGTACTCTACCACCTATCTTTGAGGTACACAAGAAGAAATATTGATAAAATCCTAGAAATTTAAGGTGTGTCTCAAGAGTAAGAATACTCCGTACTCTACCACCATCTATTCTAGGATTCACAAGGTTAAGTTTACATTAACCGGACTCCATTTTCGCTTGATTCCCCTTCCTTGCGACCAATCTATCTTTAATCCTGCTGGATCTTGTATTGAAATATATGATTGCAACTTATCTAGCAGTTCCTCGATAGTAGGAGCAGAAATAAGGATTCTCCTAGAAAATGCAGAGATGAATCCCTGTTCCATGGCATAATCAAGAAATGTTAACAAACCATCAAAGAAATTGTTAACATTTAAAAGTCCAATAGGCTTAGTATGGAGATCCAGTTGATCCACAAAATACACAGATAGTTTTGATCTGTCGAAATTTTGGTCCTTCCATTTTTGAGAGTATAAGGAAGGAAAAACTTATGAGAAAATTATATTTTGAGATGCATGAAATTTTGAAAATCATTGGTTATTTAAACTTGAAAAACTTCACTATTTACTACTCGTCTTTTGAAAAAGTGAAAACCTACTTCTGACTAAATTACACTACTTTTGATAAAGCTTACCTTCCGGTGATTCTTTTAATACACTTTATCAATGCTGAATAGCCAAAAGTACTCTCACCTAAGCCAGACATGTGCTTAGAAAATGAATCTGGTAATTCACCAGCTAATCGAACTTTTGCTTCGATCAACCAACGAACATTTTCTGGAATGCCTTGATCCATCAGCAGCCTCAATCTTTCAAGTCGAACTCGGTAAATCTTTTTCAAAACATTTACCGGAAGATTAGAATAATATTTGCGAATATTTGATAATATAACATCCATTTTTTATGAATCTAATCTCTTCCCAAATGATATATTTAAACGCGTAAAGGAGCGCTCCACGTGTCAGTTATATCGATTCCATTAAAAAATAATGGAATAAATTATTGAAAATGTGGAAACAATGAGATAATGCGTCATTACCTTTTTCGATATAAGGGAAGATTTGGCGACAAGATTGAGATCATGAGATATTTCCTTGGATATTGTACCTGACTTTTTCGGTATACTAAAAGTAATAAAGGTATACTGATTTGTACTATACAGAAATACGTACTGATGAAATGAATACTGTATTGAACCAGAAGTTCATACATATGTACAAGTGAAATATCTTGCTGAACCAGAAGTTCTATAATGATTGGTTAGATTCCAATTCAATGATGAGATTACAAGTGAAATATCTTGTTGAACCAGAAATCTATAATGATTGGTTAGATTCCAATTCAATGATGAGATTTATTGAGAATGCAAAATGACATTCATTAAAGAACCAGAAGATTGTTCAGGTTAACAAGTTATCATTGCTGCTTGTTCTCAAAAGCAAATTAATTATCTCACTAAGAAAATGAATGACTGATTATTTTCTCAAGTAATGATATTACGAGCAAAGTGAGAAATGCATGCATGAATATATCTTAAAGTCATTAATGATTTTACGAATTAGTTGAGATAATAGAATATTATATTGCTAATGATTTAGCAGATTAATAGCCTCAAGTTATTTGCTATGAGAACAACTTGAATATAAATATTTCTTATGTAGCAATATTCTACATACAAACATGTCAATAAGATGAAATAAAGATTTGCTTGTAAAGCTTTATGATTTCTAAGAAGTGCGATATCTATATACACTCCAACAAAACGCACTTAGATATAATATTGTGATTATATCCATAATTACGTATGACATGTGTTGAGACATTTTTAGCCGACTGATATAATACAAGATTCTTGAATATTATGGGGAAATTAAACAATAACACGCATGAAGCGTGATCAAGCTTAAAGCGTAATTATGCCTGAAGCATAATGACAATCGATTCCAAAAACAAATATCTCTTGAATAATGAAAATGGTCCATTTGAGGCTAAATACTCATGGTGAGTAAAAGAGACATAGTTAAATGATAAGAGATTCAGGCCTGATGATAAAAATACAAAGAGATCTCTCTATGTTATGTTTATATTGACATAAAATGGAATCGATAAATAAGTCGACTGCATACACAAACAACCCTTTTATGAAAATGAGGTTGATGAAATTATAATACTTTGGCCAAGTATAAAATTCCAATATAGGGATTATTGTTATAGGATCTGAAGTCCAAAAACACTTAAATGTGTAATGCCAATAGTTATTTATACAAATGAAAAGTATTACACAGTCGTAAAAGATGACTCGTTGAGCGCAAAATTTTTCATAAAACTGGCATGAAATATGGTGGATAGACTATAGTCTAAATTCACTAGTTTGAGCTCTTCGATATACCAATGAGTGAGATCAAAAAGTGTGATTCTCATCTCGGTACTTTGGGAGTTTTCTTTGATGTACCAGTTGATCGCGGTACGTTGGGATTTCAAGCGAAATGATTATAGATTATATGTCGAAATTGATATCTATTTCAATGATTGATTATGCTCCTGCAAATTAGAAATTGCAGTTTATAAAGTGCAAGAACGTACATGTATAAATCATTGAAAGATTCAATTTTCCCAAAAACAATATCATTATAAAATGAAATGTGATTCTTAAAATAAAATCACATGAAATATGATATGATACATATGACCCCATAATATAATATGTTGAAAATGAAATTGGAGTGTACTATTATTATATTTGAATATTTGGGCATGCAATTGATTTTCAATATGCAAAATTATATTATCCATCAAAAAATGAATATTCACCAGAAGTGAATTTGAAAATGAATATTTAATTATTCATTAGAAATGAATTCTAGATTTTGATAGAAGTGAATCAATTCTAGATTTGAGTAATGCAATCAGTCAACTAACTAAACATTGCTTGGTATAGCATGTTCAGTACATCATAAATGAGCTATGACTTCATAAATGAGTTATAAACTATTTATAAAAGCTCATCACAAACTATATGTTTGATGAAATAATTTGAGATTGCATTAATATACTTATAATATTCCTATGAAGGGAACAAATACGCACTGCACTCTTTTTTCCTTAACTGGGGTTTTGTCCCACAGGGTTTTCCTAGTAAGGTTTTTAATGAGGCAGCAATTATGGAGCAATTATGGCATATCAATGAGAATAATGTACTCTTTTTCCCTTCGCTAAGGTTTTGTCCCACAGGGTTTTCCTAGCAAGGTTTTTGAGACATTGTCACAGCTATCTGCAAGTAATAATTCAACAACAAGCTCTCTCTTTAAATTGTGCTGGAATGATATCAACAAATGAAGAAAATCATAGACATCTTATGAAGAATGTTATGGTATCGGCTACACACAAGAAGATTTTCATATATACATATTCCAGACGAAAGATGATATCATTATTCAAAAGGTTCATGAATACTTGATTGCACACTTCAGGGGAAGAATCATGCTGTCAAGCTGTACTCTTTTTCCTTCGTCCAGGTTTTGTCCCACAGGGTTTTCCTGAAAAAGTTTTAACGAGGCAGTGGTTGTACTCTTTTTCTTTCGTTCAGATTTTGTCCCATTGGGTTTTACTGACAAGGTTTTAACGAGGCAGACCTAAAGCAAGGCAGTACTAAAACACTACAGCAATAAAACAATGAAGCAATGAAGCACTTCAGCACTTCATAATTCGAAGTTTCCAGTACATGATTTGTACTACTTACCATTGATGTCATTTCGGATATTAGACTCAATGATGAATGATGGCCAACATCAGGGGGAGCAGCTGTACTCTTTTTCCTTCCCTCAAGTTTTATCCCACTGGGTTTTCTTAGCAAGGTTTTAACGAGGCAGATAATTTAGCTATTGAGCAATAAGTCATTCAAGGGGGAGTGTTATAAACAATTATGGAAATTATTAAGAAATCCACCACTAATTTAATACCTAAATTCCACCCAATTTATATTGTAAACAATTGTAATGAATGACTTTTCCTTCCCTATAAATAGAGGTAGGAATTGCTTGAATTTGTACACCAATTCTTGATCAAGAGAATTCTCTCCTCCTCTCTAGCTCTCAATCTCTCTCTATATTTCTAGTTTAGAATTTTGATAGTTTCACAACAAACAAATAATTATACAGTATTTTTTTTTCTTTTTGATAAAATGCTTTTGAGGCAACTTTTGGGGGGAAATTTAGGCGGGAATTTCATTCCAAGTATTCTTCTTTTATATAGTTAATAGATTATAAAAATTAACTTTTCCTCAAATTGATTTTTAATCACATTTTTGAATAATATTTTTAGGGGAATTTTATGTTCCCCACAATCGGGATTCCCCGATTGTTTGGGGGGGGGGGGGGTTGGGTGGACCCCACCATACAGGTGGGGGCCACCCCCTCACAGTAGGGGATCCCGATTCGGGGAAGAGAAAATTCCCCTATATTTTTATACCTAAGGCCGTGTTCGGCTGGAGTTTATAATTCAAATTATAATGATCACAATTTTTTATATCACTTCTTAACTATACACATTTTCTATCTTCAATTTGTAGTCACATATCTTATCTAGATAACCTAAATAATACACATTATAATTCAAATTCTATTTATTTAAGCGGTCAAAGTCAAAGGGAGCCTAAAGAGTGAGTTTGGCAAGCACCGTTCATATTTCCGTACATGAAAATCAAATTTTAGTATCAAGCTGAGGCTTTAACTCTCGTTCTTAATCCAAAACCTCAAATACACAGCAAAAGAAATGGCTATGATTGCCATTGGGAGATCCACGTGCACTTGCTCCAACAAAATACTTAAAACTCTAGCTCAAAAATCCCTCCCCACTTCTCATTTTTCTTCTCCAATTAGGAACTTCACTCCAGCCGCTTCAAGCCAAGGTACATGGCACGTGTATATTTTGTTCAATAAACCTGTACATAGCTCAAGTGGCAGTGGTCGAAGTTTAGAGTTGAAATGGAAAGAAAAAGAAATTATTGTTGATGCTTATGCCAAAAGTTTTTTTGCTAATAAATTAATTGGAAATGCAAGATTGTTCCGACGTTGGAAGATCTGGAGTCGATGCTGCCTCTCCATAGTATCATTGCATCTGCTTAATTGAAGTCCAATATTGCTTTTATACCTACTAGAGCTTGTTTTCTGAAGGTTATATTGTTTCCTTTTTGTTTCTCAATTTTCGAAATTTGAATTTATTCTATTTTTGAAGTGTAAAGTGTATTTTGTTGATTTGTTTTTCATAATCTTTTGCATTTTAGAAGTATACCCTTAAATATTAAGGCCATCAACTTTGAAAATTCATTGTACATATCTCTATGCCAATTGCATCCAATTGTTTTGACGGCAAATGGTCTAGGATATCCATTGCTATTTATCAAGCACGGATATGCTTTTTCCCATTTTTCTTGTTCATTTTTCGTGTACGTAATGCTTTCAGCTCCAAATGAAGTACGTAATAATTTGCAGTATTTAGAAAATCGGACTGGACTGACCGGTTCAACCGAAAAATCGTGAACCGATCGAAAAATCAGTTCGTTTGAGGAAAAAACCGCATATTAAAAAACTAGACCGGAACTAGATTTTTAACGGTTTAACCGCAACCCAATCAACCCAGTCCAGATCTTAAAACTGGTTTTACTTTTAATTTAATATTTTAATTTAATTTTAGTTATAAATAAAACAATTATTAAAATTAAAAAAAAAACTTATTTAATTGAAGGGGTCGGCATCTCTTGGATGCCACCCCCATTTTGAATGGAGCCAATAGCCCATTTTATAAGGGGCTGTTGGCTTTTACCTTCTTCCCACATCGACATTCCCACATCGACTTTTTAATTTTTTTTTTTTTATTTAGCAAATAGTTTTACATTTTTTTTTATATTACTAATTTTACCTTCCCTTTTTCTTTCCTTTTCAAATTATTTTGTTTTTTTTAAGTATATATATTTTTCATTTATTTATGAATTTGTAAAATAATTTGTTTTTTAGGAAATTTTGTGATTATTGAAATAATTAATAATTTTTTAATTGAAAGTGGTTTGATCCCGGTTCAACTCAGTCTAACCTTTGACTCTTGACCCGTTACTTTTTCGGGTTAAACCAGTTTCGATTTTCTAAACACTGATAATTTGGCACGTAGTGATATTTTTAATTTACCCACCATTTTTGTTGTTAAATAATTTCTACTTCATTGCTTGCGAAATTATGGAAAGTGATGATAATAAGAGAGCTATAGGTGGATGGGTGTATGGGCTCTATAGGGGATCTGATAGAGTCTGCGAAGCCTGATGGGCTGGAGAAAGTAGCAGCAAATGCTTTGGGGTCGTTATAGTCCAATTAGATATTTTGATGAGCAGAAGTCCCAAATTTTGATTGCTACAATTGTTGGTCACTAAAGAGTAACAACATCACAATACCTTACTACACGTATCACTTTTTTCAATTGGTTGATCAAATTAATATTTACTAATTGTTAGATGACTAAATAGTTGGATGACAAAATTAATATTTACTATAAGGATCCATTTGATTGTAAGAGTAGAATTTGGGTGGCAAAATAAAAAAATAAAAAAATGAATTTCAGGGAATTGAATTACCTAGAACTTGTTTTATTGGGAATCTTCAATTAAATTTGTGTGATTGGTAAATTTTTTCACCCGGAAAGTGTTGGAATTTTCTATCTTTTAGTATTTTATTGACTTTATTTTCCATGCGTACATTTTTTCAACTATTGGTGTTTGATAGCCATTATTTTCTATGGTATTTCTCACTTTTTCCATAGAAATTATTAGGAAAATTGAATATCTCAAACTCAGACCTTTCTTTTTTTTCCTTCAATCTATTAAGGACTTACAACCATCCATCTATTTTCTAATTTTATTATTTTTGGATAAATGCTGCTTCTTTTGCCATCAGTAGTGGAGGCAGATACGTTCAATCTTGTCAAATACCAAAGCACGCATGTATTTTGCACTCGTCAAGTTCATAAATACCATACCCAAACCATCTTCAAATCGAAAGGGTGATAGTACTCCTATCTACAAGTTGTGCACGTCAATGCTTGGCTTTACTGATCCCTTCTTTGGAGGTTCGCTTGTGAGAATGAACTGGGCTAAGATCTTTCTCATCATTTTCCATATCTACCTCATTTACACTTTGATCATTTATAGATGAAAGAGATAACAAATTATCTGATGTGATCCGAAGTAGGAGACCAAAGGAGAAGTCGACCCATCGGCAATGTGACAGTGATCTACACGGTAAACGGCACAAATTTCATGCTGGAATCGGGCCGAGAAGACAAAAGGGTCGAGCCAAATCGAAGGGGCAAGGTTTGGAGGCCAAGGGCACATTCACGGGCGTAAAACCAGTTGTTCACGACCGTAACAGCCCCTCGGGCCAAAAACAAGAATTCCAAGATTTTATTACTTACGGCCGTAAGACTATACTTCACGGCCGTAACTCCTTCTCTGGTGGAATTGAAGTAATTCAGAAAATTGATACTTACGGCCGTGAGAGTTCTTGTTATGGCCGTAACTCATTAACAGAGAGTCACTTACGGCCGTAAGTGACATTGTTACGGTCGTAACATCTAATTTTCCAGATTTCGCGTTTTTTTTAATTTAATTCCGTTTTTAATTATTTACTTCTATGTTTTGGGCCCAATTAGCGGCTAACCCTAGTTAGGTCAGTTTTTACATTATATTGCTTTGTTTTTCATTATGAAACAACAACTTTGATATTGTTGAATGAATGTGAGAATTTTCTCTCTCGAAAAGGAGGATTCCTTTTTCTAGTTCTTGAAGAACAATTTATAGAACTTATCAAATATTTTCTTGAATATTTGTGGCGTTCCAATCAGAAACTTATCAAGGAGTTTGGCATCCCTTGTGGCGTTTCGAAAACCTCGGTTCTTCAATCCGCATCGTCAATTTATTGCGTCGTAATTGTTGGGTCCAGGTCCTATCGTCAATTTTTATCTTTTCCAGTATTTTAATTATTGTGTTGTGTTTCTTGGCTGAATCTGGATCTTTCCTATCTTTGTTTCGTTTAATTTTGCGTGTTCGTTGTGACCCCCTCCCGGGATCACATCATCTGGTATCAGAGCTTGGATCTAGATTCAGTTCTTGATTTTCTTGTTCTTCGTGCCAGTAAATTTTTTCTTTGTTTGATTCATATAAAAGTCCACAAAAAATTCAAACTTGTTTATCTTAGTCAATTTTTATCCAAATCTAATTCCGTTTTTTCCGCCATATTCGTAGTCAAATTGTCTAGTAGTTTAGAAAAAGAAAATTCATTATTTTCCGAATATTCCGAATTTGTCTCAATTTCCAAATTCTCCTGTTCTTACTCGTGTCTTATCGTGTCCTACCCTTACTTGAGTTCTTGGACTGTTTTTGAAGTGCTTGGAAGGGGGATTTTGAGTGATACACGAGAAATATATTTTTGCGAGGTACTACTTATTTCTGTGAAGACTAATAATGTCTAGCAGACGGGATTCATCATCTTCATCAGTTGGGGACAACCAGGGAATTTACAGAAGGGAGCCAGCAGCTTCATCAACGAGCCACAACAAACGGCCGGAAGGTATGAATAGGGTGAATAACAATGTTGTAGGTGTGATGGAGACTTTACATGAGCAATTCGAGAAGTTGATGACTAGGATGGATAGGCATGAAGAAACTATTAACAAGTTGCGTAGGGAACAAACTCATGCGGGTCCTAGAGCTAGGAGGGAAGACCGGAGAGATCATAGGGGGAGACATAATCAAAGGGTTGGATACGGGTTTGATGATAAAGAGTTTGCGAGTGAAGGAAGTAGTGTCCAATCATCTGTGGCTAGTGTAAGGAGGAGAAGGGGTAGAGGCGATAGGGATGAAAGGGCGAATAATAGAAGAGATCGTGGTGATCGGGATGAGATAGATGATAATCTAGGTAAAATAAAAATGTCTATTCCACCTTTTCATGGGAGGAGTGATCCGGAGGCTTACCTAGATTAGGAGAAGAAGGTAGAGTTGATGTTTGATTGCCACAATTATTCTGAAGGAAAGAAGGTGAAGTTAGCGGTTGTTGAGTTCACCGATTATGCCATTAATTGGTGGGATCAGTTGGTGAAGGATCGAAGGAGGAATGGTGAGGGGCCGGTGGATACATGGCGTGAGATGAAAATCATCATGAGGAAGAGGTTTGTCCCAAGCCACTATCATAGGGATATTTATCAAAGGTTGCAGGGGCTCACGCAAGGTTCTAGGAGTATAGAGGAATATCATAGAGACATGGAGGTAGCCATGATTAGGGCCAACATGGTGGAGGATCGGGAAGCTACAATGGCTAGATTTTTGAGTGGGCTGAACAGAGATATTGCAAACATCGTTGAGTTACAACATTATGTGGAACTGGATGTAGCGACCCAGAATTTTTACGCACTTAATGATTATTTTAATATTTAGAAACTTGTGTCGCTACTATTTCACCCACTATTTTGAAGTTAACACCGCGACGTGTTCGTCTAGCCAAGTCAAGAAATATCGAATTTGTTCGATTTTAAATTAAAATCCGAATTTCTAAAATTATGTTATTTTAATTATTTATTCAAAGTATTATTTTCAAAATCATTTTGAATTCCAAATTTATTAAAATATCTCAATTTTCCTTATTCAAATTATTTCAAGTCCAAATACGTAATTCGATTTTATCTCAAAATTTATTTATTCTCAAATGTATTTTCAGTCCAAAATTATATCAGTTTTAAATACGTTTTCAAATCAAAGTTAGTCCAATAATTAAACATAGATTCTCCACACATGTTTTTCTTTTCCACCACATTTTTATCAAACACCAATTTTAAATCATCACCATTTCCGCCACCTTCATCCTCAAAACATCATCATCACCAAACCAACTAATTATTCCCCATGTTTTCCCACTTTTCTTAATACCTAACTATCCACATCTCTTCCTCTAATTTTATATGTTCTTCATCATGCTCATCACATCCTCACCAACTCCACCTATCACACTTTCAATCCACTATATCACCATCATTTGAATAATCAATATCTTCACCCACATCAAACTCAATTTGCATTCTTCCGTCCTGCACATACAAACTATCATCATTATTATTATTATACCTAACAAAGAACACCACTACCAATTAATCAAAGCTATCACAATTCAATCCTACCCCATGTGTCTACTAAACATAATGATTTTTATTCTCCATTAATCTTCTTCTTTTCCTTTCTTTTCTCCTTTAAAGATACCTTCATCCCACCTTCATGTTTGGAATCATCAGTCTAACCACCAGCCTGCTTTGTCATTTTCAATTCCCAGCACGCCTGCAAATCTCAACTCTCTGCATGATCATCACCTCCATCACCAATTCACTACCAAGAATTTATCACCACCACTGCCAATCTAGCAACTGCAATAACCATCACCATCTTCGCAACCAAATCGCAGCCAACCCCAAATCAAAATCAAACTCAAGAAATAGAAGAAGCCGGAACTTACCTCAGCCCCGACCCATTTCTGGCCGGATCTTCGCCGACGAAACTCCAAAGAAATCACGAACCCAGCTCCACTTTTAACCTCGGTTTTTTCACCAAAAATCTCGCACCTAAACCCCTCAAGCTTGAACACATCCTCGACCCCTACTCCCCGCATTCTGGCGCCGGCGAACTGTCGGCTGTGATACTGGTTTCTTCCATTTTCCACCGTCGGTCGCGAACCTCCCTCTCTTTCCTTCGATCTGAAATTTGGTAGAGAGAGAGAGTAATAAAATCGTTTTTAATAATTGTTTTGATTTTCAGATTTTGCAAACCAGTCCCCAGCCTTCTAATATGATTTTATTCCAGTACCAAGTTTTGCTGATTATTTATTTCAGTCCTTCAGCTTCTAAAACTGTTTATTTCACTCCTTGCTGATTTAAATCATTTGATTATAAATCCCAAGTTTCAAAAGTATCTATTTTAATCCCTCTATTTTCAAAATATCTATTTTAGTCCCTGAACTTTCAAAAGTATTCATTTTAGTCCCTCAACTTTCAAAACATCAATTTTAGTCCTCAAATTATAATTTATCATTTTGAACTATATATTCGATATACTAAAGTGACTTATTGGCTAAGACGAAGCGTACGGAGAATTTAAAGAAATTGAAGTCATTCCCGCTCAACTTTGCACTCGTCGGATTTGAGGTAGACTCGCACTTATTAATTGATTTAAATTATGATTTCATATAAATGTCATGTGACTTGTGAAAGGTAAATATACCTTATGTTTTTATGAAAAGTAAGTATACCCTATGTTTTTACGATAATGTTTTATATGTTTTGGATCATTTCTATGCACATAAGAATTCTTGCCACGAAGTTCGGTAAAATTCTTGTGTCTCCATAAGTTTATGAGGATTTACCACGAAGTTCGGTAAAATTCCTATGTTTCCATATGTTTATGAGGATTTACCACCTAAGTTCGGTAAAATTCCTGTCTCATATGTTTATGAGGATTTCGATCCTATCTTATGTTATGATGGAAATGATCCCTATGAATTTCAAGAATTATGTTTTGGTATACTTACTGTTATTATGATTTTACTGCATAAGAATTCTTGCCACCTAAGTTCGGTAAAGTTCTTGTGTCTCCTTATGTTTATGAGGATTTCAATCCTATCTTATGTTATGCTTTCAAAAGAAATTATGCTTGGCATAATTAAAATGTTTTTATAAGTATATGGTTTTCAAAGAGCTGTTTTCAAAGAGCTATTTTCAAAGACCCTATGATTTGCAAAATATGTCCCGTGCTGTAATGCACAATATGAGTTTTATCAAGAGCCGTTTTATAAAGAAGCTCTATCAATGCCCGTTTTATAAAGAGCCGGGATTTATGTGTTTAATCATCTTATAAATTAAATTAATTTGCGATGAGTCTACTGAGTATTTCCCCCATGAAATACTCACCCTACTTTTTAACAGTTTTGCAGATTTCGGTGACGGTGGCGAGCGATGAATGATGGTGGCAATAATCGTTAAACGGTTGAAAGTTTGACGTTAATGATTTCCGTATTTTTCCAAACAATCGAATAATTTAGAGAAGTTCATTTATTTGAGAAATTATGACATTGTCAATTTCTTTACAAAATTAATGGTTCGATTTACTATTTCAAATGGTTTCATAAATGTTTCAATTTTATCGGCCATTACAGTTTATTTAATGTTGCCAAAAGTGAATTTCAATTATTTCTTCCGCAAAAATATTATTCGAAAAATTTAGACAGAAAATGACGTAGTGAATCGGGTATACGGAACTCGGGGCGCTACAAGTTGGTATCAGAGCTAGTCTGCGTTTCTGTAGACTGGTAAAATTTTCAAAAAGAATTTTCAAGAAATATTTTCCATTATAAGATTTTTATTGATGAAGATTGCCACTGCCATCATTCGTTCCACCAACTCCGAGGTAAAGAAGTTTATGATGTTTAAAGTTATTTCAGTATTTCGAATACTCATTTTATTAATTTATGAGAAAGAATGAAGAGTATTTCGGATACTTATGATTTATGAGAAATAAGAATGTATTTCTTCGAAAATAATGATGTTGTTATGCTTTGTCATAACTTATATGCTTTAATGTATGATTATGAGAAATTTTTTTAAGAAAGAAAACGAGTGTTGAGCATAATGGGAATAATATGATTTAAGAATGATTTTTAAATAATTTTTGTCCTCGAGTTAGAAATGATGAACCCTAGATGGACTTTGCATAATTGATTTTAGACATGGCACTAAGTATGAGAAGTCAACGGAAAGGATTTGATTATATGTTTAGATTAAACGAGAAATAGCAAGCCAGTTATGAAGTTGTGATAAGATGTTAATATTATAAGTGATATGATTTTATTGAGACTTTTATGAGAAGCATTATGAATTTAAAGATTTAAAGATTTGATTCTTAGTTATTGAGAATTAAGTAATGGATATTATGTTGAGTAAGTGAATTATTTCCTCTATTTTGAAGAGAAATTTATTATGAAGTTTGGCCTTGTGAATAAATTTTGGGAATATGATTTATGGCATATAAATATAAGTATGAGTAATCTTTTGAGCCAATTAAGGTATTGAAGGAAGTGATATTGTGATATTGAAAAATATGATTTGAAATTGTTATGTTGAGGAATTATGAATTGAATTATGGGATATTTTTGATGATATTGAAGTGTTGGAATCGTTTTCAATATTTTTAGATCGTTGTGATTAAATGTGGAGTTATATGTTATTGTTAGTTATGAAGTATACTTATGGTTTGGGATAAGTCCAAATTACAAGGGAGACTCTGTCCAGAATTTTTATCGTTTGGAAATAAGAGCATAGTATGGTATGCAATCACAAACGAGATTTAGTAGATGATAGCAGAGATTTTATTATTTTCTCATAAGGAGAACACACAAGAGTCACACTGGAAAGGAAATACATGAAACACATGAAAGCATAAGAGAAAAACATGGAAAGATCCTCAGAATGAGAGATGTGTTTCCGGAGTAGCCGTATCCTACCACCTCTGATCTTTTGAGGATATAAAGAGAAAACCTTCAAAGAGGTGTGTTTCGAGAGTAAGAATACTCCGTAATCTACCACCTGGAATCTTTGAAGTACACACAAGATTTAAACATTAAGGAAATCCTAGTAAATGGAGGGGTGTCTCGAGAGTGAGAATACTCCGTACTCTACCCCCACCTATTCTAAGATTCACAGAGTTAAGTTTACATTAACCGGACTCCATTTTCGCTTGATTCCCCTTCCTTGCGACCAATCTATCTTAACTCCTGCTGGATCTTGTATTGAGATATATGACTGCAGCTTATCCAGTAGTTCATCAATAGTAGGAGCAGAAATAAGAAGCCTTCTGGAAAATGGAGAGATGAATCCCTGTTCCACAGCATAATCAAGAAAGGTTAACAAACCATCAAAGAAATTGTTAACATTCAGAAGCCCAATAGGCTTAGTGTGGAGATCTAGTTGAGCCCACGAGGTAATGTTAAAGATTTCTTCTAAGGTACCAAAACCTCCGGGCAGGGCTATAAAGGCATCAGAACCATATAGCATACAAGTTATGCGTTCATGGATGGATAAGGTTTGAACTTCATGCCCTCGTGTTTTGCCTGCAACATCTACCAAAGGGACAGGTATGACACCGATTACTTTTGATTTCTCTGCAAGAGCAGATTGGGAAACACAACCCATTAGACCACTGCTACCACCCCCATACACAAGAGTGATACCTTTTTCCCCCAGTTTCTTTCCAAGATCTACAGCCGCTTCTAGATAACCGAAGCCTTTCCCCACTTTTGATCCACAAAATACACAAATAGTTTTAATCTGTCGAAGTTTTGGTGCTTCCATCTTTGATAGTAAAGAAGGGAAAACTTACGAAGAAGATGTGATTTTGGGATGCCTGAACTATGAAATATGTTTGGCTATTTAAAGCCGGAAAAAATTTACTGTTTTTGATTGATTCTGAAAAAGTAAAGATTTACTTTTGACAAAATCAGCCCACTTTTGAATATTTTTATCGTATCGAGGCTGTCACCTTTCGGCGATTTAATATTTTATTTCCAACTTTTTCAAAACGCGTGAAAGAAAACAGCAAAATATTTTAAAAGCGTATCAAAAGATTTACCTTATATCATTGCTGAACAGCCAGAAGCCTCATTTTGTAAAACAGACTGGCAAACAGGATCTTTTACTATTATATTTTGGAGACTATAACGATTTTTGTCCTCGTTAAACTGAGCGTATAAGGAGAGAAGTTCACGTTGCACATAACCACTTGGGTGCGTCTCAAGAGTCAGTTGAATATCATCCAAAGACTCCTTACTCAGTCCACCCTTTATGAATTCGATTTTATCATCCCGATTAGTAGAAGAATATCCTACTGATTTGCAACGAGTATTACAGTTCCATCGAGCACATTTGTAGCAACCACCCAATCTTTTTGCTCTTCGTTTCTTTGCAAACGTGCTTTTGCCTAAACCAGGCATGTGCTTTGGAAATGTTGATGGTAATTCACCAGATAGTCGAACCTTTGCTTCTATCAACCAGCAAACATCTTCTGGAACACCATGAGCCATCAGCAACCTCAATCTTTCGAGCCTTATTTTATAGATCTTTCTCAGATCATTCATAGGAAGACTGGAATAATACTTGCGAATGTTAGAAAGAATGATATCCATTGTTTGATGATTCAACCTCTTCCCAGCATGAACTATTTAAAAGCGCAAAGGATCTGAGTGAATCCGCGTGATTTGATTTTCAGCAAGAAAGCAGGAAATATTTTAATGGAAAAGAGGAGACAAGAAGTAATGCGGTGTTAATTATATTGATAAAGGAGATTTGATTGGAGATTTGGAATATTTTCTTGGATTATGAGTACTGATATTTTGTTATAACAATGATAATCATGGTATAGTGTGATGATACGTGGAAAGTAAAATGAGTACCGTATCGAATTAGAGTTCATACGTATATACAAGTGAAAGAAATACTTTGCAGGAAATGTGATGACATTTAAGTAAAGAATCTTAGTTATTTGGAAGATATTTGTTTACTGAACTTTGGGTTACAAATATTGGAAAGATAAGTTGATGATATTATGTTGATATGTTTGGGTATATTACGTAAAGAGAATATTCAGGTAATTCTTTGATTATTTTTTTGGAATATTCGATGATAAGAAGAAAGGAAAAATTATTATGATATGATATGTCAGTAAAGATTTGTGGAAATTTTAGAGATATATACGAATATCTGAGGTCACATGATACGATGATAAGTGACATGTTACATGAATACTACAAGATATGATGAAATTTTTACATATGATTGGGAATTGTTTTGATTATTTTGGGAATATTCGATGATAAGAAGTTTAGAGATGACAAATTATTATGGTTTGATATATCAGTAAAGATTTATGAAAACTTGAAGAGATTTTTTTTATGGAATTACAGAAATTAGTAAAGAGACATGATGTTGTTTGGGATTATGTGAGATAATGATGATGAACGTAAGGTTAGATGAATATAAAGGTACAATAGAAAATTGTAAGGAATGATATGATGATGATAATTGAAGGTGATGATGTATTGAGATTATGAAATAAGTTGATCATCCATGAATAAGTTATGTTGTTTTTGGTTCATAATAATGGAATTCAAAGAATAGTGAACTTTCAGTCACTTACGATTCAGAAGATTTTTGAGTAGACACATATGTCTATAGAAAAGTCCATGTTCTTGAGAAAACAAAGTGATGCATTTAGTCAAAGTCCAGTGGGTTAAAAATGGTTGGGTTAAATATGGTAGCAATGATGCTACATAAGGGAAGAAGAAGAAGAGATTCTGATTAAGTATTCAGAAATCATAAGATCGAGTAAGTTTAATTTCGAGGACGAAATTATTTTTAAGGGGGTAAGATTGTAGCGACCCAGAATTTTTACGCAATTAATGATTATTTTAATATTTAGAAACTTGTGTCGCTACTATTTCACCCATTATTTTGAAGTTAACACCGCGACGTGTTCGTCTAGCCAAGTCAAGAAATATCGAATTTGTTCGATTTTAAATTAAAATCTGAATTTCTAAAATTATGTTATTTTAATTATTTATTCAAAGTATTATTTTCAAAATCATTTTGAATTCCAAATTTATTAAAATATCTCAATTTTCCTTATTCAAATTATTTCAAGTCCAAATACGTAATTCGATTTTATCTCAAAATTTATTTATTCTCAAATGTATTTTCAGTCCAAAATTATATCAGTTTTAAATACGTTTTCAAATCAAAGTTAGTCCAATAATTAAACATAGATTCTCCACACATGTTTTTCTTTTCCACCACATTTTTATCAAACACCAATTTTAAATCATCACCATTTCCGCCACCTTCATCCTCAAAACATCATCATCACCAAACCAACTAATTATTCCCCATGTTTTCCCACTTTTCTTAATACCTAACTATCCACATCTCTTCCTCTAATTTTATATGTTCTTCATCATGCTCATCACATCCTCACCAACTCCACCTATCACACTTTCAATCCACTATATCACCATCATTTGAATAATCAATATCTTCACCCACATCAAACTCAATTTGCATTCTTCCGTCCTGCACATACAAACTATCATCATCATTATTATTATACCTAACAAAGAACACCACTACCAATTAATCAAAGCTATCACAATTCAATCCTACCCCATGTGTCTACTAAACATAATGATTTTTATTCTCCATTAATCTTCTTCTTTTCCTTTCTTTTCTCCTTTAAAGATACCTTCATCCCACCTTCATGTTTGGAATCATCAGTCTAACCACCAGCCTGCTTTGTCATTTTCAATTCCCAGCACGCCTGCAAATCTCAACTCTCTGCATGATCATCACCTCCATCACCAATTCACTACCAAGAATTTATCACCACCACTGCCAATCTAGCAACTGCAATAACCATCACCATCTTCGCAACCAAATCGCAGCCAACCCCAAATCAAAATCAAACTCAAGAAATAGAAGAAGCCGGAACTTACCTCAGCCCCGACCCATTTCTGGCCGGATCTTCGCCGACGAAACTCCAAAGAAATCACGAACCCAGCTCCACTTTTAACCTCGGTTTTTTCACCAAAAATCTCGCACCTAAACCCCTCAAGCTTGAACACATCCTCGACCCCTACTCCCCGCATTCTGGCGCCGGCGAACTGTCGGCTGTGACACTGGTTTCTTCCATTTTCCACCGTCGGTCGCGAACCTCCCTCTCTTTCCTTCGATCTGAAATTTGGTAGAGAGAGAGAGTAATAAAATCGTTTTTAATAATTGTTTTGATTTTCAGATTTTGCAAACCAGTCCCCAGCCTTCTAATATGATTTTATTCCAGTACCAAGTTTTGCTGATTATTTATTTCAGTCCTTCAGCTTCTAAAACTGTTTATTTCACTCCTTGCTGATTTAAATCATTTGATTATAAATCCCAAGTTTCAAAAGTATCTATTTTAATCCCTCTATTTTCAAAATATCTATTTTAGTCCCTGAACTTTCAAAAGTATTCATTTTAGTCCCTCAACTTTCAAAACATCAATTTTAGTCCTCAAATTATAATTTATCATTTTGAACTATATATTCGATATACTAAAGTGACTTATTGGCTAAGACGAAGCGTACGGAGAATTTAAAGAAATTGAAGTCATTCCCGCTCAACTTTGCACTCGTCGGATTTGAGGTAGACTCGCACTTATTAATTGATTTAAATTATGATTTCATATAAATGTCATGTGACTTGTGAAAGGTAAATATACCTTATGTTTTTATGAAAAGTAAGTATACCCTATGTTTTTACGATAATGTTTTATATGTTTTGGATCATTTCTATGCACATAAGAATTCTTGCCACGAAGTTCGGTAAAATTCTTGTGTCTCCATAAGTTTATGAGGATTTACCACGAAGTTCGGTAAAATTCCTATGTTTCCATATGTTTATGAGGATTTACCACCTAAGTTCGGTAAAATTCCTGTCTCATATGTTTATGAGGATTTCGATCCTATCTTATGTTATGATGGAAATGATCCCTATGAATTTCAAGAATTATGTTTTGGTATACTTACTGTTATTATGATTTTACTGCATAAGAATTCTTGCCACCTAAGTTCGGTAAAGTTCTTGTGTCTCCCTATGTTTATGAGGATTTCAATCCTATCTTATGTTATGCTTTCAAAAGAAATTATGCTTGGCATAATTAAAATGTTTTTATAAGTATATGGTTTTCAAAGAGCTGTTTTCAAAGAGCTATTTTCAAAGACCCTATGATTTGCAAAATATGTCCCGTGCTGTAATGCACAATATGAGTTTTATCAAGAGCCGTTTTATAAAGAAGCTCTATCAATGCCCGTTTTATAAAGAGCCGGGATTTATGTGTTTAATCATCTTATAAATTAAATTAATTTGCGATGAGTCTACTGAGTATTTCCCCCATGAAATACTCACCCTACTTTTTAACAGTTTTGCAGATTTCGGTGACGGTGGCGAGCGATGAATGATGGTGGCAATAATCTTTAAACGGTTGAAAGTTTGACGTTAATGATTTCCGTATTTTTCCAAACAATCGAATAATTTAGAGAAGTTCATTTATTTGAGAAATTATGACATTGTCAATTTCTTTACAAAATTAATGGTTCGATTTACTATTTCAAATGGTTTCATAAATGTTTCAATTTTATCGGCCATTACAGTTTATTTAATGTTGCCAAAAGTGAATTTCAATTATTTCTTCTGCAAAAATATTATTCGAAAAATTTAGACAGAGAATGACGTAGTGAATCGAGTATACGGAACTCGGGGCGCTACACTGGAAGACATGGTGCACATGGCAATGAAGGTGGAAAGGCAATTAAGGCGAAAGGGGACATCTAAACAATCATCGGGCACTTATCCTACATCACAATCGAGGAAGGATCACAATGATGAGCACGTCCCGAAGGGAAAGGAGGAACTTACAACTAAATGTAAAAATATTTTTGATTCTCAACCTACTAGGGATAGAAATATTAAGTGCTTTAAGTGTTTGGGGTCGGGCCATATAGCATCACAGTGTCCAAATAAGAAAGTAATGCTCTTGCGTGATAATGGTGAAATTATTTCTGAGGATGAATTTAAGGAAATTCCTAAGTTAGTGGATGTTGGGGCTAGTAATAGCGATGAAGAGGGGTTAACTTATGCGGTGAAAGGGTCCCTTGTGAATAGACGTGTCCTAAATTCTCGAACTAAGATGGTTGGAATTGATGAACAGCGGGATAATCTTTTCCACACTAGGTGTTTGGTGGGAAAAAAAGTTTGTGGGATGGTAATCGACGGGGGAAGTTGTACTAATGTGGTTAGTACATTATTGGTGGAGAAGTTGGGATTGCCTAAGGTGAAACACCCCAACCCCTATAAATTACAGTGGTTAACCGAGTCGGGAGAACTTAAGGTGAACAAGCAGGTTAATATTAAATTCACCATTGGGGGTTATAGAGATGAGGTGGTGTGTGATGTGGTCCCTATGCATGTTGGGCATATTTTATTAGGAAGGCCATGGCAACATGATAGGAGAGTGGTGTATGATGGGTTCAAAAATCGATATTCTTTCGTAAAGGGTGGAAAAAAGATCACTCTTGCTCCGTTAACACCTAAAGAGGTCCAAGAGGACCAATTGAAAATAAAGAGCGAGTTTGAGGGGAAAAATAAGAGCGTTGAGGCCATGACCTCAGAAAAAGGAGAGGATGTGAAAATTGTAAACAAGAGAGTTGAGGTCACGACCTCAGAAAAAGGTGGGCTTGAGGTAGAAAAGAAAAAGAAAATAGAGTCCACCACAAAAATGAGTTTACTTGCATTTGCTAACACATCTCTCCCTAGTTTGGCTGATTCTATTTTGCAGGTACTACAATCAACTTACCAAACTAAGGCCAAAAGGAAAATTAATCGCCAGACAGAACAGCCACAAAGGATGACGGATAGCACAAAACACGAACAGGCCCCTCGAACCAACGAAAGAAAGAGATACATAAAGGAGAGGCCATATACGGATTCGAGGTCGAATCCTTTCCAAGAAAGGCATCATGTGATCTGAAGTAGGAGACCAAAGGAGAAGTCGACCTATCGGCAATGTGACAGTGATCTACGCGGCAAACGGCACAAATTTCATGCTGGAATCGAGCCCAGAAGACAAAAGGGTCGAGCCGAATCGAAGGGGCAAGGTTTGGAGGCCAAGGGCACATTCACGGCCATAAAACCAGTTGTTCACGGTCGTAACAGCCCCTCGGGTAAAAAACAAGAATTCCAAGATTTTATTACTTACGGCCGTAAGACTATACTTCACGGCCGTAACTCCTTCTCTGGTGGAATTGAAGTAATTCAGAAAATTGATACTTACGGCCGTGAGAGCTCTTGTTACGGTCGTAACTCATTAACAGAGAGTCACTTACGGCCGTAAGTGACATTGTTACGGCCGTAACATCTAATTTTCCAGATTTCGCGTTTTTTTTAATTTAATTCCGTTTTTAATTATTTACTTCTATGTTTTGGGCCCAATTAGCGGCTAACCCTAGTTAGGTCAGTTTTTACATTATATTGCTTTGTTTTTCATTATGAAACAACAACTTTGATATTATTGAATGAATATGAGAATTTTCTCTCTCGAAAAGGAGGATTCCTTTTTCTTGTTCTTGAAGAACAATTTATAGAACTTATAAAATATTTTCTTGAATATTTGTGGCGTTCCAATCAGAAACTTATCAAGGAGTTTGACATCCCTTGTGGCGTTTCGAAAACCTCGGTTCTTCAATCCGCTTCGTCAATTTATTGCGTCGTGATTGTTGGGTCCAGGTCCTATCGTCAATTTTTATCTTTTCCAGTATTTTAATTATTGTGTTCTTGTGTTTCTTGGCTGAATCTGGATCTTTCCTATCTTTGTTTCGTTTAATTCCGCGTGTTCGTTGTGACCCCCTCCCGGGATCACATCATTATCAGAAGCTTATACATCAAAACAATCAAAGTATTGTACTGTGTGATCTCCGGTGGCAGCATCATTGTAAAAATAGTTTTCATCTCATCATATCTTGGACAAAGTTTGCAAAACTAGAGTGTGAGTGTAATGGTAATTGTCCCAAACATCTATATTTCCAATAGTTATTGGTAGCAATGTCAGAAATTTTGATATTGTGTTTAATACCTTAATAGACTTGTCCCACGCAAGAGTGTTGGGTGAAATGCATCCAGTTTTGTGATCCAACCAAAATCGCACATATTTAGCAACTGAAGAACTTCAACGTACATTGAACACACTCTCAATTGCCTTTGATGCTGTAAAAATTCCTAATCTTGACGTTGCAAGATCTGGAATTGCTGGATTGCTGGAAAAGATGAATAGATGCGCCTCGAATGACCTGCAAAAAGGGGAGGAGGATTCTCCCCGTCGCCCCTCCGGTGTGAGAATTAGTATTCTGGAGAAAAGTAAAGAGAAAAATATAATTGAAAATATGTTGAGAATTATGAATGAATTATATGTGAGCAAATGAGCTATATTTATAGGGCTGGAAAAAACCCATAGCATTCTTTAATTAAAAGAAGGAGTCCTTTTTGTATAAATTTACCTTTTAGGAGGAGTTCTAACCTTACAAGAATTGAGCTCCCCTTTTTTAGGATGATTCCTTATAGGATTAATTAGACTCTACACTAATTCCTTAAATCTTTCTTAGATAAATACATTATTTGGAAACTATTTAGAAAAATACCGAATTCTATGAAAGAATGTCTATGATTGACCTCATTAATTATGGAATGTATTATTTGGGGAAGTAGTTACCATTTATTTAGGAGATTAAATTAGGGGTGTGATTACCTTTAAAGTCAACTAATAATATGAAAATTACAATTATTAATTTAGTTTAATAATATGGGAAGTCATTTCATCTTCTATATCGTGATATTACGATAATCATAATAACAATTACGATACTTTAATGAATATTACATTAAGTACAATATTCATATCACATATGTAATAAACATTACAATACGTATAATGAATATTACACTTTCTCGAAAATTGATCGGATTCATACTGTGAGAATACAGACAATTTACATGCATGTAATAATTCGTGAACTTTGTATTACATGCACTATAATACTGAGGGAACAATAGTGTATTATGACAACGCATTACATGCATTATAATTTCAATGCACTGAATGTCAAATGCATTGTAATGTAATGTAATGTAATCTTACATCATTGTAATGTTACATAGTCTATAATGTAATTAAAATAAATACTATATAATGTGTTGTGTGGTGAAATTACAAGATTCATATTTTTAAATGCCATGCATTATAAATCGAAGTGACACTTACATGCAATGTAATGTAATTAAATCTAACAGTCTTAGTAATATGTTACGCGTGATGTATAATTTTACTATTGTGCTTCAATTATATACCTTGTAAGATTATAAAGGACTTTGTAATATATTACAATTACTCATGGTGTTATTTTGAATGTATGGACTTTCCAGTAGTCAATCATGATTTTATTCCATTTTTGAAAATCTGTCCAAATTGCAAAGATTTTAGGAGATTTGCAATTGCCTAATTTAATCTTTTAAACAAATGATAACAGCTTTCCTAAAATAAAGAATTTCTATTTAACGAGGTCAATTAAATATTACACTCTCTCATATAAGAATTCAGTATTTTTCTAAAGTCATGGAATGAAATCCAGTAATATTACAAATAATATGAAAATCATGTATTTTTCAATTACAATACATTACATCTAGGTAGTTACGTCTTGTCTTGGGGGACCAAGAAGGTAGCCCATTGATGAAGCCCATAAACAAAAGATGCTTAGAGTCCTGTTTGTATTGGGCTTTAGGTGTAATAGGGCTGAGATGGACTGGCCGCCAAACATAATAGGAATAGACCAAGATAAGGTCGGGAACACCCAACCTTAATGACGAGGGAAGCCTGGGCAAGTAGGTTGTCCTATGAGTAAGGTATTGAAGAACCTAATGAGGCCTGGCAAAAAGGCCCGATCCATGTTTGGTCGGGCACTTTCGGTTGTCTAGTTACTGACTATAGAGAGATCGAGCACACAAGCCGGCCTTATGACCAAGATGGGCTGACCTGTCATGTTTCAAACCCCTAACCCATCTTAGGATGTTATGAAATCGTACCGATCATTGGCCCCCGAGCATCAGGGATCAGCAATAGATCTCTGAATGCATTTAACTTTTGATAGCTATCACATTTATTTCTGACAGCTAATGACGCGTTTTTGTCAAATGTTCTCTCTTCAATTAATGTGAGGAGGTGAATAGTGTTGAATCAGATTGTGGACACGTGTCCAAAGTTAGAGGCCATTTTTGCTTATATATATGTGGTCCCTATTTTCCCATTCTTTTTACTTTACGATTTTTTGAGAAACTAGAGAAGTCCACGAGCGACTAGCATGAACTAACCTCCACAAAACAATACATTTAGGTAAGCTAGACCCTACCCGACCTTATTAATATCATAATTTATTCTTAGGAAAAATGGTAAGACAAGTGACCATAGGTGATCTTAGGGAAGTAAAGAACATGGACGAGCCTCTAGATACCGAGCCATTAGGATTTTACTAACCATCGCCACCCTCTAGGGGTGACAAGTCGAGTAGTGAAGAGGGAGTAGATGATAATCTCGACCTTAATGAGAGACCTGGCTCTCTCGACCTAGAGTTGCCAACATTCAATAGTAGGATGAAAGAGCATATGGTTGAGGCAGATATGAGGAAATTTGGCCTCTCGAATAAGTATGTAGCCCGGGTTCCCGAGAGAGATGATGTTTCCTATCACTATCGGGAAGGGGAAACGGTAGTGTTCCATGAATCACTTGTGGCCGGTCTTAGGTTTCCCTTACACCATTTTTTTTTTGGACTTCATGTTTACTGCGAGCATCCTTCCCGGACAGCTTGCTCCAAATGGGTGGAGGATATTGGTTTATTTTTTTGTTTTGTGTAGGAGTTTAGGGATCGAGCCCACTGTAAACCTTTGTAAATGTCTCTTAGATTTGAAGTTTTTACCTCGATGTAATTGCTTCGTTTATTTATGTGGGAAGGGAAGGTTTGAGGTGCCTTGGGTTCCTTCTTCTTTGAAGTACTGGAAGGAAAGATTTGTCTACATTAAGCCCTGGGAAGGTGAAAATATATTTTGGCCGACCTTTAGGAAACCGGAGGTAGATAATTTTAATAGGATGGATAACATAGGGGAAGAAGAGATGGCCAACCTCCTGGCCAATGCAATAAGGGTTTGTGATTTTGGACTTATGGTCGAGGAGGCTTCTGATCTGACTACGAATGAGATTTTAGGTCAGGCTGGCCTTGATTTGGTGCCCGGTAGGCCCCGGCCTTGTAAATTAAGTTATATTTGATTTTATCCTTCTGCTAAAACAGGTCGTCTTCCTTTATTTTAACTTTATGCTGATACGAATCGTAGTGGGGTTGTAACCAGAGGATCTCACGACCGTAAGTCTCTCCCGGGTAAAATGGAGGAATTCAGCAAAATAGAACATACGGCCGTAACTCCTACTTTCACGGCCGTAAACCCTAATGCAGAAATACATTTACGGTCATAAGTGATTTTTGTCACGGCCATAAGTTTGGCATTGAAGTTGATGAAGAGAAAATTCAAGCCATTGAAGAGTGGCCAACCCCAAAAAACATTACCGAGGTTACGAGTTTTCATGGGTTAGTTGGTTACTATAGGAGGTTTGTTGAGGACTTTAGTACACTTGCAGCACCACTCACAGAAATAGTTAAGAAAAGTGTAGGGTTCCATTGGGAGGTTGCCCAAGAAAATGCTTTTAATTTGCTTAAATATAGGTTATGTTCTGCACCGGTTTTGGCCTTACCTAACTTTAACCAAACTTTTGAGATGGAGTGTGATGCATCAGGAATAGGAATTGAAGCTGTTTTTATGCAGGAAAAGAGGCCAATCACATATTTTAGTGAGAAATTGAATGGGGTAGCACTAAATTATCCAACATATGACAAGGAGCTTTATTCTCTTGTTCGAGCATTGGAAACGTGGCAGCACTATCTGTGGCCAAAGGAATTCGTCATACACACTGATCACGAGTCACTGAAACACCTCAAGGGACAAGGTAAGCTAAACAAAAGATACGCCCGTTGGATGGAATTCATTGAAACTTTTCCCTATGTCATCCGCTACAAGCAAGGTAAGGAGAATGTGGTAGTAGATGCCCTTTCTCGAAGGTATGTTCTTTTAACTTCTTTGAATGCGAAGTTGCTTGGGTTTGCGTATATAAAAGGTATGTATACTGATGATCCTGATTTTTCCACTATTTATGCTTCATGTGAAAAATTTGTTGTTGAGAAATTTTATAGGCATGATGGATATCTGTTGAGGGAAAATAAGTTATGTGTGCCAAATTATTCTATGCGTGGATTGTTAGTACGTGAAGCACATGGTGGGGGATTAATGGGACATTTTGGTGTCTTAAAAACTTTAGAAACACTGCAGGAACATTTTTATTGGCCTAAAATGAAAAGAGATGTTCACCATATTTGTGACAAATGCATAACTTGTAAACAAGCAAAGTCTAGGGTCCTACTACAAGGGTTGTATACTCCTTTACCTGTACCTAATGAGCCTTGGGTAGATATATCTATGGATTTTTTTTTAGGTTTCCCTAGGACAAAAAAGGTAGGGACTCTATATTTGTGGCAGTAGACAGGTTTAGTAAAATGACACATTTCATCCCTTGCCATAAAACTGACGATGCAACAAACATAGCAGACCTATTCTTTAGGGAGGTTGTAAGACTCCATGGGGTACCTCGGAGTATTGTGTCTGATAGGGATGTTAAGTTCCTTAGCTACTTTTGAAAAGTCTTGTGGGAGAAGATGGGTACTAAGTTGTTATTTTCTACTACATTTCACCCACAAACTGATGGTCAAACAGAGGTAGTTAATAGGACATTAATTCAACTTCTGCACACTATCATAAATAACAATCTAAAGAGTTGGGAAGAATGCTTGCCTTTTGTTGAATTTGCATATAATAGAGCTGTGCATTCTACTACATCATATTCATCTTTTGAAGTTGTTTATGGTTTCAACCCACTAACTCCTCTTGATTTAATTCCTTTGCCTGTAGATGAAAGGAGCAGTTTGGATGGGGAGAAAAAGATCAAACTTGTAAATTCAATCCATGAGAAGGTGAAGGACGAAATAGAGAAGAAGAACGAACGTTATGCATCCCAAGCAAACAAAGGGCGGAGGCATGTGATGTTTGAACCGGGTGATTGGGTGTGGGTGCACTTGCGAAAGGAGCGGTTTCCAACGCAACGAAAATCGAAGTTGCATCCAAGGGGAGATGGACCTTTTCAAGTCATTGATAAGATAAACGACAATGCATACAAGCTGGATCTCCCAGGTGAGTATAACGTTTCTGCTTCTTTTAACGTCTGCTTCTTTTAACATTGCTGACCTTTCTCTGTTTGATGCAGGTGATGATTTGAGGACGAATCCTTTTCAACAGGGAGGGGATGATGAGTACCAGAGTGGCCCTACGAACAAGGATCCATTGCATGTGTCGGTGGGACCGATCACGAGGCTTAGAGCAAAGAAGATCAAACAAGCCATGCAAGGATTTATGCAAGCTTGGGTAGATGAGCATTCAAGTCCAAGACCAAAGGCTTTACTTTTGACTAGTGGCATGATAGAAGAAGAGCCAAAGGTGATACAAGTGATTTGGCCCGAAGAAAAAACCAAGGACCACGCGAACGCGTGGTATAAAACATATCGCGATCGCGACTTGCACTGAAAAGAAGACCCGTGAGATTTTACCCCCTCCACGCGATCGCGACCGAAGCACCTGCGCGATCGTGTGGGTATAGAAATTAGGGTTTACGCGTTTTTTTATTTCTTTTTCCGTAACTCCTACTTTCACGGCCGTAAACCCTGATGCAGAAATACATTCATGGTCGTAAGTGATTTTTGTCACGGCCGTAAGTTGGGATTATCACGAAATTGCGCGGATTTTATTTCCTTTTTATATTTTAATTTCTTTTTCAGTTTTAAGCTATTTTAGGTTAGTTAGAACTCTATTTTGAGTCCATTAGAGACTAGGGTTTTATTTTGCTTGGCGTTATTCCGCGTGTTCGTCGTGACCCCCTCCCGGGATCTCATCATATGCCTTACCAGTTTTTCTTGACCTTTGTAGGGATGGTGTTTGATGGGGACAAACTAAGAAAAGCGGCCGAGGAGAGAGCTCGGGATGCAGCTGAGAAAAGGAAGGAGGGTGGTGTCGTCCGAAGACGGCCCCAAAAGACACCGCGCCCAAACCAACCCGGTTTGGGAGAAACCTCCAGGAGGAGTTCCGATGTTCCCCTTCGAAGGGAAGCAAGCCAAGGCACTCGCCGTCCTCCACCTAGAGAGGATAGTGCGTGGTCTTCTCATATTCCTGAGGCCACTTCTGAGGCCCCAACCCTAGCTGACCTGAGGAAGAAGCTTGAAGAGAGCTATCATCTCGGGCTCCTTGAAAAATATGCTGATGAAGTTTCGCTCGAGCAAGGAGCCGACCATTTTCTGAATACTTCCATTAAGGTAATTTTTCAAACTTTATCCTTTGGTAATTCTGGTGACCATATATCTTAGCATGAGAATAATTTCAAGTCTTTATCTCGACCTTACAACTGGTCAGCATAGGACGAGGTCTTATTACTCAAGGGGTCAAGCGCGGAGAAACGTCGAGTCAGCTCATTCATTCTGTGCAGTACGAGGCCACCGAGCCAATAATCCTGAAGAAAAACTTGCCCGGGTTGAATCTGACTTGGCTATGACGACGTAAGATCGGGACCTCTTGAGGGAAGAGAATTCTAAGCTGGCTGACGATCTCCGCCGTGCTCGAGCGGAAATAGCTACTGCTAAGGTCGAGGCGGTCGAGGCCTTAAAAAAATCAAAATAGTATGACCTGGCCTTGGGGAACTATGCCTTGGAGTCCGATGCTCAAGGGAGAGACAGGATCAAGCATAGATCCGGCTATATGCTCCCGACCATGATACGAGTCCTCTGTCTCAGTTTCCCTTGGGAACAGAAGGGCTGGACTTAACGCCATTCCTTAAAAAGGACGAAGGGATGCTGCTTCTGATGAAGAGCCCAGTGGTGCCAGCGACCATGACTCCCAGTAGTGATGCTCGTTACATTTACTTGTATTTTTTGTAATCATAGTAGTGAACACCGGGGGTGTAATATCGTCTTTCGAATTTTGTGTTTTCTTGAGTTTTCGCAATTTTTATGTTAATGTCGCTATAAATTATTGAAATATAATTATTATTAGTTGAAGTTGATTTATTTTGCAGTGGAAGGACTTGGTTGCCGCCCCGATCAATGTACCAATTAAAAAGTTTATAAATTGTTATGTACAACTCTATGTTTAATTATTTATGTTATTTGTTAAGCTTTTAATCTCTATTTTTCATTGAGTAGTAAGTTGACTAAAATTCATTAAATTGGAATTGGGTAAAGGTTTATCTAATCCCATTCGCTCCCCTAGCTTTCGTGGGACCAATTGAAATTTTATTAGGAGTTGTGGACTTAAATTTCTATATTAGAGGAAATGAGGGGCCAAATTTCAAATTTCCAAAAGATTATACTTAAACCTAACCTAATTACTTCACAAACCAACTGCTCTGCCTCTCTCTCGCCACCTCCTAGGTAAGACCACGCACCTCTCTTCATACTATATCACACCGAAATGCTGTTGTCACGCACATCGTGCGGCCACACCTACGAACCCGCACACAATAGTTCACGCACACACACATTTGGGGATAAAGATATATATACATATATTGATTTTGTGCATATATGTATGTATATGTGTTTACATAGGCAAATTTCAGATTTTGATGTGTATGCATATATAATTTTCGATTCAGAACTTTTAATTGAATTTGACATGTTAAATGTTAACTTGAAATTGGGAATTCTTATGATAGTAGAGTGTGTGTGTGTGTGTGTGTGTGTGTGTGTGTGTGTGTGTGTGTGTGTGGGTGTAAACTTTCAGATTTTATAAAATTCAGATTAATCATTTTAATTAACTTTTTAGAGCTAAATTTGAATTATAATGGTTATAATTCTGATTTCAAGTAAGATTTGATAGTGTTATAATTTTGGCTAAAAAGTTTGAACTGTATATGTGAATAATAGTTTCAGATTTCGAAATGTGGGAATTTAGTGTTATAACTTATATGTATGGGTTATTTTCAGAGTTCAGATTTGATGGGATTATGAAAGTAGTTAATTGTTCGGTGGTGTTTGAAATTTTTTAAGAAAAGAATCTTCCTAAGTCTTGCATTGAAATTGACTAGTCATTTTGAATATGGTAATAAATGCGATTTTTGAACTAAAATCATATTTTATTAATGAATGGAGATAATTAGGAGAATTGGTACATTGACGTCGCGGGGAATCAAGACTTCCACCTGCCGATTATAGTAAAGTGAATACTAAGGACTCCAGGTAAGTAAACATCCCCTATTTTCATAGAAGTTAAATGTAAATGTGAAATGTGTAAATGACTGTCTTGTAACTTACTTGCTTTGATGAATTTCATTTACCTTATGAAAGTATATGTTATTAAGAAAAATGTTCAAGCAAGCACGTTATCATGTAGCATCATCAAGCATGCATTGGCATCGAAATTGGGAAGTCCAATACTTTTAAATGAAAGAAATGTGTCAAGGTGCAAGTTTGTTCAAAAGTTATGTATCCCAAGTTTTTAAGAAAGAATGGGTGTACTTCTAAGTCATGAAAGAAGTGAGTGGGAAATGGGGCGCGGGAGACCGGCGTACCCGAATTAAGTCGCTTCGCGACAAAATGTTCGACCGCTTTGCGGTGAACTGTTAAACCACTATGCGGTAGGAAAGTGAATGTTAAACTGCTTTGCGGTGGAAATGTGGATATTAATCTGGTTCCGAATAAGAATTGCCCACTGCTCTCCGATTGACTAGAAGATACGCCAAGTGAGCTCACGATAGAAATGTTAAGTGAAAGTTTGAAAAGTTTAAAAGTTCTGGAAAGTAAAGTAAATGGGGATACATATTTCGAATTTTAAAGCTTTTCATATCATAAGCATGCATTACATGCATAAAGTTTACTAACTGAGCTTTAGCTCACCCCAATCTTTCCCCAACATTTCAGGTGATGAAAGTTAGGTGATCTGAGGAGATCACTTGGAGGCTGACTCAGACAGTACTCATAATTCAATTTCTTTTAGGAATGAATCAAGGACTTTCACAAATTATTTTATTGGTTATTCTTTTAATTGATAAATTCTTTTGAATTAGTTTGTCGGTTTTAGTTAAAATAAGTATGGTATTTCCCGGTGATTAGTTTATATCATATTGCATAAGTTAAAAATTATTTACTTTAACATGGTGATAGCATTAGCGATTGATTTACCTCTTGCTTCATTTGTTAAAGTTTATTTATTTGGAATTATTATTTTGAGTAGTTCGGGATTGATTGAAGTGGTTTTGGTAATGTTGGATGTTGAATGAATTGAGAATTTTTTTTTGAAATAGTTGTGGTGTCCCTCTACAGGTTGGTTAAGTCCAATTTATAGAGGAGACTCTGCCGAAATTTTGTAAGAATTTTATAATAGAAAAGTGAAAAATGTAGTATTTAAAATGATTTATTTTCGCATATAAAGTGTAAGGAAGTTAGTACGCCTAAGTTTAAGATTTTGAACTTGGGGTGTTATAGGGGGTATGCCCCGAGGACCGCTTGTAAAAACTTTTGATATGAATAAATTTACATATGTTTGTCAATATTCATGCTTTTTACTTGTGTCTTACTGACAAATTAATCATCGTTTTGAGTACACAAGCTGACCTTATAAAGGCTTATGAATAAGTCGTATATGGTCGATCATAGATGACCTTATGATTTTGTCATAAAAATGGGCTTCGATGCTTTGTAGCATCAAACTCTGGATTGATTGAAAATTAGCAGGGTCGACCAAGGCCAACCTTGTAAATAATCAATCCAGAGATACGGTCAAAATATCGACTACGGAAGGTCGGGCAATGCCGATCTTTTTGATAATTTATACAAAGAAGAGGTCGAGCTCTTGACTTTGCAAATTTGTTTGATATAAATTGTAACGTCTTGTCATGAGACATTGTATACTATTGTGGAAGAATAATTTATAACATCTTACCATAAGACATTGTAAATTATTGTAGGGAAATAATTTGAAACGTCTTGCCATGAGACAATGTAAAATATTCGCAAAGGAATAATTTATAATGCCTTACCGTGAGATTGTAAATTATTGTGGATAAATAATTTGTAACGTCTTGCCATGAGAGATTGTAAATTATTCGCAAAGGAATAATTTGTAACGCCTTGCCATGAGACATTGTAAATTATTGTGGAAGAATAATTTGTAACGTCTTACCATGAGACATTGTAAATTATTTGTAGAGAATAATTTGTAAAGCCTTTCCATGAGACATTGTAAATTATTTATAGAGAATAATTTGTAAAGCCTTTCCATGAGACATTGTAAATTGTTTGTAGGAGAATAACTTTTGAAGTCATTTGACCGAACTTGTAAGCTATTCTAGTGCTTGATATTCTGATGCTCATTTTTCGGAAGAAATACTTTTATTAAAGGGGACTGAATTATGGGCCCCGTTAAAACCTCATCCAGAAAGTACAATGGGCACACAAGCCCGAGCATACTAAAAAATATGGATGGACGTGCAAGTTCGGGAATAATAAATAAAGGGAAAGAAAAGGTTCGCAGACCCGACTCTTCTACAACTAGATGACCTTGTTGCTACCGAAAAGGTGACTACTTGTAGTAAAGTTTCAGATTTTCAACATTCCATGGCTGAGGAAGGGGCTTGGAATCCATGGTTCGGAGGCTGTACGAGCCCTTTCCCACTTTTCGAATGACTTCGTATGGTCTTTCCCAAATAGGGCCAAGTTTCCCAGGTTGATGATCGGCGACTTCACATCGACGTAAGACCAGATCTCCCATTCCGAACTCTCTCTTTTTTACTCAGATGTTGAACTTCTTGGCCATGGCTTGTTGATAAGCAGTTATTCTTAGGGCGGCGCTTTCCCTGACTTCTTCTGGAAGATCCAGACTTTCTCTCTACCCTTCAAAATGATCGGGTGATTCTGTAGTCATCGTGTGAAAGCTAGGAATTGTTACTTCCACTGGAATAACGGCTTCCATCCCAAAGGCTAGCATGATGGAGTTTCCCTAGTTGCTGTCTTGAAGGTTGTTCGGTTTGTCCAAAGAATTTTTGGAAGGAGATCAGGCCAATTACCCTTGGCACTGTCGAGGCGAGTTCTCAAATCTTGCAAGATGAGCCTATTTGTTACCTCGGCTAGTCCATTACTTTACGGGTGTGAAACCGAAGTTAATCTGTGTTCTATCCCCAAATTCTTACAGAATTGCTTGAAGGCTTGACAATCGAACTGTCGGCCATTATCAGCAATTAATGTTTTGGGAAGACCAAAACGACAGATAATTGACTTACAAACAAATGCTTCCAACTTTTGTTCTGTGATTATGGAAAGAGACTTTGCTTCTACCCATTTTGTGAAATATTCTATAGCCACTGCTAGGAACTTGACTTGGCCACAAGCTATGGGGAATGGCCCAAGTATGTCAATTCCCCACTGTGCAAAGGGGTATGGGCATATAATTGAAGATAGTTCTTCTGCAGGTTGATGCAATTGGGCTGCAAATCTTTGACACTTATCACAAGTTTTCACATAGCTGAGCGTGTCCTTCCTCATGGTTGGCCCGTAGTGCCCGTATCTTATTAACTTCATATACAGTGCTCTTGCACCCTGGTGTCGTCCACAAATTCCTTCATGAACCTCGTCCATAGCAAGGGCTGCTTATTTTGGGGTTAGACATCGGAGGTAGGGAAGCATAAAGCTTCGATGAAACAAGATATCCTGTAACATGGTATACCTCGGGGCACTTGCATTGACTCTTCTTGCCTCTGCTTTGTCATCTGGCGATTTTCCCGACGTTAAGTATTCAATGATTAGATCCATCCAACTGGGCTCATGTTCTGAAATATCCATGACATCGGGCTGCTGTGTAATATTGGGCTCATGCAGTGTTCGCACGAACACAGTTCTCTCCAAGTGATCCAGATTGGAAAATGTTAGTCTTGACAGGGCATCCGCTTTGTGATTAGCGGACCGTGGTATTTTATCTACGCTGCAAGATTTGAACTTCCTTTGCAAGTCCAGAACCATCATTCTGTAAGATAACATTTTTTCATCTTTTGCTTCAAAAGTCCCATTCACTTGCTCTACCACCAATTGTGAATCACTCAAGACCTTGACATGCTCGACCCCTAGATGTTGAGCTGCCTGAAGTCCGGCGATAACAACCTCATATTTTGCATCATTATTAGTGGCCGGGAAGTCGAACCTAATTACGCACTGAATTTCCATTGTGCGATCATCCTTTTTTAGTATGATTTTGGCACCTAAACCTGCAGCATTCGATGCTCCATCAACTTGCAAATTCCATGTGGCCTCTTCCCTGTCATGACAAGTTGGCCCCCGAGGTCTTGGAGCGAGTTAGGGGACTAAGTCCGCCAAGACCTATGCCTTTATGGCAAGTCGAGGCTTGAACTCAATATCATATTCCCCAAGCTCGATTGACCATTTGAGTAGACGGTCAGAGACATCCGATTTCTGCAAGATCTGTTTCAAAGGCTGGTTCGTGAGGACTGTTATAGCATGGGCTTGGAAGTAAGGTCTTAACTTTCTGACTGTTGTGACCAGGGAAAGCGCGAGCTGTTCTGCCAGTGTATATCGTGTTTTTGTGTCCAACATCATCTTGCTAACATAGTATACGAGTTTTTGGATCTTCCCTTCCTCTTTGACCAAAAAGACGCTTATTGCATGATCTGAAATCTCTAGATACAAGAACAGATTGTCTCCCGGATTTGGTTTTACCAATATTTTAAATGCGTATCAAAAGATTTACCTTATATCATTGCTGAACTGCCAGAAGCCTCATTTTGTAAAACAGACTGGCAAACAGGATCTTTTGCTATTATATTTTGGAGACTATAACGATTTTTGTCCTCATTAAACTGAGCGTATAAGGAGAGAAGTTCACGTTGTACATAACCACTTGGGTGCGTCTCAAGAGTCAGTCGAATATCATCCAAAGACTCCTTACTCAGTCCACCCTTTATGAATTCGATTTTATCATCCCGATTAGTAGAAGAATATCCTACTGATTTGCAACGAGTATCACAATTCCAACGAGCACATTTGTAGCAACCACCCAGTCTTTTTGCTCTTCGTTTCTTTGCAAACGTGCTTTTGCCTAAACCAGGCATGTGCTTTGGAAATGTTGATGGTAATTCACCAGATAGTCGAACCTTTGCTTCTATCAACCAGCGAACATCTTCTGGAATATCATGAGCCATTAGCAACCTCAATCTTTCGAGCCTTATTTTATAGATCTTTCTCAGATCATTCATAGGAAGACTGGAATAATACTTGCGAATGTTAGAAAGAATGATATCCATTGTTTGATGATTCAACCTCTTCTCAGCATGAACTATTTAAAAGCGTAAAGGATCTGAGTGAATCCGCGTGATGTTGTGACCAGCAAGAAAGCGCTGGATTATTTTAATGAAAAGAGGAGACAAGAAGTAATGCGCTGTTAAATTTTATCGATAAAGGAGATTTGATTGGAGATTTGGAATATTTTCTTGGATTATGGGTACTGATATTTTGTTTTAATAATGATAATCTTGGTATAGTGAGATGATACGTGGAAAGTAAAATGAGTACTGTATTGAATCAGAATTCATACGTATATACAAGTGAAAGAAATACTTTGCAGGAAATGTGGTGACATTTAAGTATAGAATCTTAGTTTTGGGAGATATTTGTTTACTGAATTTTGGGTTACAAATATTGGAAAGATAAGTTGATGATATTGTTGATATGTTTGGGTATTTTACGTAGAGAAAATATTCAGGAATTGTTTTGATTATTTTGAGAATATTCGATGATAAGAAGAAGATATTCTGATTAAGTATTCAGAAATTATAAGATTAAGTAAGTTTAATTTCGAGGACGAAATTATTTTAAGGAGGAAAGATTATAGCGACCCAGAATTTTTATGCAATAAATAATTATTTTAATATTTAGAAAATTGAGTCGCTATTGTTTTGAAATTTATGCCGCGACGGATTCGTCTAGCCAAGTCAAGAAATATCGAATTTGTTCGATTTTAAATTAAAATTCGAATTTCTAAAATTATGTTATTTTAATTATTTATTCAAAATATTATTTTCAAAATCATTTTGAATTCCAAATTTATTAAAATATCTCAATTTTCCTTATTCAAATTATTTCAAGTCCAAATACGTAATTCAATTTTTATATCAATTTTAATTTCATTTCTTAATCGAAGTTAGTTCAATATTTATCATATCAAACTAAACCAAACTTTTCCTCCCACGTGTTTTCTTCTTTCCGCCTCAAATTATGGCACAACCCATATTCTATTCTATTATTTATTTTGATTCCCCATGTCTCCCCTTTAATCATTTCCTTTTCCTTTTCTTTTCCTTTTCTTTTCCTTTAAACCATAACAAAACCCAATCTCATACCTAATTCTACACTATCTTATACTATAATCCCTAATCAATACATACACTCTTATCCCTCATCACAATTTACGTACACAACACCAAAAGCATCCCTACTATATAAAATTTCCACAATAATCTAATCTATCATCACCTCTTTTCTTTTCTTATCCACCCATTCAACATTATTATGTCTTTGAGACATAATAATTCACACACCCATTTGATACCACTACAACATTTTTCAATATCATTCATACCCCCACAAATTCCTTTACAGCACCATTATCATCATCATCAATCCATAACCACAGCTTTTCCATCATTATATCAATCCACTAATTCATACCATCTCTACTGCCTGCGAAATCAACCCATCTGCAGAACCTCCATCATCGCCACACCCAAACCACCCTGCTTCCTTCCAAGTTAGATCACCACCACCACAGTTCCCATACCAATCAGCTACATAAATCTGAATACCAATCGAACACCACTGCCCAACCAACAGCCACCTCCAACTCACCACCTTCATCATCAGCTGAACCACTGCAGTCCTCAGTCACGGCCACCATCAACACCCTCGGCACTCATCGCCTGAACCGCCCCCAACTACCTCAAGTTCACCGCAACCTCCACCATCGGATTTCTCAAATTTTCCACCACCGCCTCTGTTCACCTCACAAATCGCAACCCAAGTACTTCGCAGCCCAAATCGCCACTTCCATCCGCGATTTAATCAACAGATTCACAGAAAAGTATTTTTCGTCCAAGCCACAAACTTGGATCTCTAATTTGCAGCCAACTACTACCAATTTCGAATCAGCCTAACCATCATCCACGAGAATCAAGAAATAGAACAGCAACCATGACCATCTCCATCAACAAGTCGCCACTCAGCCTCCCCTAAACCACCATGATTCAACCCCATCGCCTCCACTGCCCAGCCCCAAATTAAAAATCAAAACAAGAAATAAGTTAACCCAAGTACTTACCTCAACTGCTGATCGTTTTTCCGCCGGATTATCGTCGGAAACCGCAATCATCAACCTCGGTTTAATCATTTATTTCCCCCATCTTTCGCACCAAACCTAGCCTAAATCACCGACAGTAACCACGGATCTTCTTCTTCTTCGCCGGTGTCTCGCCTTTCTCCCTCTCTGCCTTAGTTTTTCATATCGCAGACACGATCAGATTTTGAGCCTCGTTATATGCCTCGGTTCGCACCTCCGTCGCCTGAGTCTTTTGAGAGAGGCGGAGTGCGTTTTGAAAGAAAGAGATAAGATCTGAGATATATATTTAATTTTCAGAAATTGCAGCTTGGTCCCTGAAGTTTTAAAGGTTTTCAAATCAGTCCCCAACTTTTTAAGTTATCCATTTCAGCCCCAAAGTTTTAAATGATTTACTTCAGCCCTTTAACTTTAAACTCTTTTATTTCAATACCTGCTGATTTACTTTTAAGCCCAAGTTTCAAAGTATTCATTTTAATCCCTCAACTTTCAAAATATCTATTTTAGTCCCTGAACTTTCAAAAGTATTCATTTTAGTCCCTCAACTTTCAAAACATCAATTTTAGTCCTCAAAATTATAATTTATCATTTTGAACTATATATTCGATATACTAAAGTGACTTATTGGCTTAAGACGAAACGTACGGAGAATTTAAAGAAATTGAAGTCATTCCCGCTCAACTTTGCACTCGTCGGATTTGAGGTAGACTCGCACTTATTAATTGATTTAAATTATGATTTCATATGAATGTCATGTGACTTGTGAAAGTCAATTTTTAAGAAAAACAAGTATGTTTTTATGAAAGGTAAATATACCTTATGTTGTTATGAAAAGTAAGTATACCCTATGTTTTTACGATAATGTTTTATATGTTTTGGATCATTGCTATGCACATAAGAATTCTTACCACCTAAGTTCGGTAGAATTCTGTGTCTCCATAAGTTTATGAGGATTTACCACCTAAGTTCGGTAAAATTCCTGTCTTTCCATATGTTTATGAGGATTTACCACCTAAGTTCGGTAAAATTCCTGTCGCGTATGTTTATGAGGATTTCGATCCTATCTTATGTTATGATGGAAATGATCCCTATGAATTTCATGAATTATGTTTTGGTATACTTACTACATAAGAATTCTTACCACCTAAGTTCGGTAAAATTCTTATGTTTATGAGGATTTCGATATTATCCTATGTTATGATGAAAACTTACTGTTATTATGATTTTACTGCATAAGAATTCTTGCCACCTAAGTTCGGTAAAGTTCTTGTGTCTTCTTATGTTTATGAGGATTTCAATCCTATCTTATGTTATGCTTTCAAAAGAAATTATGCTTGGCATAATTAAAATGTTTTTATAAGTATATGGTTTTCAAAGAGCTATTTTCAAAGAGCCTATGATTTGCAAAATATGTCCCGTGCTGTAATGCACAATATGAGTTTTATCAAGAGCAGTTTTATAAAGAAGCTCTATCAATGCCCGTTTTATAAAGAGCAGGGATTTATGTGTTTAATCATCTTATAAATTAAATTAATTCGCGATGAGTCTACTGAGTATTTCCCCCATGAAATACTCACCCTACTTTTAACAGTTTTGCAGATTTCGGAGACGGTGGCGAGCGATGAATGATGGTGGCAATAATCGTTGAACGGTTGAAAGTTTGACGTTAATGATTTCCGTATTTTCCAAACAATCGAATAATTTAGAGAAGTTCATTTATTTGAGAAATTATGATATTGGCAATTTCTTTACAATATTAATGGTTCGATTTACTATTTCAAATGGTTTCATAAATGTTTTCAATTTTAGCGGCCATTACAGTTTATTTAATGTTGCCAAAAAAATGAATTTCAATTATTTCTTCCGCAAAAAAATATTATTCGAAAAATTTAGACAGAAAATGACGTAGTGAATCGGGTATACGGAACTCGGGGCGCTACAAGTTGGTATCAGAGCTAGTCTGCGTTTCTGTAGACTGGAAAAATTTTCAAAAAGAATTTTCAAGAAATATTTTCCATTATAAAAATTTTATTGATGAAGATTGCCACTGCCATCATTCGTTCCACCAACTCCGAGGTAAAGAAGTTTATGATGTTTAAAGTTATTTCAGTATTTTGAATACTCATTTTATTGATTTATGAGAAAGAATGAAGAGTATTTCGGATACTTATGATTTATGAGAAATAAGAATGTATTTCTTCGAAAATAATGATGTTGTTATGCTTTGTCATAACTTATATGCTTTAATGTATGAGTATGAGAAATTTTTTAAAAGAAAACGAGTGTTGAGCATAATGGGAATAATATGATTTTATTGAGAATTAAGTAATGGATATTATGTTGAGTTAATTTATTATGCCTCTATGTTGAAGAGAAATTTATTATGAAGTTTGGCTTTGTGAATAAATTTTGGGAATATGATTTATGGCATATATTTATAAGTAGGAATAACTTTTGAGCCAATTAAGGTATGGAAGGAAGTGATATTGTGATATTGAAAAATATGATTTGAAATTGTTATGTTGAGGAATTATGAATTGAATTATGAGATATTTTGATGATATTGAAGTGTTGGAATCATTTTCAATATTTTTAGATCGTTGTGATCAAATGTGGAGTTATTTATTATTGTGAGTTATGAAGTATGCTTATGGTTTGGATAAGTCCAAATTACAAGGGAGACTCTATCCAGAATTTTATCATTTGGAATTAAGAGCATAATATGATAAGCATCTACTAAAGGAATTAAGTTTAGACATGCAAGTTCATTTACATCACAAACGAGATTTAGTAGATGATAACAGAGATTTTATTATTTTCTCATAAGGAGAACACACAAGAGTCACACTGGAAAGGAAATACATGAAACACACGAAAGCATAAGAGAAAAACATGGAAAGATCCTCAGAATGAGAGATGTGTTTCCGGAGTAGCCGTATCCTACCACCTCTGATCTTTTGAGGAAATAAAGAAACCTTCAAAGAGGTGTGTTTCGAGAGTAAGAATACTCCGTAATCTACCACCTGGAATCTTTGAAGTACACACAAGATTTAAACATTAAGGAAATCCTAGTAAATGGAGGGGTGTCTCGAGAGTGAGAATACTCCGTACTCTACCCCCACCTATTCTAAGATTCAAAGAGTTAAGTTTACATTAACCGGACTCCATTTTCGCTTGATTCCCCTTCCTTGCGACCAATCTATCTTAACCCCTGCTGGATCTTGTATTGAGATATATGACTGCAGCTTATCCAGTAGTTCATCAATAGTAGGAGCAGAAATAAGAAGCCTTCTGGAAAATGGAGAGATGAATCCCTGTTCCACAGCATAATCAAGAAAGGTTAACAAACCATCAAAGAAATTGTTAACATTCAGAAGCCCAATAGGCTTAGTATGGAGATCTAGTTGAGCCCACGAGGTAATGTTAAAGATTTCTTCTAAGGTACCAAAACCTCCGGGCAGGGCTATAAAGGCATCAGAACCATATAGCATACAAGTTATGCGTTCATGGATGGATAAGGTTTGAACTTCATGCCCTCGTGTTTTGCCTGCAACATCTACCAAAGGGACAGGTATAACACCGATTACTTTTGATTTCTCTGCAAGAGCAGATTGGGAAACACAACCCATTAGACCACTGCTACCACCCCCATATACAAGAGTGATACCTTTTTCCCCCAGTTTCTTTCCAAGATCTACAGCCGCTTCTAGATAACCGAAGCCTTTCCCTACTTTTGATCCACAAAATACACAAATAGTTTTGATCTGTCGAAGTTTTGGTGCTTCCATCTTTGATAGTATAGAAGAGAAAACTTACGAAGAAGATGTGATTTTGGGATGCCTGAACTATGAAATATGTTTGGCTATTTAAAGCCGGAAAAATTTACTATTTTTGATTGATTCTGAAAAAGTAAAGATTTACTTTTGACAAAATCAGCCCACTTTTGAATATTTTTATCGTATCGAGGCTGTCACCTTTCGGCGATTTAATATTTTATTTCCAGCTTTATCAAACCTCGAGAAAGGAAAATATATTTTATTTTCAAAACGCGTGAAAGAAAGCAGCAAAATATTTTAAATGCGTATCAAAAGATTTACCTTATATCATTGCTGAACTGCCAGAAGCCTCATTTTGTAAAACAGACTGGCAAACAGGATCTTTTGCTATTATATTTTGGAGACTATAACGATTTTTGTCCTCATTAAACTGAGCGTATAAGGAGAGAAGTTCACGTTGTACATAACCACTTGGGTGCGTCTCAAGAGTCAGTCGAATATCATCCAAAGACTCCTTACTCAGTCCACCCTTTATGAATTCGATTTTATCATCCCGATTAGTAGAAGAATATCCTACTGATTTGCAACGAGTATCACAATTCCAACGAGCACATTTGTAGCAACCACCCAGTCTTTTTGCTCTTCGTTTCTTTGCAAACGTGCTTTTGCCTAAACCAGGCATGTGCTTTGGAAATGTTGATGGTAATTCACCAGATAGTCGAACCTTTGCTTCTATCAACCAGCGAACATCTTCTGGAATATCATGAGCCATTAGCAACCTCAATCTTTCGAGCCTTATTTTATAGATCTTTCTCAGATCATTCATAGGAAGACTGGAATAATACTTGCGAATGTTAGAAAGAATGATATCCATTGTTTGATGATTCAACCTCTTCTCAGCATGAACTATTTAAAAGCGTAAAGGATCTGAGTGAATCCGCGTGATGTTGTGACCAGCAAGAAAGCGCTGGATTATTTTAATGAAAAGAGGAGACAAGAAGTAATGCGCTGTTAAATTTTATCGATAAAGGAGATTTGATTGGAGATTTGGAATATTTTCTTGGATTATGGGTACTGATATTTTGTTTTAATAATGATAATCTTGGTATAGTGAGATGATACGTGGAAAGTAAAATGAGTACTGTATTGAATCAGAATTCATACGTATATACAAGTGAAAGAAATACTTTGCAGGAAATGTGGTGACATTTAAGTATAGAATCTTAGTTTTGGGAGATATTTGTTTACTGAATTTTGGGTTACAAATATTGGAAAGATAAGTTGATGATATTGTTGATATGTTTGGGTATTTTACGTAGAGAAAATATTCAGGAATTGTTTTGATTATTTTGAGAATATTCGATGATAAGAAGAAGATATTCTGATTAAGTATTCAGAAATTATAAGATTAAGTAAGTTTAATTTCGAGGACGAAATTATTTTAAGGAGGAAAGATTATAGCGACCCAGAATTTTTATGCAATAAATAATTATTTTAATATTTAGAAAATTGAGTCGCTATTGTTTTGAAATTTATGCCGCGACGGATTCGTCTAGCCAAGTCAAGAAATATCGAATTTGTTCGATTTTAAATTAAAATTCGAATTTCTAAAATTATGTTATTTTAATTATTTATTCAAAATATTATTTTCAAAATCATTTTGAATTCCAAATTTATTAAAATATCTCAATTTTCCTTATTCAAATTATTTCAAGTCCAAATACGTAATTCAATTTTTATATCAATTTTAATTTCATTTCTTAATCGAAGTTAGTTCAATATTTATCATATCAAACTAAACCAAACTTTTCCTCCCACGTGTTTTCTTCTTTCCGCCTCAAATTATGGCACAACCCATATTCTATTCTATTATTTATTTTGATTCCCCATGTCTCCCCTTTAATCATTTCCTTTTCCTTTTCTTTTCCTTTTCTTTTCCTTTAAACCATAACAAAACCCAATCTCATACCTAATTCTACACTATCTTATACTATAATCCCTAATCAATACATACACTCTTATCCCTCATCACAATTTACGTACACAACACCAAAAGCATCCCTACTATATAAAATTTCCACAATAATCTAATCTATCATCACCTCTTTTCTTTTCTTATCCACCCATTCAACATTATTATGTCTTTGAGACATAATAATTCACACACCCATTTGATACCACTACAACATTTTTCAATATCATTCATACCCCCACAAATTCCTTTACAGCACCATTATCATCATCATCAATCCATAACCACAGCTTTTCCATCATTATATCAATCCACTAATTCATACCATCTCTACTGCCTGCGAAATCAACCCATCTGCAGAACCTCCATCATCGCCACACCCAAACCACCCTGCTTCCTTCCAAGTTAGATCACCACCACCACAGTTCCCATACCAATCAGCTACATAAATCTGAATACCAATCGAACACCACTGCCCAACCAACAGCCACCTCCAACTCACCACCTTCATCATCAGCTGAACCACTGCAGTCCTCAGTCACGGCCACCATCAACACCCTCGGCACTCATCGCCTGAACCGCCCCCAACTACCTCAAGTTCACCGCAACCTCCACCATCGGATTTCTCAAATTTTCCACCACCGCCTCTGTTCACCTCACAAATCGCAACCCAAGTACTTCGCAGCCCAAATCGCCACTTCCATCCGCGATTTAATCAACAGATTCACAGAAAAGTATTTTTCGTCCAAGCCACAAACTTGGATCTCTAATTTGCAGCCAACTACTACCAATTTCGAATCAGCCTAACCATCATCCACGAGAATCAAGAAATAGAACAGCAACCATGACCATCTCCATCAACAAGTCGCCACTCAGCCTCCCCTAAACCACCATGATTCAACCCCATCGCCTCCACTGCCCAGCCCCAAATTAAAAATCAAAACAAGAAATAAGTTAACCCAAGTACTTACCTCAACTGCTGATCGTTTTTCCGCCGGATTATCGTCGGAAACCGCAATCATCAACCTCGGTTTAATCATTTATTTCCCCCATCTTTCGCACCAAACCTAGCCTAAATCACCGACAGTAACCACGGATCTTCTTCTTCTTCGCCGGTGTCTCGCCTTTCTCCCTCTCTGCCTTAGTTTTTCATATCGCAGACACGATCAGATTTTGAGCCTCGTTATATGCCTCGGTTCGCACCTCCGTCGCCTGAGTCTTTTGAGAGAGGCGGAGTGCGTTTTGAAAGAAAGAGATAAGATCTGAGATATATATTTAATTTTCAGAAATTGCAGCTTGGTCCCTGAAGTTTTAAAGGTTTTCAAATCAGTCCCCAACTTTTTAAGTTATCCATTTCAGCCCCAAAGTTTTAAATGATTTACTTCAGCCCTTTAACTTTAAACTCTTTTATTTCAATACCTGCTGATTTACTTTTAAGCCCAAGTTTCAAAGTATTCATTTTAATCCCTCAACTTTCAAAATATCTATTTTAGTCCCTGAACTTTCAAAAGTATTCATTTTAGTCCCTCAACTTTCAAAACATCAATTTTAGTCCTCAAAATTATAATTTATCATTTTGAACTATATATTCGATATACTAAAGTGACTTATTGGCTTAAGACGAAACGTACGGAGAATTTAAAGAAATTGAAGTCATTCCCGCTCAACTTTGCACTCGTCGGATTTGAGGTAGACTCGCACTTATTAATTGATTTAAATTATGATTTCATATGAATGTCATGTGACTTGTGAAAGTCAATTTTTAAGAAAAACAAGTATGTTTTTATGAAAGGTAAATATACCTTATGTTGTTATGAAAAGTAAGTATACCCTATGTTTTTACGATAATGTTTTATATGTTTTGGATCATTGCTATGCACATAAGAATTCTTACCACCTAAGTTCGGTAGAATTCTGTGTCTCCATAAGTTTATGAGGATTTACCACCTAAGTTCGGTAAAATTCCTGTCTTTCCATATGTTTATGAGGATTTACCACCTAAGTTCGGTAAAATTCCTGTCGCGTATGTTTATGAGGATTTCGATCCTATCTTATGTTATGATGGAAATGATCCCTATGAATTTCATGAATTATGTTTTGGTATACTTACTACATAAGAATTCTTACCACCTAAGTTCGGTAAAATTCTTATGTTTATGAGGATTTCGATATTATCCTATGTTATGATGAAAACTTACTGTTATTATGATTTTACTGCATAAGAATTCTTGCCACCTAAGTTCGGTAAAGTTCTTGTGTCTTCTTATGTTTATGAGGATTTCAATCCTATCTTATGTTATGCTTTCAAAAGAAATTATGCTTGGCATAATTAAAATGTTTTTATAAGTATATGGTTTTCAAAGAGCTATTTTCAAAGAGCCTATGATTTGCAAAATATGTCCCGTGCTGTAATGCACAATATGAGTTTTATCAAGAGCAGTTTTATAAAGAAGCTCTATCAATGCCCGTTTTATAAAGAGCAGGGATTTATGTGTTTAATCATCTTATAAATTAAATTAATTCGCGATGAGTCTACTGAGTATTTCCCCCATGAAATACTCACCCTACTTTTAACAGTTTTGCAGATTTCGGAGACGGTGGCGAGCGATGAATGATGGTGGCAATAATCGTTGAACGGTTGAAAGTTTGACGTTAATGATTTCCGTATTTTCCAAACAATCGAATAATTTAGAGAAGTTCATTTATTTGAGAAATTATGATATTGGCAATTTCTTTACAATATTAATGGTTCGATTTACTATTTCAAATGGTTTCATAAATGTTTTCAATTTTAGCGGCCATTACAGTTTATTTAATGTTGCCAAAAAAATGAATTTCAATTATTTCTTCCGCAAAAAAATATTATTCGAAAAATTTAGACAGAAAATGACGTAGTGAATCGGGTATACGGAACTCGGGGCGCTACATTTAGCTTCTCTGATGTTGTCGGAGTGTAGAGAAGATGTCTTCCAGGTCAACTATGTGGTATTTCTTTCTCGAGCTCTTTACGATCATGTCATCAACATAAACTTCGATGTTTAGTCCGATGTGTTTGGAGAAGACCATGTTTACCAATCTTTGATAAGTAGCCCCGACATTCTTTAATCCAAATGGCATGACTTTGTAGCAATATATCCCTTCATCAGCCATGAAGGAAGTTTTCTCTTGATCTTCCTGTGCCATTCGAATTTGATGGTATCCCGAGAATGCGTCGAGGAAGCTGTAAAGTTCAGAACCTGATGTGGAGTCCACCAATCTGTAAATTCGGGGAAGAGGATAACTGTTTTTTGGACATGCTTTGTTTAAATATGTAAAATCTATGTAGACTCGCCATTTTCCATTCAGCTTCTTGACCAATACCACGTTGGCAAACCATTCTGGATACCTTACTTCCTTGATGAACCCTGCTTTCAAAAGTTTATCTACTTCCTCCTTTATTATTTTCCTTCTTTCAGTGGCAAACTGTCTTCTTCGTTGTTTTACAGGCTTCTTGTCTGGCATGATGTTAAGCCTATGTTCAACAAGTGCGGGGTCAATCCCGGGCATGTCTTCTACGCTCCATGCGAATATGTCGATATTTCTTTTAAAACATCGATACAGTTGTTCGTTCATTGATTTAGGAAGTTCTTTCCCAATCATGAAACTTTTTCCTTTTGAATTTGGAACTTCCTCCAATTATTCCACTGGTGAAATACGTTCTTTCGCAGGAAGTTCAATCGACTTCAGATCTGTTTTACCCTTTCCAATGCAGCTGATGTAACAGCTTCTGGCCATTGCTTGATTACCCTGCAGCGTTGCTATTCCGACGAAAGTTGGGAACTTGACTGCTAAGTGATATGTAACTATTACTTTTAAACTGTTCAAAAATGGTCTTCCCTAGATAGCGTTGTAAGCCATAGGGGTCTTCACGACCTGAAACGGGGTCATTCTAGTCACTAGCTTTTCTCCTGATCCCAGAGAAGTAGTAAGGTCAATTAAACCTTTTGGTCTTACGGTTCCTCCACCAAATCCAGTTAACGGAGTAATGACCCGACGAAGCTAATCCTTGGAAAGTTGCATCTTGTTGAAAACCTCCAAAGAAAGAATATTGGTTGTGCTTCAATATTATCTACAAGCACTCTTCTTACATCAAAATTTGCAATTGTGGCACCAATGACAACGGCATCGTCATGGGGGTACGGAATTCCTTCCATATCAGAGTTACTGAAACTGGTGTTGGTTGAAATTTCATGGTCATGACCTGCCGACCTTTCCTCTTGACCACCCAATGCTCGGGCATAAATTTTCCTTGCTTATTTGAATCACCTACAGAAGCTATACCTTTGACGATAAAACTTATGGTGCCAGTGGACCTATACTTCTCCTCTCCTTTTCCCTGATCTTTATCTTCCTTTTTACGTAATGCCCCAGGAAGCCTCTTTTGATGAGGGCTTCTATCTCCTGTTTTAGTATTCTGCACTCATCCGTAGTATGACCAGGGCTTTTATGAAAGTCGCAATATTTATGGTGATTTCTTTCATCGATCTTCCCCTTGATAGGTCTTGTCCAGCATAATTCTTCCCGACCTTTGATTTCCATGAGAATGTGAGATCGAGGTACATTTAATGGAGTTAAATTTTGATGCCCATAACCGCTTCCCTTTGTGTTGGACCTGGAAGAATTCCTTCCATCTTCTTGCCTTGATCTCTTGTTCCCCTATTTGACGGGTTCCGAAGATTGTACTGTTGTTCCATGAACTTGATCTTGTATCCTAACCAACAACAGTGTCTCTTCCATATTTATGTATTTTTCTGCCCTTTTGAGAAGTTCGGTCACATTTGTAGGCGGATTCTTAGACAAGGACATTCTGAATTCCTGGCCTCGGATTGCTAAGGTTAGGGCTGAAGTTGCTGATGAGATGTGAAGATAGGGAATCTAAAGTCTTTCGGTGTTGAACGAGTCACGAACTCTCGCAGTGTCTCATTAGGTCATTGTCTCAACTGCATGAGGGAAGTGGTTGTCCTCTTAATCCTTTTATTGCTTGCAAAGAAGGTCGTGAATTACTCAGTAAGATCGGCGAAGGAAGAGATTGATCCTGATGGTATTGTAGAAAACTAGTCTCGGGCAGAGGTGCTTAAGGTTTGAGGGAAGACCTTGCATAGTATTTGGTCAGGAGCATTCTATATGTCCATGACATCAGTATAGGTATTCAGGTGGTTGTAGGGATCTGTAGTTCCATCGTATTCTTTTATTCGAGGATACTTGAATCTTTCTGGTAAAGGAAACGACGTTATTTCAGGGGTGAAAGGGGTTCTTCTCATGAAAAAGGTCCGACCTTGCGTGTTTTGCCTTATTCTGTCTGCTATTCCTTCCTAAATAATTCTGGAAATTTCCCGCTGTGTCAAGTGGTAGATCCTTCAGTTATGGGATGCGCCCCCTCGATTCCCGGGGAATGTTATCTACTGGATTAACTGGCATGTTTTCTTCCTTGGGAATCATTCCTGGAGTGTTTAGGTCGGGTGTTGCTCGAGGATTATTCTGTTACTGAAGAATTTGACGGAGTTCACGGAGTTGCTGTTGGAGGCCATTGAAATCTTCTCGACTAATTGGTTCATTGTTTGGAGTGACTTCTGGATTTGTTCCTTCCCCAACATCTTCAAGAGGAGGGGGATTATCATCTCCTTCAACTGATGTATTGGCTGGGAGGGGCTGTCCTATGGATGCGGAGGGACGAGCTTGACGTCTATTAACTAAGGCTGGTCGTATCTCTTCCCAAAGATGGCACCAATTGATGCTGTAAAAATTCCTAACCTTGACGTGGCAAGATCTGGAGTTGCTAGATTGCTGGAAAAGTTGTATAGATGCGCCTCGAATGACCTGCAAAAAGGCAAGGAAGATTCTCTCTGTTACCCATCCGGTGTGAGAATTAGTATTCTGGAGAAAAGTAGAGAGAAAAATATAACTGGAAATATGTAGAGAATTATTAATGAATTATATGTGAGCAAATGAGCTGTATTTATAGCTGGAAAAAGCCTAAAGCATTCTTTAATTAAAAGAAGGAGTCCTTTTTGTATAAACTTACCTTTTAGGAGGAGTTCTAACCTTGCAAGAATTGAGCTCCCCTTTTTTAGGATGTTTCCTTATAGAATACGTCTTGTCTTGGAGGCCTAAGAAGGTAGCCCCTTGATGAAGCCCATAAACGAATGATGCTTAGAATCCTGTTTGTATTGGGCTTTACGTGTAATAGGGTCGAGATGGACCGACCACCAAACATAATAAGAATAGACCAAGATAAGGTCAGGAAAACCCGACCTTAATGACAAGGGAAGCTCGGAAAAGTAGGCTATCCTATGAGTAAGTGTATTGAAGAACCTAATGTGGCTGAGCAAAAAGGCCCGATCCATGTTTGGTCGGGAATTCATGCTCGACCTTTCGGTTGTTTGATTACTGACTATAGAGAGAACGGGCACACAAGCCAGCCTTATGACCAAGATGGGCTGACCTGTCATGTTTCGAACCCCTAGCCCATCTTAGGACGTCATGAAATCGTATCGATCAACCTTAGACACTTGAAACACTATAAAGTCGTTGTAACTTCTTTTGTGCCTAGTTAACACTTGTTGAACAAGTGAAATAATCATAAAACATCAGTTTAATCACTCCAACATACTTAAGGAGTCCTACCATTAGGATCCACTTGTAACATGCCAAAATCAATGTCTTTCCCATCAAAATGGGTGCTCGATCTGGGAATTCGAAAAGGGCTCGTAGAGCTTTGTCAATTCTATACCATCAACGCTGTCACAAGATAAAATTGATGGTCAATATTAGCATAACAAGAAGGAACATCAGTATTGCATGAAAGCAATCTATGGAAGGTATAAACCAGGTAAATTGATTTGAAACTATATCATAGGTGCAAATGTCAATCGCATTCGAAATAAGAAAATGTTACAACATAACAAGTATTGAAAACAATTTTACACAGATCACTAAGAAACCTTAGTACGAGACAAGAACACTAGAGTTTAGCTCCAAACATTACAAGAAAATACAAACAATGAAATACAACATAGTAGATTCAATTGAAATCAATTCTTGCATCATGACTTGGATGGTAAGTGACCCACATGTATTTAGCCATTGTATCCTTAATATTGGACAATGTAGCTTCTGCTGTGAAAGATATGAGAGCATTTGGTGTATCATCTTCGAGTACATCAACATGTCAATGGTTAACCTCATCATCACTACTATAATAGTCCCAATCACAAAGAACATAAATATTCTTGATCGATCACCATATGTTCATAAACGAGCACATAATCTTTGAAATAGAGCTATTTCCATCCTCAATAGATCATGACAGATTCTATCATTCGTAATGAACATCTGTGTAAGTGTTGTTTCTCTGTCAAAATCCCAATTTTCGTGTAAACCTCTAGGAAGTCATCGATTACGATGCCAGGTGGTATTATATATAACAATTGCTTGCACTACCATCATCCAAAATTGACCTAATTGTTTTTGTTGGCAACGATGTTGGTTCCTTGTTGTAGTCATGGCACTTAGAACAATGCCTAAAAAGTGTCAATATGATGTAAATTATTGGTGATGATGAACAAGAATTTAACACCGATATGGTAGGATTCTTGAATTATTCCTAGCAAAATGCACCTCATATAAAATAATACGCAATAACCATATTAAATGGAAGATGAATTGCTATTGTAAAAGGAAAATATTGTATAAGAGAAAATTATAAATAAGGTGGTACTTAAGATAAGAGAGATATCATATATATTAGATGCCAAGCACTCAATATATTTTTATTACCTTGAAACGTGAACTGTGCAGCCCAGAAAGTGGAGCCTTTATTTTTCTCTAAATCCATTGTTATGTGGGCTATTGGTGAGAGTTCTGATCCTGGGACACAAAACATAAGATGGTACAATGTATTTAAGAAATAAGGATGAAGGAATACAACAAAAATGGTGTAGAATTATCGTTGAGCAGCTTTGTGCAACCTACCCGATTTGTGTATTACTAGTGTAATACACGTGCTATTCGCCGAGGAAAAAAAAAAGAAAGAAGCGGAGAAGAAAGGGAAGGATGGAGGCGGCTTGAGATGAAAAAGAAATGAGAAAGGATGTAGAGTTTGATTCAATTGCCTGGAAAAGAAAAAATTATCTCACCCATGGCGTACTGACCAAGAATTTTCGTGATAAATATTTTTATTTTAAAAATGTGTCGCTTCGACTTTGCTCATTCATTCATTTATTTTTTTAAATGCATGCTCGTCTAGCCAATTAAGTGAAATTAAATTTATTTAAAAACTTCGTCAAATTTCAATTTTTATCAAAAACATTTCAATATTAAAATTTATTTTCAAAGCCCAAGCTTTAATTATATTAAGTCCAAATGTCAACTGTTTTAATCCAATCCAACATCTCGAGCCCAAATGTTTTATCGATCATTCAAGCCCTTTTAACAACCCAATCAATAAATTCTTGGCCCAACTAAATCAACAACTTATTTTCCAAGTATTTCCTTACACAACCATATTCACTTCCAAAATTCTCACAATTTTCCATAAATCAAGATTTAACCTAAACTACCATGTTTAACACCTAAATCAACTATTAATTGGATCCCTATCCCTTGCATTCACGACACGGTACCTCCAGCAAAGGTATAATTTTCTCTCAATTTCTACCATAGCCGAAACCACGTGATGTGATCCGGAAAAGAAGCTCAGAACAATGTTATGATTCGGGACGAATCATCTTAAAGGAAGAGGGGATGATGTGATCCGGAAAAGGCGTCAAAAATGAGAAATCAAGATACGGGCAATTCAACAATATTCTACATGGAAAAATGAACAAGTTTCGTGTTGGGCCCGAGTCGAGATTCAAATCACGTCAACGGATCAGAAAATTGGGCAGAAGATGCGTTACGACCGTAACTTACTTATGGATTTCACGGCCGCATCACATTCCTCATGGCCGTAAATGAAAATTGGTATTTTTGTTCAGAAGGAGATTTACGACCGTAACATCAATCTTCACGGCCGTAACTAATAATGTGACATTTTGATCAGAGAAGGACTTACGGCCGTAAGTCCGACTTTTACGGCCGTAAGCGGTGCAAATCAGATTTTTCGGGATTTTAGTATTTCAGTTGATTTGTATTTCCTTTATTAGTTTTTAATTATTTTTCCAATTTTGGTAATTTTGGTTATTTTAATTATTTTAGCTATTTTAGCCTAATTAGAATTCTATTCAGAGTCAGTTAGCGATTAGGGTTTATTTTGCCTATTTATATGCTTTTCCATTCAATGTAAAAAACAGAAGACTTTTGATGAATAAAATTATTGACTGTTTTTACTCTCTAAAGGTGAGGATTTTCCCTTTAAACAATTGAACTTATCAAGGATTTGGACATTCCTTGTGGCGTTCCCCCTTTGTGGTTCTTATCTCCGCATCGTAACGGGTCTCGGGTTTAATATACGGGTTCTTGCGTCGTGAGGTCGGGGTTGCATTGTTATCGTCCGTTCCAACATGGATTCGGAACTTTCCAAGCGTTACATATGATGCGAACCCGGGAGGGGGTCCGCGTCGTAGCTCGCGGAATAACGCTTGGAAAGTTCCGAATCCAGGTTGGAACGAACGATAACAATGCAACCCCGACCTCACGATGCAAGAACCAGGGGTATATTAAACCTGAGACCCGTTACGATGCGGAGATAAGAACCACAAAGGGGGAACGCCACAAGGAATGTCCAAATCCTTGATAAGTTCAATTGTTTAAAGGGAAAATCCTCACCTTTAGAGAGTAAAAACACTCAATAATTTTATTCATCAAAAGTCTTCTGTTTTTTACATTGAATGGAAAAACATATAAATAGGCAAAAAAAACCCTAATCGCTAACTGACTCCGAATAGAATTCTAATTAGGCTAAAATAGCTAAAATAACTAAAATTACCAAAATTACCAAAATTGGAAAAAGAATTAAAAACCAATAAAGGAAATACAAATCAACTGAAATACTAAAATCCCGAAAAATCTGATTTGCACCGCTTACGGCTGTAAAAGTCGGACATACGGCCGTAAGTCCTTCTCTGATCAAAATGTCACATTATTAGTTACGGCCGTGAAGATTGATGTTACGGTCGTAAATCTCCTTCTGAACAAAAATACCAATTTTCATTTACGGCCGTGAGGAATGTGATGCGGCCGTGAAATCCATAAGTAAGTTACGGCCGTGAGAAACAATGTTACGGCCGTAACGCATCTTCTGCCCAATTTTCTGATTTTCTGATCCGTTGACGTGATTTGAATCTCGACTCGAGCCCAACACGAAACTTGTTCATTTTTCCATGTAGAATATTGTTGAATTACCCGTATCTTGATTTCTCATTTTTGACGCCTTTTCTGGATCACATCATCCCCTCTTCCTTTAAGATGATTCGTCCCGAATCATAACATTGTTCTGAGCTTCTTTTCCTGATCACATCATCCCCTCTTCCTTTAAGATGATTCGTCCCGAATCATAAAGCTGTTCTTGGCTTGCTCACTTGGTTTAGCAACGAACCTTCTTCGTACAAGCAATGTTTGATCTTTGACGTTCTCCGAACCTGTTGATTTCTTGTTTTGGCTTGAATTATAGATTTTCCCGTCAAGCCCACCCTGATTCGTACCATTCCCTCCTTCTTTAGGATGATTCGTCCCGAATCATGGTGTTGTTCTTGAAAAAATCAAACTGTACCCCCTGGATCAAATGGAAAATTGTCGGTTCCCTGACATGCATTCAATAAATGATGCTCCTCCAATTTGTAGACAAGAAGGTATTGAAACACGAGGGGAATTGACCAAGGTTGATGTAAATCAAACTTCCATACACAATAAACCTGCAAGAAAGATTTAAAAAAAAATGGGGAGGGAAATATTAGCTTCTCCATGCACAAGGTATGGATCCTTGTACTCATGATATAAAACCTCCACAACTTTTTTTCCCACCACGAGGCCATTCTTGTCGTCTCCAAAAGTCAATATACTTTCTTGCTCATTCTCTTCTTTTTTCTCAACCACTTCTTCTAACTTTTCACATTCAACCACCTCTTCAATATTTTTATTGACAATTTCAACATTCAAATGTTGAACTTCTACCCCAACTTCCAATTCATTACTATCATTGTCAACAATGTTATTTTCAATCTCCCCTTCCACAATTTTATTCTCTACTTCAAGACTTGGAGTTTGATCAACTACTTCAATTTCTTTTTTCGCACACTGAACCTCCACTTCTAAATTTCTGGATTCTACCACCTCTTCTAATTTCTCATGCTTTTGCTCATGCTCCTCCTCATAAATAACTTTATCGACATGATTAGGCACCTCCTCAACACTACACAAATTTTTATCTTCTAACTCGTTCCTCATGTCTTCCTCATTCTTCTTAACAATCATATCCAAAGGCTTTTCTTGTAGTTTAACTACTTCCTCTCTTCCCCTTTCTCTCTCTTGCAACTCGGCTAACTTTTTTCTAGCCTCTTGTGCCTTCATCTCTTTATCTAACTGTATTAATTTCTTGGCCATCTCCCTGAATTCATCCTTCATACTCCATTCATCATCTCTGAATTTTCTTTGCTCATCCCTCTTTTCTCGCAATACTTTTTCTTCAAGTATTTGTTCCGGGGTTAAGGGCATAAGCTTAATACTTTTCCCATCCTTGACAAATTTATATATATTCCTATGCTTATCATAGACTGCTTTCCTCTTACACTTCCACGATCTACTCAACAAGATGTCACAAGATTCTAGAGGCTCATCACACCAAAATTCATCGCTATATCTTCCAAGTGACAATTTCACCATAACCCCATGGGTTACATTTACCTGCCCACACTCCTTTAACCACGTCAGTCTATAAAGATTGGGATGTGGTAGTAAAGGTAAGCCCAACTCCTCAACCATGGTGGTACTGGCCAGATCGCAATAATACTCCTTATCAATAATAATATTGCACACTTTACTGCCCACATGACACCTAGTCTGGAAGGTAGGATCGAACTCATAATTCATCCCTTTATATAGCTTTCAAAAATTTGAGAGACTCAAAGTAAGAGGGTCCAGATATTGACAAATATCAAGAAGGAATTTAATGTTGACTCGAAAAGAAAAACAATATCAAGAATTTTAAAGAAATTCAGGAAAGTGGTTCTTGAATTTGACTCGAAAGGAAAGAATATCAAGAATATTGCAGAAATTCAAGAAAGTGATTCTTGAATTTCGGAGTGACTTTTTTTTCTGAATTATGATGAATTTTCGGAATTAATAAAAATAAAATTATTTTTTTTCGAATTATGATGAATTTTCGGAATTAATAAAAATTAAAAAAAACTAAATTTTTTTTTCAAATAAAATCCGAAAATTCGACACGAACGGAACAAAACAAACGGAATTGGATTTGGATGAAAAAAGAACAAGAAAAACACTTTTGATTTTTTTGGGACTGACTCTTATGGATCAAACTGGAAAAAAATTTACTGGCAAGAAGAACAAGAAATATTGAAAACAAAGACTCAAATAAGAAAAATAGGATATGGATGATTTTTATGGGACTCGATGATAAATATAAAAATCAAACTGGATAGAAAAACACAAGAACCTGAATTCAGAGTCCAGCTCTGATGCCATATGATGCGAACCCGGGAGGGGGTCCGCGTCGTAGCTCGCGGAATAACGCTTGAAAAGTTCCGAATCCAGGTTGGAACGGACGATAACAATGCAACCCCGACGCAAGAACCAGGGGTATATTAAACCCGAGACCCGTTACGATGCGGAGATAAGAACCACAAAGGGGGAACGCCACAAGGAATATCCAAATCCTTGATAAGTTCAATTGTTTAAAGGGAAAATCCTCACCTTTAGAGAGTAAAAACACTCAATAATTTTATTCATCAAAAGTCTTCTGTTTTTTACATTGAATGGAAAAACATATAAATAGGCAAAAAAAAACCCTAATCGCTAACTGACTCCAAATAGAATTCTAATTAGGCTAAAATAGCTAAAATAACCAAAATTACCAAAATTACCAAAATTGGAAAAAGAATTAAAAACCAATAAAGGAAATAAAAATCAACTGAAATACTAAAATCCCGAAAAATCTGATTTGTACCACTTACGGCCATAAAAGTCGGACTTACGGCCGTAAGTCATTCTCTGATCAAAATGTCACATTATTAGTTACGGCCGTGAAGATTGATGTTACGGTCGTAAATCTCCTTCTGAACAAAAATACCAATTTTCATTTACGGCCGTGAGGAATGTGATGCGGCCGTGAAATCCATAAGTAAGTTACGGCCGTGATAAACAATGTTACGGCCGTAACGCATCTTCTGCCCAATTTTCTGATTTTCTGACCCGTTGACGTGATTTGAATCTCGACTCGAGCCCAACACGAAACTTGTTCATTTTTTCATGTAGAATATTGTTGAATTGCCCGTATCTTGATTTCTTATTTTTGACGCCTTTTCCGGATCACATCACCACCAGTCCACCAATCGAAACGCCAAAATCAGATCACCACTATTGCCCAACCAAACCCCATACCCATCTCGCCCGAGCTTCATAGAGCCATTACCGGACCACCACCGGTTGACACCGGAATCCATCTTGCCAACTTTGAACCACAGCAGCCAAACCAACTCCACGACCAAAAATCCAAAACACCATCACCATCACCATGCTGCCATACCGCCACCTCCATCTCCCAAACCGAATCCCCACCATATCACCACCACCTCAAAACACCGTGTAATACCATCACCACCACCACCACACAAAAACCGTCGTTGCCCACCTCTGTTCCTCCAACAAATTCACCCCAAATACAACCCAAGAATCAAACTCAAAACCCACAACAAACCCAGAAACCCAATACTTACCTCGACCGTCGCTTTATTGCCAAACCATCGCCGGAAACACAGCCACAATACCGCAAATTTGTGCCTCGATTTCGCCCCAAATCCCTTTTTTTCTCGTACCCATGTACTCCACTCTGTCGCCGCGCGCCTGTGGTGCCATTGCCGGCACCGTTGCCGGCGATTACCTTGAAGGAGGGGCTCTGCCTCTCAACCGCTCTCTCATCTCCCTCTCTGTCGTGAAGTATAGAGAGAGAAAAGAGAGAGTTTTATGTATATTATATAATTTGTTTTTTTTTTGTTTAATTAGCCTCTTAGGTCCTCAAGTTTTAAAACCGTTTATTTTAGCCCCTACTGATTTAAAATCCTTTTAATTCAGCCCCAAACTTTTCTATTTCAGTCCATTGATTTTAAAACATTTATATTCAGTCCTTGCAATTCTTGAAATATTTTATGTCAGCCCCTTTAGTTTTAAAAGTATTATTTTGATCTTTTGGTTTTGAAATATTTTGATTCCACGCTGTACTTTTAAAATAAATTAGCTAGTCCTTAAATATTTTTAAAACATATGAGTTAGCCCAATTGCTTTCAAGATTTTTTATTTCGGTCTCAACTCTTTTAAAATCCCAACTATGTTTAATTTTCAATTTAAACCCTAAACATTTATTCTTCTTTTAAACTCTTTCGTTTTAAAACCTTTGAATTCCAAAATACTAGTTTAAGAAATATTTATATAATGGTTAGACGAGGCGCTTGGACGTTAGAAGTTTTACGTTTCCACTCTCAACAAACTCGAGAATACTTTCAGGTAGGTTCATTACTTCAAAAACATTTTTATCTTATATGCGCAATATTAAGTAAACCCGTATTGTAAATTTATGCATGTGATTACGTAATTTATGAGAATTAATTGCCTTCGGGGGCCTAGATCCACATGTCTTCGGGCATGGACCAATTGCCTTCGGGCCTAGATCCACATGTCTTCAGGCATGGACCAGTTGCCTTCGGGCCCAGATCCACATGTCTTCGGGCATGAAAATTTATGATGTATGAGATCCACTTGCTTATTGCATGAGAATGAGAATTTATGAATTAAGTTGCATGATTATGTGTATTATTTACTGTACAGTTTATTTAATTTGCGCTGAACCTACTGAGTATTTCTATGAAATGTTCACTCCTATTTTTAAACTTACAAATTGAAGATTTCGGAGATGGTGGCGAATGAAATGGCAGTGGTGGCAAATAATAATGAAGCTATATTTTTAAAGTCACGATTCATGAATAGTGTCAATTTATTTATATGTCGTTATTTTAAATATGATATTTAAAGTCATGAACATCGTCAATTTAATTATTTGTCGTTACTTTCTTTGAAAGTTAAGATTTCAACGTTTTTATGCATTTATCAAATTTAATTTATTTACTGTTGAAATTTTTCACATAAATATGATGGTTAGAATTCAATTATTTTTCGCAATAAAATTAGATTTAAAGGAGAAGTGACGTCCCGAGCTTCACGGAATTTGGGGCGTCACACATGGAAAATTAATTTCATCATTTTTTTGGAATAAGTGGTCGCATGGCAAGAAATGAGAACCAATTGCCAAGATACTTACGATCAGATATGATACAAACTGGAAAATGGTCGGTATTTTCTCTCTTTCATGGAGAAATTGCCATATCAAAGCCTAAAATGGAAGACTGATTTAGCATTTTACATAAAATTATTCACGCTAATGTATAAAAAGATAAGAGCCTCACATTTGTTCTGTTAAAAAATGGGAATGTCTTATTATGTTACTAATAGTTGGTAAAATTTTGTGAATTTCATAAATTGTATAGTAAAAAGAAAATTAGAACAAAAAGATTTGACCAAAACATAACATTACATATACAAGAACATTTATAAATATTTTTTTTCCCTAAAAAATATAAGGAAAAATTAGAACTACGTGAAGGGCCAACACAACTTTGATTCATTGCCATGAACTTAGGCATTTTATATGAAATCCGTATGCAATTGACACCCTTCATTGCAAAATCTAATGTCAAGCATAGTCAAACTCCATTGAAAATTGAATCGAAAAATCTAATGTTAATCACCATAGTACTTGACATTGACAAACAAATTATGGAATAAGGCTAGCACTGCAATAATTTTTGTGTATACGAAATACCGAAGTATAACTAGTGGTTTTGGATATTGAAATTAGTGGTTTTGGATTTTGAAATATCCATATCGATCCCTCTAACACTCAATCTTATTGACATCCTCCCAATTTCAACACATTATCTTGCTTTTATCTCCTACCAATTGTTCGGATTACATGTGCATCCTTCCTAGGCATCGTCTAGTGGCAAAGCATTGCACATGCCTTAGCATTTTACTATTTGCAGCATTTGGATCCATAATAATTTTTTTTAATTTTAAGTTTAAATTTAATTGAAAAATTAAAAATTAAATAAATAAATAAATTTGTGCAACAAATGGGGATTTATAATGGGTAAATAGTACAAAACTGCCCTAACATTTGCACGTATTGTGACAATCGTCAGTAAACTTTAAATTCGATATTTACACCCTCAAAATCATACTTCTTTGCAAAAATCGTCCTTCCGTTAAGCACCGCTAAATTCTAACGTTGTAAAAAATGAGTAATTCACTAGTACAGAAACAGTCTTTCACGTCGGTTATTTAAGAGAATAGACGTCGGTTTTTGAGGCGACGCGTATGAAGCAGACGCGTAAAGTGAAGACTTTACGTGTTGGTTGTAAAACGACGCGTAAAGGCTATTTTTACGCGTCGGTTGTATATAAACCGACGCGTAAAGTTGAAAAAAAAAAAAATTTACGCGTCGGTTGTAATCAAAAACCGACGCCTAAAGTACACTTTAGGCGTCGGTTTTCGTTAAAACCGACGCGTTTTCATTTTTTTTTTTTTTTTTTTTTTGGCACGAAATTCATTTGCCTATAGAGTAAAATACAATGACCTAGACATGACATGCAATGACCTGGACGTCGCCTACAATGACCCAGGCCACTGCAGGCCATGGCCTGCATTGGCCTGGACGTCACCTGCAATGACCCAGGTCACTGCAGGTCATGACCTGCAATGACCCAGACCACTGCAAGTCATGGCCTGCAATGACCTAGATGTCACCTGCAATGACCTGGACGTCACCTGTAATGATCCAGATCACTGCAGGTCATGACCTGCAATCACCTAAACGTGGACTGAACATTTTCCACATGCACATCACCAAATATGTATATAATCGACATAATTAAAATAATGTTAAATAAATGAGAAATGATTATATTTACAAGATTGACAATGTCACATGTAATTGAGTAAATAGAAGTTTGAATACACGTCGATTTACACACACCTATCGACGAAGTATTTAGCCCATAAGTTTTGAATTTCAGCAATTTCCTCCGTTGAGTAATACTCTTTAAATGCCTACAAATAATCAAAATGAATTATCAGTTATTTTGTAATAAAATATGAAGGCATAATTAAAAATTATCATGTTCAATAACTTATACTTTTTCCAACGACGGACGCTGAAAGTGTTCAGTGACTATCTCATACATATTTTTCATGACGTAGTAGCCACACTCAGAACCTCCGGGCTGTTGAGGACACTGAAATTTTCACATTCAAAACTAACATTAATAATCACACTAAATAGAATATGCAAATAATTCAAAGATTTGTAATATATTTTAAATGTGTTTTCACACCTTTATTTTTAGCCACGTTGTATTGGCTCTTGTCCTAATGCCTCCTTGTGTCCAATATAGTTTGAAAGCCCTAAAATTGAATTAAATTATTCGAACCAGTTACAAAATAAATAAATACAAAAACTAAGCCCCTGTTCTCTTTGCTGTTTTGAGGTCGTTTTCTGTTTTTATTTTCGAAAATGCTAAAAACGCGTTCTCTTTACCATTTTCGAAAACGCATTTTGGAAAACAAAAAAAAAATTTGTAAACAAAACGGAAAACGTCCGAAACATCGTTTTGGGCGTTTTTTGTGTATTTCGAAAAAAAATGTCCAAAACGCAGAAAACGCGTTTTGGGAATTTTTTTTTTTTTTTTTTATAGAATTATCTTAACTTAGAACTAAGCTTAATATAAAGTTTTTATTTTTTTTATTTTTTTATTATTTTTTTTTAGAATTATCCTAACTTGGAACTGAGCCTAAATAAAGATTTTTTTTTTTTTTTGAGAATTATCCTAACTTAGTTTGAATAAAGTTTTATTGAATTCAATGTCAACATTACAAAAAAAAATTAAATGAGAATTCTTGTTGTTATATTTCAAAAAAATGCAATGATAAATGGACTCTGGTGGTTTTGAAAGAACTTGCATTTTCTGGATTTTAATAGAAGTAGAGCTTTCTCAAGTCCCGAACCTGACCAAACTGTGTTAATATAGACTTTTAATGTTCACATTAGTGTGTTGCATGTAACCATATTTTTAGTGTATTGTGAAAGGAAATTTGAGTTAGAGTTAGTAGTATTCTGCAAGCAAATTAATTAAAAATAGTTTAAATAGTGTTCTGCAAAATTTCAAACAGAACGTGTTTTCCAGCTTTTCATTTTCAAAAATAGTTTTCAGAAATGACAAACCAAACGCGGTTTCAGCAAATTTGAAAACAAAAATGAAAACACAAAACACAAAACATTTTCGAAAATGAAAATACAAAATAAAATACAAACAGAACGCCACCTAAGATTTCTATAAAAATTTTGGCAGAGTCTCCCCTATAAATTGAACTTATCCAACCTGTAAATAGACGCGTTGCTATTGAATCTATCACAACTTCTCAACAATCACAACATATATTCATCAAAGTGAAACCACAACTCCACAATCAATTTCACCACAACTCCACAATTATTTCATGAAAATTATCATAACTTACGTATTCAATAACGGCTTGATATCTAAGTCACGCTTAAATGAACTAGTTGAATCCAATAAGTACACCGTACTCTTCTGAGGAGAAATCACTAGCAACATCCAGTGGTTCCTACGTATTATGAACATGTAAATACAACTTCAAACATGTGCGATTCAAATTACAAAAAAAAATAAAAAAATTAACTGTTAACAAGAGAGAATGGTCTTACTCCTGAAAATACGGTGCTAGAATGAATTTCTTTGTTTGCATTGCCCTCATGGTCTCGTCCATATAATTTACAACATCATTGGCATTTGTTCTTACCGACACCGACGCAATGTGTGACGGAGACATGAATCCAATAGAATCAATACCGCAATCCTGACATAACTCATGAAGATACCTAATAATAATGACACCAATAAATAGAGATCGAACAATGATTTAAATTGAAGTTGTAATTTGTGATCAGAAGTCTTACAATGCAAATATTTGTAGGATAGATGTATCCAACCATTGCATTTTAAGCAGATCGATAATGTCTGTGACTGTAACAAAAATACCATCCTCAAACGTACAATTGAAGACGGAGGCATCTACGGGCACCTGATAGTAGTCATCACCAACAGGCAATTGAAGGACCAGGGTGTTTAACATTTTGCATTTATCACCCAGATGTAGTAAAGTCTCATCGTCGACTATCGCAGGTCGCTGGGTAGATGACAATTTAAAACTCTGAGGCCTTTTCCCTTTATTAGATTTTTTTACGATCTTTTTTGGGGCCTCTTCCTGCAACAAGACAATTTTTGTCATTATAACACGTCTGATACAAATTTAAAAGAAATTAATATTGACATAAACTTTTATATAACTCGATTTTATTACCTCTCCAAAAATCACCAACTCCTTAGGCCATTGGAAAAAACTTCCAATAGCTTCCCCCACCGTGGTGTGGTGCTGAGATGGCGCTGGAAGATAGAACGCTTCTGCACCATCTATAACATGGTCAACGGACACCTTCACATGATCAAGCCAGAGTGGTTGATGATGCACCACAGTCTCGGGTCCGGACGGATAAACCATCCCGCTGGCCACTATTTGCTTGTCACCATCAACAAATACGGCGAGACGATAGGGAATCGGCTTCTATTTTTCAACATATATGTCAGGCCTTTCCATTTAAAAAAAAAAAAAGCAATACTCAGAACCAAGTACTTTATGGGTAAGTACCTGAAGACCATCAAATGGGTCTGGATTCACAGAGTGGCAACTACTTCGAGTTGGTGGTCGGGGCTGTGCAGTTACCTCCACCTCGGCATCAACATTGAGGCCCAAGCGCTGGAGGATGGCATCATATTTACTCTGCATACTATGGTACGCCCTCTGCATACTGTCAAATTTACTTTGCATCTCCGACATGGTTTGATGCCTGACCCGCTCTGTGATGCTATCCTCCATCTCCTTCCTGATGATATCTTTAATGTCGTCTACTGATACGACACCACACGATCGTCTAAGGTAATCATTGGTCCGGCCGTAAACATCCCGCATGGTGACATACACGCCATATCCCCTCACCCTACCAGAGTGATCCTCTTTACCAAGGGCTTCACTCAGAATATCATGTTGTCTACTAGACACAAATGTCCCCTGCATGGCTTGCTCAGCTTTTTCTACCTGTTAAAAAAAAAATGAAAACTGAATATAAGAATTGAAGTAAGTTTCAATTGAATATACGAGAAAACGATAAGATATACTTACAATTTTATCAAACACCCCCCTCGTTTTCTCGTTGGGGATGTAATACGTTCCATCTTCTTTCTTCTTCGATCTAGCTCGAACCCAATCTAGGCTGCGATCCTCGCTTACAATTGAGAAGCTAATCATGTCACATGAAGAGCTAGAAGATAGAGGGTCACTTACTAGCCAATGTGGCTTCATCCCCGCATATCCGGCTGAGCCCAAATAATGAGGATGCTCGTTCCGCATTTGACTATCCCTCGCCTTCTTACTTTTCTCCTAAAATAAATCACAGGTTTTTAGTTTTCACTCAACAAGACACATGCGTACATTTAAATATACCTTAAATGTTTCCGTCTGTCGTTCTTTTTTAAACAACTCCCATTGCTCTTTGGTCAAGAAATCATAAAGCTGCGTAGGAGATGTATATTTTGGGTGGTCATGTGTAATGAAATTATGAACCAGCCTTGTCTTGAAATCTTTCCATCTCATCCCCGCAACCCGCATAACACTTTTTTTTGGACGGTCATCGAGAATGTTGAATTCCCTCTGAAAGACAATGATAACATGTGGTGTTATAAAGAAATTACATTCACTTTTCAATTATTTACCATGTATCAAGTGATAGTACATTTATCTCTTCCCACATCATGTCCTTAAGGCCTTGATCGACTTTGTGCCAATCACTGATGTTTATGTCAACATGAATGCGGGCTAAAGATCCGACAAAATGTTTGAAGTTCTTCGTGCCTAGTCCGATCGGCCTATGTTTGTCATCGAACTCAATAATATTCAATTGTTGGCCCGCTTTCTTCATGTTTTTGCACATAGTTGGCCCTCTTGTCCTTTTTTTTGGGCAGTACTATGATCATCTGAAGAATGTGAAGACTCGGCCATTATATTGATAAAATTGTCTACGTACCTGCACATATAAATAAATGAATATTAACAACGTATAGAGCATATATAAAAAACACGAGAAAGTTATATGCAAGAATATGTAAATGAACTCACACAATTAATATGAACAACGTATAGAGCATATATAAAGAACAAAAGAGAGTTATATGCATGCGAGAATGTATAAATGAACTCACACAATGAATAATCACGAACGACGGTCAATCCATAATCCTTCTTCATGATCCCAACGCATGTAAGTGGATTCAATGTTATCTTCCTCTAAAGTTGCACTCCCTTGTATACCAATATAAAATGGAGGAGTTTCATCAAAGTGATCATAATCTTCTTCATCTACTACATCACCAATACCAACAATGCGTCTCTTGCCTTGAAGGACCACTGACCACTTAGTGTCGGCATGATCAAGAACATAAAATACCTATTTGGCTTGTGATGCAAGTATGAATGGCTCGTCAAGATAACCCAACCGTCCAAAATCCACCAAAGTGAAACCTAATTCATCCACCCGAACACCCCGTCGATTATCAACCCATTTACATTGGAAGAAAGGAAACTTGAACTCCCTGTAATCAAGTTCCCAAATTTCTTCAATGACACCATAATAGGACATCGAGGCATCTATTGGCATTGTATCTTTAGCACTTGAAAAATCTCTTGATAGTGCTACTTGTGTCACTCCACTGTTTTGCACTGCACTCTTATCATCTTGACGTTTAGTGTATACCCATTAATGTCATATGCTTCATAAGATCTCACAATCGTGCTAGGACCATATGCTAACCACTTTACCGTTTTAACAATGGTATTCGACTTTGTGATAACTCTTTCATGACTCTATCTTTGAGCCATTTTGCAAATAAACGATTGTGTTGATTAGTTACCCACCTTTCACCTTTAGAAGGATTCTGCTGCCTTAGGATGGACATGTGCTCGTCCAAATACGGATGAACTTGAGAAAGGTGTTGTAATACTAGGAGGTGTGCTTTATCTCGCAATTCAACATTAGGGACAATTGATTTGCATCCAATCGTCCCTTTACCTTCGAGTCTTCCCTCGTGATGAGATTTAGGAACACCAATAGTCTCAACGTCATCAAGGTAGTTAATACAAAATTCAATAGCCTCCTCAGTGGCATAACCTTCAATGATACTGCCTTCGGGTCGAAATCGATTTCTGACATATCCTTTCAAAATACCCATGTATCTCTCAAATGGATACATATACTCTAGAACACCGGACCACATATCTTAATTTCTCTTACCAAGTGAACAAGTAAGTGTACCATAACGTCAAAAAATGATGGCGGGAAACACATTTCAAATTGACATAGAGTGATAACAATATCGGCCTGCAAATCATCCAACGCCTCTGGGTCAACAACTTTACTGCAAATTGCATTGAAGAAAAAAAAAAGTTTTATTATGACTTGTCTGACATGTTTTGGAAGTATGCCTCGAATTACAACTGGTAACAAGTGTTGCATTAACACATGACAATCATGAGACTTCATACCAACCAATTTCAAGTCCTTCATCGACACAAGACTTTTGATGTTTGATGAGTATCCAGATGGAACCTTAATAGCATGCAGGCACTCACAAAAACATGTTTTCTCTTTTCTGGACAAAGTATAGCAAGCTGGAGGTAAATAAGTACGTTTTTCTGACTCTTGCGGTGCTAATTGATCCCGTATCCCCATTTCTACCATGTCCTTCCTGACTTAGATACCATCTTTCGTCTTCCCTTGAACGTTCAACAATGTCCCAATGATGCTATCACAAACATTTTTCTCCACGTGCATTACATCAAGACAATGCCTTACTGATAAATGTTGCCAATAAGGTAGATCCCAGAAAATGGACCTCTTCTTCCAAAGACTCTTTTGAGGAGGCTTAAAAGGTTTTCCAAACAAAACATCAATATTTTTAACT